>JAWNND010001065.1:0-709836 GCA_035043265.1 Drosophila testacea | reverse complement strand
TCTTGAATTGAATTATAATTTCTCTTTTAATCAAAGAATAAAACTTAACTTGGCCAATATTAATCTGTTATACCTTTTTCGCAGCTTCTTTGGCATGTTCCAGCTGGAGCACCACGTCTAGTCCCAATTAGCCGAGTTTAAAAAAAGCTCACAAGCTGAGGTCAACATTCGCCTCGTTGAGAAGTCTCAGGGATAGTGATCTCCGCTGCAAGCGTGGTCTTATTACCAATTTAATCCCTCTTGGATCAATGGAAGAATGTACATAACTGTAAGTACAACATTGATTTAAATTATTATTAAAAAAACGCAGTAAGCTACAGTGGAGCAAGCTCGACAGTAGGAGACCCAGTACTCTTTGAGTGCAAAGCGTTCACTAAAGATTGTTCTTCAATGTTGCGTACCATTCAATAGATGGCGCCACTTGATATACATAGAGGTCGCTAGCGTCTCTTCTTCCTTTTGCCTGTAACATTGTTAGTTGAATAACTTCCGCGTTTATCAACCGATTTGGACTATAGTGAGTATTATATATACCAAAAATCAAGGCGCTAGCATTAAAGGTTCTCTTGTAATTTGACCTCGAAATTTTGTATTTCAATTTCCGTGGGCGGAAAGGGGCGTGGCAAAAATTTAAAACAAACTTGTTCAATGCAAGATATGGATGAACCTTCATGCCAAATTTGGTGTCTCTAGCTCTTATAGTCTCTGAGATCTAGGTGTTCAAAAAAGGGACAGACAGACAGACAGACAGACAGACAGACAGACAGACAGACAGACGGACATGGCTATATCGACTCGGCTGTTGATGCTGATCAAGAATATATATACTTTATTGGGTCTGCCACGCCTCCTTCTGCCTGTTACGCACATTTGCACAAACGTAATAGACCCATTTGTACTTTTTAAAGTACTGGGTCTAAAAATAATATAGTAGTCTGTTGCTTATGACTTGTTTTCGACAATTTTCCAAGCGTGGTCGAAGACTCCAAAACCTGTAAAGTAAATATAAATTGATAAATATACATATATTGGTAAAGCCCAGTTCCAAATAAAATTGATTAAGAGAATCTAACATAAAATAAAGATTTCATTTTGAATTTTTATAATTTCTTTTTTAATCAAAATTAACTTGTCCAATATTAATATGTTATACTTTTTTTGCAGCTACTTTGGCACGTTTCTTCTGGAGCAAAGTGTCTGTTTACAATTGGCCGAGCTCAAGCCCAATCTGAAGTCAACATTCGCCTCGTTGAGGAGTCTCAAGAATAAGCCGCTGCAGGCGTTGTCTGATTAGCAAGTTGATCACTCTTGGATCAATGGAAGAATGTACCTAACTGTAAGTACCACATTGATTTAAATTATCATATCTGATATATAAAATATACAAAATTTGATGAAATAAATTCACTTTTTCTTGCAGTACTGCTAGAGGAATATCGGAATCTTTTGTACGATGTAGGACTTAGCGAACTGACGTCATTTTGGCCGCCAATCAAAGTTGCCATAACGGAAGAATAAATTGTAATTTTCTAGGCAAATAGTTGTATGTATAATAATAATTTTTATATTCGTATAATTAAGAAAAATGTTTAAATTGTATTACATATTTTGTACATTAAGCTAAAAGAAATGTATGTATTCTTGTAATTTGACCTCGAAATTTTGCATTTCAATTTCCGTGGGCGGAAGGGGCGTGGCAAAATTTAAAACAAACTTGATTCAATGCAAGATATGGATGAACCTTCATGCCAAATTTGGTGTCTCTAGCTCTTATAGTCTCTGAGATCTAGGTGTTCAAAAAAGGGACAGACAGACAGACAGACAGACAGACAGACAGACAGACAGACAGACAGACAGACAGACAGACGGACATGGCTATATCGACTCGGCTGTTGATGCTGATCAAGAATATATATACTTTATTGGGTCTGCCACGCCTCCTTCTGCCTGTTACGCACATTTGCACAAACGTAATAGACCCATTTGTACTTTTTTAAAGTACTGGGTCTAAAAATAATATAGTAGTCTGTTGCTTATGACTTGTTTTCGACAATTTTCCAAGCGTGGTCGAAGACTCCAAAACCTGTAAAGTAAATATAAATTGATAAATATACATATATTGGTAAAGCCCAGTTCCAAATAAAATTGATTAAGAGAATCTAACATAAAATAAAGATTTCATTTTGAATTTTTATAATTTCTTTTTTAATCAAAATTAACTTGTCCAATATTAATATGTTATACTTTTTTTGCAGCTACTTTGGCACGTTTCTTCTGGAGCAAAGTGTCTGTTTACAATTGGCCGAGCTCAAGCCCAATCTGAAGTCAACATTCGCCTCGTTGAGGAGTCTCAAGAATAAGCCGCTGCAGGCGTTGTCTGATTAGCAAGTTGATCACTCTTGGATCAATGGAAGAATGTACCTAACTGTAAGTACCACATTGATTTAAATTATCATATCTGATATATAAAATATACAAAATTTGATGAAATAAATTCACTTTTTCTTGCAGTACTGCTAGAGGAATATCGGAATCTTTTGTACGATGTAGGACTTAGCGAACTGACGTCATTTTGGCCGCCAATCAAAGTTGCCATAACGGAAGAATAAATTGTAATTTTCTAGGCAAATAGTTGTATGTATAATAATAATTTTTATATTCGTATAATTAAGAAAAATGTTTAAATTGTATTACATATTTTGTACATTAAGCTAAAAGAAATGTATGTATTAGATTAAGGGATATTAACTAGATTTTAGCTTATATTTCAATGTTATTCGTAAGGATAGGATTTTAAGAATAAAAGAAACTGCAATTCTGAAATTAAAACGTGTTTTTTCATTGGTTGGTTAAGGAAATTAGAGTCAGGAAGAATATGGAAACCAGGCTGGAGAATCAAGGAATAGGCACACAATTACCATGCGAACAACTTTCAATCTCACTGGCAAACTTGCCCAAACGTGCAGTTTCCAGTGCGTTTGAAAGTAGCTACTGTCCAACAGAAATTGTTGCTGCTGTCGAAAATGTTGCTGATGTCAAAAATGTTGCTACTGTTTAATCTTTTGCACTACTATTTTCATAATTTCTACAACAATTTTCATAATTTCTACTACTATTTTCATAATTTCTACTACAATTTTCAAAATTTCTACTACTTTTTTCATAATTTCTACTACTGTTTTCATAATTTCTACTACTATTTTCATCTTTTCTACTACTATTTTCATAATTTCTACTACAATTTTCAAAATTTCTTGCTATTTTCATAATTTCTACTACAATTTTCAAAATTTCTACTACTTTTTTCATAATTTCTACTACTATTTTCATAATTTCTACTACTATTTTCATCTTTTCTACTACTATTTTCATAATTTCTACTACAACTTTCATAATTTCTACTACTATTTTCAAATTTCTACTACTATTTTCATAATTTCTACTACAATTTTCATAATTTCTACAACTTCAACGCGACTTCAACGCGATTTCTTTGCGATTTCAGCGCGACTCTAGCGCGTATTTATCACTACAACGCGACTTCTTTGCGATTTCGGCGCGATTCTAGTGCGTTTTATCACTACAACGCGACTTCAACGCGACTACAACGCGATTTCGGCGCTATTCTAGTGCGTTTTTATCACTACAACGCGACTTCAACGCGATTTCGGCGCGACTCTAGCGCGTTTTTATCACTAGAACGCGACTTCAACGCGACTCCAACGCGATTTCTTTGCGATTTCGGCGCGACTCTAGCGCGTATTTATCACTACAACGCGACTTCAACGCGACTACAACGCGATTTCGGCGCGACTCTAGTGCGTTTTTATCACTACAACGCGACTTCAACGCGATTTCGGCGCGACTCTAGCGCGTTTTTATCACTAGAACGCGACTTCAACGCGACTCCAACGCGATTTCTTTGCGATTTCGGCGCGATTCTAGTGCGTTTTTATCACTAGAACGCGACTTTAACGCGACTTCAACGCGACTTTAACGCGACTACAACGCGATTTCAACGCGATTTCAACGCGACTACAAGTACTTTTGTTCTTAAATTCAGTTCAGTTTGACCTAAACCAAGTGCGTTTGTTCTTGAATTAAGTTCAGTTTGACTTAAATCAAGTGCGTTTGTTCTTGAATTAAGTTCAGTTTGACTTAAACCAAGTGCGTTTGTTCTTGAATTAAGTTCAGTTTGACTTAAACCAAGTGCGTTTGTTCTAAATTCAGTTCAGTTTGACCTAAACCAAGTGCGTTTGTTCTTGAATTAAGTTCAGTTTGACTTAAATCAAGTGCGTTTGTTCTTGAATTAAGTTCAGTTTGACTTAAACCAAGTACGTTTGTTCTTGAATTGAGTTCATTTTGACTTAAACCAAGTGCGTTTGTTCTTGAATTAAGTTCAGTTTGACTAAAATCAAGTGCGTTTGTTCTTGAATTGAGTTCAGTTTGACTTAAACCAAGTACTTTTGTTCTTGAATTGAGTACTTTTCTAATTCAACCAAGTACTTTTGTTCTTGAATTGAGTACTTTTCTACATCAACCAAGTACTTTTGTTTTTGAATTGAGTACTATTCTACTTCAACCAAGTACTTTTGTTTCTGAATAGAGTACATTTACTACTTCAACCAAGTACTTTAAATTGTATTTACCTGGTAATTGTGGACCTATTTCTTGATTCTCCAGCCTAGTTTCCATATTCTTCCTGACTCTAATTTCGTTAACCAACCAATAAAAAAATCAAGTTTTAATTTCAAAATATCAGTTTCTTTTATTCTTAAAATCCTATCCTTACGAATAATATTGAAATATAAGCTAAAATCTAGTTAACATCCCTTAATCTAATACATACATTTCTTTTAGCTTAATGTAACAAAAAATGTGTTAAAATTTAAACATTTTTCTTAATTAAAAGTATATAATAATTATTATTATACATAAAACTATTTGCTTAGAGCATAAAGTTTAATTCTTTAGATGTGGCAACTTTGTGGGGACTTTGATTGGATGCCAAAATGACGTCAGTTCGCTAAGTCAACATAGTAGAGTAGATTCCAATATTTCTCCAGGAAAACTGCAAGAAAAATTCAATTTTATTAATCAAATTATATTTTATATATCAGATATGATTATTTTGTATAATAATCAATGATGTACTTACAGTTAGGTACATTTTTCCATTGATCCCAGTGTGATCAACTTGGTAATCAGGGGAGCACGGTTGCAGTGGAGAACCTTATCTTTTAGACTCCTAAACGAGGCAAATGTTGACTTTAGCTTGGATTTGAACTCGGCCAACTCCGGCAGGAACGTGTCAAAGTAGCTGCAAAAGAGAAAGTACTATCAAAAATTAATATAGGACAAGTTTATTGTATTCTATGATTAAAAAAAGAAATTATAATAATTCGAAAATGAATGAAATAAATGAAACCTTAATTTTATGTTATAATCTTATAATCAATTTTATGTGGAACTGGGCTTTACCAATATATGTATATTTATCAATTTATATTTACTTTACAGGTTTTGGAGTCTTCGACCACGCTTGGAAAATTGTCGAAAACAAGTCATAAGCAACATGACTACTATATTATTTTTTAATAATAATTTAAATCAATGTGGTACTTACAGTTAGGTACATTCTTCCATTGATCCAAGAGTGATCAACTTGCTAATCAGACAACGCCTGCAGCGGCTTATTCTTGAGACTCCTCAACGAGGCGAATGTTGACTTCAGATTGGGCTTGAGCTCGGCCAATTGTAAACAGACACTTTGCTCCAGAAGAAACGTGCCAAAGTAGCTGCAAAAAAAGTATAACATATTAATATTGGACAAGTTAATTTTGATTAAAAAAGAAATTATAAAAATTCAAAATGAAATCTTTATTTTATGTTAGATTCTCTTAATCAATTTTATTTGGAACTGGGCTTTACCAATATATGTATATTTATCAATTTATATTTACTTTACAGGTTTTGGAGTCTTCGACCACGCTTGGAAAATTGTCGAAAACAAGTCATAAGCAACAGACTACTATATTATTTTTAGACCCAGTACTTTAAAAAAGTACAAATGGGTCTATTACGTTTGTGCAAATGTGCGTAACAGGCAGAAGGAGGCGTGGCAGACCCAATAAAGTATATATATTCTTGATCAGCATCAACAGCCGAGTCGATAAGCCATGTCCGTCTGTCTGTCTGTCTGTCTGTCTGTCTGTCTGTCTGTCTGTCTGTCTGTCTGTCTGTCTGTCTGTCTGTCCCTTTTTTGAACACCTAGATCTCAGAGACTATAAGAGCTAGAGACACCAAATTTGGCATGAAGGTTCATCCATATCTTGCATTGAACAAGTTTGTTTTAGATTTTTGCCACGCCCCTTTCCGCCCACGGAAATTGAAATACAAAATTTCGAGGTCAAATTACAAGAGAACCTTTAATGCTAGCGCCTTGATTTTTGGTATATATAATACTCACTATAGTCCAAATCGGTTGATAAACGCGGAAGTTATTCAACTAACAATGTTACAGGCAAAAGGAAGAAGAGACGCTAGCGACCTCTATGTATATCAAGTGGCGCCATCTATTGAATGGTACGCAACATTGAAGAACAATCTTTAGTGAACGCTTTGCACTCAAAGAGTACTGGGTCTCCTACTGTCGAGCTTGCTCCACTGTAGCTTACTGCGTTTTTTAATAATAATTTAAATCAATGTTGTACTTACAGTTATGTACATTCTTCCATTGATCCAAGAGGGATTAAATTGGTAATAAGACCACGCTTGCAGCGGAGATCACTATCCCTGAGACTTCTCAACGAGGCGAATGTTGACCTCAGCTTGTGGGCTTTTTTTAAACTCGGCTAATTGGGACTAGACGTGGTGCTCCAGCTGGAACATGCCAAAGAAGCTGCGAAAAAGGTATAACAGATTAATATTGGACAAGTCAAGTTTTATTCTTTGATTAAAAGAGAAATTATAATTCAATTCGAGATGAAATCTTAGTTTTAAGTTAGATTTTCATAATCAATTTTATTTTGAGCTGGGCTTTATCAATATATATTTATCAATTTATATTTACTTTACAGGTCTTGGAGTCTACGACCACGCTTGGAAAATTGTCGAAAATAAGTCATAAGCGACATGACTACTATATGTTTTATTTTATGTTACACTGTCATTAATAGACTGAAATTTAGCTTTGTAAAATTAGCATAGATCCAATGTTACTCCATAAGGATAGGATTTTAAGAATAAAGTATACTGATATTTTGAAATTATAATCTGTTTTTTTATTGGCAGTGGCGGGGAGCAGCGTATTTTTAGTTTGTAGACCAATTTTTGCAAATTATTGCATGGAATTTTACATAAACACAAACAAAAACTTACTGCGGTCTTATTTTCTTGGTCCAAAGAGCCCAAAACTTCGAGGCGAACTGAATCAGTAGCAAGCGTTCATTTATAAATAAAGCAGCACGCATTTGTATGTATGTGTGTATGGCCAGAGAGAGCTTCGGAGAGGATCAGAACTTTTCTAAGCATTGGGCGCTGATTGGAACAGCTATGATCCATAGAGCGAGAGTGCTGCTTAGAGAGCCGTCATACAGTGTACGGCGCCTGCCGTACCTAGAGAGGACCAACAGCTCTCTAAGCAGTGGACGATGATCATCATAGTGCGCTGCTTAGAGAGCCATTAGTCACGCATACAGGCATCCACTCATTTTTGATTTTTAGGTGCTGTTGGCGCTGGCAAGTTCAAACGCACATACACAGACAAAACACACACACACATCATGCACACCAAAATAAATCGCCATAGTACAAATTCAAATTCAACGATCAAGGCTATAATTTTAAATTTAACGGTCGCTAAATTTACAACATAAAACGCCACCTATGGCAAAAATATTGTTGAAGCTATATTGGTATATCGATATCGATAGATTCTAATTTATACTTCTACAAACTAAATAAATCAAATATATTCTTAGAAACTGTTGGCTGTTGACTGTTTTATTGACTTCAGAGTTAAAAAAAATATAAAAATTCGTTGACGAGCAATTGACCAACTGAACAAAATTAACAATATAGTTAATGAAATACTGAACAAGTTAACTCAAATATTTTGATGACCCGTTCATTTGAACTTATTCAGAACGAAACTACCAAACTATAAACATTTGTGACGTAGTCGCACAATAAACGAAACAGCAACGTCAACAACGTAGAAATGAATGTAAGTTTTTTTAAAAACAACTTTAGAAATAAAAGCGGAAAAATAAAGAATTCGATAATTTGTCGGAGACTGTATAATTGCCATTGTGTATGAAACTACCTATCGTATATTACAGGAGGCCGATATTCCAATTGACATCCACACGCTAAAGCTGCAGGATTGGCTAATTAGCAGACGAATTGTGCCAAAGAATATCCAGGCAGCAATCAAGGATATACATTCAAAAGTTAGCAATGCTCTTCAAGATATGCCTGCCAATGATCAACTTATTAAACTGCTCTCTGGATCCAGTAGGTTTTCCCTTAGGTTAACTCTTTCCATTCCCTACTATTGGTATTAAATTTTTGCAGATATAAACTATCTGCATGTCAAGGAGATTATCGAGATTCTAAAGCAGACGGAGAAGGATACCAAAAGTGTTTTTGGCACCTATGGCAGCCAGCGTATGAAGGACTGGCAAGAAGTCTGTCGCCTCTATGAGAAGAATGCTACGTATCTGGCTGAAACCTCTCAGATATTTGTACGTAATGTCAACTATGAAATTCCCGGAGTGCGTAAACAAATGGTCAAGTTAGAGCAGCAAACCGATGAGTGTTTAAAACGTGCTCATGACCTACAAAAGCCAGAAGCTCAATTGTTGGCTGAGCACGCTGCTTTACTGGAACAACTGGGCGTGAAGGGGGAGAACCTTCATGCCGAATTCATTGAAGTATTGGCAGGTTTGCCAGAACTCTACGCAAAGTCCTTGCAGGACATTGGAAGAGTACAAGCCGGTATTGACTTGTATGCAGAGATTAGCGGACAAAGTCAATGCTTGCCCATACTGAGACATTTAGTTGAGCATGGAAATACTACAGTATATCAGTACATACACAAGGAAGCGCCGCTTGCCATAGAGGAGCCAGATCTAAGACTCAATTTAACTGGATCCAACTCAACTAAGGAGAACGACGGCAATGAAATCGATTTCGGAACTGATGATAACGGCGGCACATCTTCAACGGTCTCGGCGGAAATTATTGACTACGGTGATTTCCAAGAAACCGATGGTGGTAATATAGATTGGGGCATTGAAAGTGCACCTACGGATGCTGTGGAAATCAATTTCGATATTCCAGTCGAGGAATACGGTATTGTTGTAGAGGGCACCGGCATGGATGGAGGAACTGCAAAAGGTTGGCTTCCTTAGATTCTCAATAATATTGTTGTGATGGATTGGCTTATTTATGATTCAAATTTCCAGGTGATCAGGCATATACGCTGTTAGATTCACCCAGCTATCGGGATCGTTTTCTGGACGAGATCCACGAGTTGGAGGCATTCCTGCGAATGCGGCTCTATGAACTTAACCATTTGGAGTCTTCCAGTAATATTATGTTCTCACTTATGGACAACATTGCCACCCATGACAGCGAGAGTATAGGTAAAATATTGACCGATGTCGAGAAGATTATTCAGCAGAGCTCAGATGAACAGACGCGTCATCTCTTCCAACTGAAGCATTCCCCCAAGTACGCTGATCTGTTGGCCAGTAAACTCCAGCAGATGACCAAAGCCGTGGATAAAGTACGTGCCACTCAAGAATTGATGAAAAAACGTGCCGTCGAGTTACGAGAGCAGCGTCAACAATTAAATCCCGTATTGGAGGAACTGATTGTTCAAACTAGGACATTGCAATTATACATTGAGAAGGATATTTCCAAGCGCTATAAAAATCGGGTTGTTAATCTTATAGGAGGCGTCAATTAGACATAATTTAAATCAATTGCTTATATCATATGACTTTATACGGAAAAGTGCAAATAAACTGTTAAAAACATGGCAATCAAATGGTTATTATTGGAATATTAATTCAGGTTAGTTTATAAATTGCAATTGAAATGCAAATAAACTTATTTTTACACTTTTAAAATAGGGAATCTGCATGGCATCTATGTAGTCTCAACTAGAATGTTCATATTTGTTTTAAAAGAATTTTATTTATTTTTATTTTGCTATTTTTATTAAATATACAAATTTTATTTATCTTTTTGTGTGTTTTGCTTTTGCATTTGTTTTTCTTGTTGTTTGATTTTTCTTATTTTTGTATCCAGAATACAAATCTAATTTAATGTAGTTGTTGGTTGCTTTTTTGTTCATAAAAGTAGCCTTACACTTGTATCGTTTTAAACTTTCACTTATGTAATGTTTCTTAGCTGAATTGAATACACAATTTTGTAAAACAAGAACAACGCTATATTTTATATAATATATATTTATATTCATTTATGACTAACTTAAGTGATCTGAAGAGGATTAAGGAAATACATACATACGATTTTAAACACATGTTTAGTTGCATTTGGAAGCAAAGTAAGTAAGGAGATTTGGATATACTCGTATACTTGTAAGTATAACCAGATGGCAATCTAATGCCCCAAAAAGAAAACAATTATATGGAGGACATACATACACTCTTGACATGGCTGGAAAGTGGGTGGGGGGCGGAAGGCGAGACGCAGACGGGGGATTAGCATGCAAGTTTAATAATTATACAAGTTTTGGGTGTAAAAAGCCACAAATTGGGGTATACATCAACTATACTTAGGCACTAATCTAACAAAAATGTGGCATACAAATATATATATGTATGTATGTATATAATAAAAAAATGAAGTAAGTTTTTGTATGTATGTATTGTATAATCATTGTTTGTTCAACTAAATAGAAAATAACAAGCACTATCGAAATTAAAATACATATTTATGTATAAAATATGTATCATTAATTTATATTTGACGGCAAAGGGCCTCATGATATGGTTACAACAACACTTACGTGTTGGTTAACTAACTCGATTAAAAAATAAAATCTACAATCATTTAAGGGAAGTGATGATGAGGGGGAAGCTGTTGCGACTTATATCGTATGTTTATATATATAATGTTGCTTTGATTTCTATTTATTATATATATCAACGTACGTATTTGTGTTCTCATTAACTCGATACTCATTCATTATTAAGTTAAATAAGAATTAAATGATCATGAAAAATTTGTTCGAAAATTGGTTGTTTGGTTGCTGTGGATGTGGTTGTTGTTGTTGTTGTGGTCTACCATTATTTGTTAGTACAGGCTTACAGGCTACATATTACATAATTTACGTAATTATTTAGTGTTTTTTTTTTTTTTTTTTGTAATTTTTGTTTTTAACTTAAATGCTACTATGTATATATGCATATATGTATATGTCTGTCGTCATGTGGTTTTTATTGTTATTATTATTATTATAATATTTTTCTGTGTATTTATTGTTTTTTATTACAATATTTTAGTTATTTGTTGTATCAATAGCATCGGTCGGATTGGAAATTAACTGAGCACTGAAGCTCCAATCTTCAAAGTTATTGCTCAACGTTTGCGTTTTCAGAACATTTTAATGTATAATAGTATTTATAATATGTATATTTATAATCTTAACTAGTTAGAATCATCATCATTCATTTTGATATCTACACAAGCACACTACAAATAGAAAATAATAGTGCTCCTTAAGGTTCCTTAAGGGTTCCTATCTCATTTCATCTCATTTCGTAAAAACTAAACAAATGTTTTCATTTTGAATTTTTGTTTGTTTGTTAATTAATGCTTTTCAATGAAAAACATCGCCTCTCTTGGCGCCTATACCTGCTCCTGCTCCTGCTGCTGGTGCTGGCCACCAGCGCGTATGATTATGATTATGATTATGCGCGAAGTGGTGGTGCTGATGGTGGTGCCCTTGAGCACCACCCAGCACCGGCTACTTTGGTTGTCAATCGTTCTTCACTGGATAATAGATTAGATCGGGCTGCTGCTGTTGCATATGATGCATATAGTCATTAATCGGTGGCAACACAGACTTTGAATCATCGCCCAGCATACCAGGATATCCAACACCCACTGGTGGCACCACCGTCCGCTCGTACACGCTACCATGTGGTGGCGGTGGAGGCAACAAGTGTGTGGCAGCTGCTAATGAATGCAACGGCTGTTGCAGTCCATGGGCATGGGGATGACCATGGTATGGCTGAAAACTGTTGTGCTTCTGCTGATCGCTAACCAATTGCTCACTCAATCCACTGTGGTTGTGATTGTGATGTTGCTCGTAGGAAACACCGCCACCATAAACATTCCCAGCAGCTGTGTGCCTCATTAAGCCACCTCCATAGGCAGCACTTGCATTGTGATGTTGCTGTTGTTGTTGGGCAGCTTGCTGTGGTTGCTGCTGTTGTTGCTGCTGCTGCTGTGGCGGTTGTTGTTGCATTAAATCAAAATTGTACTCCAATGGCGTGGGGTTTGTGTCAATGAGATTCGTGAGAATGCTGCCAATATTGTTGTAATTATGAGCATCTCCCGGCACCACTTGATTCGCCTGCGGCTGTGGTGTTGGTGGCTGTTGCTGCTGTTGTTGTTGTTGCTGCTGCTGTTGTTGCTGTTGTGGCTGCACCTGTTGTGGCCACATGTGCTGGAAGCTCAATAAATCACTAGTTAATGCTGGATCTTGTGGCTGTTGTTGCTGCTGTGGTTGTTGTTGTTGCTGCTGCTGTTGCTGCGGTTTGTTGACAACGGCCGGTTGCTGTTGTGAGGGCGGTGCAGTGGCACCGACATTCATTGGAAGCCCAAGAAACTCGGTCGAATCAACAATGTAGAACTTGTTGTCCTTGAGCTCAACTGGCTGACTATTTGGAGCACCACCAAAGCCCATGTTGCCCCACGAGTCAGCTGCTTGTTGCTGCTGCTGCATGAATTGCTGTTGCGGCACACTTGGCGCTGCTGATGGCGATGGCTGCGGCTGTGGTGACTGCAATCTCGAGTGTTGATGCTGAGGCGAGTGACTGTGACGATGTTGCTGCAAAATCAGTTGATGCTGGTGATGCATTGGAGGCATGTGATGCGGTGAGCTAAAATGTTGTTGTTGCTGCTGCTGCTGCTGTTGCATCTGTTGCGCCTGATGAGGATGCGGATGTGGATGTGGATGCGGATGTGGACTCTGAGGCGTGTGACTGCGCATATGTTGCTGTGCCTGTTGCGACTGCTGTTGCTGATACTGATTTATCAACTGATGTTGCTGATAACTACTAGCTGGATTTCCAGTTGGCTCAAAGTGGAACTGACTCTCCTGTCCACCAAAACTGTTCATGCGTTGCAAGTGCAGCTCTGGAGTGCTGTTGTTCGGCGTATGACGATGATGCGCTTGCGGCTGTTGCTGTTGTTGCTGCTGCTGAGGCGGTGGCGGCGGTGGCACCGGTTGTTGCAACGTTGGCGGTGGCGTCGCTGTAGCATGTTGCTGCTGCTGCTGTTGATGTTGTTGATGCAGCGCATTCTGTTGCTGTTGCTGCTGTGCCGGCGGCTGTTGCTGCTGTAATTTGTCCGCACTAAAGCTCTGATTGTACATGGAATTCTGCTGAGATTCGCTCGTCGATACCGAGTGCTGTGACGTAGATGCCGTTGAAGATTGCGAACTATTGCTGCTCACCATGGCAGCATTAAACTGATCCTGCTGCGAGCAACCAGGCGTCGTTGACAAAGGAGGTGGCGGTGTGGGCGTGGCACCCATACCAGCAACTCCCTTTCCTGCTCCCTGCTGTGATGCGGCTGCTGCTGCTCCTGTCTGCGACTTTGCCTTGCCACCAGCTGACTTTTTGGTTGCCTTCACTGGAGGCGGACCTGGCATATCGGGCAGCGGGACCATATCTAATACAGAAAAATCAATTACGTTAATGATTCTCACATTGCATCCCTATTTTACAGGACTCACCATCCTCATTGGCTTTGGGGAAACGCTGTTTGCCCTTCTTAGGAGGCGGCGGCTGATTTCCATGCATTGTCTGTTTATGGCGAACCAAATGCGTCTTCCATTTGAAGGTCTATAATAAGTAATAGTAAGAATTGACATTAGTCTATGAGCTAGGCGGGAAAAAGGCTGGATGGACAGAGTTAATTGAAAACATTACCTGATCGCAATGATTGCAACAATGCGGACGCTCCTCGGAGTGCGAAGGCAGATGTCTTTGCAATGATTTGGCTGAACCAAAGCGTTTGCCGCAGAGCGTGCACTTGCACTCGGAGACATCCACATGGGCATTGCTGTAGTGCTCCTTGAGTGCAGGATATGTAAAGTAAGAGGAGCCGCACAGATCGCAGACATAGGTGCGCTTCACCTCCGTATGCAGCTGCACGTGCCGCTCCAAATTGGCCTTGAGTGTGAAGCGATTATGGCAAATGTGGCACTCAAAGAAATTATCTCGCTTATGCACCCGAATAATGTGCTGATAGAGGGCATTCTTCGAGGGGAACTCGGCACCGCAAACCTCACAGATGGCGCCGTCGGCCTTATGGCCCGTCTCTTCAAAGTGCTGTTGCAGCTTCTTCTGCGACAGCTTCAAACCGCACTCTCCGCAAGGAAACACTATAAAGAGAGAATACAGAGATCAGTCCAAATGCTCAACAGCAACAAATATAAATATAAAGTTTTAATATCCTTCTTCTATTGCCAGTGGCATTGGTGAAATTTACATTCACGTCGACTCACTTTTGAATTCCTTCTTGTGGGACTCCACGTGGGCGTGGAACTGTTGTCGACGTGAATAGGACTCGCCGCAGGTCTCACACACAAATGGAAACTCCTTCACGTGCATCGTGCGATTGTGTTGGATTATTTCCTGCAATCACAATAAAATAATACGTCAATATATTTCCAACAAGAAAAAAGAGGAAAGAATGGAATAATGCTTTAAACAAAAACTGATCTATTCGGAAAAGGGTGAAATGTGCAACTAATATAAATCCTATTTAGTGAATTTTGAATTTACCTCCAGCGTATTGCCATTAGGCTGTCCACAGTCGTGACAGTAGCCCGGATGCATCTTGTAGTGATCCAGCAAAGATTTTCGTTTCCTATATGACTTGGGACACAACAGGCAATTATAGCTGGGTTTATCCTTTTGCTCCCAGGCGTGAGTCCGCCACCAAGCTGAGAAGGAGCCGCCTGCAGGGAAGTGCTGCTGCTGCTGCCACCATCAATTAGCTGCTGCTTGGCAGCATCCATCTCATCCAGCTCATTGTCCAGCTCATCATCATCCTCGTCGCCAGATAATTCATTGTCGTCCAGCTCCAACGAAGAGTTCAATTGCCCGCTGATGGCAGAGGCCGACAAATGAGATGACTGCGATTGCTGAAGAGGATGCGGATGCGGATGTGGATGTAAATGTGGCTGATGATTGTTTAGCATTTGTGCATGTTGATGTTGTGGAAACTGATTCTGTTGTTGCTGCTGCTGCTGTTGTTGCATCTGCATCATGCCACCCATCATCGAGAGCGGATTGTTGCTTGAGTTATAATGATTCTGATTATCGTTCTGCAGCTGAATCTCTGTGCCCGACATTAGCTGCGCTGTGGCTGACATGGCAACACCTTCATGTCCATATGCAGATCTCATGGGCAAATTCAAATGTTGTGATTGCGACTGTGACTGTGACTGCAGCTGAGGTTGCTTGGAGGGATGCTCCTGTGACAGTTGCTGACTGACCACATTGTTGCTCTTGTTACAATTGTTGTTATTATTGATATTGATATTGCTTGACGTAAGGCCGTTGATCACAAGGTTTCCACCGACACTGGTGCTGCTACTGCTGCTGTAATGGAAAATGTTGTTAATTAATTGCAAACAATAGTTAAGTTTAAAAAAATCAATTCCAGATTTGATTAATTAAACTCTCTTCTAATTAAATTGCATTGACTTACAGATGGTGAGAATGAAGCTGCGTCCCATGGCTGGTGTCCATCAGAAGCGAAGCGATTCCATTGTCATGGACGGCGCTACTGTTACTGTTGCTATTCCCGCTTCCGCTCCCGCTGCCCGTGCCTGTTACGCTGCCTAATCCGCTGCCGGCACCGGCCAGCATCTCATCTATTTCCGGCTCCATTTCGAGCCCATCAATGAGACGACCAGCGCCTACACCTTCGTCAATGAACTCCTCAAACTTCATAATCTCCTGTGCCGATGACAGCTGTGACTCCGTCTCCGACTCCAGCTCAGAGTCACCAAACGATATGGATCTCAGCTGTCGCGACTCTTGATTTTCCAGCTGCAGCGGCACTTCTATTTGTTGATCCAGTGGCTGGCTCTGCTTTAGTTTCAGCTTCAACTTTCGCTTCTCCTCCAGTTCCTGCAATGCTGCAGCTGCCACAGCGGCAGCAGCATCGGCGGCATCTTTGGCCAGCTGCCTCCGCTCCCGTTGCCGCCGCCATTCGTCTAACCGTTGTTCCCGCATCTCCTTCAGGACACGAGTCGAGGGTGTTGTGCCCAGGAGACGACCAGTGACCACAAAGTTGTCATAGAATTGCTTAAGGAAGGGCTTATGATGCTGACTTAACGCCAATCGCAATAGCACCCGGAACTGAGCCTTAAACGCCCGTTCACTGAATTCCCCGCTGCTGTGATGATATCGCAACGTGTACTGGGTATCCTCGTGGAACACGTAACCCTCTCCCAGTCGGGATCGTGTTACAGGTGCAACAACATCCATGCTGCTTGTGATATTGTTGGTTCGTTTTCGTTTAACCAACGCTCTGGAGCGGATTAGCTTTTGTTGACGACGCATTAAGAGATCCTCACAGCTGTTACTCTCATTGTCATCGTCATCGGCCTCATCGTCATCATCTTCCGCCTCCTCCTCGTCATCATCGAATGTCGCCACATATTTGCGCTTCACCAAACCACTAGCGGTTCCAGAATGAATCAAATCAAGGGGATCGCTGGTGAGTTGTGGACCAACAGTGGTAATAGCATCCACATTGTTACTCCGATGAAAGTGCAGGCGTTTGCTCATGGAAGACGAGTTCTCGGTATCGACATCGGCATCTGGATCGGCATCGATATCGGGTTCATGTTCGGCATCATCATCATTGAGGAAATCATCCTCCTCGTCGAGGCACATAAACTCCTCTTTGCAGAGAATCTTCTCAAAGTTTTGATTTAAATCGATTGCGGATGATGCTTCATCCTCGCTCTCGAGTTTTATTTTTGAAACCGATCCATCGATCGTCGTTCCCGGTTCTGTCTTCTCCTTTTTGGTGGCAAGCAGCAGCTGCAACTGTTTGCTCTTCGCTAGCTGCGTTGACTTCGAGTCCTCTCCATTATCATTGGGTTTGTGACTGAACAGATTCCTAACGACTCGGTCGCAGGTCTCCGGATATTTGCACTTAAGCGTTTGCAGCAAAATTTAATTGCATCGCACCGCGACGCCGCATTCAGGCTGTCCAGTAGATTCACTGACTGGTCCACCTGCAAGACCATAAAAATATAATTCAAGTACATTAGTTGCAAGTACTAAGAAAAGTTAATTTAATTTAAAAAACGGTTCTATGCTTGTCTTTAACGTCTTTAATTTAAGTTGTGATTTGATATTTGCAAAAAGACTCTAACGTAGATTCAAGTTCAAATGTTAGTCATATCTGGTATATACTGTACAAAACATACATATGCATATATATTACATATTTAATTATGCATTAAAGTTTCGCGTAATAAATGACCAACTTCCGGTAGGTGGTGCCACATTTCCTGCTCGACCCACACAACCACAGCGAGTGGGGTAGATGAGAGAAGCGAGTAGAAGGAGGTAGAAAGAGAGAAGGTGGAAAAGTGTTGCAACTTTACTGAGTAAAGTTTACTCTACCACGTGCTCCGATAATAATAGAGTAAAGTAAATATCCAATTAGAGTAACAAATGATTTATGTTAATTTGTGTACAGCAATACTACAAATTGACCAGAATACAAGGATAAGAGATTTAAAACAAAGCCAGAAAATAGTACAAATATTTGTATATTCAAATTGTTCACTTTTTGTAAATATATTCTGTGTACCTTTTTCGTTATTTTATATGTTAAACTGAAAATAACTTTTCTTTGATTAAATTTAGAATTTATACAATAGGATCGACTTCGTGATAGATGTAGGATGTTTGACTGAAGTAATTCTATAAAGATCTATCCGAAAAAGAATGAATTGACAACACTGGTTCACATATGTATGTATACATATGTACAGTAAGAGTTAATGTGGAAATTAAAACAAAGGTAACATTCACACGTGCAATCGAAAGAACTGTCATCAAGTGCAATTACTGGATTATGATTTTCCAAACAATTTAATGCAATTAGACCGCCAAGAGAGCGCGTGCTCTGCAAACGTTTAGCGCACAGTACGGGGAAGAAGATGGCAAAGGCGAAGTGTATAAAAAATAGCAGGCAAAATAAAAACAAGCTACACACATACAGTCACAGACACGGAGACAGCGATGACGATGGCCAGAGAGGAAAAGAGAAGGGGAAGAAGGAAAGGCAAAGAAATTAAAACAGCGCACAATTTGTGCTACTTTTTCCCCATTCCACAATGTTGCCATCTATATGTATATGTATATAGTGTACATATGTATTTGTGTATCAAAGTGGCAGAGAGCGGGTGTATATATGTGTGTGTGAGTTAAAGCTGCGAGTCAACACTTTACGTACATATGTACATCGATGGCGCTCTCTAAACTGCTCTCTCTCCCACAACCCACCCACTGGCTGACATTGTTTCGGGAGAGCAGGAAAGAGAGCTGTATATATTAGCAGCTAGCGAGAGAGGGAGAAAAAGAGTAAGTGTGAGAGGCAAATGAGAAAAACGGGATGGGGGCAACGGCACTAAACAACACAACATTTTGCCCCCGCTGGCAATTCTTAAATATGTATTTCATTCTTTTAGCACAAGCATTAAATTAATATCATGTTTATCCATTTGGGAGAACTAATTACGAGCAACATGAATAAAACAAGAGGAAATTTATTTAAATAAAAAAAAAGGAACAAATACTGATGGGGTCAAAAAGTTACGGAGGTAATTTAAAGTAAATATTTAGGATTGTTAATGGTCTGTAAAATTCCTAATTTTTGTGGAAAATAATTAAAAACAATAATCAGCTAAAAGTTACTTATCCTTCAGATAAACTTCTATTCAATTAAAGCTGTGAAACTTGTTTTCCCCTTTCAATGATTACATTTAATTACAATGGCTGACATAAAAATTATTTTAATTTATATATTATCTATATTATTTATTTGGCAATCGATATGTTGTTGTAAGTTTAGTTTGAAGATAACACTTCAATAGAATATCCACGTGCGCTTGTGTGCGTGTAGGCGATAAAGTATCTCAAGGGAGAGAGAGAAGAGAGTGTGTACATGCATATCTAGATATATTTATGTTTATACAAATGTATGCGTGTGAATGCAAAGAAAATGTTAAATACGATATTAATTAAATAAATACACATTTGTAAATAAGTGTGTGTGTGCGTAGACTTTTTGTATGTATTTTTATTTAGATAATGACATTATGCTTGTGCTTTAATTAAAATGTCATTCTTCAATTTATGTAGGTTATTTAGGGCTTAGTTATTTATTTATGTGGCGTTAAATTCGTATCATAACATTTCCTAATGCATATGTACATCAAAAGCTTCAAAACCCGGCGATTTTGTTTTAAAAATGTCAAATCTAAAATCTTCAAATTACAAATAAATATTTATATACAGTTTTATGCTTCTTTTTTTAACTTAGAATACATTCTGTATCTTTTAATTAGTCTAAAAAACATTGTAGGGAAACCCCTATTTACTTATTTTGAAGTAAATGATCTATAGGAGCAGTGTATTAAATCTTCGACTTCCACAAAAGAGCAGCTCAACAACTTTTTAACCGCTGTGTAAACATGTATTTTGATAGCTCATAAAAACATTTTACAACAAATAATTGAGAGATAATTACATTTTTGTCGATATTCAAAAATGTTCTTGGCCAACAAAACATACAATAAATACGCTTGTAAAAATGCTTAAAATAACTCGGAAATTAAATTGAGCACAGCAACTACATACAAACTTAGATACAAGTAATGTTTGCAAATACACAAATATACATACATATATATATTTATAAGTATATATGTAGCATATAAAAATACAAATAAATGATATACAAAAGCTTAAAGGCTTAAAGTTTCTATGTCGCAAACAAAGGGTACATGCACAAAAATTCTGTTCTTTGTTTTATTCAACAATTTATGGGCTTTTCGTTCTTTGTTTCCTTTTATCGTATCGTATTTATGTAAGTCGTTACGAGCCTTCAAGCGCAACATAATAAATTTACCATGATAAAGATACATTTGTACATACTATGTATACATAAATATATCTAAGGAATTTAAGTTTTAGTTTTTATCGAGTTTGTTCCAACAAATATCAAGATAGGAAATAAATTATGGCGCTTAATGTCCGCATATAGCCATAAACATAATAAGGAATGTTAAGCCACGTTTATATAACTAAATCTTTTCATAATTTGAGCGTAAAGCTAATCACATTTTCTAATAAACGGCTAATGGTTTCTTGTAGTTAAAGTAATTTGTAAATAAAATATCACTTTTGGGTTTTTGATGAAGTCATCGGACTTTGAATAGTATTCAAAGGAAAAGAAATCTTTCTACGTCAGTTCAATGGCGACACAAATAATGAATAAAACAGGTAAAAACAAAGAGATGCACGAACAAGAAAAATTATTTAAAGAATGTAATAGTTCAATCCATTTAATAAGAAATTCTATGTTTATGTTCTTCGCTCTTAGAAGTTTGCTTACAATTAAACAGCTGATTTAGTCCCAACCAAATTTGTTAAGGTTTTATATCCTTTGTAAATTGAAAGTTAAAACGATATATATATTGTTATAACTTTTTATAGATTAAGTTAATAAGTGAGGCATGAATGAATAATTATTGCCTAGTAGAGTTTAAGCTTGAACTGACTTTTAGATGGAATTTCCCCAAGAATCAAGTAATTTGGGAATAAAAATCATTCTGAAAAAGATATGGGTTTTTTCTTCTACGTTTATTTACGTTATGCAGTTATGCAAATAATGAATAATGAATTTAATACAAATTAAATACAAATAATACAGTACAATTATGATGAAATCAAAATAATCCCTCGCATCGCATCGATTCTACTTAAGGCAGTTATTAAGAATTTATTTATACGTCGTGGATAAGTAAGAAAGTTATTAAATTTTTAGGAAAAGAACTTAAATGCTATCCATTTGAAAGGTTCCTAAATATTAATTTGGCAATATTTTATTTTGCCTTGGCTCTGAAGGGAATTACTTTTATAACATTTATAAATGCAATTATATAAGCAAATTTAATATTATTAAAAAACTTCATTTAGTACTTTTTTCTCTTAATTCTTGTAGAAGCTATTTGAATTAAGCGTTAACCTTGATTGTAGCTTATTCCTTATCGGCTATATCAAATCCTCACTTGCCCATTTTGAAATCATAAATATTTATAAAGTTAATGGGATCTTCTGTAGGGTATTCAATAAACGATTATCTATGTACACATGTATTCTCAATACTAATGCAATTTGACTTGATTTATTGGACTTAGTTGCTTCTTTTTTTCAGCTAGTTCGTTTTAATATTGTTATGTACCTGTTTAACACGCACACACGCACAAATACAGCGATAGAGCAACAGGGAAAGAGAGAGCGAGTGAGAGCGGTGTCTACACACACACACACACACACGCACATAAACAAACAAACATACATGTTTTTAAGGTATTTGTTTACATACACATAGTACATATTTAGGTTGCCAAACTGTAAACGTTGCAGCTGTGGCAAGTGGGGCAAGAATTGCTGCTGCATTTTTAGCAGATTTATGTTTAACAATTTGTGCTAATGCAACGTGTACTAGCACACAGACATAAACACAAACATGTGCATATGTATGTATGTATATATTAAATGTATGTATGCTGAGTTTACTAATCAAATAAAAATAGCATTTACGTTGTCCTCTTTTATTAATGAAATTGGCACAAGCGAAACAAAACTAGCTAAGTATATAAAAACACATACAAACCCACATTTCTATGTACAGTGTCTCAAAGCTTGAATAAACCGCTTACTAATTAACTTTTTAAAAGATTGACTTTAAAACAATCTAATTAATTAAGAACGTTTTACAACTACCTAAAGTTTTATTATATTTAAGCATAAACATATGCATAATAAACATTTCCAAATATTCATTAATACTTATTTAAATTTTAAAACTTCAAAAACAATTTAATAAATTTAGATGAATTTACAACTGGCCATAGTTTCTTTAGTTACTTTTGGGCTAATAAACATTTTCACTCATTCATTCCATCAATTTGAAAATCACAGTTTACAAAATAATCTTAACTGCTTAAATAAACCGCGTATTAATTTAAATCTAAAATGATCTACTTTAGAAACAATTTAATTAATATTTGGCATTTATAAAAAAATATTACAAATATATTTTCTACTTTTTAGTAGTAAACAGCTTTTTAACTCATAAAACAATTAAATTAAGTAGGAATGTTTTAAGCAAACTCGAATTTACTTAGTTATATTTAGACAACTATACATAATTCACTCACTCATTCATAATACAATTTTTATCGCTAGAAGAGTTACTGTTGTGCTGCTCCTATTTACTTGCAACATAACTCAAGCCATCGTTCATGTCGTAAACTCAATTAGGGGCGATAAAAGTTTTAATTGAAACGCTCAAAGACTGAATTAATGAAAAACAACAAGATCCACAAGAAGAAAATGCAAGACGAGACTGCAATTTAATTCTATTGGACTCTTGTTTATTACTTAGTTTGACAGTTGTGAGCAGTATCTATATCCAATTGGTATCAACATTTCTCTTTTCTGACGGTGCATTCCAACAAGAACAGAAAACCCAAAATAGAAATGAAAATGAAAAGTTCCTACTAGAATTCTCTTGTACCCACTGTGCACGCTGTTTACAATTTTTCATTTGTGCTTTGCTCGTTCATTCGCTCTCCCCCTCACACAAACACTAACACAAATGAAAACACAAACAAAATTCATGCTCTCTTGCTGCTCAGTTTGTATTGCTCTTGTTGTTGCTGTTGTTTTTCTTGTTATTTATATTGTAGTTGTAGTCAGAGTGGCGCGCACAAGTTAGATTTCGTAGTATTCGTAGTATTTATGTACATACATACATACATATACATAAAAGAGTATATGTGTGTGAGTTTGTGCGTATGGCTGTGCATTCAAGTAATGTAATGTTGTTATAAACTAATAAAAATAAAAATAAATATTTTCTCGAAATAACGAGGAAAACAAAACAAAAGTGAATAATAGCCAGCCCCACAACTACTGCAATAACAACAGCAACAAAGACAAAATGGGTCGAAAGTGGGAGAAGCAAAGCTGACTGGCTTTGTGGACTTAGAAAAGGGGAAGCGGGTGAAAGGAAACAAAACTACAATTCATTTTAGAAAAAATAGAAGAAGAGAAGAAGAATGCCATTATGTAGCACTGGCATGGGGAATGAGGAAAGGGAGTGCTATAGGTTAGTAGGTGGGTGGAGAGTGTACGAGGTGGGGATGGGGGATAAGGGTGGGAGCAAGGGCACACAACAACACTGCGGAAGTTCATACACATTTACAAGCACAAGACGTCTATGTTTGTAAGTGTGGGCGCGTTTATTGTGCAAGAACTGATTGTGGGGCGGGGAATGGGAAGGTTAAACGAATGAATCTTTTAAATAATAAAAGATAAATAGTTGCCCCCAACCATCTCCTCCATAAGTTCGGCTAATGCATAACGTTCATTTATGTAAAGTAGAATACATAGGCAATCACGATTGTTGTATTTGCTTATCTACATACATATATACTTGCTATATTTTTAATTGCAGCCGGCGTTCCAATTTTTTTTTTGTTCTAAATAAAATGTGAAGGAGATGAGACAAAAAACAACAACAACAACATGCCATAACATAACATTACAACATAACAAAATAAAAACAACAGCTGAAATTAAACTGCCAGTGCACACTGTACTTCACATCATTTGTTATCTCTCTTCTCCTTCTCTATCTGCCTCTGCCGCTCTCTTCTTTGCCTACGCATTACACGTTGTTTTGCCACTCTCTCATTTGATAGTCGCACGGAATGTAGACTTACACAAACACATGCATATGTAAATACATACATACATGTATTATGCTTGAGTGTACGAATGTTAAACATTTATATACTTGAATATAAACGAGGGGCTTGGGGGCTTGGATAGGAAACATTTTTTAATTACCAGTAATTTAAAATCCAACTGTGTAGTTTTGTTATCCATTTTGTTGTTGGTTTCTGCATTTGGCTGAATTTTATTTATACGTTTCACTCACACACACACATACACTTGCACTGCGCATACGAGCACAATTTTATGATACACCCATACATACGTACATACAGTTCGTACGTATGTATTTTATTATTTCGATTTTTCTTTGCTTATGTTTCGCGTTTCTTCTTCTACTTGCTCGCTACAGCGCAGCTCTTTTTTTTCTTTCTTGTGTTATTTCATTTTCCACATTTTCTTTAGCTTTATTATACGTTAACGTTGCGGCTGCTTCTACACAACGTTTCTCTGTATTGACAACATTGAGATATTGCCATTGGTTTCACATTTTCATGCAGATTTTATTATTGCATAAATTAACAATATTTAATGATTTACAAATATATATGAACACTTATAACAATTGCTGCTTTTGCCTGATTGCCACTTTCTGTGGCACACACACACACTCACACACACACGCGCTCAATGGATGATCTGCTGCGTAGGAAAAATGTATTTACGGTTGCTTTTATTTGTATTTCGATGCTTGCAATATATTCGAGTTATTTTCCAACACGACAAACCGATTATTAATTATTTTTACAACTGCAATTAATTTTATAAAGAGCGAAAACTGCAAAAAGCGACGGAATTTCCCACAAAATGTTTTGTACGGTATTTTTTAATGCATACGAAAAAAAGGGTAATATTTAGGCAAATATACGGCTAGTGCTGCCAACTTGCTTAAACTTTCTGGGTTGCCATATCACACACTAGTCGCGGGGTATATTTTAGTAAACTTCCTATAGATGTCGCCCCAGGGGAAATTTTTTGTTGCACGAAATTTAAATACAATTAATTTAAACATTTAGATCAAATTAAAAAAAGGCAACTAATTTAATCGAATAAAATAAAGATATATCGTTTTAATTGGTCCAATCATTTTTAAATTCCTTTTTTCTTGCAGCTTTGCGAAACTCAAGAAACATAAACACCCATCTTTTGGCGGCTCTGCAAAGCAAAAATACGCCATCTTTTGTTGAATTTGCGAAACATAAATTTCGAAGGCTCAGATGCACCCCTGACGCGCTGTGCCAGTCAATGTAAATAAACCCTAGCATTACATTTATTTAATATGTTCAACATATTTAAATGACGGACAAACAAACATAGGAGATGGAGGTGGGGGAGAGTTAAGCCTCTCTCTATCTATAGAAGGTGACACAGACCTGCTGGATAGACTGCAAATAGAAAACTCACGAGCAACCCAACTTAGCTAGGCAGTCACACTATTCCCAATTTTGAAATTTTATTTCAGTACATGTACAAAATTAACGCAGGTTGCCATAATTAATAATTATAAATTGTGTATGTAAACTGACTGCTTAGGATTTCGACTGCTGTGCCTGTTTCTCCTTCTTGGCGGCTTCTGCTGCAGCTTCCAACTTATTGTACTTCTCAATCAGTTTCTCCACATCCGGTTTCTCCAGGACATTATATACGGTCTTGTTGTTAATGCGTTGTAGGGTAGCCATTTCAACCTTTTCTGGTGTCAATTTTGTGGTATCCAAAGTTTTGCTTAGAACTTTGACGGCCAAATCTTTAGCTTCCTCCAACTTGATGTTTTCTTTATCTGAAAGCTCCTGCTTAAGCATAGAGATGGCAGCTCCAAAGTTATTGCCAATGCACGTTGCCTTCCAGCCACCATAGTTGCCACTAGGATCGGACTGATAAAGCTGGTAGCCGTACTTGCTGTCCCAGCCCATGTAGAGCAACGAAACGCCGAATGGACGCTTTCCTCCATACTGGGTGTAAGCCTGTTTCACGTCACACAAGTGGGAAACAAGCTGTTCACATGGAATCACCTCGCCGTAGCTGAATTGGTAGCGTTGAGCTATCAAACGCAGCTCAGATGTTAACACATTTGCATCGGACGTAATGCCCGCCACTGAGCAAACCATGTTTCTGGAAAAATTCAATTTTTAATTACTATTGTTTTGGAGCAGCTGTCAATAGCTGATCGCGAAACCTTTTCGAAGCCTTTTTTACTTACTCATTCAGTTTGTAAATCTTTTCCGATGGAATGGCGTTGTCCAACAACTTATTTGTGCTGCGGCATTCGGCTGCAAGCACAATGCCATCTTCGGCCAAAATGCCAAGACATGTGCCAGCATGGGATATGGCCTCCATTGCGTACTCCACCTGGTAAAGGCGGCCCTCAGGCGAGAAAATTGTGGTACGGGAATCATAGCGACGCGCCTGAAAAAAATAAATGAAAATAATTGCAATCGTGATTAGGCAAATTACGAATACGGCCAATCGAGTTTGTGTTTGCTAACATAATTTAGAGTCGCTTCTATTAATTGATGTTCGCGTTTTACTTACCATTTTATATAAATTTCAATGCTAAACAATTTATTAGAAAATTAAACGATGCGGCTTGTTCGAGTGTTGTTCCCTGCAAATTTACTTGTCATTGCCGAACAGGGCTGTCGAATTACCGAATATTGTTAACATCAATTTTCCAGGGTCACAGGCACACAAAAAAGACAGGGACGATTGATGTGAAATAACTGTTTTACAAAGCTGACAATAGATGTCGTATTTCTGTTTTGCAAAGCTGCCAAGAGATGCGGGTGTCTATGACTATTGGATACACAACATGGCAGCTGGAGGCGCTGTTAATCAAAAGATATATCGATAGAAAAAACGATATGAGATTTGCGATATACCGATATTCCATCACTTCACTTCACAAAGCTATCGAGATTTAAAATTACTTTGCATACTAATTAATTTATTGCTTATATTAAAAAATGTGCATACAATATTTTCCCACAGATAAGTTTTTTTACAACTGATTCGGAAGAAGACTGGATAGAACTGTGAATGTTGTTGTAACTTATTTGAACTGAATCATTTAAATACTTCTGTCGTTTCGAATGGTTAATCTTAATGTATTTGTCATTAAATAAAAGTTTGTTCATGTAACGAAGTTCATCGAGTTTTGGATCAAACTTTTTCTAATGTGTTACAATCTCTTTAAAATAAAATGAATTAAATATTTCGTTATTTTAGTATTGTTACTTATGAAATTTTAATTAAATAGTTGCATCGAATGCTCATAATTGACAATAGGTGAATAAATCAAGTTGCCTAAGTTGTATATTGACCCGTTTGCCTTTTAATCACTTTAAACTTTAAAGCTTAGTATTTTATGCAATCCTAGGGATTTCAACTGCCATTGGCCCATTAACTCAGTTCAAGCAGACACTGTTATTGTTTTGTTGGTAAGAGCAACAAGTCAAATCCCGCAGACGCCCCATTTTACTGGTCCTCAACAGAGAAAAGGAGAGAGCGTGAGAGAGAGAGAGATGAATTAATTGTTGGCGGCACGCGACATTTTTGCAGTAGACTGTTGTTCCTTTTCAAGAATGAAACAGACTGGCAAACAGTAAAAATTTAAATGGAGCATTACAAGAACAACATTAGATAAAAACACAGTAACATCGTAATAGCAACAAGTGAAAGCAGACGCACTCTTAAGGATAATAATTATGTTCGGTCTTGTCGTTGACATTGTTTTGCCTAACCTTAGACATTCGTAATTTAATTGACGATGCCGGCTTTAAATTCGGCTCCACGAGGCGCCATTTCCTCCGATTCAGACGATTCACTCAAGCGGATGGTTGCCATTGGCTGGATACCCTCGTGTCATCTCGTATCCTTTTGCCGAACAGCGTCCTCCTTATATAAGAGGTCCAGCACTCGGTTCTGGTTCATTCGATAAACGCGGTTTCCGATGCTAGGTCTATTTGATACAATTCTTTTTCGTGGAGTGCAAAAGTGTTTGATACCAACAATAGTGAACTTTAAAAAGCTTTAAATAATTCTTAAAGTGAACAAATAATTGAATGTGCTTTTAAGTGAGTTGTGAATCTATTAAGTTAGACTTTAAATAGTTTAATCCAACAGCTTTAAGCAGCAACTGGAGAATTATATGCGCCTCATTATTCATTGTAATTGTAATTTGAATTAATTTCTCATTTCCATGTTGAGATATTGCACTTATATTTTAATTATGATTTCTTTTGTGAGTTTAGGAATTTTCCACTTTCTAATTCCAAAGAAGTAGTGAAATCTTATTAATTGTTTAAAAAAGTATGCTATATAAAATTTAAAGTGGATTTTGTGCTGTGCAAATTGTGTTTGTTTCTTATTTGTAGTTATAGAGAATGATTCTGATCAATATCAGCTTGACAGTCAGTTTGCTGATGGCTTCAGTGGATTTAGTTTGCATCAAGGGAGCAAACGGGTCGATAAAAAGACCTGGGAGGGCAGGGAGATCGTCATTGAGAGCACATTAAATCATCAGGCTCGATCCAGTAATGGCAACGTTAATGGTCACCTAAATGACAGCATCGATATCAGGGTATATGACCGTATGAAGGACTCCAAAAATCTGACTGTAGCTTTTAACGAAATTGACATCAGTGAAATGCGTGTCTATAATGTGGGGGTTTTAATGGCATCCCATTTGGGTAAGTGGACTGAAAGATATGGGGAACAAGGAAGTTACACTAAGTGGCATGTCTTAGATTCACCTTTTGACCTGGAACGCTGTGGCCCGGCAGTGGACTTGGCCTTGGAAGAGATTAACAGGCGCTTTCTGGGGCCCCATAACATCAGGCTGGTCAAGAAGAAGGGCAGGTAAGTCCAATAATGATTTGGCCAACTGCGTGAATCAAACTTCCGCTTTAATTCCTTAAGTTTAGTCTAGCTTGCCTCCGTTTCCCTATCTTGCTCACTCTCTCAATCGCACTTGTTGCGTGCTGCACGAGTCAGTTAATTACTTGAATTTCATTGCCGCATTCTTGAGCTCTCTGAGCCTATACCGACTCATTTCCATTTCTATTTCCACTCCCATTCCCAACCTCATTCTGCAGGGGGTGTAATGCATTACAAGCGTGTTTTGCACAAATTGTCTATCTTAACCTGTCTTAACCGATTATCCTATCCACAACCCTGACAGTTACCCATCGTGCTCGGGAGCTAAAGCGCCAGGACTCGCAGCAGACATGCATTTCAAGGACGATGTCATCGCGTTTATAGGTCCCGCGTGCGCTTTTGCCCTGGAACCAGTTGCTCGCTTGGCCGCCTACTGGAACACTCCCATAATAACGGGAATGGGTGATCAGGTGAGTGTAGGACCTTCACTAAAGCGCGGGAAAAAGACTGTCCAGTCCTGGTACGTCACGTACAGCCTGACTGACCTCCACGGTGTGTCCACAATCTCCAACCCTCGAAACATCACAGCACGTGGCTTTCAATTATGTGCTCTGCTTGAGGCATAAGATATACAACTAATCCCTCGTCCCATTGCTCCAAGCAATCGCATTTCATTTCATCATTTACTTGCTTCCTTAACATTTACAATTAAACCTGACTTAGCCTCCACAAGGGCTCACTGAAATCAAAACTACTTATGAAGCACTGATATTTCCCTGTAACTTATTTCAACATCGTTTTTTTTTTAAAGCCACCTTCATCTGAGGGAGAACTAACTGTCACTTCTGGAATGCTGGGCAGAATACACAAGTGGAAGAACGAGAGCACCGTAAGTTAAATGCAACAAGTTGTGTATATTCATTGCCAAAATTAAAACAAAACAAACAATAACACACAAGTTCAAAGTATTCGACTAAAGAAAACTCTGCTCAGCTCCGACAAAGATGGAAAATCGAATTAAATATTTAAACAGTCGCCAAGTAATTTTTAGTCGACGCTAAAATTAGGTTTTAGTTTTTGCCTGATAATTACACAAAAAATATAAATAAAGACACAACATTTGAAAAAAGTCAATGAAGGAATACAATAAATATATATACTTACATAAATTAGATAACAAGTGGATTTAATACTACTTCAATTCTCTTTTAATTTTAAGAAGCACCTAAACAAATGCTTTTCTTTTTGCATGGTGTGCAAAACCTGTGCTGTCAACTAAGTTATTTTCTTGTATTTGTTATTATTAAGTAGCACACTTAAAATAATAATTATAACTATAATAATTATATAGACAAATTATACAATAACACATCAGTCAAAAGAAATCGACTGAGGCCTACACTGCACATTCTAAGGTAGACAGAAGTTGGTTTTTAACAGACTAGAATAATGCTATTTAAACTTTCTTGTACTTTCATGTAATTTTAAGACGATCCTAAAAGTAAGGTTTTTGTTTTTTTGTGTAAGAAAAACCAGTGCTGCCCAACTACGTTATTTTTTCGTACCGCAATTTAAAATTAGCTTCATCTATTTTGCAGGGCATGTTCAAAGATAAATCCAAGTATCCGACCTTAACACGAATGTCCTATTGCCAGTGTCGTCTGAAGTTGGTATTTGCCAGCGTTTTCCGTCAATTCAACTGGAAGCATGTAGCGCTTTTAGTGGACAGATCGGAGCTATTCTCACTGACAGTTGGCAAGAATCTGGAATATGGATTGCGTCAGGAGGGATTGTTGAGCTTTGTGCGGGAACTCAATGGTAATGAGGAGGAGAAATACGAGAACTATCTGCGAGATGCGAGCATGTATGCGCGTGGTAAGATATACAGTAAATATATACTTTATCTATAATAATATATTATATCCATTATTAATTTCTAATCTCTTCAGTGGTCATATTGTCGGTTCGTGGTATTCTTGTTCGCAAATTCATGCTGGCAGCACACAGTTTGGGTATGACGAATGGTGAGTGGGTATTCCTCGATGTGGAGATCTTCCAAAGTGCCTACTGGGGCGACAAGGACTGGGAGCTGGGAGACGAGAATGATATGCGTGCCCGCAAGGCATACGAGGCTCTATTACGAGTCTCGCTTCTGCAACCAACTAGTCCTACCTTCCAGGACTTTGCGGACAACGTGCGAGATAATGCGCTGTCCGATTATAACTATACGTTTGGAGAGGGAGAGGAGGTGAACTTCTTCATTGGGGCATTCTACGACGGTGTCTATCTGCTGGGAATGGCCCTTAACGAAACTCTCACCGAAGGAGGAGACATTCGGGATGGAGTCAACATAACACGACGCATGTGGAATCGCACATTTCATGGCATTACTGGACATGTTCGGATAGATGACAACGGTGATCGGGATGCTGACTACTCCATTCTCGATTTGGATCCCATAAATGGAAAATTCTCCGTTGTAGCACATTATTACGGTCTACATAAGTATATCCTTTTGGAAAGAATGATAAAGTTGAGTTTTATACCATTTTGATTTACAGGAAATATGCAGCTGCTCATGGCAAGAAGATCCATTGGCCCGGCGGTCGAGAAGAACCTCCTCCAGATATTCCTCCTTGCGGATTTTTAGGCAACGCTCCTGGCTGTCATGGAAACGGTAAGTTCTTGAATCACTATTAGATTGTTAGGGATAATAAAAACAATTATTCTTCTGCAGAAACTATAATTATGTACTCAATTTTTGGACTGGCATTGTTTTTTGGACTCGTTTTGTTGGTCATCTGTCTGCTGCAAAAGTGAGTAGGACATGGAAATGGTCTATCTCTTAATGAACTTATCTCTCTTAAATTTCAGGCAAATGAAGCTCAGCAAGGAGCTGCACAACATGTCCTGGCGAGTTCGTCCCGATGATGTGCTGATTGAAATGGGAGGCATGTTTGGTTCCAAAGGAGGATTGCAGCGCCTGGATGTGGAGAATATCTCCTGCAACAATTCGGCATACACTCGGGACGTGCTTCCATTGCGAGTTTTGCATCGTTGCCTCCTCAGGTTTATACAACAATTGGTCAATTCAAGGGCGAAAGAGTGGCCATAAAGAAGGTGAATGTGAAAAAGGTGGAGGTAACATCAACGCTTCTCTGGGAGATTAAGCAGGCACGGGATGTGAGCCATGAGAATACTGTGCGTTTTGTGGGCGCTTGCATCGATTTGCCACGCCCCACTGTGCTCATTCTCACAGAGTATTGCTCCCGGGGTAGCCTGAAGGATGTGCTGGAGAACGAAGCCATTGAACTGGACTGGAACTTTCGTATGTCCCTAATCCACGACATTGTCAAAGGTATGAGCTATCTGCACAACTGCGATGTCGTTGCCCATGGGAAACTACGCTCCTGCAACTGTCTTATCGATGGTCGATTTGTCCTGAAGATCTCCGATTTTGGCCTAAACACACTTACCACACCCACGGACTTTGTGCGGGACCAGAATTACTATACCAGTAAGTCAATATGGGTTAAACGATCCTCGGCAGCTCAATATCAAATTGATCTTACAGAATTGCTGTGGATTGCACCGGAGTTACTTCCAATGACATCGATTCCCGGCTGTCCGGCGACACAACGTGGTGACGTCTACTCCTTTGGCATTATACTGGAGGAGATTGTTAATCGAGGTGGTCCTTATCAGGAGGCACGTCAACAGGGCATGGACGTACACACTATCCTGCATAAGGTGCGCCAGTGTGAATATCCTCCATTTCGCCCTCTCATTCGAGAAAGGGAATGTCCACCTGATCTACTGGTCTTGATGGAAAAGTGTTGGGCTGACAACCAGGAAGAGCGTCCAGCATTTTCCATTATTCGAAGCAACATACGTACGATCATGAAGTGAGTTCGTTTTCGAAAGCATTTTTAATCAATTTAATATTATTTGTGTTATTTTAAAACCCTGTTTTTAAAGAGGTTTTTGTGAGAATCTTATGGATGATTTGTTGAATCGCATGGAGCATTACGCGAATAACTTGGAGAGCTTAGTCGAGGAGAAGACTCGACAGCTCAGTTTGGAGAAACAACGCACGGAGGAGCTGCTGTATCAAATCCTGCCACGTCCCGTGGCACAACAACTAATGGCCGGAGATCTTGTGGAGCCGGAGGAGTTTAGCAGCGTGACCATCTACTTCAGCGATATTGTGGGATTCACTGAACTCTGTGCCCGCAGCACTCCCATGGAAGTGGTCAACTTTCTCAATGATCTTTATAGCACATTCGATCGCATCATTGGTTTCTATGATGTATACAAAGTGGGTATTGTTCAGATGTCTTTTAACTGTCTCTTAGTGGGATTACTTTTTCTCAGGTGGAAACTATTGGTGATGCCTACCTGGTGGTGTCTGGTCTTCCGGAGCCTAATGGCGATAAGCATGCTCGGGAGATTGCCTTAATGGCACTGGACATACTTCAAGCTGTCTATTCCTTCAATCTTAGACACAAGCCTGATTATAAGATACAAATTCGGATTGGAATGCACTCGGGATCTGTCTGTGCCGGTGTCGTGGGCAAGAAGATGCCGCATTATTGTCTATTTGGGGACACTGTCAATACCGCCTCCCGTTTGGAGACCACAGGATTACGTAAGTCAATTTTGTCATCAACTCTAAATGCATTTTCTAAATATATTTATTTTTAAGCTGGCAAAATCCACGTCTCATCTGCCACAAAGTCTATTCTGGACAAGTTTGGCACATTTCAGTTGGAACAGCGTGGAGATGTGGAGCTTAAGGGTAAAGGGACTGTAACCACCTTCTGGCTAAACAGCACCACCGAAGCTGAGGCACGTGCTCCAACTCCTCCACTTTTAAACAACGATGAGGTGCCGTTCCCTTTGCTATTCGCTGGCATGGGCAAATAATCGCTTTTATAATGAAAGAAACATCAAATTATCCAAAGTACAAACAATGCGTCTTTTATAAAGGACAAATTTTAAGAATAAGTTATGCGAATTCCAATTGTCAAGAAGTGTGATATGTGTATGAAACTTATGTGCAAACATTTCTAAGAAACTACTCTTATATGAAATGCAGCTCAAATTAGGCAAAATTGTTAACTTCAGTGCCAATATTCAAAATATTTGTATTGTGTAAATGTCAGTGTATCTTATTACTATTTCAAAGATGTGTAAATGTATAAATATACTCGCTCAGAACTCTTCCGAGATCCATTTTAGAATGCTTACTGCAGAAATAGATAAAGCATAACTACGCCAAAAACCAAATGGAATTAACAACCGAATAAAAATTTCATAAACATTTTACTAACTATATATAACATTAAATATAAATAAATGTATTTGTAAATGTTGTACACACAATTCAGTAATAAATTGTCTAAGCTATGCCGTCACTCCATGCTGCATGAGACCTTAACTAGACATTAATATGGCTTAAAAGCATATAAATTTATAATGTAAATATTGAATTTAATTAACTACTAACGACATTGGGTTTTTTAGTTATTGGCAGCTCGGGTTGCGGACGCAGCAAGAAATCTTCGGCATCCCAAGGTTGCGACTCGGTCGTGCCAAATGCCAAATAAATACAATTGAACACAAAGTATACCACGGAGGAGATTAGGAAGACTAATTGCCATTGTGTGCGATCGGTCTGAAAATTATAGTTAATAGATAGATAATTACATAAAATGTAGGCTATTAAAAAAGAATACAAAACTCACATTGTCTGTCACAATTGCACCCGCTACCAATGGGGTGATAATGGAAACCCCAGTCGATAAAGTACTAGTCATGCAAAATAGGATACTTGCATGATTGGGTGACAGATCTATGGTGTTGATAGCGCTGCCAATGGAGGAGCCACTGTTGAAACTAATGCCAAGTGTCATCAGAACAATTGCTAAACTCTTTTGTTCCACATCCAAAAATCCAATGCCCATAAGTGAGGCAGCTGGTACCCAAAAAGCCAGAGTATTCATTGTTTTGCGTACGCCTGTTAGGGAAAGCCATTTCTTGGTCAAGAGTATGTCAGAGATGATCAGATACACATAGGACATAGCCCACGAGGCGACGTAAGGCAGTGCCGAAAATAGAGCATTTTCCTTGATATCCATTTTCAGGACTCCATTCATGTAGGCGGGAATCTGGGCCATAAGCGTACTGGAGCCCCACATATCGGCGCAGCGGGTAACGAGAAAAGCCAAGAAAGGAGCAGAGGTCCAAATAGCTTTCCAAGGTATTGGAATATCAATCTTGTGATAGTTTTCACCATGTTGAAGAGACGATTCTATATAGTGCTTCTCGACTTTACCAATAAAACTAGATTCCGTGGTATTATTCGATGCAAAAATGTACCATAGAATGCAACTGGCAAAAGCCACAACAGCAGAGATGTAGGAAATTCCTGGCCAACCCATCGGACCATTGGCAATCCAGCCACTCACAAGCATGGATAACACATTTCCGCATTCGGCTCCTGTATAAATCAGTGCACCCAAACGATTACGTTCCTCTGGGGGAGACCAGCGTGCTAAATGCTGATGAATGCAAGGAAAGATCATGCCTTGAGCACAGCCCATGAGCACACGGATGCCACAGTAGGCACCCCAGCCACCCCAACTAATCAAAGGAGGCGTCAATCCACTGCATACGGCCGAAATAAAGATGGCCCAGAACATGACACTCTTCACTCCAAACTTTTTACACAAAAGTCCCCCTAGAAGCAGTGTTATAATAGAGCCCCAAGAAAAGCTTGAAAGCACATAAGATTTCTCTGCAGCCGTCCAGTCGTATTCCTAAACAAATTCTACAATGTTAAGGAGTTAAAATTGAAAAGCTAGCCATCATAATCTTACCGGAAAATCGGGATTTGTGGTTTCGGAATTGGTCATGGCCACCAAAGAGACGCCCACATTGAAACGACCAATGTAGACCGAATTAATTGTTATAAATATTAGTAGAACCTGCAGATGCCGTACGCCTATAATGGGGCCTGTAAATACAAATAAAAGAAAATTTAGTTCAATATTTCATTCACTTTTGATAATAAATTTAGCTTAAATATATGAGATTAGTTGTTAAAATTCATTGAGTAAGTTTTTAAATAATTCTTCTATATCAAAAGTTGACTTTTAAGGATTAAGGATTTTCATATTTTGGCATGTTATAATATAATAGTTGTTTTGTCTCACAAACTCTCTTCTACCTTTTTTAATTTCAGCTGTCATTTTATCCTTAAACTGGAAAACTTTTCACACTTCTGAACTACTCTACTGTCAGGAGAGGAATAAATCGAGTTCAAATTCTACGTGATTTCTAGACATTTTGGCATTTGATTATGGCCTGATATGCTGGGATTTTTTGGCAAACCTTATCAACTTTTATTGTCCAAAGATAGCTCTTAGATAGTGCTTTAATAACTAACACGTGTATCTGTCTAGTAAGCTCTTAAACTTTAAAAGTATTTGAACAAACAATAGTAAATTAAGCAAGAATCTCAAAATCTCATTAAAATTCTATGTGATTTCTAGACAGTTTGGCATTTGATTATGGCCTGATAAGCTGACATTTTTTATGCGAATCTTATCAACTTTTATTATCCGAAGATAGCTCTTAGAAAGTGCTTAACTAATTCCCACGTTTGTCTGTCTAGTAAGCTCTTAAACTTAAGACGTATTTTGACAAACAATCGTAAATTAAATAAGAATTTTATACGGAAGTCATCTTGATTATGATTATACTTTTACAATTAGCACGATTTTAAAGATAAATTTTTATTATTTTTATTTTTGAAACTATTATAAAGGTTTTTTGAAAATGAAAATTTAAAAATCGTACAATTTTCTGTAGGTAAATAGCTGGTTTTGGTCGGATTATCGGATTATTTTCAATTCATCCTTTTATATTCTTTGAGATTCTTCGTCACAAGCGTGAACAGTAAGGCAAACTAAAGGATATGGAAAGCACGGGGAATTGTCAGCTTCTTTAAAGGGGGTTGACTTGTGTCTCTCAGCATTGTACGTATTTATATGTGTTCTCTCTCTCCTGATGAAAAGTTAATCGAAAGCTCTCAAAGGATACATGTTTAGCTCGTTACAAAACCGGAAAGCTTTCAACGCAAAAATCAGCTGTTTTGCATTGAACAAGCTTTCGGGCTGAAAAATACTGTAGCAAAATCAACGGGAAAAGAAAGAAGTCCAAATAAAAACAAAAGTGAAAATAAAAATAAAATAAATTAAGAAAAATGCATTTGCCATGCAAGATGCTCTGGCAGCATCGATAGGATAGATGTGCATACAGACATATATCCACATTACCTGAGACAACCTGTAGTTCAGACAGCATCCGACATCCATCAAGAATAGCATACAGCTCTTCGTTCAGGACAATATGAAGGTTTATCGCCTGCGTTTGGTCAAATTGTTGCTGCTTGGTTTTGTTCTGGCGAATCTGATATTCTTTTATTATACATGGAACTCGCTCCTTTGGCGACGCATAAGTCGAGCACTATCCGGCACAGACTTTGAACCTAAGCCAAAAGCCGATGAAGCTCACGGAACGAAGCTTTCGCCAAAGGATAAAGCACGGAATGCCAACAAACACATTCGGAAGTCCATAACAATCGTGTTTTACGGACACTACAACTTTGAGCAGGACCTGCGACCCAGCATAGAAAGGTAAAGGAATCTTACTTTTCTTTATCTGTAGGCTATGTTGATCCCATAATTAAAATTTTATTGACATTCCAGCATACTGGATGTCATTCCCAACATGCCCATCCTTGTGCTGCAGGAAGGCTCCCCCGACTACGCCTATCCGCCGATTGGTTTTGAACGGAACCTAACCAACGGCGAGGAGCAAACAGTTCACTTTATGAGTCTGGCTTTTGATGTGCGCAGAACACATGAGCAACTGAATCCTTTGGCCGCCATACGCACAAAATATGTCCTGTTGATGCCGGATAGTGTTCGATTGAGCAGTAAGAACTTGCTGCAGAAGATACTCCGGGAGATTAACACGAAATTACGTATACGCGAGGTTAACAAAAAGGACACTCCGCAATCGCAGCGAGTGACAGTCGCTCCGGATGAGACAGTGCGTCATCTATTGCTGGTTCCCTTTGCAGGGAATCTCAAATCCCTAAGCAGCTGCGCCAAGCTTAACCTGGACTTACCCAACTGGACCATGGAACTGGATGCTCGCAATGACAGCACACAATGCGACATAGTAAGTGTCGGAAAATCCTATGGGGAAAAACGAGACTAACATCTTGCATATTTTCTAGTTCCTACAGAAGCATGCCATTTTGATGGATGTCGCGGTTCTCGGATCTATGCCAGAGCCCTTTACGTTGCCCTTTCCGGAGATGCTCTACATGCAGGCCAAGATTGCGAACCTGTCCACGAGTGTATTTCCACAATCCTTTCTGGAAGGACGCCGACTGTTTGCCTCCTTTCACACAAAGCAACGTCGCATGGAGCTGCGACGTCGACAGTTCCGAGAGATGTATAAGAAACTGCAGATAAAGCGATTAGTACGTAGAACCCACAGGATCGGTGGCAAGTCCTCATCGCGGGAGGGTAACTGGCAACCACACAGTCCTGTTTTCGATGCACAATTCTCCTCCTCAAATTTCTCTTTGCCTCTGGTGACGGACATCGATCTCTTTGGCTGCGAAAGAACAACCAAATCTTGCATTGGCACAGTCTATAACAATCGACCATTCTACTATTATCTCGGGAAGCATACTCCTCCCTGCTGCCTGGACAAACTGAAGACCACCTTCAATCATGTACTCGACGAATTTGAGAATGTGGGCATCCGATATTGGCTTGACAACTATGCCCTTAAGAGTGCCATCGAAACGAATCAACTCTCTCCAGATGCCTATGATATTGACATCAGTTTCAACGTCCAGGACTTGGAACGCTCGAATGCCATGAAGAAATCACAGAGCAAACCGACTGTAGACCATGAGGGTTTCTACTGGATAAAGGCAACAGATGGTCACTACTTTCGGGTGCAGTTCTCCAAGGTGAACCAAGTGGGAGTGAACCTGTTGCCCTACGAGATAACCGGAAACGAAGTCCATGCAAGCGGATTTTTTGGTTGGAAAGCAGGCACGTTTTCCTCCGATTACTTGCATCCGATGTCAACGGTGCTGTTCCTGGGCAGGAGCATTATGTGCCCCAATAATGTGTTGGAGTACCTCGAAGCCAAGCACATTAAAGTCAAATCTGAAGAGATTGCCATTGATGAGGATGATGATTAGATAATTTTCTTTTAGCATAATTTCAGTTGAAATCGTAGCACAAATTTGAATAACAAATTTTGGCCATTAACTAAATGATATGTACTGTGTTTCCAATACAAATGTAATCGTTGATTTCAGATTTTTTAGATATGGTTATGAGTTCCTTTCTTTGTCTTTACATTTATGTTGATAATTAGCGTGGATAAGTAGCTCTTTAGCTCTAATAGATCTATAAGTATATCTAAGTAATGTTCTAGGAACTATGTGAAATAAAGACCTCTGCACTATTGATACTAATTTTAGATTGGTAACTTAACAGAATATAATACATTTTAGTATACTCCAACATTGACTTTTAGCTGCGAACTGTGGTTGCTGCATCTGGAATCACCGAACCCTCCGGTAACTCCCGCACCAGGGATAGAAGCTTCTCCAGCTTCGAGATTTGCAATGTGGTTTGATCAAGATAGAGCTGTTTCTTTGGTGGCTTGACCATTGCTCGCAGATTGGGTGAGAGCTTAAGGGAGGTAGTTACACCCCTAGAAAAGAAAAGAAAAATAGATTAGTAAGATTAAAAGATTGGGATTATAAAATGGATACTCACTTCTCGTCGCCGACAACAATAAAGTGAAGTTTCTCATTGAATGCAATGCGTGTGAGTTTATTTTTTCGTTTGGGGACCACAGCCTGGACACAGATGGGTTTATATTTATTCACATTCAGATCGAAGACATGCACTTTTCCCTCCGTGGTGACTGCAGCAAAGACTGTGCTGGAGTAGGGAGCCCATTTAACATCGCCTACAGCAGAGCCTAGATCAAATATGAAGAGAGGATCAGGTCGCATGTCCTCCCAGACCTTGACACGCCAATCTCCACTACAGGAGACAAATATGTTGGAGTCAAAGCGATTAAAGTCTATGCGATAGACGGACATATTGTGGGCATTATAAGTCATCAGATACTTGGAGCTAAACAATGTGCTGCACTTGTAGATGAAACCACATTCCGTGCCAACAAGAAACACGGTATTGTCCAAGGGATGGAACTGCAAACAGGAGCCGCCAGTCTTCAGTACTACTTTAGTTCCATCTGGGCCATCTGCTACCTCGTTCTCCAGATACAGTGTGATTATGGTGGTCACCCAGAGTTTATTCTGCATGAGGATCCATTGAAATACGCATCCATCGGATGATACGGAAAAGAAATTGATTTCCCCATCGCTCATATCCGGTCCCCACCGTATTTGCCAAACACATTCGCCATGCTTGCAATTCACTCCTCGGGATACATACATGGGATCCTTGCAGCCATCACGCAGATCATAGACACAGACATTGCCATCGTAGAGACCCAGAACCACCAGGAATGGATAGCTCGGATGTATATCACAGCACATGACACCGCAATCAGTTTGAACTAGATGAAAGATAGGAGATACATTTAATTTAGTACTTCATGTCCAGAAGATAACGATTTACTCTTACTTATGTAATCGGGAAAAGAGGGATTCTTTACGGTGAACAGGCAGAGATATCCCTCATTGGGCTGTTTTAGAAAATCATCTGTAGAAAAATTACGTTATCTGGAAGGTTGGAATGTGATTAAAGATAGTTGTGCTTACGTGATCCGAAGCAAACAGCAAATAAATCATAATAAGCCGGATTGAAAACGATCTCTGTTACATTCATTTTCTTGGTCTTCTCATATTGAAACTTCCAAAGGGGCAGAAGATTTCCCTCGCCATCGCGAAACTCATCGGCCGGATCCTCCCAGTAGCGATAGTCGTTACCGATGTCATCGTATATGTTCTGGTTTATCATCCGCTCGAGTATCTGCCAGCATCTCAGATACTTACGGTTTAACATTTCCGCCAAAGCGGTTTTCTTTTTAAAAGATTTCTTGGCTGAACGACCTTTAACCGAGGTGCGTCCCAATGATTTTTGCTGCTCCTCAAAGTCCTCCTGATAGGAGTCATAGATGACCCACTGCAGCACTGTGCCACCAAACTGTGATCTTGGCGGTGGAATAGTTTGAGTATCCACACTCTGAGGTAAGTAACAGATTGATAATACTTTAATGGAGTTCCTTTTATAGTATTTACTTACGCGCTTAGGATTAACATAAGTCAAAGTAGCTCGTTCACAATAGTTGAATTGATTGATAAGCTTTCGTTTTTTTCCTGGAGCTGCAACCGCTTGTTGGGCTCCAGCTGGTGCATCCTCATCGTCTACTCCAGGCTCAGTTTCGGTGCCTCCCTGATCCCCTTCCGTTTGTTTCCCTTCCTCATCCTCCTCTTCTTCGGCTTCTTCGTCATCAGCTGTACTTTGTTTACCGCCAACTTCGCTCTTCTCATCCTCTTCTCCTTCTCCCTCGCCCTCCTCTTCACCATCGTATATGGTTTCTCTTTGTTCCACAACCGAATAGTTGGGCATTGGCAATGGATAACCGATTTCATCAGATTCCTCAATCTGAACACGTGCTTCCTCGGAATCAACGTGCAAAGAGTTTCCCGGAAAACTGATCAAGGTTACAGTATTTCCCGGCAATGGAGCGAGCACATATTCGCCTTCCTTGAAACTAAACACAACCAGATTGCGAACCACATTCGTATTCGTCGGTGTCAGCACTTTGGTGACCTCCTCTCCCAACTCTGCTTCGTTTAGATCCAACTGATCATCCGGTTTGATCAATTGACGGGATTTCATCCAGGCATCAAAGTCATCAGCATCGCCTCCGCCGCCTCCTTCGGCCTTTGTCTTCGATACCCTAGTCTGTTATTTTTAGTAAATATATATATTAATTAGGAATCTGATCCAAGATCTGGTTAACATTGTGTGTATGCAACATTGTTGAAAAGTGCGGCGGGAGCAGGATAGGTCAAAGACTTACCTTCGAGGACATGACATAGAAGTGCTAGGATACTTTACAGGAATCATGCATCAATTATTCGAATATTGTATTGTAAATGTGCCTTGATTTTTTTTGGGGGTATGTGAGTATATATTTTTCATCTACAATTAAATCAGAATTCCTGCAGCATGCAAACTTTATTTAATGTTTGATGAACTTATGTATATATAAGTAGTATAGTATAGTACGCTTTCCAAAAGATGTTAAGAAATATCTAAATGATTTTTGGAAAGGGTATAAGTGTTCGGTGAACCGAAAACAATGCACTCCTTGGCTCTATACTGGGATGACGTGACATTATCAGTTACCTCCTCAAGTTGCTGTTGTTCCTTCACAGTCAGATCATCAGCACTACCAGGACAAGGGCAAGCCTCATCCTCCAATAATCCCCCTGGAGAGGAGGAAGTATGTGCAGCCTCTGACATTTAGAGGGTAACTAAAAAGCTAAACGATCGAGTGCGGAGCAGACAGTTGAGATCTCTGATGATTGTGGATAAAGCTACTTATTTACAAACATATATATATATATATGCATATACATATATAAATGAGTTGATCTACTTATAATTGAATAGGCAAAAATAAAACATTTTTTTTTTTTGTATATACAGGAATCAGAAATTAGCATAGAACTTTAACTAAGATTGTATTTACAAGTTGCTTGGCTTGTTGCTGTTGCTGTTGCCATTATTATAACCCACACACCCATACATTTGCACATACAGATACACAAACAGATACACATACAGATACACATACAGATACAGACACATACAGAGATGTATGCTTAGTTAGCACTACTTGCGAATAAAAGCAACTTTGCAGTAGATCTAGTTCTAGTTAAACGGATCAGATAGTACAGGTAACAGCTACAGTGAATACTCATATACCGCCATCGCTTTGTTGGCAAGCTTCCACATCTTGACAATCTCTGCTCTTAAAACTTGAGATAATCACAAATAAACGTTATGTTAATTACTATTTATATATACTTCTATATATATTGTATATATGTATAATTGGGATGTTAACCCTTTGGAATGCACAACACAACTGAGTAAGTATTGAGAACTGAGACCTGGCCTAGAACAGCCTCAAGGGAATACTGCCAACAATTCCGTTCCTTGGCCCTATGAATAATGACTAAAAACGAACCTCATGACGTTCGACGTTGTCAGCGCCTCAACGCGAAACTTTCGACTCACAAAATGCAAAAAAACTTTCGACATTCTGACGTCTAGGAGCACGTCATAGGTGAGGATGTGATTCTTTGGATGGATGGATTGAATGGATTTGAGGAGCCAAGGGTGTTGACATTTCCGGCCTATTCTAGAGTTGGGCGCGTAAATAAACAAATTGCTCACAACTCGATTAAAGTTCGCTGATGGCAATAGTGATAACAATGGTAATGTAGAGTAGTTGACTTGTGACAATACTGAATACACTGCAAGAAATCAGTCATAAAATCGAAAGAAACAAATTTGAACAAACTTCACAGTGAAACTTCTATTAGATTTATGTTATAGTACGTTGTTAGCATAGCGGTTAGTAAATTACCTTTAGAATTTAATAAAATATCATGTATATTTTTAACTATTGCCTAAAGTACAGTTCAGTTCATACATTTCATCTGAGCTATTTGTTAGTCCTTGGCTACACATAAAATAATTATGTATAATAACTTTTTTTTATTTAATAATTTATTAAACTAGAAGTGTATTGAAGCATTCTTTTCTGTTGTGTAGCTAACCCAACTCCAATTGGGATACGTGTAAGCGTCAGTTACAGTTATATAAATACCCATTCATTTTTACGGCCTACAGAAAGGTGAGCACAGAGTCATATCCATGACTGATTTATAGGCTCTTTTACGGGCAACTTTTCGTAAGGCGACATTGATTGCTATCGACACTCAATATCCCAATTTCCCAGCTTACCCATTGGCCTGGCTAGCCGGCTAGTGAAGCTTGTAGCCAATATATCAATAGGGGGTATACGTAGATGAAGTTGCATCAACCGTGTCTATAAGCTGGTAGTGCCATCATCTATTTCACCGGCACGCACATGCCAACAAGGTACTTTCCCCTTTCCTTTTCCCCTTGCCCCCACTTGGGCCCAGTCGCCTTTTTGGCCAAATTGCAAATTATGTTTCGTGACAAAGTTCCATCAGAGGGCCAATAACTTTGGCCTACGCTACGTTTCAGCAAACTTATTAAAAAGTAATCGCAAATTTTTAAATAGAATCCCTCAACGAAGGCCAGAAACCTTACGAAAATTTGCCATGTCCTCACAATGTTTTCAGCTCTCTACGTGAGCGGACGTGTAAACTATTGTATACGGTTTAGTTTAGAATTGTGTAGTGAATATTTCAACTTGTCTCAGAATATGTTGCATAACTTTTTGGTGGTTTAATACATTACCTTCTTATGTTTACCCTCTTTGGCTTTGGCTGCCGGTTGCATTTTTAAGCAGTATTCTTTGTGAATCCTTTCCGGTGATAAAGATAATCCTTCGAGAGTGTTTCTATAACGGGTGTAACGGGTGTTATTTGAGTATACTTTTGCTTTTTACTGACGTTAACTGAACGAATTTTTTTGTATATCCCAGTCTAAACTTTATGTAATTGTGAAATAGAATTCGCTTTGCTTGCTTTTCATTTCGATTCTCCCATTGACATTGTTTGTTTGAGTTACTATAGAAATTTGCTAATGCTCGGTCCTAGCACGCACTAAACTCCATTTGCATATCGATTTGGCAGGGATTAATTCAATAGAAGTCACTGCTCCATTTCCACCTAAAATTATACTTACATATGCTGGAATACCTAACCAGGAAGAAGCAGAAAAGCTATTCCATCTAGTATGATTTATGCCGGGCTCTGTGTTCTATAACTTATCCATTCCAATTGTCTACTTTTTGGAAGAGATACATAAGTTATTCAAATTTCACAGTCTTAAGTAACTTAAAATACATTAACATAAGTCCACAAATGTTCAACTTGTATGAAAACATATTACATATATTCGCGAACAAGAATTAATCATATCGCATCAAATTCAATTTGGGAGCAAGAGCCATAGGAAATACACCTTAATATCATTTAAGATTTTAAACTTTTATGTAAAGTTTATATGGAAAAATACTTTGCAAAAAAAATAGTATTTTATCTTTGTCTGAATTATTAATTCTGTTTGTAACCAACTTCCTAATGATAAAAATAAAGATGTGAGTAAAGTTTCGCGTATAAAAATAGCTTTCAATATATTATTTATCGTTTGTTTAAATTTTATTTCAGTCTAAATGATAAATCATATGTACTTTTGTTACATCACTGCTAATTACCTGAACAGTTGTTGTTCTCATAAATATAGTAGTACTTATTTAACAAACTATAGAGTTCAACGATCGCTCACAATTGCAAGTGCCAGACACAACAGATGATTAAGTTCTCATATTTTAGCGTATATACGATAGAAGGCCATGACTGGGGTCAAAAGCAAACTTCGCACTTGAACGGCTCAGCTTCTTACTGGATTGTAGATGAAACCTTGAAAGCATTGAAATAAAATGAATGTCTAGAGTCTAGACACGATTTCTTCATATTCCACATGAACATATTTATTGCAGGGAGTTCAATGGTATGTTGATTATACGAGTACATCAGTATCAGTTTCAGTATAAATTGTATGTGTGTTTTTATAATGAATACCTATATACTTGTCTATGTATTAACAATTAAGTTGAGTGTATTTAAAAGGCCTATGTGTACTGCCTTAAGCTCTTCACATATCGCACTGGTATTTCGGGTAGATAAACGCAGACAAAGAACATCATGGGTCCAAATAATATCATGCAGATCAGCCAGTAAATCAAGCCAATTACTGTAATCGGGTCCATATATGGGCTTCTAGGAATATAATGCCAGTTTCGATCAGACAAATACGTACATCAATTGAATGTATATTGAATGTAAAACAAAAATGTATACTTAAATAAATAACTAATATCACTAAACACCGGGTATGGAGATTGCGCAACAAAGCAAAAAATATAAAAAACACGTCTGCTTCAGCTTCCGATGTCTCTAATAAGATGTGTGCACAAACCGCTGCAGGTCACTTTAGACTTAATCTTAATGCTATGGCTCTGCTGTCGTACTGCCAGCCTTTGTGGGATGTCTTCAAGCTCGCCACCTAAAAAGAATAAAAAGAAAAAAAAAACACATTAGTTAAGAGCTAAATTAGTAACTGCCTCATTGACAAAGTGTAACCTTCACTTTCACTTTGAATTTGTAACTGGATTGTTTATTTTTTAATTGTTTGCCTCTAGAACTAACTCTGTAACCTCTGTTCTTTAGACTTATTTTTCCGTTGCTTACACTTACTACAAGTAATCCTGCCCGATGGTCAACTGCAACTGTTGCAGCTGCGTTACTGAATCACGCACTTTATAACCAGCAGACGCCCAGATCAGTTTATTTTTGGGTATAACCCTCCCTGCACGTTCTTAATAAGGGGCTTTACCTCAACGCGTGACGCTCTTGGCAGCTAATTCGTAACTGAAGTGAGAATGATGACGGCTAACAGCCTCCCCCCTTAAAGCTGGTTATATTTCTCAGTCTTTCTCTTTCTCACTCACTTTTTCTCTCCCTATTTAGATACTTGGCTTTAAAGCTCCGCTTAAAGCTTTTGATTTTGATATGAGATTATTTGAGCCTAAAGCTTGTTGTATAAGCAATACTGGTATTATTCAAGGCAATAACAATGTGCGCTACGTCAGGGGGGCAGGTCGAAAAACTGGTTTAACTAAAGTACTCGCATTAGAGAACATTTGAAAGCTTGCTTTAATTGCTAAACAATTAAAATGTTAACTAGTACTCAGTTTTTAACTCAAATTGTTTACGCTGCCCCACACTAATTTATTATCTTAAAAGCCTTTGTTGGCAACAAAAATATAAGTAAAGTTTTGTTCTAGAACATGGGTGCTGATAAAGAAATCAAAATAACCAATTATTATCATACATTTTTGGCATTCAACAGCTAGAAGGTAAACAAGTTTAGATTATATGTATGGTAGATATGGTTTTTGTTCAAGTTTTGGGAAGTTTCATGGTTATTTTTCCAAATTATCGACTCTATTGTTTTGTAATTCTTGTTTTCTCTTGAAAACAACAAAACTAAATTATTTACTATTATTATACTAACTGAGAAGAAGATATACAAACTATATTAAAATAAATCAAGGCTTTAGACTCGAAAACTTAGGTAAAGGTTCGCATAGATTAAGATAACGATTTAATTATGATTTCTTATTTTACTTCCTAAATCTAAGAATGTGGGGTAAGTTATTTTAAGGGTATGTGTCATTATCTCGGTAACCCAAAAACACGAACTTAACTAAGTTCTCCGAGATTTGCTGTCTTTAAATAAAATCCCTATGAATTCGAATGTATTATCCATTACAAATATACCCCAATCTCACAGTTATTACTCGTATATAATATATTGGATACACAGAACTTACATTATGTAGAAGTAATTATCACTATCTTTGCGCTTCGCAACGCCACTTGTTGTATTTCTCATAGGTGCATTTACAGAAACAGGATCCGAATGAGCTTGAACGTTCCTGCTCCAGCTGTTCCAGCGTCCTGTAACGCCATTTTCCTGATTGCCAAGATTATTCTCTTTGTTTGGGTTGGCAAAAAACGACTTTACGCTATCCATAGTTGTTGTCGTACAGAGTTAGAGAAGAGGCGGAATAAAGATGTCGAGCCTCCGAAGAATACACAAATTGATAAAGCTAAAAATATATCACAAATGATTTGATTTTATTACTTTTTTTTTATAAAAACAGATTTTTAGTGGACTTGTGCGTGTCGTCAAGTCACAAACACATACTTATAATCGTATTAATGGTATATAATATATATGAGAGTGTATATACATATTAATGGTGTTCTTTGCTTGTTTCTAGGTGTGTGTCACTCTTAGTGATAATGGCGTCGTACGATTTCTTTAAATGAATTTAATTTATGATGGAGTTTGGAAAGCATTTTGTTTCAATCACAAGAAAGAATGATTTTAATTAATGGAATTTCTTAGATAATCTTATCTGTAAAGTGCATCGTAAATTTGTAATGTTTACATATAAGTATTTCTTCTTGAAGGTTATTGTCTTTTCAGAAGCGATAAGTATGCAATTTAATAATATATGTTCTTCTTGTTATCTCAAGTGATGGTAAATAAAAAAGAAAATGAGAACCAAAACAACCTTAGCAAGCCAAAAAATTATAAAATGCGTCTTAGATTAGGTGTGGGGGCTATTTATCAAGATTAGCGCCTATACATAATACATATACTTGTAGTATATACATATTATCAATTAGCACTTGGGCACTTAACAAGTTCAAAACAGTTCAATTCGCACCACTGATAATAAATTGACTGCAAAATCACGAACACGCGCCACTGTAACCAACATTTTGATTTGTGACACATAATTCGGTTACATATTTAGTTAGATTTTGTAAACGTGGCACGATTAGACGTCCCATAAAATATTTGGAAACATTCCGACTGATAGATAGCGCACCCTTGAGACAAAATAACTGATTTACTAATTTACTATAACTATGTATTTATGTATGTCATACGCGACCTACCTCAATGTGTCTTGTATAAATTGGTTAATTTGTCACTTCGCACTATTCGCTTTTTTTCTTTTTTTTTTGGGTACGCCCTTTTAAAACAATTTAAAATTGGCTTGACACAGTTATAACAACAACAGCGAGAGCAACAACAATAGGTACTTCAGCTGTTCCAATCTCGAATTCCAATTTCCAGTCTATGCGAACCGTTTTGCACAATGTCTGCGATCGCACTGAACGCCAGCGTCTACAAAATCGAGGCTCGACCCGATGCGATACGGACGCGTCGTTTGTGGTCGTGGTCGAAGTTCCATGCCGGGCGCTCTCTGTAGTTTTAATCAATTGCGAAGGCGTCACAAAGACAACATTCAATTTACTGTATCTGTATATACACGCATATGTACTATTTATGTACATATGTATATTAAATGCACATGGATTTCTTTCGGAACCGCTGTCGACATCTGGCGTTGCTTTTTATTTACTGTTGTTGTTGTTGTTGTCTTTTGTTTATCGGCCCGGTCGAGGCAGTTTTTCTTGTTTGTTTTGATCGTTGTTTCTCAGTGAACACACATGCACTCATACTTACGCATGTATGTATGTACATAATGTGTACTCTATTGACATTTACATACAAGGTGTGTTCCAATGTACTGTATGAAACACTTTTAAAATCGAAAAACCATTTGTTGTATTCAAAATGGTTCCCTTTCGGCCTTCAATTAATTGGAACGAAGATTTTATTTTGGGAACAAGCACATGAATATGAACGTAAATAAACATAACCGTAAAACGTAAATATACCTTAATAAATTTGTATAAAACCCAAAGAAGTCACATTGTAGTCTTAAAATACAAATGAATTAATTAATTGTTAACTAAACTATGGCTGAGATATTACCACATTGACTGGGTTTTCTTCTAGCCGGTACTTCTTTGTTCAGTTGCCAAAATGTCTGTTACCTCAGTCACTTAGTACACACATTTCAATGTACATATGTACAATGCACATCCTTATCTACATATGGATTCCTTGCGCTCTCTTTTGTTTACATGCCAATAAATAATGAAATCTTTTTAACAAGTAATTTAAATTTTCTTATAGAAATACCTCTCCCACTGCCAGCATTGCTTTTTGCCCACACTTCCGTGACCATTTTCTCTCTCTCTTTGTTGTGCTCGACGCTACGTTTGCATTGATAAGGAGAATGCATGTTTTTCAACTATTCGTTTTCGTTCACGCGCTGAGTCGACTCAATGGACTTTGTACTCTGTAGAGTTTTACTCATACATTCAAACATATTACACGAAGGTACATACATACGTTACACGTATTTACTTCATATATATTGATAAAATGTATATTGATTTGAGCAAGAGTTTGAATGACAGCTTACGTAGTAACAATATGTAGATTTGTAGGTATAGATATTAGGTACGATTACGCTACTAATAAAGTGCTTGCAGTTGTTTATACAAATGTCGTACTAATAAAAATAAACCCTATTTAATTTATGGATAGAGTGTAATACCATGTGACAGTTTAAATTTATATTTTATTTAATTTATAGACATTGGGTTCTGAAACTAATCTATATTCAATTGGACTTGTTGCTTCCATGTCGTATCAATTAATTGCAATCATTTGCTTAAATGATTGTAGATTGAAATGTTTACCATTAAACAAAATTGAACAATTTTGATTTTAATCAAAAACGCTTAAAATCTTTTTGTAAATAATGTGAATGAAATAGAATTAATTTAAATGTTTACTGCTCTGCTTGCATGAGGATATATTTATCTGACCTTTAGTAAAACAGTTGTAAATTTAATAATAAGTCTCTCAATTATGGCTTCATAATCTATATACAAATGGATTAGTTTATTCAGCTGTTTTCCATTTGTATATAACAAAAATCCAGATGACTTTCTGAGGTGGAGTCGTTTTTGTATGAATTTTGTTGAATTTTAATGTAATTAATTTATTTTCCATTAGGACTAATTATAGAACTGTAACCAAAAAATTATTTAACTACAAAGCCATTTTATAAATACGATTTCTTTTATGTTATATTTATTTTATTTTATCCTTCTGTTTCAAAAGCATAACGGCAAAAGTAAAGTTCTTAAAGTAGACAAACTTTTTAGCGGCGACGCTACACACAAACAAAAGATGGCGCCACCATCGTGAAATTTGACAGCCCTGTGCGATCTTGTTGCATACTTTTTAGGATTTAATGAAAATAAGCTGAAAATTCGAGCCAAATAAGTTTTTGAAAAAAAAATAGAAAACAATTTATTAGGTAATAAAATGATTTTTATAAATAAAAATAATTAATTATAAATTAAAAAAATTCAAGAGGATTTTTTAATAATATCTTTCGTCTTTGTAGCCCTAGGTTCCTTCAAATGAATTCGAAAATATCTAGAAAATTGTGAAAACAATAAGAAAATTCTAAAAAGAGCAAAAGTTCACAATTTGAGAGAAATCAAATAAAGGTCCAATAAAAAAAATTCATGAAAAACATTCTTTTTTTAAGTAACAATATGATTTTGAAACTGCCGTTGAAAGATACTTTTCTTATTCATCAGGTTAATTCTAATTACAACAATTCAATTGGTGTAATATTGAAAGCATTTATTACAAAGTTCTCATTTCTTTTTTACAAACACTGCACACAATTTTGCAGGCTGCAGGACCTCCTACGCCGACTCTGTGATAGACTGTAGCGGCTTCTTCAGGCAGCTTCCTATTTCTGCCCAATCCTCTGTTTTGGATCTGCTTTTGATTTTGACGATTTTTGGGCTGATTCTCCATGCAGCAGCAGATTAAGAAACTCAGCGGCACTGCCTCGCCTTCCTCCAAAGTCTGTGGCAGATTCTTGCCTCTGGTTTCGGGCAAAAATAGACTTGCAAAACCGCCGACAATAAGCAATGCTCCCATTACAATTAACGGCAACACCAGCATCTGCTGGCCCTGCAACGAGAGATATTTTGAAATAGGTTAATTGTGGTGGGAGTTTATGATGTTATACTTACCATGTGATTAATTATGGGTATGAATATTGGGCCAGTCATGGCCACAACGGAACTGAAGCTCATGCCGAGGCCTCGAACCACAGTGGGATACAACTCGGATGCCAGAAGCGGCAACACGACAAAAGCTGAGGAAATGCCCATTTTGCCAATGCAATACAGGAGCAGCATCACATCCGCCCGCTGTTGATACAGCAAAGTAGCCACACAGGCCACGCCTCCAATGAGCATTGAAATGAAAAGAATCCAACGGCGTCCAAAGTAACTCAGCCCTGGCCAGAGGAGCAAATACGTGGGCAACTCTACTGCTCCGGCTAGAAAGAAGTTCCAGATCTCATCGCCTCCAAGTGCAGGAGCATAGTAGCTAAGACCCACGTAGACGCTAGTGTTGGCGAACCATATTAAGGTCACAATCAGTGTCTTCCTTCGCATGTTGGTGCCACGAAAGAGATCCAAGATCCCATAGTGCGTGTTTTCCGCCGGCTGCGTTGTAAGCAGCCGTTGATGCAGACGCTCCATAAAGTCCCGAGTTACATGAACTCCGTTTACACGAGCCATGACCTTAAGGATCCTTACAGCACGCTTTGGTTGCCCCACGGCTATCAGCCAACGCGGCGACTCGGGCAGGACAAAAAAACAGGAGAAGAGCATGAGGAGCGGGAGGGAAACAGCCAGAGTTAGATACCGCCAGTCACGCACCAAGTAGACAACGCCCTTTATAATTACATAATTTAAAATATAATTTATGAAACTAAAATTATTTGTTAACTTCAAACCAAATAATAAATATAACTTTGTAATCTACATAAGACAGCCATTAAAAAAGTTGTTTCTTTTCCTATTTTACCGGAGTATATTTTTTAGAAATGTTTGAAATTGGAATTCTACTTTCCTATCCCTTTTTATAAGAACGTTGTACAGTTTATACAACAAATCTTTTCTTATCGGGATCATACTCACCGCAAGTAACACCAGTCCAAGAGAGTAGGCAATGTTGGATACAATTGTGCAGAACACACGACGCTCGGGACCCACAAGTTCAATTGCTAGGACGTAGGGACTGGCCAGGATGGCTGGTACAGTGAGACCCACCACAAAGCGCAGTCCTAGCCAGGAATAGTAGTTCCAAGCAAAGGCACTTGCTGCACATGCCACGATCTCCAACAGCAGGTACGCATAAAAAGATGGACGCCGACCCCAGAGATCCACCAGATAACCGAACACATAGTTGCCAATAAGTCCGCCCAGACCAAAGAGAACCAAGGCCAGGGTTACGTAGAAACTCCTATCACAAACCAGATTCCACTAAAAGCGTAAAAGGATGAAAAACATTTACTTGAATCAATCTATTGACGCACCTCTTGAACTACTGTGCTAGGATACATGGATCTGTCGTAATGCCAGCCATGTTGGCAAGGCACTACTGCCTCCTGGTCCAACCTTAAAAGCTTCGATGACTGCTCCCTTTGCAGATCGTAGGGTGTGCGATATTCCAGATAGCGTACCTAAAATTTTGTCACGAAATGTGTAACGCATTGCAGGAGGTCTCACAGACCAAATAAAGTATGTATATATATTATGAGCTGAGTCGATATAGCCCTGTCCGTCTGTCCCTCTGTATGTATCTATGCGATTCGATGCGATGCGATGTGATGCTATGTGATGCGATGTGATGTGATGCGATGCGATGTGATGTGATGCTATGTGATGCTATGTGATGCTATGTGATGCAATGTGATGCAATGTGATGCGATGCAATGTGATGCGATGCGATGTGATGTGATGTGATGCGATGTGATGCGATGCGATGCAATGTGATGCGATGCGATGTGATGTGATGCGATGTGATGTGATGTGATGCTATGTGATGTGATGTGATGTGATGTGATGCGATGTGATGCTATGTGATGTGATGTGATGTGATGTGATGTGATGTGATGTGATGTGATGTGATGCGATGCGATGTGATGCTATGTGATGCGATGTGATGTGATGTGATGCGATGCGATGCAATGTGATGCGATGTGATGTGATGTGATGTGATGCTATGTGATGTGATGTGATGTGATGTGATGTGATGCGATGCAATGTGATGCTATGTGATGTGATGTGATGTGATGTGATGTGATGTTATGTGATGCGATGCGATGTGATGCTATGTGATGCGATGTGATGTGATGTGATGCGATGTGATGCTATGTGATGCGATGTGATGCTATGTGATGCTATGTGATGCGATTTGATGCTATGTGATGCGGTGTGATGTGATGCGATGCTATGTGATGCGATGTGATGCTATGTGATGTGATGTGATGTGATGTGATGTGATGCTATGTGATGTGATGCGATGTGATGCGATGCCATGCGATGCGATGTGATGCTATGTGATGTGATGCGATGTGATGCTATGTGATGTGATGTGATGTGATGTGATGTGATGTGATGTGATGCTATGTGATGCGATGCTATGTGATGCGATAAGCCCCATAAGCCCTGTCCGTCTGATCCCTTTGTACCTCTGTTTCTATGCAAACTAGTCTCTCAGGCTTTGACAAAATCATCCATCGTTTTAGTTTTCTTTAGATTCTCCACGACATTCATTAGCTCATTCAAGGCATTCATTCGAATCAACTTCGGCGATTGATTCATTTTGCTGGCATTGAATGGCATTTGGTGCAAATCGGACTGCTATATCATATAGCTGCCATAGGAATGATCGGTTCAAAATCAACATAGTATAACAATTTTGTAAAAAAAAATCTGACGGCTTATACAGGGCACTGCAAGAGTAACCAAACTTTGGCTCGCCAAAGTTACCTTGCGCTATATTTTAATGGTGAAATGTATTGTAACGTATTCTTATAAATAGTGCTTATAAAACCTTGTAGTTATAGAATAAAATTAATAAATAAAATGAAAATGTATATAAATAATTAACCAAAAGAATTGATACTTCTAACCACAGTATTTATAAAAAAAGATCTCATTGAAAGATCACTCTTTGTTTTTATATGAATGCTTAACAATTTTGTAGCAAGGTCAAAAATATAGAGATTACTTAAGGGGCTGTTGATTGATTTTAATACTAAGGTTTTTAATTAGAACACTTTTTGTTCTTTGTTCTAGTTTCAGTATATATTAAGATGTACAAAATTTGTTAAGAATGAAAATGATTCACTGAATAATAACCACAGTTTTCAGTATTCACAATCAAACAGCTCATTGAAAGATCTTGCTTTGTTTATGTATAAATGCTAAGCAATTTCTAACCAAGGTCAGATATAATATAAACGTTATTTTAAGGACTGCCAATTTATTTGACGTCTAGGGTATTTAACTAGCAACTCTTTCGTTTCGTATTCTGATTATCAAGATTTTTTTAATAAATGATTCATTATAAATTATACTGACGCACCATTTCACTGTAATTGCGAGCAAACATGGAACATTCAGCGAAGGAACCATGTTTGTCACGGGGAATGCTCAGATTTTTCACAAGCTGTATATAATCCTGAGTCCATGGCTCAAGTTCCGGAATCCGACACCAATGATCTGGCGTGGCTGCAATGAATAACTGACTGCAAAGAATGGAAAGATTTTCTGGTGATTCCATTTCCCTCGCTTGCTGAGATAATAATCTTCCCACCTGTAGGCGTGAAAGGCGCAGGGTAATGCCGCCGGCAGCAGCACGGAGCAGATGATAATCTTCTGATAGAGACCGAAAGCTCCAACCTCCTTAAGTACTTCATCGAAATCCATAGCACCCCGTATAGTCTGCACCCGAATCAAATCCGCGCACAACTGATCGAGAGGGGCCTTGTGAACTTCCAGGCCCAGTAATATCTATGCTATGCTGGGCGAGAACTAATCGAGGGGGATTCCTCCCCTGGCCATCCCCCATGCGGCCAAATCTCAATTGGACATAATTACATTACGGCCTTTCGTGTGTTTTAATTAATTGGACACCGCTGCGTGGAGCAGGGTCGAAAAACAACAATGACAACGATGAGATGCATTGAGATCACTGGGAACAGTCGTACATAAGTCACTTGTTAGTGTATTTCTTGAACAAAATTCAACACGTAATCTCAGTTAGGTTATATAATAAATATTTCTATTTGGTGCGATGGCAATAACACCTTCAAATTACAAAACTATATTAGTAGTGCCTAGTTTAGTTTAGCTGCGAACCAGGCCAATGATGGAGAGAATGTACATGAAGATGTTGACAATGTCCAGATACAGGTTGAGGGCGGCAAAGATATACTCTTCGGGACTTATCGAGTACTTGTGGTTGCCTCCCAGCATGAGCTGTGTATCGTATACCAGATACACGGAGAAGAGGAGGGCTCCCAACGATGCATAGACCAGGCCAATAATTTGACCAGGAATGAAGATGGCAATGATTCCAAAGATAATAAAGACTACCAAACATGCAACCAAGACGCCACCACACATGGTAAAGTCCCATTTGGTTTGAAGAGCAAACAGGGTTAGTCCAAGACTAACAGCTGCTGTAATTCCCACTGCCATTAGCACCTCATCCGCCTGGTATTGACCGGCAACGATGCCCAAGAGGAAGGACTCGGCAATCGTGAAGAGGAACAGAAAAATGAAATTCAGCGGCGTTTTTCTCCTCACACTTTCACAACAGGCCATGCAGATCATCGTGACAATAAGTACTGCCTATTAATTGGATTAAAATAAGGTATTATAGAGTATAACTCTGATAAGAGATTGATTTGAGACCTACCAGTGCAATCCAGAGAAGCGCAGGGTTCTTCTGTACCCAATCCTGAGTAGCTTTCGAGAAGGTGAATATGCACACAAAGCCAAAGGTGATCAGCAATTGCATCTGTAAAATCCATTGATTAATAGGGGATTTTTAAAAATTTGTTATTAATGTTTAACACACCATCAGGATAAGATAAACCTTCCTTATGAATCCTTTACGGATGGACTGATCATCGAAGGCGAAACTTTTGTCCGCTTCCGGGTCCGCATAGACGCCATTGTTGTCGCCTGTAATGAAGTTAAAGAGAATCAAGTTTACAAAATGAAAAAAAGTTAAATGATCAAAGTGTAAAGAACCTAACCGTATTGAAAATGTGTATCGCCCATCGTTTAACTCTAAATTAAATGTTTTCCGCTTTAGATGCGTCGTCTGAGTTGTTCGGTTAATGAGAATTGCCTGAAACCTCTTTTACCTCTGCATTCACCAAATAGCCGCAGATTAGCCACTTGATATCGCCACACAGACACCAATACAGTGAAACCCGACGATAACGGATAATGGGTGAAGGGTATGTAGGGTAAGTAGGACTCTTGATAACGCGTCACTCCAAACTCATACTGATATGACACACCTGGCACTATATACCAAATGATTGGTAAATGGCCATTATGTAAACATCAATGTGAATCACTCGCATTGGCCCTTGTCTTATCAAATGCATTTGATAAGAAAAAGTAAAAGAATACTTCGTACATAACATACTATATAGATATGCGATGAAAATGATTGTAATATCAGGAATTTATGAGGTGAGTTTGCGGTAAGTAATCGAGGGAGATCGACAACCAACAGCTGCTGAGAGTAAAAAACTCTTCTGTATCTTTATATACATAATAATATATTTATTTATCTAATCTTTAGCACTTTATTTTGTACAACTTGCCTTGTTGGTAGTGATACATTTCATGGGACATTTTTGTAGCTGTTGTTTATAGAAATCGATGACTCGTATTTGGCTGCTCGCTTTAAATCACACACACTTCTGGAAGCTACCGAATAAAACTGGCAGACCTGGACACAAATACCAGGTGGGGATAGCACAAGTTCCAAATATTTGGTAGTCACACACTTATCGGCAGATAAGAAAGTAACCTCAATATGATAATAATGATAGTGCCTTATGTTTACACTACAAATGTGTATACTTTGTGTGTGCGACTGTTGACTAATCCGATGCTGGCAACTTACTGTTAACTGTTGCAACTAGACTCGATTACCACAACTGAAGCCAACGTCTCATCAGGGGAAGACCTACAAGTCGACAGTCTCACAAAAACTTTACTCGACTGCAACATTATTTATTCAGTTCCGAGAGAGATACATAGTTACCCGTACATACAGAGAGAGAGCAAAAGCTCAAGTGATACATTTGTGATTTTTATTTTAATAAATAAATAGATTAGTTTTATTGTTGACTTTTTACCACAGTGTCGTTGCACAATATATAATATAATAGAATTATTGGGGGCTTTCCTCACAAACATACGTATATCGACATTGTAAATGTTTACGTATTATACTTGATTAACAATTGCAAGCGACAACTGCTGCATTTAGTACTTGACGCATACAAATCTATATATACTATGTATACATAAGTATATCAATATATTCATGTTCAATTGTATAGATGTATTGTGTCTTTATTGTATGTATGTATGTGGTATTATTTGGTTTAGAACATCAATCAATATCAGGTATGTAGAGTCATGAAAACAATTTTGAATTAACATAACATCAAATTAATCGACATAATTATTAGTGCACTAATATGCATAACAAACAAAAGAATTTCGTATAAATTTCACCTTAATCTTAATACGCTTCTATAAGGAAATTGGCAAACGCAACTCATAAAACAAAAGTATAAACTGATTATTACTTTTAGCAACAAAGTACCTCAACATAATAATTTCTAAACGCTTTCTATTCGGGTTTCTTCGATTTGTAAATGAGATTATGCGATTATAAGTAATACAAATATAACTTTATCAAAGAGCAATATTAATAAGTTTTTTTTCCGACTTCCGATTTTGACTGTTAACATTAAATTATAATTTGCCATAGACGCATTCGATTCAGGCGCGGGTTTAGTCCCGCGTAGCGCCAATTATGGTCAGAATGTACATGAAAATGTTGACAATATCCAGATATAGAGTCAGGGCTGCAAAAATGTACTCCTCAGGGCTTATCGAGTACTTATGGTCGCCGCCCATCATCATTTGAGTGTCGTATATGAGATATACGGAGAAGAGCAACGCTCCAATGGATGCGTAGACGAGCGTTATGATTTTGCCCTTAAAGAATATGGCCACTATTCCAAATATCATGAAGACGACCATGCAAGCCAGTAGGACGCCGCCCATCACTGTAAAGTCAACCTTGGTTTGCATCGCAAAGATCGTCAGAGCGAGACAAACAGCTGCCGTTATACCCACAGCCATTAGAACCTGAATTAGAAAGATTAATAGTTAGTAAACAATGAAACTAAATGCCAAAAAAGTGTACTTACCTCTGTTGGAGCATAGCGAGTGGCAGTAACGCCTAAAAGAAATGATTGCGCGATTGTAAATATTCCTAAAAATATAAAGTTGGTCGGAAACTGGCGACGCACACTCGCAACAGGCCATGCACAACATTGTCACAATCAAGACGCCAAGAGCAACCCAAACGAGCCAACTATGTGATGCAGCAAATCTCTTGGTGCCCTCGTGGTAGACAAACAGTGCAACAGCTCCAAACGTGACTATAAGTTGACCCTGCAATAATAATAATTATCAAAAGTTAATGATTATTCATGCTGTACTCATCAACACTATCCATACCATTAGAATAATATAAACTTTGCGTATGAATCCGCGTCGAATGCTCTGGTCATCAAAGGAAAAGTTCTTGGGCTGTCCTTCGGCATCATCGTAGACACCGTAGCCAGTGGGTGGAGGTGGTTGAACAAAGCCCGGTTGAGGCGCATAGCCTCCGAATGGCACACCTTGCCCGTATGGATCCTGGCCGTAAGGTCCGGCGGGGTATGGCTGTCCGCCGCCTTGGCCGTAAGGCGGATAACCACCTTGTGGGGGTCCACCACCGTAGCCACCTTGTGGTGGTCCACCGCCGTAGCCACCATGTGGTGGGTAACCACCACCTTGCGGCGGATAGCCACCGCCATAGTTGTATTGCTGATTGGGATCTGTAGAAATCAGCAAATGTTAGCTTATTACGTCTTTAAAAGATAATGCATGCGTTCCAAACGGTCTAAAGTAGATGTAGATGAGCAAACATTCCGAAAAACATCTACCGAGTACTAGAAGGTCCTAGAACTTAAAACAGTTAGAGCCTAGTACACAGCTTGAGACAAAAGAATGGAATTTCAGCCTTTCGAGAGTTTTATTATTAAAAATAGTTTATATTATGTTGTTGTGGTTGCGTTTCTTAAAAAGAAATAATTGTAATGCAAAGATGATTGAACTGGTTTATTATTAGTCGATCGAACCGGTTCTATATAAAGCGAAAGTGAATCATGAGTTTAATTAAAGTAAAATGTAATTTAATTTAAGCAGCAAACAGTTAAGCCAAATGGTAGTTTATGTAACCTATTATTTCTCTGTTTTATTAGTCATTGTCAGATCCTGTTAGTAAGATAAGGAACTGCAAAAATTGTCTTTTACCCTTATCCATTATTTGCCGTACTCTTATCTTAAGTTGTGTACTAGTCGAAGGTGATAACACTAATAACACGACTGGTCGAATATTCTTTGTCAATAGCTTCTCATTTATGCAAATTAATTTTTGACTCAAATATTTGACCAGTCTAAACCTGTTTTAACTGTAGATTAATATACTATAAATGTTTCCAAATGCAATCAAATTCTATACAATTCTGTGCAAAAAAAAAAGACATAAATCAATGAGAAGAAAAACCTTTCAGAGCAGAAATTACGAACAAAAGCTCATATCTTGTTGACTTATACTTATGAATTGTATGATTCAAATATTGGAAATTCTTTAGAGTTTAAATATGATAAGAAACCATATATGAGTGAGTGTCAGAATGGGATGCAATAATGAAAGTAAATGGCATACGGAGAAACTCAACAGAAGCATGCAAGACGGTAACGAAACAATAAGCAAAATTATATATACTATTAACCGACAATTATGAATCAAAATAAAGTAAACCTTGGTATTGAGGATATTGAGGGACACTTTGCCACGACATTTTGTTGTTGTCGATTTTGTCTCTTTAGCTCAACTGAACTGAACGATCTGCTCCTACAGATAGCTACAAGAAACCACTTTACGAGTATTCACTGCAAAAGACCCGAAAGACCCAAAGAAAAATGTTAGTTAGTTCAGTATGGGCATCAGTTCTCACCTTGCATATCGATATCCTTAATTTATAGTTTCGGCAACCCGACCAACACAATAATAGGGTAAATTACCTGTAATGTAAGAGAAAAGACGGTTTTAATATAATGAAGTTATAATTAAATCACATTTATATTTCTTTTGTTAACCCCTGTTAAAGGCTAAGACTGAAGTTTAATCGTTTGATACAGAGGACTTTCAAATACCTATATGAAACTTTTTTGAGTGTACAACATACTTAAAATAAATAAAGTTGTAAGATATCATATCCAAAAAAAAAAATTCATGAATTTGTTTCACCCCAAAACCAAAACCACAATAACCGGTAAATAAGTGAATTTCTGGGGAATTAAGATATAACGAAATGTATGGAACAGAGTCATGAAATAAGGGGCTTAATGGGTAAACATGACGTGTGGTGTGAGAATGAATGATACAGATGTGCCCATATATGTATTTATTTACTCAAGAACTATGAATGCAAATACTAAATTGAAGTGTACGCGTGTAATGTTTTACTACTTCTTAGAAATTAACAATTGTACTGTAGCAACTGTTAATTAATTTAATATGCATATTAATACCGATAAGGTCCCCATACTAGTTAGACGGATATATTAAGTAGAGCAATCGAATGTTGGTGACTCACACTTCGGACCACACACAGTAATTAGTTAATTGGGGAAGAACATAAATAAATAGACAACCGTGATGTAATTCGATTTTCATCACGGCGAGCACCTTGAATAACTGTAAAAACTTACCTTCTAAGTGTGCACAAGCTCGTACGATAAACAATAATATTTTTTCTCACTTCCCAAGTGTTTCTTCTGGAAATTTGTATAGTTGAGTCGTTTCGTTCCGAATAAGTTCAAATGAACAGGTCATTGAAATGCACGAATGAACTTGCTCATTATTTTATGAACTAAATCGTTCATTTAGTTCTGTGGGTCCGATGGCCACGTGGTTGCCAGATTTCAAAACGGTGGTGGCGCCATCTCTTTTTGCTAGCGCCGCGAATTGTCGTGTTGTATATTGCTAGAACTAAATTAAAGACGATTTTTCGTATTTAGAAAAAATTGCTTAATAAAAAAACCAAATGAAACTAAAATAATTTGAATAAATTGCTAATTTTCTAAATTAAAGTCGGTTGTTTTGGCATTTGTTTCAACCGCGTAGGACCACCAGGGGACAGATCTTTTTTGCGTAAGCGAAAAATCCGCAAAATGCAGAAAAATTCAAGAAAATTGCCCTGCAATGTTTCAGGACGGTAGCTTTCCACCTGCATTTTCGAGTAAGAGAACTTTTCGCCTACCCAAAAACAAAAAGGATCTAAACTTAGGGGCGAAATATTTTCGACGCGGACCTCGCAAAAGCGCCCCCAAAAAACCATACGTTGTCGACTCTTGGAACTAAGTGATTTTGTGGATCTTGTTGCTAGCGCCGTCAAGTGGCATATTGTTTACTTTTGCAACTTACTTTTTTTTAAGTCTGGCAACGAGCAACAAACAGATGCATGCTGCTGCTGCTGCAATAGTTTCGCGAACTCGTGTAATTTAATCGTTTTGTGTATTAAAAGGGCGAATAAATAACTGGTAAGCGAATAACTAGTGCAGTAAAAAATCAATAAGTGTAAGGCTCGGTGCAAGTTGTGGACAAAGTGTTAAAAGTATAGGTTATGTGTGTGCCGCATCAGACAAAGAGAGGGAGACCCTCTTCTCCACAACATATGGGGATATGGAAATTCTATATGAAGTTGACTGAACTACAGTGTAAATTCAGATGCAGTAGGGTTTAATTGCATGGTATATGCAAAGGTAATGCACACTGCGTTATCTTCTATTTATAGACGTCGTATATATACAAATATATGTGTGTACATGACGCAATAGTTGAGTGCCGGATGCGTATTCCCCTCTTGCCTGTTGCTTATCAAAGTCATTGTGGTTTATTTTCATATGTGCTTGTAAAATAATAAAGTACGTTTTGACTTTACAGCCGATTTTGCGCATTCCAAAATGGTCGAGGAAAAGGAGAACATAGCTGAACAGGAGACTGTCTCAAAGAAAGGAGCCAAGAAAGCCGCGAAGGCAGCCAAGGTAAGCTTGTGTGTAGACGTGGCGTTCTTTTGCCGGGTTCTCACAGGCTTATAATGTGACACTGTTATCTGTGAGGCCTTGTGACGCTTTATGACAAAAGTCAAATGGGTTGACATAGGCACAGCTCTGTGTGAGGCCAAAAGAAGAGCTGTTCAAATAATTGCTGCACAATGACAATGGTGTTCACATTTACATTGCTCTGTGATGTAGTGTGAACCCAGCATTAGTCTGAGATCACGCTATTCAATACTGATAACACACATATATTTATTGCTGTTTTTTCTACAACTTTATCTCTATGAACAGAAAGCTGAGCAGAAAGCCGAAAATGCTGCTGCCCATGCTGGCGATGCGGCCGGCGATAATGCCACCGACCATGCTGCAACCCGCTATGGAGTCTCTGAAATGATACAATCGAAAGATAAGCGCAGCGAACGTGAGTTTGCATTGGTGCCGGACCTAAGCAAACATGTCGACAAGGGTCTGGTCTGGGTGCGTGGACGCGTACACACAACGCGTGCCAAGGGAAAACAATGTTTCCTCGTTCTACGCCAACAAAGCAGCACCGTGCAATGCATTCTGGCCGTGGGCGATGTTATTTCCAAACAAATGATCAAGTTTGCCGGAAAGTAAGAGAAAATTATTGTTCAATGTACGAGCAGATATTAATATGCATATTAATTGCAGCATACCCAAGGAGAGCATCATCGATGTCCAGGCAAAACCCATTGGAGTACCCATCAAGATTGAGTCGTGTACTGAACAGTTTGTGGAGTTGTGTGTTGAGCAACTGTTTGTCATCTCGCAGGCAAAGCCTCAGCTGCCACTGCAGATTGAGGATGCAGCTAGGCCAGAGAATGCAGATGATCCTGAGGGACTTAACATTCGTGTCAATCAGGACACGAGATTGGATAATCGTGTGCTTGACTTGAGAACACCTGCCAATCAGGCCATCTTTCGCCTGGAGGCTGGCGTTTGCCGTTTGTTCCGCGATATTCTTACCGACAAGGGTTTCACCGAAATCCATACTCCCAAGATTATTTCCGCTGCCAGCGAAGGTGGCGCCAACGTTTTCACTGTCAGCTACTTCAAAGGTATGTCTTCTTTAATCATATTTACAACTGCAACTACAATTGATTTATGTTTTTCTTTTACAGACTCTGCCTATCTGGCGCAGTCTCCTCAGCTGTATAAGCAAATGGCCATCGCCGCTGACTTTGATAAGGTGTTCACAGTTGGAGCTGTGTTCCGTGCTGAAGATTCAAATACGCACAGGCATTTGACTGAATTTGTTGGCCTCGATTTGGAGATGGCATTCAAATATCACTATCATGAGGTTCTGCACACCATTGGCAACACGTTTACAGCCATCTTCAAGGGTCTGCGCGATAAGTACAGTCGCGAAATTGAGGCTGTTGGCCAGCAATACAAAGTGGATGCATTCAAGTTCTTGGAGCCGCCACTTATATTGCAGTTCTCTGAGGGCGTGGCCATGCTGCGTGAGGCTGGAGTGGAAACGGGCGATGAGGAGGATTTGTCAACGCCGAACGAGAAACTGTTGGGTCGACTGGTGAAAGCCAAATACGACACTGACTTCTACATTCTCGATAAGTTCCCACTGGCGATACGTCCGTTCTACACTATGCCCGACCCCAACAATCCCATCTATTCCAACTCATATGATATGTTCATGCGTGGTGAGGAAATCCTGTCCGGCGCACAACGTATACACGACCCAGAGTACTTAATGGAACGTGCCAAGCACCACGCAATTGGTAGGTTAACAAGTTACTAAACTTAGTGAGCTTATAGCTAATCTTTCCTTCATATTTGTTGCAGATACTTCTAAAATTGCCGCTTATATTGAATCCTTCCGTTACGGATGTCCACCACACGCTGGTGGCGGCATTGGTATGGAGCGTGTCGTCATGTTGTATCTTGGCTTGGATAACATTAGAAAGACGTCCATGTTCCCACGTGATCCCAAACGATTAACGCCTTAAATGTGCCCGCACACAAAACATCGATATTTAATTGAATTAAATTCGCAAAAAAAACATTTTTTTATTGTTTTCTCTTAACTTTCCAAACTGTGACCCTTTGCCAACTCTCTATATCCGTATTTTAGTAGATCCTCCACTCCACTACTTTATGTTGGAACTATTTCCTTGAGACTTGCATACTGCAAAGTTGTTTAACAACGTGAAATGTAAAGACTGTTTATAGTCTAAATTGTTTAAGATCGTATGAAATAAATCTTTGCACGTGTGTTTAGTAATTTTTCTGTGTGTTTTATTTTAAAGGATATTCTAATTGATGAAGAGAAAATAAAAGCGTTCTACCCAGTAGATTTAGAGGAGAATAGTGCTATACATATGTGTAGATAAGCCATCAAGATCAAGATGAGTCAGCATAATGACATAGGGATTGATAGATGTTTCAAAATAACGATCTCGCCAAATACTTTATGATAAACACCGAAATTCCACTTAATTGGGGACTAGGAGGCATTCAGAATTCTCCCTAAGCATACTATTCATTGGAAGAATTATTAGTATAAGTTTGGAATAATTTAAAAGAATTATTTTCTCCTTAGCGGCTTGGGCACTGATATGACAGTAACCAGAATATATTTTGTTATCCTTGCAAGAAGATTACAATCGCTGTTTTGGCACAAACACAAGTAAAAAAAAGTACATCACAAGATTCCGCAATAAAATCCAAAATGTCTTAAAAGTATTGTGAAATCAGATTCTTGTTAAAGTTCGAGCTTGACTTAAGTACGCCTTCTACTGAGCACCAGAGTAAATAAAATATTAAAGATATTCCTTGTCCTTATTTAACAATTTTCTCTGAATATAAATTCTTTATTCAAATTTTAGTAGCTTGTTTCTAAATCAATTACAACTAATATGTACCTTAAAGCTGGTATCTCTGTTTCTAAATCAATTACAACTAATATGTACCTTAAAGCTGGTATCTCTGTTTTTGAAATCTATGTTGTAGTAATCTTATAATTATCCCATGTATGCGGTATGGTTAAATTCCCATTTCATAAATGATTTTTAACACTTTTCACAACAGATTGCTAAAGAGTAGAAAATGTATGACATACCGACTTTTGTTGGTAAAAATAAATATATATTTATGGCTGAGAACATCACAAACAATTCGAATTTCAATTGATTTAATTAATATGCGTACTTTATTATCGCAATGTGCAGTGTAAGTCCCAAATTAAGAGTTCATTATGTAGTGTGAATATAAGGCAATCATGGTAATGTCTCCTTCAAAGGCATGATGATGAAGATTCACTGAGAATCGTTGATATATTGAACTTATCGCACAAGTGTTCGCTGTGCACACCTTGTCAACAAAGAAAGCACAATAAATTTTATTCAGTCTCAATCAGATTATTATCAATACGAGTACGAATACGTATACGTCACGTTGTGTCCAACTGGAACACTGTTGACACAGTTGGCAAATACTTTTCGGTCAAACAAAAGGACGAATACGAATTCCTTTCGAATCTGTGTGCGTGTGTAAGTGTACGTGTTGCACAGCAACTGCGGTGCGTGGCTTTTGCTATCGGAAAACGAACTTTAAAATCAGACAGCAGCAGTAGAGAACAAACAGGCCGTAACATAAGAGCAAAGAACAGAATGAAACGGTGGAGCAGATGAAAAGAGATGGGAACAGGGCAGGAGCAAATATTTCCGTCTACTTCAAGACACAATTGAGACGCACTCCATTTTATTTTCACACCGCGGCATCGTTAGTCCAGACACCGCGCACCAACAATAACAACAACAATAGCAACAGCAACGGCAATAGCAACAACAACCACAACCACTGCACATAAATGGCACACATACATACACACCACTAACAAAGTGGGCGGCGCTGAGTGTTGACGCACAGTGCACAGCTGTTATCCCGCTCTAATCCACTCTCGACTTGTTAGCGGCAAGCGAGATGGCATGTGGTCAAAATGCCATTTTGTTTGCGCTTCTGCTCTTTATGCTTGTGTGCCCAAGTAGCAGTGAGCAGGCATCCAGTTTGTTTTCTCCCTTCCAATAGAGCGGTAGCGGCGGTTCCGCATCGCCTTTCGCTCGCGTACTCTCGAATTCGCCTTCTCAGTTCCAATCGAAGTGTGCGGATCGCACAAAGTGCAGTTCATTTTTCAGTGTATGCGGTGGCAATTAAAAGATTATCCGCTATCGCCGCAGTCAATGCAATTGCACCTTTCTTGTTTAATATATAGTGTTGCCGTAACATGTAAATTAATGTGAATGTGAGCATCACAATCGTCACAGTCGCCTTCGATTTTACCGTGCCCGTTGCCGTCGCTGTTGTCATCGTCGCCGCCTTCGCCTCCGCGTTGCCAACTGGCAAGAATTTATGGAATTTGGCATTTGTGGATTTAGCGAAAATATTTTCATTGAGTGCGCGAGCAAATGTTTTTGTGTACGCTTCGCTTTCGGATCTCGCTACGGGACTCTGTCCCCGCCCCCTTCTTACCCTATCGCAGCAATAAAAGCAGCGTTAAAATTTTAAAAATTCACGTGTAAATTCCGACGCTTATAAATTTAATTACTATTTAAATTAACTGCAAGCAAATCGCAAATCGCGTGTCTTTACGACGGCATTAAACCGTCACTATCACTTAAAATCTACCCACATGTGAATTAAAAACAAATCAAAAGTGTTTTCTCAATATACGAGTATACAATATAAATAATATAATAAATACCTGCTTATTGTTAAAGTGCATAAATCAAAACAAAACAGTCCACAGACAAAACAACAATTTGCGATAATTGGATTATGAATTTAATGAACTCTTAACGGTAAGTACAAGAATTCAGATTAAGCCTGAAGAATTGTAGAATAATTACAAATCATAAATTAGTACAATGTTATATTCCAATTTCTACACTTAACTGATAAGTGTACTTTAAAATTAAGTTAGGGGATTGTATTTATTTTTATTCTATTCTTTTAATAGAGAAAAGTCCAAGCTAGTCTTTACATTTTAAACTTTATAATTTGATGTATTCGTATGCTCAAGCTTGTATATCTGATATGTTAGATTTATGATAAATTACAATTATTTCAAATGTCCTGAATAGTTTTCGAATACTTCAAGGTTGATTCACAACAGTTAAAATAAATGTATGTTAATTAAACATAGATTAGTGAAGCTTTACTAAATAATATTAATTAGAGATAAGGAACATTAGTACATAATAAAGAAAGCAATCAGAACAATATAATATTCGTTTATAAATATATAAAAATATATAATATTGTAGATTGGAAAAATGTATTGGCAGTGACAAAGATGACCTCGTACGTATAAATATAAAATAATGATAAATAAAAATTATGGAAAAAAAGCTTACCTTTTGTATATAAAAATAAAAAAAGAATTGCCAAATCGGTCCAACCGTTCTTAGGTGATGCGCTTAAAACGAACTTCATTTAATTTTTAATTATATTTTAGATTGATGATAAATTAAATTGGCATGACAAGTGCTGCTGTCAATAAAATAACTTATTCCATATATTTGGGTAACATTGCAGTTGCCGTCGGAATTTTAGAAAGCTTTAGGAACGTTTTCTCAATTTGCCGACAACCTTACAGGGTATTTCTTATCGGCAGGTTTATTTTCCCTGTAAAACTATCGGCAGGTTTAGAAATATGAATTAAAAAGATACTAGTTAATCATAAATAAATTCCAGCGAAGATAAATGATGAATATGAAAAACACTTTGTAATAACTTGCGTTCTTTTACTAATATATTGTTTTAAGAGTTTTCTAGTTATTTTTAGGAAAAATAGTTAATTAAGTATTTATAATTAATACGTAAAAGACTCATTACATAATTTATGCCCATATTTAATTGGCTCAGGGTATAAATATATATCTACCATACTATATGTATGACAAAAGAAAACAATTTCAATAACAGAAATGTTAATTATCCCGCATTCCATATGCAATTAAAGTGACATGTAAATATATTTGCCTAATTGAAAGAACTGAATATTAATAATAGAATCGGTTAAACGACTTAAATATCTTAACAAATTTAATAATATAATGAAATTTATAGATACAGATCTGATTTTCTCTGCGCACAAATACGATTTGTTATTATGTTTAGAAACTTTTATTTTGACACAAGCAACAATTTTAATGAATTTCATTGCCATTTTTTTCTTTCAGAGATTGCAATTTTTCAACGGAAACTCGGGCAAGGGAGTGGCCACATAATGGATGCTATCAAAGCTACAACAACAGCAACAACAATAACAATAGCAACTGGAAACAATAATAACAACAACTAACAGCAGTCAACAATGTGGAAATGATAATTGCAATTGCCTGCGCATAGAAGCAAAGCAAAGAAAAGCGGGTGAAGAAGAAAGTTGAAGAGCAGCAAAAATACGAAAGAAAAAAAAACAGGCAAAGAAAATTCATAGAAAGAAGTTTTGCAGAGCAAACAAAAGAAAAGCGCTGCAAGTGGGAGCCTAGTAAAACAAGTTACAAAGAAAAGCAAACAAGCCACAATAACAACTTCAAAAACAACTTCAAAAAGAAAAGAAAAAAAAAAGAAGAAAAGATACGAAAAGTAATTAAAGCTCTTGATACAAACGCGATGGTGTTTTACAATATGTAAATATAATTATCCGAGCGGAGTTTTCATTCCTGGAATTCGCCATTGCCAAGCAGCCGAGTGGCCGAGCAGCAGCTACAATACTACTTACCACTAAAAACTACAATAACAAAACGCAACACGCCAACTGCAACTTTAGTTTGAGCCGGTTTTATAATTACTCCACATCACTCCATCCCATCCCACTTTACCTCACTTCAGAGGACGCCGGTTTTGGCCCAAAGCTCAAGCCAGGCCCAGACCGAGACTGAGACTTGAGGCTGAGGCCTAGGCGAAGGCGCAGTCGCAGGCGCAGCCATTGCAACTGCTGCTGCTGGTGCTGCAACTGCAACAATTGTTGCTGCCACAGGCGGCTGTAAACGATTCCAAAAGCAGCAACAAAAAACAAAAACAAAAAACAGCCAACGGCAATTGGAATTGCAATTGGTTTTGTGCTGAAGGCGCAGCTATTTCCATCATTTTATTTTGTTGAAAAATCTTACGGGAAAACTGTGATTACTGTGCAAAGTGTATATACATATATATATATATAAAGATATATAGTGAGTGTCTGTGTGTGAGTGTGTGTATCTATACTTCAATCGACACATCGGCAATTGAGTGCGACTTGCAACCGCAACTGCAACTGCAACAGCGACGATGGCAGTGTCCTGCCCAGAAGTTATGTACGGTGCCTATTATCCATATCTGTATGGGCGTGCAGGACCTAGTCGTTCATTTTATCAATATGAGAGGGTAAGAATAAAGTTCATTTGATTCCCTTAAAGACTTTAAAACTTTCATCAATGAAAATTCCCCAAACTCTGTTCAAGCCTAGAATTCTTCAATGAGTTTCCTATCTTTGTCTGCCAATTCTGTAATCTTTAGTAGCAGATTTCAACACACACTTCTATATTAGAAGTCAATGCAGGCCATAATTATTTATTTTTGTAATGCATTTATCGTTGAAAAGTAATGAGAATCCCATTTCACTATTATTTAAAATTGTACTTTTAATGAACTGAAAATTGAAAAACTATTTGTAATAGATCAATTTTCACTAACATTAAGAATAATACTGCTAAGGAAGTGACCTTCTACCTTCATTACAAAATATAATGCTTTCGAAAGAAACATTTCATTAACATTAACAAAGTACTGACAACGAAATAATTTATAACATAACATAATTTTAGTAACAAACTTTCAGTATTTTGACAATAAAATATAAAAATGAAAACTTAATTTCGTTAGCAATGATAATTAGTTTCTTGGAAAAATAAAGAAGATAAACGGCTGCCGTTAAAGTGAAATGTGATTTTGTTTTACAATTTAATGTATAATACATTCTAATAATAATAAAAAAGTTACGATGTCAATAACCACAACGTTCTTAGATGTCTTATTTCAGAGAGAAATACCATTTAAAAAATGTATTATTTTTGGTAAATGGAAACAATATAAGTGATAAATGAGACACAGTATATTACAGTACAGCTTTTCATTAGTAACAATTCGTGTCTTAAATATGTTGTAAGCTCTTTAGAGGTAACTTCATTGATTTTAGGGCCTTGACACATCTGAATCGACCCTAATTATATAAATTAAACCTCATGTCAACTTTTCTATATACATATATAGACCAAAAATTATTATATGTGACAGGAACTTATTTCTCTAAAATATCTCTTTTTTTGACACACTGATTTGTGATTAAAAGATCTTTTTCTGCCAGATGAAATGTGTCTTTGAATTTATTGGTTAACAGATTATATATTTTCAATTTACCTTGCAACATACATTGAATAATATTGAAAATAACACAATTATTCAGTAAATATTAAATCATTCGAGCATTGGCTAATGAATTAAAGTTAGTTTATTGTGGCTTTTAGTTAAATACACTTAATTATTTATGCATATTAACTATGAACCTGAAAAGCAAACACGCACTATTCGAGGTGAGGAGGGAGGACGCTGAAAAGGTCTGCTCGACAATTTGTTTGCCTTTGATACTGGGCACAATTAAATCGGGGTAACAAATCATAAGAATTCACGCAAAACGCAAATCGTTTTTGGGATGTGAACTTGGGCCAAGATTCAATGGAATTTTGGCCAGCAAATGTCGCTTTGTTTGCGCTTTTTGCTAACATTGATTTCGAAGATTTCTGTGATTTTTTGTGACAAGTACAGAAAAGTTCTCACGATGCCAGAAGCGCTTCACAGTTGCCCAAAAGGGTTCTGACTCTGCATCTGAATCTGGGTCTTGGTTTGGGACTGAGACTAAAACAGGGACTAAAACTGAGACGGTGACTCGAACTCGGACTCGGACTTGGACTGGGATCTCTTCTCAACATTTTGTTTGTGGTGCTTGTCGCTGTGGCACAAAGAAATTCTTGTGTCGCAAGTTCCAATTATACAAGGCCGCGGCACCAAATCGAAATTGGCCTTTTATGTAAGTAACCGATACGACACGATTGTGATTCTATGCTTTTGCATGACCATAAACAGGCCCAGATAAACTTAAGATCGCCGCACGACGCTGCCTCTTCTTTTTGTCGGGCTACTCTCGGGTTTGGGGCTAGGGTTAGGGTTATGGTTCGGGGGTATAGGGCTTGCCTCGGTCGGCCAATCGCAGATTGAGTCAGCAGCCAGCCTGGTGACCGGTGACCGGTGACCGGTTTATTTGCACAGACTGAGACTGAGACTGAGTCAAAGACTGTGGTGGCACAGTTGCCTCACAGTTTTGTCGTCCCGTCGACACTTTGCTTTTTTGGAGGGCTACGACAAGAAAAGAAGGAGGCTTGTTCCCGAGCCCGATCCCGATCCCGATCCCGTTCCCTTTCACTTAATTTATTGTGTGTATCGCCATTAGTTCTTGCCGAGCACATCAAAAAGGAGCTTGTGTGATCAGATAACCCAACGGATCCCAAACAAAAAGAAAACAAAAAAACAAACACAAGGAATAAAATAAAATGAAGAAGGAGGACAGAACAGAATACAGAGAGAACAAAGTTAGAGTCAAGATGTCGCAGGTTCGTCTGATCGGCAAACGTGATTTATGCCGTGTGAGTTTCGAACTGATCGTTCAGCATAATCGAAATATCGCTGCAGCTAATAACAGCGACAACAGCGACAACAACTGCAGTCGAAGTCGCAGTCGCAGCAACAACCAGAGACGCAATCGCAATCTTGCAGATACTTTTGTATCTGCGCATTGTTCGCACCTTGGCTACTGCACTTGCGTGGATCTCAATGATCGTGTCGCTTGATAACCAGCCAAGGCAACATATTGATTATGTGCTTAAACCGATTGACAGATGCAGATGCCGATGCCGATGCCGATGCAGATACGTAGATACAGATACATATTTGCTAGCTGGTTTATCCTGTTGCTGCACGCAATGAGTTGGCGTTTTTTCCTGCTTGTCTAATTGGGTCGCACTTGAGGGTGAAACAAATTAAGACTTTGTAAACAAGCCGCAACGTTAAGTGAGTCTAGTCTAGTCTGTATCTCAGCTGCTGCTGGTATGGGGGGAATTTGTATCTATGAGATACACCCACGCCAGGCGTAACATTGTTGTTGCACATAAATCATGGTCGATGCCTCGTGCTGTCGATGCTCGCTGCACTTTTCAAATGGATCGTGATGGTTAACCCATTATTAACCCCTGGTAGCCTCATAATTGGCGTGCGCCTCTGTTTAGGAAGGAGAATTTAGGAGTGGGAGTGGAACGGAGTCGATTTAAATTTAGAAGCGTTTGCGCTCGCAAATGTGGCGAGACGACATCTCGCCCTCGTTGGGTTATCGGCCACTTATAGAACGCTCGCGCTAATGGGCTCATTAAAGACTCAGAAACAGCTCCTTCTGGACTGCAGAGGTGTGGAATGGGGGGAAATAGGGGTATAGGGGTATACAAGGTGTCGCTAGGCGCTCGTAAATTCTCAAGAGCGCCGCATTATGTTTGACACGTTGCCAAGCTTGGAGATTGCGGCGTGATTATCGCCCTGTGAACGGCTTTTGACTGTGACCTCTTCCCCCCTATTATGAGTTAGTGTCCCTGGCCCAGGCCCTGCCCCTGCCCCTGTCACTGCCCCCTTTACACACACCCCTACTCCAATTTTCCAAGCAACTGCGTGACAATATGCAAACGCTCGTAAATTTAATGGCCTCACTGCATTTTCCATCAACATAAATTTTCGTATTGTGTCATTTTCAATTTGCACCAACGCTATCATAACTCATTTCTGCCACACCCCTACCCCTCCTCTCCCACTACCCTGCCCCATTGTAGATAACCTATCAAAGTTGTAGCTAATGGATTCTTTTGTATCTTTGCAGTTCAACCAGGATCTGTACTCGTCCTCGGGCGTGCAGCTGGCCGCCTCATCAAGCGCCTCGGGCAGCTCCCATTCGCCTTGCAGCCCCATCCTCCCTCCCTCGGTGAGCGCTAATGCTGCTGCAGCTGCCGTTGCTGCCGCCCACAATTCGGCGGCTGCTGCCGTTGCAGCGGTGGCCAATCAAGCCTCCTCATCCGGTCTGCAGCTTGGAGCTGTTGGCGGCGTTGGTGTTGGCAGTGGTCCATCCAGTGGATTACTGGGCAGCAATGTGCCCGTTGGGAGCAGTGCTGGCAGTGGAGGCCTTGGCATGAGCCCAGTGCTAAGTGGAGGCGGATCCGGTGCCGGACACGGCATTCACAGTCGGACGCATCAAACCAAAGAAGAGGATCTCATCGTGCCGCGAAGCGAAGCTGAAGGTAAGCAAGTTTACAAGGAATGATGACACTCATAGCTCTTTTCAATGTGGAAATATATATAAATCCATCGGGACTATATATATTATTACATACTGTGTTGCTATTTACTTTTTTCATTAAAATACGATTAGAAAATGTTATTCAAATATATAAATATATTCATTTATGTAAAGTAATTTGTTCTTTTTGTTAACAATATTAGTTTTTTCCTAAAATGTTGCCTAAATTGTTCATTATTACTCTTCACTTGTCGCTATAAAAAAAGGCCAGACAAAAAAACGAGTAAAAAACAATAAATTTCTGGGTGAATTAATATTTAAAAGTATGAAAACAAGACACCTTTTAAAAAAAATCATGCTTAAGCAAAAATAAAATCGTAAAAGGCAAACTAAGTAACAAAGTTAAAAGTGCAATTAACTAAACTTAATGCAACTAAATAATTTTATTGAAAGTAACTTGAGTTAGAGTCTTAACGTAAAGACACAACATAAAACAGCTATATTTATTGTGCATAACTAAACACAATGTAACTAACAATCACTTGACAGCAGAAATAGAGACTTAATTTGTATTCAATGTAACAAATAAGTAACATATAAGAAAAGAAAGAGCCCAGTATTTAAAGCTTTTCTTTAATTTTAGACCGATGATTTCTACGATAGCGATTGCTTTCAGATTTCAGCAAACTTTGTCAAAATGTAAAAGACATAATCAAATTTACAATTAACTAAAATTAAAATTTACTACCGGTTAACTATCTTCAGAAGCAACAAAGTTTCTCCTACGAAAGGACAGATGGCTTCTACAGCAGTTCTATGATATAACTAGTAGGTTAATTTGTAGAGTAAGTTTGGTTCCAAAATTCAAGACAATGTTATATAAAAGCTGTGAGTTTGGTTTCTATGGCAGCTAGTATATGATATGGAATGTGATTAGGCAAATTTTTGATTTAGGCATGTGATCTAAATTCTTACATATTTTTATACTTACACTTATACTCCCTATAAAAGTATTGAGATATCTGCATCTTATTACTACATTTTTAAGTAAATTCCTTTAATGAGCATTAGAAGATTCGTTCAATTAATTTAATAGACAATATATCTAACTTTTACTCTGTCAACTGTTTTCAAATACGCGCAAACAGGACTGTAAACTTGGAACACTTTCCAAGGATTCCTAAACTTGCAGTGCAAATTATTTGATTAAATATTATATATTAATATTGTCAGTTTAATTTTAATTTTGTTGAATAGTGTACGAGTATACACATTTATGTACATATACAAAATTATTTATTATATTTGTTTTAGTTACAAATAAATAAATAAATATATGTTCATACACATATGCTCACATTTCTGCTGTCAGCATTGAAGATCGATTGTTCGCCATGGTTGGAATGTGCTGCCGTTTTAGCACTGCGAAGAACGAGACAGAGAGAGAGAGAGAGAGAAGGAAAGAAAGAGAGAGAGAGGCAGCAAGCAAGCTAATTAATTTGCACATTTTTGAGATTGCTCGACGGCATTCCAACGAGTTAACATTTAATAATTTATATCATATTTTATTACGGAAATGCACAACTCAGAACATGCAGCAATGCAATGAACTTCGCACCTCGAACCTCTCCTGCACCCCCCACCCCCCTAGTTGTGGTTTTCTGTTGTCAATAATGAGATGCATTTTTATATTTGTATATATATATATTTTTTTTTAATTGCAGCGCGCCTGGTGGGCTCCCAACAGCATCATCATAATGAATCATCCTGCTCCTCTGGCCCAGACTCACCTCGGCATCCGCACTCCCACCCGCATTCGCTGCACGGCACGGCGGGAGCGTCCTCGTCGGGCGTTTCTTCCGCCACGGGCGCCATGTCCAAGGAGCTGCCACTGGACACCAGCAGCAGCACTGGAGGCGTCGGTGTCGGTGGTGCAAGCAGCCAAGGACACGCCCAATATCTATCAGCCACCTGCGTTGTATTCACCAATTATTCGGGCGATACGGCCAGCGTCGTCGATGAGCATTTCTCCCGTGCGCTTAACTACAGCAACAAGGATACAAAAGGTACGTACTACGTATGGAATATTCTTAAAGATTTGTAGGCTTTGGGATGAAATTATAAGAGAGCTCTTATCAGACAAGGACAGGGCCTTAGCAGAAGCCCCTCTAGAATCATAAAAAGCACAAAAAGTAACCATTTTACGCTTGCACGAAAAATAAAAAATGGATTTTTAAATTCTAGTTAAAAATTCTGAATTTTAACTCACAATACAGCTATCAAATTAAGACTATTTTGTGATCAAATGCCAATTACACATCGTTAAAATACATAAAGAAGTCTAAAATATTTGAAACAATAGCATAAGTCCAAGTAAAACCTCGATAATTGCTTCTAATTATATAAACACTAGTCTCTAATTGAGTATTTCGTACTCGGTTTAAGAAAATCCGTGATCACCCAACTTTTGACAACTGTTTTATGGAACTCTTCTCGAATATCTCGGATATATTTTCGGCGTACTTTTAATATACACTCGAGGTTTTATTTGACAACATAAATAAGAAAATATATGTACAAAAACTACACCATTTTAAATGAATATTACTTTTCTTTTTTTGGAAAATTGATTGCTAGCAAATATTTTTGTAACTTTCCGTTTTCATTCCATCAAGCTAGTTATTATCTTTTCAAATCCTTATCAATGGACTTATTAAGAATCGTACGATTCAAAAGATTTATATTTCTATTAAAAGTTAATTAAAATGCGATTTCAGGCTAGCTTGGGACTCAGAAACCAGAATCGTGCGAATCTCCAGTGGATACTCCACATCCAACCAATCCTAGAGCAAATCTGCCATGTCATTTACTCCCTCCTCACCCCCGTCGCCCGTCACCCGTCGCCCGTCGGGTCGTCCCACACTCGGCATTTACATGTTGATCAAAAGACCCGCACATGTCATGTACTTGTCCCAGCTGTCAGTTTGCGTGTTGGCGTTAACAATTACCCAGAACCCAGAACCTGGAACCTGGCAACTGAAACAGAGCCACATATACAGAACCATTATGAGAATCTGAATCTGAATCAGAATCAGCTCTAGAATGGGGAGTATTTGCTCTCATAATTAGCTGAAGAATCAGAGCAGAATTATTGAAATGTCGTGTGCAATTTGGAAATCAAATTGCAACTAGAGAAAATGTTGAAGAAATTGCATATTATCACACATATTCCCATATTCCAGAGAATTGAAATGCGCATAAAATAAGAACATAGAACTATTCAAATGAACCTCGCATATTGCATTTAAGGCAGACAGCAAACAATCTCAGACAGATTTTATATACTTAAGTAGATACGTATTCTTCCCGAGTGCCCCGATGCGGCTGCCATTTTGCAGTGTTTTTTCCCCACTTTGGGTTGTACTTTTGTTTTTGTTTTTGTTTTTGTTGAATGCCATTGCGTCGCACAATAAACCAAATAAATCAAGTTGCCACTTGCCACTCGCTTGTTCTTTCGATTTCAAAATTAATTACCTCCTTTAATGAAGATAAACGTTTCGTTTGTTCATGCTTGTCGCTCTCTTCCTCTTCCTCCTGTCTTTTTCTCTGGTTTTTTATTTTCTAACCCCTCTCTCTGTGTTTATGTCTTTGCTCTTTGTTTTTCCAACTTTGCATCTCTTGGTTGGTTTTGCATAAGTTGTTGCTTGTTGCTAAACAATTGTTTAGACTGTATAATTAACTAACAATAAGTACAAACCGTTAAAATATGCTTTATTTGTTGGAAGATTAAAGAAAATTTACATGAGAAATGTCAATTTGATCTTTCATTTCATTCTGCATCCAAGTTTTGATTAATTATGAAAATTTCTTTAGAATTTCTAAAATTTGCATACTTACTACTTACTACTTCTTTTCAAAACCTTGGAACTCTCATAAGTTAAAACAACAACTTTTGCAACCTTTAACTATTTTCATACTTATTGGCACCTCTAAAAAATATGATTTCACCAATAAGTTCGAACTCACATAACTTAATAATTGTAAACGAATTAAAATATGTTATGGATATACATTTTCTTTATATGACATATTTTCTAAACTTATACTAGACTAATGTAATTATTAAGGTACCAGGAAGACTTGCCTTCCGTAGAATACAATGCTTTTGGAATATCCCTTGATCGATTCTTTTCTAAAGGCCAACTCCCAATTTTTTCTTATAGTCCAGTTTCAAACATCTTAAAATCGTTCTCGAGCAGGTTTTATTTTATTGCTCAATCAATCAATTATCGCTTTTTTGGGGACACACATTTGCATGCTAAGCAGAAACCTCGAACTTGTGATGTTAATGTTCTCTACGTGTTCTTGTATTGTGCTCTCAGCATTCATCTCCAGCCATTCCTTTATTCACATTATAGCCACATCCACCCACAACAGTTTGGCCAATAAACGAGCACTTGAACAATTTGCGGCGTATTCCTTTTTTACCGCTAATCGCAATCGCAATAGCAGTCGCCTTTTATTGACTTTCTGTGGCTGCTGCCAATGGGGGAGTGTGTGTGGTTATAGGTGGGGTGTGGAACAGGGTAGCAAACCTGGCTAAGTCTATTGCCACTTTGATTTTGCAATTTTGGTGTAGTAAAATTGCATTCGACACACGTTAATTGGAAATTTACGTTCGCAGTAAAATTCAATCAGATTCAAAGCGTAACCAATTTAAGGGGATTTCCCTATAATTTAAGTTAACTTATTTAAATGTTGTATATTATATTTGTATGCATTTCTTATAAATTATTTTATTGAATATTCCATAATTAACCCAATATCTAATATGTTTTTTAAGCAATTTTAATGTATCGCATTCGTCAACATTTTATTAGGAGTACCATCTTCAATAGATTTAGTAGTATTAGTAGTTGGAGTAGTAAGAGTATTAAAAGAAGGAATATTAGTAGAAAGATCAGTAATTGTAGGAGTGGTAATATCCTTAATTAATAGAATATTTTCCTTATTTCTTAAACTATTAAAAGATGTATCTAAGTATTTGCACTTTCACAGAAATGTTTACTTTAAATAGTTCAAAAATGGTATTATAATAAGAAACCGATTCCACATTTGAGCCCCAGTTTTTCTTTATTCTAGACTGTTTTCCTCAAAATTTTCTTATATTTTTGTATTTGTCTTACCAATTATTTCTCTAAATCTTCTCAGCAGCATTCATATGCGAGTCAAAATTAATAGAAAACTATTAAGTTCTGATAAATATGCTTGTTAACTACTAAAAATATTTAAAAATATATATTTATTTAATTTATGTATTTATTTATTTAATTTAAATATTCCCAAAGCTACAAGTACAAAAGACTGACAAAAGATAAATTAAATTTAATAATTTAGTGCGATTAACGTTTGTTCAATTAAATTTGTTATGTTCAGAACGGTTTTAAATTTCATTAACTATTCATTTCCATGGCAACTTTTGAGCTTTTCTTTGATATTCATAATCAAATTCAATGAAGCAATTTGCTGAATGAAACCAAAAGTTTTGCGCTAATTTGTGCTTGTTGTATTTGTTAAAAATTACAGTTGTTGTTGTTGTTGTTGTTGTTGCAGTAACCACAAGTGAACCACACGCCCACTAAGCAAACTGTGAAACTTGCGCAATTCAAATATTTAAAGGAAAAATAAAAACAATCACAAACAGTCAAATGGTTGTTGTTGCTGTTGTTGTACTAGTTGTTGTTGTTGTAGCTGTTGTTGTGACGCTGCTTAATGGTATTTAAAGTTCATTTTGGCCATTTGTCTATTTGAGTGGTTTGCACACACATAAACACAGACACGTGGTACTTTAAAAACTATTCAACATTTATATAGATTTTTCACTTTAGCTCAATGTGCAGTTTATTGTTGTTGTTGCTCTTGTTGTTGTTGTTGTACGAATATGCACACACATACACATAGAGATAAAGATAAATATATATGTCTATGTATATATAAACTTGTATGTGTATATATCTAGTTGGAATGTGCTATAAAATGTCGCCGGAATGCGATGTGGTCGATGTTGTTGTTGATGTTGCTGCTGTTGTTGTTGTTGATGTAGTTGTTGTTGCTATTGTTGTTGTGCGGTTCGTCTGGCGGTGCCAATGCCGAATGCCGCATAGATTCCTCATTACGGTTTTAAAATGCATTTCAATTAACTGCTCACTCGAGATACACTCGCACACACACACACTCCCAGTTTGAGTGTGTGGCACGCTTGCACTTTCAGTTGTGTGTTGTGACTCTTAAAATATCGCCGGCAACTACAGCAGCAACAACAGCAGCAGCAGCAACAACAATCCCTCGAAATTTGTTGTTGCCCCAAGACGTCCTCAGCTGCAGCCTTCAGTTGTTCGGTTTCTCAGTTTGCGTGGCACTCTCTTATATGATATTCGAATGCTACGAGTATTTAATTAGATGCTTCAAGAATTCGATTTAAAATTCCTTGGCACCCGCCGTTTGTCGCAGATGCAAGACCCGCAAATACAAACGCAATCGCAATCGCACCCGATTCTGAATCCCAAACCAAATTCGAACCCTTAACAGAACTGAAAATTAAACTTGTCTCTCTTTCATTCCATTGCTATTTTCATTTACATTTTCATTTCGATTTCGATTAAAACTAGTTTGTAGAAAAGGCTACAGTTGAGAGATACCGACTTTTAGAGACCGTATACTTTTTATGTTAAAAATACGTAGTGTTCTTCCTTAAGAGCAGAACCTTTTAACTAAACAGATATAGTCTGAATCTGAAATTCTAACTCATAAGTCAAAAAATAAAATTTTTGTTAAAATGATACAGAAATATATAAGTTCCAAATACATTTGTATCTTGTGTATTAAAATATAATCTTTTATTTATAAAATTCATAAAATTGAATGCAATTCAAGTTTTCAAATAATTTCACACAAAAATTACTTTCCAAAAAAATAGAAAATTATATTGCTAATCTATAATATTCATATTAACATCTTGTATAATCTTCAAACTTGAAATAAGTTTCCTTCTCGAAATTCCGTTTCTTAAAAGACTCTTCAAAACTAGAATTCTAAAACAAATTGTAACTGCTTGCGATATAGAAGAACTCATGTAACCGATTTGGTGCCTCTAACTCTTATAGTTTCTTATATTTACGTTTTTGTTCAATAGACAGCACGTTTTTTTAAACAATTTAATAGACCCCTTGTACTTTTGAAGTACAGAGTCTAAAAAGGACACTGAGGTAGTAAAGAACTGAAATTGGGACTGTGACTATGTGTGGTCGTGTGATCTGTGCTGTTATCAGCAACTCTTCAGGTGCAACTTCATTAGGATCTGGGGATGATCAGGTGAAAGGTGATCGCTGTCATCAGGTAGCAAATGCGGCTTTCGCTTTGAAAGTGAAATGTGGAAGTTGGAATTGGAGTTGGAGTTGAAGTTAAAGTTGATGTTGATGTTGCAGGAGTTGCAAGAGGCAAGAGGGGCAAGGGACTGTCGCCAAATCTTTTGGCAGTCTTTGGTTGATGCGGTTGCTGTTGCTTGTTTGCACATTAATGGGAATTCCTGGCCGTCAGTTGAGCGAGTGAGTGAATGACTATGACGCTGACGCTATCGCTGAAGATGGCGACGAGGATGACGACTTTTTGTCAGGCATTTCTTCTCTCTTTCTCTCATTATCTGTCGCTTGCCACTGAATGAGGCACGCGGCATCACTAACCAACGAACCAAGTCAGCCAGCAAGTCAGCCACATCATCAGCATTCAAGGCACACTCACAACGTGCCGGGCAAAGTCGCGACTTGCAACATATCCTCAAAAGCTACAGCTGCCCCATCTTCCAGCTCTTTTAGCTCTCTATTCCCTTTTGCCACATGCCTCTCAGCTGCAGTTGTTGTATATTTTTCTCTCGAATTGAGTTTGGAATGTTGTCAACGCAAATGCGCCTATGTCCCAGTACCCAGTATCCACTGTACTGCACTGTGGCTGTGACTGTGGCAGAGTCCCCAGTTGCACAGTTGCACAGTCCTTGGCACATGTGCATGCCACAGACGCCAGGCAGGCAGCCAACCAAAAGTTGTTGCTATTTTCGGCAACAATTTGAAAGCAGGCAGCTCCATTACACTCAGTTGTTGCTGCCTCTGCCTCTGCCTTTGACTCTGTTGCTGCCACATAATGGAGATGTCTTCGTGTTCGTCTTTGCGATTTCATAAACGCGTAGATTTACAACCATTTAATACAAGTGATGATCCTGAACACGGCACCGACAACGACAACAACAACAGCAACGACAACAAACATTCCGCTCAGTTATTTGCAACAAGCCGTGGCGCCGACAACGACAACGATAACGACAACGACAACTAAGTACTCGTACTTGCAACGTGCAGCAAGCATTTGCCACAGATGCCTCAGTTAATCATTATGCACTTGAATTCAAATTGCAAAATCCCTATTAAAATGGAAGTTTATTGTGGCGATGTGTGGAAAGGTTTATCAGGTTTATTTTCATTACATTTTCCTTTTGTCTTGCAACTGTTTTTCCAGATAGCAGCAGCCCCATGTCGAGTCGCAATTTCCCACCATCGTTCTGGAACAGCAATTACGTGCATCCCATACCCGCCCCCACACATCCACAGGTAAGTGTCGGCTACCAAGTTACCGAGAAACAACAACAACAACAAAAATTGAAGACAAAAACAATGCCATGACCACGAAAACGATTAACTGCAATACGTGCCACAATTACGAGTCTGCTACTTGAGGATCGAAGGTCCTCAGGTCCACACTCGTAACATTCTAAATAAGTTGTAATTCGGACTCTTCTTCTTCCTTCTGACCGGCAATCTCTTCTGTTCGATCTCTTTCCATATCCATATCCAGGTTAGCGACTTGTACGGCACCGCGACGGACACAGGCTACGCCGCAGATCCCTGGGTGCCACATGCAGCAGCAGCTCACTATGGTTCCTACGCGCATGCGGCACATGCACATGCAGCCCACGCACATGCCTACCACCACAACATGGCCCAATACGGCAGCCTACTCCGCTTGCCCCAACAGTACAGCCATGGTACCAGGTAAGATCAATCCCCCTCTGAGTCCAAAACATTCTCTAAGTGAAGATTAAACGATCGTAAGATGTTCCTATCGGTATTTAACTGAAACGTCTCTATTTTGCGTACAATTGTTCAATCTTAGGCAACATTAACGCAAATGCATGTTAGACTCTAGTTGATCTAACTAAGGATAAGGCCATCACTTAATGATCTTATCGGAATTTTAACAGATATATTTTGGAAATGATTGTTGAGACATATAGAAAATAAACGCATCTTCATGATAGACTTTTCTTTATCTAACAATAAGAGAAGATTAAACTATCGTTAGGTGATCCTAAATTTAATAATGATAGACTTGATAGGTGAACTGTTAATCAAGCAACTTAATGATAAGACTTTAGTTAATCTAGGCTTTAGGTGATCTTAACTAAAAACGATATTTGTTGAGAATTATTAGTCCATCAATCACAAAAATAAAGCATTTAAATGATAGACTTTACTTGTTCTTAGTGAAGATTAGATGATTCTATCGAAATTTAGTAATTAAAGGTTCAATACGTCTGTTCAAAAGCGTCCTGAATACTAAATATATAGCGAGTGATTGATCAATCATCAATAAAAATAAATGCTATATATTTACTTGCCGTAACTGAGAATTATAATGAGCCCGAACAAATGCTTTCTCAACCGAAACGGATATGAATGATTGATCAATCGCCAATCAAATAAATATATCTTACATAAGTGTTGGCACTTTGGTTTTCGAAATTACAAAATTAATTTTAATTTTATAGGAATAGGAAGTTTCCTTAACTGATGTAGATCAATTTATATAATTGATTAAAAGAAATAATGAAAATAAAGTAAGCCTTCTAACTGATTTAAAATGATTGACCAAAAATAATATATTTTATGTAAATATTATAACTTCACTTTAACTTCTCTCACTGAATCTTTCTTTAAATCTGTCTCTGTTTTTTTTAACCCATTGCAGACTCCATCATGACCAGCAGACGGCCCATGCCTTGGAGAGTGCGGCGGCCTACTCGAGTTACCCAACAATGGCAGGTGCGTAAAAGGACAAAAAGGACATGTGGCATTTGTCCATTTATATGCCATTGTCATGGCAATGTGCTTGACCTTTAATGTAACGTGTTTTATTTTGTTTCATGCTTTGTGTTCTTGTTGTTGTTTTCATGTTGGGTGCCCACATAAAGGACTGGAAGCTCAAGTGCAGGAATCATCAAAGGATCTGTATTGGTTCTAGGAGTTCTCGACCGACAGGTCTCTCGTGTTATCCCACAACGCCGGCTGGACCAGCTGGTGAGGGGGGAATTTTCGTTGATGTTGTATAAAAGTAAAAGCGACACTCAAAAATGAATCACAACCAAGAATTAAGAAACAACAAGAAGCCCAACAATAAATGCTAATATTAAGTAAAATATATTTCAATAAATGTGCAAAATAGTAAACAAACAAAAAAGAAACATCCATAGAAAGCCCCTGGGAACTTGAAACTAGAAGCTGTAAAACGAAGAGAATAATTAAATAACACACACATTTTGAAAATGTTGCAGATAATTGAATAAATTTGTTTGTAATTAAAGTGAGTCTGTGAGGTTTAAATTTAAATTTAAATATATACTTTTACTCTTAAATATTGTAAACAATTCGCGTATTAAAAATTGTGTAATTTTTGTATTGTAAACCCCATAAGTTTAGCATCCCATATCAGCAAGTTAGACACGCCTACATATAAATACTATATACTACAAAACATGCATACATATATTATACATATATACAAATATAAATATATATATATACATTTAATTCTATATACAGATGCATACATATATAATTATTTAAATATAGTATGTATATGTTTCTTATGCATAATCTGCGTTAGAGTTTTTGGGTAACAATTTACTAAAGCGATAATAAGTATAACACTAATGATAATAATCAACATTTCTTGTATAGTTAACGACTTGGACATGAACATATAAATATTTAAAAGCTAGAATTTATTTTGTTTAATATATCTTCAATTTTGAATTTGAATTTCACAAAAATAGGTTATACAAATTGAATGCAACAAAAAAGCAAAACAAAATAAAAACAATTTGAATACAATCAAAAAGAGATACATTTGTTTTCTTATTTTGGGACAGGTATAAATAGATTTGTATAAAAAGAAATAAGGGTAATTTTAACATCTTGTCGATAGTCTTACAGTCGACATAAATTTAAAATTTGTTCAAGTATCTATAGGTCCTGTAAGGTTGTCGGCAAGATGCGAATATGGCACTAAATATACTTGGATACTCATCATCAACTTCTCAAAATTGTTCCGCTAAAAGAGCAGCAAAGTTTTTATAAAGGATGACTTAATAAAATCTTAACAAAAACCCTGATATTCTATATAAGTATAACAGAATATGGATTAAGTTAATTTGACAATCCTGCAAAGGTATTTTAGACTCATGATTGGAATGCATCCTTTTCATCGCTCGATTTGATAAGAATCAATATTATTACATAACATAATCAAAACGTTTCTCAAAAGAAAGATTCCTACTACCCTTTCTCCTTCTCTTTCTTCTGATCCCGCCAAGCGGTAATCGCGATCATAATTTATGCAAACGGCCAGTTAATGATTCCATTTGGACTGAGATAATGTGAGCTTGGAACTGAACTCAGATATGAATCAAGAGAACAAATTTAATAATCGTTAATTTCTCATGTGCATGTTTTCCACGCCATTTAGCCAGGCGCCTTATTAATCTCGGGCTATTTATCATCGGCGTTGGCGGACGCGGACGCGGACGGAGGCCCCAAAGCGAGCAGAAGATGCATAATTAATGAAAAACAAATCTCAGATAGCCCGACTCATAAATAAGATACAAATTTGAGACCGTGACTGAGATCTGGCTCTTGTTTTTGTTTCTGACTGCAGGCACACACATCCATAGACACAACTACAGTTGCAGATACAGATACATTTACAAATACAGTTGCAGATACAGATACATTAGCAGGCACTTCCTGAGTAAAGTTGGGGCGACGTTCTTATTGTTATGGCTATTATACAATATGTGAAGAGAGAGGCGCGTAACATATTATTGACTTTCAATGACTTATCGCACAGTTGGTCAACAGTTGGCGTTGGCCACGTCTCCACCAGTTAGCCAGTCTGTTAGCCAGTTAACCAGCCACTCCGGCTGCTATTCTCCAAGCAATCCTCTACCCTCTGCTTCTGCTTCTGCTCTGCTCATGAATTAAAGAAATGGACAAACGCGCGACATGCTCCCGTGTGCGTATTTACATCAAGTCTTTTTGCCACTGCCACCAAACTGGCTGACTGGTTCCAGCCTGGCTCAGACACAGACTCAAACTCTGACTCTGGCTTTGCCTCTTGACCACGGACTGGGGGTAAAAGACAACTTGCGTTGCAGTGAAACAAATTTATTACTGATCGATGGCTTTGGTCGCCAGGCAGTTTGAGGGCCGTTGTGGCAGCCGTGGTCACATTATTTTAGCATAAGAATTCCATAATTCGGACGCGGAGCACGACGTGGCTAACTGGGACGCCCCTGTCTCCAAGGTGTTCAACAATTCGCCAATGCGTTTGCTCTGGGTTTATCGCTTTTTAATAACTGCACGGCCAATGTTTAACTTTGTTTATTCGGTTTTTTTTGTTCCTTTCCTTTTTTTTTCCTCCTTTCTTTTGTTTTTTTCTGACGTTGTCACTCAACTTCGGGATGCGACAGATGGTTCCGTTTTTGGCGGCACTTCCTTGTTCCGTTTTGGGGCAAAGTGATTCAGCAATGGGTCAACATCAATGTTTATTGCCGCATTGTGTGCTAATGAGTTGTTTTTCCTCAACAATGTATGTACTTCAGTTTCCCACCTGGATGCAGCCTTAAACCGCAAGTTAAGAGTCCTTAAGCAGATTGTATTCAACTATAGGATTCAACTTTATTTTATTTATGATATAATAATGATTTTAAACATTGGAAATTATTAATGCCATAATACTAAGCTCATTAAAATTCCTGAACTTCCATAATAACTTGCAATTCTTAACTTGCTGCATTATGATAATGTCAGAGTATATTTCATACTTACTATATTAATTTTTAAATCAGTTATTCCGCTAATATTGATGCTTCATTTAATTCTTACTTATAATATGTTCTCATTAGAACAAATAGTTAATAAACATTAACAGAAATACCAATTTGACGTGAGAGAACATTACATAATTCCTTTGCCCTATTAAATTAAACTATAATTCAATTATCATTTATTAAACAAAGAGTTTTAGCTGAATCTAGTTATATTTAAATGGAAATTATTTTTGTTCTTTTGGAAAATTATTAACTATTACTAAAATATTTTAATACTTTACAACAATTTAAAATTAGAGTATTTTTAAGGCAATACATTTGAGTTACTGTATATAGACAAATGAATTAACAGCTTTTAACAATTTAGTAAAAAAGGAAAATGTAACATAAAAGTTTCCAAATTCAACGCTCATTTAATTTTTAGCTTTACCACTCAACAGGACTTAAAGTAATAAAAAATAGTTCCATTTTCATCGTTAACAAACACCTCATTAGAAAGATAATTATTTGGGCACATCAAATATTAATTTAAAGACCCATAATTTTAGTAAAAATGTTTGGTAAGTGTAAGAAAATCAATACAACATCAATAAAAGTAAGTTTATCCAAAATAAAACTCATCGGATCTCTTGCCTTTTAGAATATTCTGCTGGAATATCATCTCAATAGATTTGTTATATCAATTCATCGAGTTGGACAAATGAAAATGAAATTGTCTCAAGCTAAATTGGAAATTAATTTTAGTACAGATAAACAAGAAATTGGGAAATGTCAACGGGAACAAATCGAGCGACGTGTTAAATTATGCCAAACAGAGGAGCTAAACCAAAGTTGATAATAAATAAGATGGGAAAACAATAATAAAAATCGAGCCAAAGACAACAACATTGGATATTTTTGGGGCACACTCGTGTCGTATCGAGAGTGTGAACTATGGGAACTTTGACATGGAAACTGAGACACTTTATGGGCGCCGCATGTTCAACCATTTGTGCTCCAAACTTCATCCCCATTCCGAGTAATATTACCTTTGCCTGGCCACACATAAATAAACAGTATTTCCAGCGAGACTTGAGTGTTGTCTTTGGGGCATTGTAGAGCGTTCCGGATACGCTTTTGATGCTATTCCGCGTCACGTAGCCGTAACCGTGGCCGTGTCCGTGCCCGTGTCCGTATCTGTGGATGGCCCTGTGGCTCTTAAATGCTTAATGGCCAATCGTAAATTCGATCAAACTGAATTGGTTGCTAATTGAGGGAGTTGGAGATGGCTTGTTGGTTGGCCCACTCGCTGAGTTATGACTGTAGCTGCACAGAAAAAATTCAGATATATTTAAAATAAAATAATCAAAAATTAGATGACCTCGAATTTTCTTCTACATATGTATTGGATACAAAAACAGTTTTCAGCAATTATTTTACTTATAATTATTATGAATTAAATATTTTATACCTGTTTGCATATCACTATGACTTACGCTAACACTACTAAGTGTATACTTAGTCTAATGCTTATTAATTTCTCTACCAGTTATTTATCTACCAGTTATGTACATATAATAACTAATTCTTATACTTACTTATTAATCTGATTGGGGTTTTCTAGGTTTTTCCCAAATGCTGGATTATTTAAATACGTAATTTACTTTCATTCTTTCAGTTTTTTCAATATTTCAATTTATTTTAGGTACACAATTTTTTACATATTTTGAAATTGGAATTTCAGAATGATCTACTATTTTTTTCTGTGTGGCGGCAACGTTAAGGTGCATTGGCATTTCTTTTGGAAGCTCAAATGTCCTGTCTGAATTGGAAAAACTGTTGTGGCTCAGCTCGAAATCAATTTATAATTAACGTAGAATTAACATATTTCGACCACATGTTTACTTATTTGCTCCACGCTCATCCATTGATCCCACATGCAGCGTTGATTATGACCAGCCATCCCAGTCGGCTACTGATGTTCTGATGTTGATGTTGTGGATGTTGTGGATGCTTCTGCTGTGGTTCAATTGCCACAGCCACAGCCGCATCCGCATCCACATCCATGTCGATGGCTCCTGCGATTGCGCAGACTATCAGCAGTGTTAAAAAAGCAATACATCATTTTCCTGGGGCCTGAGTCCGTCTCTCATTTGGGTTCATTTGTGCGTCGGCCTGCGGTTGCACTCGATATGCATGTGTGTGTGTGTGTGTGTATCTGTGTGTCTGTTCCTCTGTCTGTCTGTCTGTCTGTGTGTGTGCGGTTTTTGTAGGTTGGCCGGTCACGTCAGTAGCTGGCGTTATTGTGATTTATTTGTCTGATCTCTGAGCCAACCTCCAACAGGCAATTCCCAGCTTCTGTTTCAGTTTCAGTTTCTCTCTCAATTTCTGTTGTACAGTGTAAGGTGGCGCAATTGACATTTCCTGTAGAAAATATTGGGAAAACGTAATGCTCCATTGATATTCTAATTAATGTATCCGAAAATATATACTTAAGAGTGCTTGTACCACATTTATCTCCTTCTTGCTATGGCTTGACTTTTGACAGTTATTCAGTAATTTACACGTTACACAAATAAGGGAAAATTATGGAAAATTCGCATAAAAACAAACACTTCAAAGCGGGAATTTCAAGTGTCTGCTTTCTCCACATCTACATCCCCATTCCCATCTCTTACTTACAACCCTACCTACAAACAATCTCACATTGAGCACCTTGGCAAACTTTTGAAATTCAGACCGCGTTAAAATACTTTTCCCCTTTGTTCTTTTCAATTTGCCTAACAAAAGCAGCAAATGGCATCGAGAGAACTTTCTACCGTTTCGACATGACAAGAAAACCTGACGATGGGGGACATACAGACAGGACGAAAGGCCTTTCCTTTAGCTCACCTTCCCAGTCACCATCTAAGACCATTTGTCTGGCTTGAGGGCCCAGGCTGTATTATAAGCCCCAAAGGCATCCAAGACCAGGCCGAAATCGGGTTGATTTTCCGTCTGCCTGCTGTTTTCTTTCGCCTGGCTGGCAGACTCCTTTAGCTCCTTTTGCCGTCCGTTGCCAAGACGCTTCACAATAAACCTAATCTGCTCATAATGGGAAAATAATTCACAAAAATGCTCCAGTTCGAGCCCAAGTTGTAGCTGCATTTGCACTTGGCCAGCGTCAGTCGGTAAATTTGTGGATCCCCCAACAAACCTACTTCGCATCCCTACTTCCTCAACTTCTATATTTCCTTTAAACAGCAATTAGAGGCGCGCGGTTCAAGCTCGAAGACAAAGAGTCCCTGGAAGTAAGTACTTAGTTCTCGATGTGGGCAAATCTAACCAAAGAAAAAATGCGAGTTTATTAGTTTTGCCTGGCCTAAGCCGGTTGAACTGTTCCAACTCTCCATGCTCCTTCTTGAAAGCCATCATGGATAAGGGATAAGCAGTTATTTTTGATTATAAACTGAATGGGATAATATTGCGGCGCGTTTTCTTAATAAAAGTTCGCCTTCATTCTCCACAGCTCTTAATATCGGACTTTCGAAAATATACTTGTTTAATTGTAGGAAGCTCCTTTATAAAGAATTTTAAGGTACTTGTCTGCTACTTTATTATATTTTCTTTCCTAATTGTGAACTAAGGGTTATACCTTCCATAGCTCTGCCTCCTAAGAAACAAAACAGTTATGTTTAAGAAACAAATTACTTAGGTAATAAGTGTACGATATATATTTGATAATCACATAACTATTAGTCATAAGAAACCTGTATTATAATTCAAGATTTATTCAGATTCAGTTTTAAATATCAAAAATATTCATGTCTAACTTTCTATATTTATACTAAGTTTTTAAGACTGGTTAAAGACTTTTAGAACATGGTACAATGTGGATTCGAAATACATCTATAATATTTACAAATATGTATATCAAATTATAAAAAATAAATTAATGAGACGAAATAAAGACTAGTGAAAAATTAAGAAATATTCACACAGTAAATAAATCTTGATTTTAGCTTGAATTGTTTGGGTATTAATTTAGAACATACTAAGCATTTGTTAATTTAAGTAAAACTTTATAAGGATGAAATAACGTTGACTCTGCACTAAAATGGGAAAATAAGCCAAAGATATTTGATTGAACTATACAATATTTAGAAGAGCCCCGATAATTAAAATATTGGCTGAGAATAAAATGAGAAGCCAGAGAAATAAGTATGTAACATACTTACATAAATAAAGTATTTTTAATGGCTTATAAGATATTTCGGAAATCAAAGTTTTTTTCTTTGTTGTTTGTTTATATATAGATGGGATCGTTTTATGCTTTAAATTGTAATATAAATTTTAATCTCATTGCGAGAATCATTTTATTAGTAACGGTCATAGCATAATAATGCATTCTAAATGAATCCAAATAAATATTTTATCAAAATGTTCCTTTTTAGAAGTATCTCTAACCCCAAAAGAAAGAAATCAAATTATTCATTGCAATATTCAAATTTATAATAAATATTTCAAAATAAACACTGAAGTATTCCTAAGGATCTCTACTTAGAGTACATTTCGCATATGTGTGGAATATGTTAGACCTGTATACAGGGTATCTTGCAATCCAGCATTCTGCACAAGAGCTCAGTTACATACGTACGTTTCAATTTATGTAATCATATAAACGAACTGGAACTGATTACCGCAACAGAGAGAGAGATAGAGGGAGATGGAGTAAAAAATATATGAAATATGTTCAGATCAGAGAAAAAAGTGGTAAATGGCATGAAATTGAGTTAATTAAAAGGGAATCCGATGCACCCACCACCCACACGAAGGCCCAAATAGACGTACCGAATGCCAGGAAATGCAGGGAGCAGAAAAAAAAGATGGAAATAACAGAGAGACAGACGCAGAGATGAATATAAAATATTTGGTTAATAATGCACACGTATGAGAGCACACACACACACACAAGCACATACATATGCACTTCATAACGCCAAATGCCTCGTGGATGCGAACAGAAATTGTTGAAATTTCTGAAATTCGGTAGAAAAAAAGTCGAAGAAAATACCAAAAACAAAAAAAAGAGGAAACAAAAAAATATATATGTGTATGGTTTAAAAATGCATTCAAGTGCAAGTGCCACAAATGCAGTTCACTTCGTTGGATCGATTTTAATATTGAAACAAACAGAGGCGGAAAAGAAAAACCAACAAGCACACCTTGCAGCAGTAGCAGCAGCAGAGGCAGCGACAGAGGCAACAGCAGTTGCAACATTTGCCAAAAGTTTGGCCAAGCAGCACATTTTGGGGCTATAAACTCTTGCTCCAGCTCCAGATCCGGCTCCGGCTCCAGCTCTAGTTCATTCCACTTTTCAACCCAGGGTCCAGCAAAAGCGTGCGTGCAAGCGGGACAACCATAGTGTGCGTGACAGCAGCAGCTGGCGTGATGTATTCGCATGGCAAGCAAACAATTCATTTCGTGCAACATATCAGCAACAACAAGCTAAAACGGGGAGCTATGAAGGGGGGTGTTGCGACAAACGACAGACGACAGACGGTAGACGACAGGCGGCGGCTTCGGGTTTCGGCTTATTGCCATCAGATAAGAGCAAGTTAAAAGGCAACAACAATACACAGAGCAGTAGAAAAGTCTCCGCCCCATGTGCGAGCGCACAGTGTGAACCCCTTGGCAGTGTCTGTGTGTGAGTGTACAAACCAGTTTGCAGTCACTGTGTGTGTGTGTGTGTTTGTATGTGTAAGAGCAGCAAGCAGACATCTTTGCCAAGGGTTGGACTTGGCCAGCAACAGCAACAGCAACAACAAGAACAACAAGAGCAACAACAATTACAATTGACGTGGGGAATTATGCTCACACATATATATACACAATAATGGCGAAAGGACACACACAGAGACAGGGACACTTGCGTATTTTGATAAACTCCATGCACACCACTCAGACTCGGACTCGATGCTGACCTTATGCGCAAATTGGCCCATTGCAGGAGCGGACAGGAGCCAGGATAATGGGTTTGGGAATGGTAATGGTGGCTACGCATGCAAAGCGGTATTGGGATTGGGTAGATTACGGACACGGCAGAGCACACGGCGTATGAGCAACGCTGCTAATTGCCGCACACACAAAATACTTTGTTAACAATGTGATGCTGTCATAATTCTTTCTCTACCCCCCAAAAAAATATATGAAATATGCGCAATGTTATTGCTAATACGCATTCCAGTTGCAGTTTAGCAGCATCGACCAGAAGCTGGGACCGCCCAGTTGGAAGAGGAGCTGGAACTATTGAAACTGAAGCTGATGCTCCCTCACCGTGGAATGCCACTGTCGTTGCCGGCATGTCAAAGTGAATAACTCAATAGCCATATTGGGTGTCCACCTGTCTGTCTCTCTCTCTCTGTCTCTGTCTCTGTTGCAACATCAGGAAGACGGACGCTTGCAATTCCGCGTAAATCCGCCAACAAAGTTACGAGTTTGCCAGTTGCAAGTTGCAAGTTGCGAGCTGCAAGTTGGTATACAAGTCTACATGATTTTGTTGAGGTTTGTTTGTCGTTGTCGCTGTCGTTGTCGTTGTTGTGGTTGTTGTCGTTGTTGCTGACTGCGCACACAAATGGCCGTTAAAATTCTTAGACCCGATATGGAAATGATAATTTCGCACATTGAGCTGCAATTTACACTTCTGCGGAATAAAAGAAACGCAAAGAGTCGCTTAAGAGTTGCCAATTGCCATTTTGGAGCATGTTTGCCGTCTAATGCGCAACCCGTTTGGTCAGCTTTAAAACCTGGTTGCAGCTGGTTGCGCCCATCCCACCCAGCTGGATGACAATCCATGGAATGTCGTGGACACGCGCTAGGCATAATCTCCAATTAGTGGTCCCCAAAATGTCTCTGCCACAAATATGCAAAATATGACGCAGTTGAAGTTGCAGAAACCGAAACACAAACAGAAACAGAAACTTGGACCCTCGAGGGCGATCGTCACATAAATAATTCCCATTTCGCATGCAGGCACTCGAAAAACGCATTTAAAATAACTTGGCCAACAAGCACGACAAGTTAGCATCGTCCCGAACGTTGTGCAGGTCAGTAGCAATTAAGATAAGCCGCTTACAAGTGTGCCGATAATGTCCTGTCAATGTGTCGTCGATAACCGGACACACCCGGTGGCCGGCTAAATCAGCGCTCCAAACGGAGCTAACAACATTGGCCTGGGAAACGAGAAATGGTATGAGAATGAGTCTGAAACTGAGACTGAGACTGAAACTTGGAACTGCGAATGAGAATGAGAAAGAGGCACTCAAGTGGCTCCTCAAGTTTACTCGCTTTTGCCGGTAGCCGTGTCCAAATGCCGCTGATAAGGAACGACGGACACATCTAAGTGACTATATAGAAGCGACGGAAATGTCTTGAACTTGGTTGGTATCCACAATCACATGCACTGTGTTTTTTGCATAATGCATTCATTTGACAGCGTTGCGTATCGGGACACGCTGCCACATCATTGTCATCTGGAACTGTCCAGCTCGCCAAGTTGCTTTCTAATGCCGCAACGAGGCCTTTCATTTATTCCGCCGCCTGCTCTTTGGATACGAGTTCCCATTTCCATTCCCATTCCCATTCCCATTTCCATCCTCATTCCCATTCCTGCTCGCACTATTAATTAGAATGTATGCGACTCGGCTTTTTGGTATTTCAGAGTTAACGGCACGCGACATTTTAAATATGTATGCTCTCGCCTTTTGCTTCGGTTTCGGTTTCGACTTTTGCTGCTTCTGCTACTGCTTCTACATACTTACTATAGGGACTTGGGCTTGGGTTCCCTCAAGCATTTTGTGGCATTCCACAAATATTATTGTTCAAATATTTGAAACTTGATTTGCATTTTTAAGGCAGTAGCATCAACAACAGCAGCGCCGCTGTCAACACTCACCGAGTTATGCTAAACACATTTAGTAATATAGTAGTCGAATATACTACTTATTCCAAACATTTGTATGCGACGGAACAGCTGTTAATATTTCTTGAATGAAATTAATGACGTCAACGAGTCCTTGACACACTAAGATAATGACGATTTACATAAGGGAGTCTAATATTTCTCAATAGTTATCTAACAAAATGAATTTATGCTCAATTTAACTGCAATAAGTAGTAAATACCCATATTAACTTTTGTGCGTTCTCTGAATGTCCTTTAGAAATAAATTGTAATTAATTGTGATAGGAAAAGTGGTTATCTAAGTAAAATTACATATACATAGTTAGTTTAATTAAAATTAAATCAACGCATTTTCACGACTTAGAGATTCGAATATCAAATGCTTAAGTAACATATACATAGGTATGTCACTAAATTGTAAGCGATTATAATCTAATAATTTGAACCGATTCGCTACAAAAATGAACTCGATATACATAGGTACTAGGTACGAGAAAACCTAAAATCGAATGTCTTTTGTGAACTTTGGTTTACACAACATTTGTTACTTTCACCAAAATGCATCGATATGATATTTATATAAAGCCGTTAAGACAGCCGATTTATATTTGTATTTGAATATCAGCTTTTCGACAACGTTCAAAAAATAAAAATAAAAGCTTATCAAATCGAATGATTAACAGCCAATAAAAACGGGATCAAGAAATTTGTGTGGGAATTACACACCGTATTTTAATATTTTAAAATTCACTTATAAATATATCTATAAAAGTATGTATATAAATATGTCAGTCGGTTAAATAGCTCTGCAAGAAAATATTGCGTTTAAAACTTGCAAATGTTTAATAATAATTGTATACGTATTTCATTGATTAAATCCTTTCCACATCATTTAATCTCTCATTATATTCCAACAGCTCACAAGGTCACACGGGGGGTTTTGTTGGGTGAAGAAGTCCTTTGGCTGCTTCGGTAAACTTTCAATAGCACACAAATTAAATAAAAATAAAAATATAAAGACGGATGTGGGACGCGATTTGATGAACTGCCATCAGCATCGCATCGGCATGGAAACGGGCACAATTTTGGGCTCATTACCCGCTGGGATGCCGCGTGCGCATGCCGTCAGCCCCACAACCACACAACCATCCAAATCCTGAGCCAAGTTATGAATAGAGATGAAGAGCCAAGAAGTAATCAGCCAACCAACCAACGAAGCTGCGAATCAACGAACCAAAGAAGCAACCAGTCCCGACTCAAAGATGACGACGACAAATTGGCGTAATGAAAATGTTTTCGAGATATTTACTTTGAGGTAATCGCGAATGACTTGGCCAAAAAGAGTGAATGTGTGAGTGACTGCTTGTGTGTGTAAACTAGTGATGTTAAAGTAGGTAGGAAAAATTGATATGAGCCTAACCAATATCAATAGCAAGAACGATTCGTTATATTCCCCGCAGTCTTTGTAGAATGTTCCTACAATTTACATTTTGCTGATGAAATTATTTAGCGATTTTTAATATTCCGAAATATTTAAATTAATATAATATTTAATATAACAAGAACAAGAGACCACAAAAAAACTGACAAAAAAAGGATAATAAATTTAAATGAGGACGGAATATAAGACAAACATTTTTATGTTAGCAGTGTTGACTTTATGAAAATATTATCAATTGGTAACTATATATATTGCAAATCATAGGACTGAATAATCCTATCTTATCTTTTCCTGAATTTGAATGTGCTACTAATATCAATTGTTGAAAAAAAGCTGAGAATTACCTTTAATTAGATTTTATATTTTGCGCGGGCTTTGTTAATTTGATTAATTTTAAATTTTATAAATTAAAATAGATTTTCGCATGATTTTTCTTATTTTATCCGGCTAAAGTAGTTTCCAAATGGAAAGATCAATGGAGAAAGAGGCTGAATAGGAAGTCAACTAAAATAACAAGATGGAGCGAGACCGCAAATAAACTGCGATCAAAAATCAATGTCTGACGATATATCACTTGCGATAATCGTATCTATATTTTAAGGAATCAATAAGGCCGATATATTCCGATGTAACGATATTTATTTACATCACTAGCTCAAAAAGTTAATGTATATGGCATGCGCTGAGAAGTATGCTATGAAAACGTTGAAGCTGCAATGTCCTGTCTCAAAAAAGATGAACTACCGCCTCCATCACAGCACCAAAAGGGAAGATCATCTTAGTCATCAGGCCAATGAAGAGCGTCGACTGCGGCACCTACTCCAAGTTGAAGTCCACATCGCGTCTTTCTATCGCAATGCGAAATGTTTCAATATGTTTTTATGTTTTTCAACAGCATGTTGAATGCTTCCAAATCGCTGATAAACGCTGCAAAATAAAGCAACAACTCCGAATGGGGCCCCCAGCTGGGGAGAGATGGAGCAGGAGCAGAAGAAGAGGCAGCCTCCGACTTCGTCTGTATGTAGCTTCGACTTTGACTCCAGCTTCAGCTTCAACTCGAACAACAAACAATACAAAACGACAGACAAACCCACGAACGACGACGAATTTCGGTGTCTTTGAACAGCGCCTCGTCCATGGAGTCATGGGAACCAACTTTTCACATTCCGCGCGTGCTTCTGTTTTGCAGTCTTCGCTTTGACTTGATATTCTGTGCGTTTTTGCTGCCGCCAATCCTCATCTCCCCCTTTCCATGACCAGAGCGCTCTGGCCCTGGGCCCATTGGCTGACCGTTCAGTTGGTAGTTGGTTGTTGGTAGTTGGTTGGACAACCATTTGTTCTCGTCGGCAATGGCAAAGACAAAGCCCAAACAGGGTCTAAACACAGGCAGCAGCAGCCCCAATGACTCGAGATGGGCAATCGCAACAGGACGAAATTCTAAGCGCAGTTTTCGATATCGAACACGATCGCTTTTGTGCTCGTCATTCTTAACCCCCGCTTCAGACCCAGTCCTCAATCTCCAGGCTCTTTCTCTTTCTCTCTCTCTGTCTCTCTCTGCCTCTCTCTCTCTCTCTGATAAGGCATGCACTTGCAATACCTGGAAATGAACCGGATAATCAAATTGTTGCTTTTCTAGTTTTCCCAATTGGTCGTCGTCGTCGTCGTTGCAGCAATCGCAAATTTCTTATCTGCGTCGGCAAATGGGCAAACAAACGGGCAACGCTCGTCAGCATTAAATTGCCTACGTCTCAGACTTAGCCTGGCCGAGAGATCCTCCAACTACAGCCCCAAAGATGATGAAGTCCACGAAGCTTGTGGCGGCTCAACTGCAAAATGCTTTCAAGTTGTTTTTGTTTTGCTCGCTGGCAAACGTTGCGTTTTCAGCTCGAGTCGAATGCAGTTGTTAGCAACAGCCCCGCCTCCCCTGCCTCTTGTCACTGCCCCTACCAATTGCCTCTTGCCGCATCCCCTGCGGATCGTCGATCGGCCATTCGAAGCAAACCGAAGCAACCAACCGAACGAGTAGCAACCAAATTTGTTTCAAGACGACGGCAACTACACAAAACTTCACAAATACATGCTTACCTACATATACACATGCATACACACACATACACATACACATGTATATGACGCACGATCCGAAGCTTGAGAAACTTTTTAGTCGTAGGCTGCTTCATAGACTCTGTACTTAGTAATTACAAGGGGTCTGTTAAGTTTCCTAAAATCGAAATGTAGGTAACAGGTTGAAGGAGGTAAAGTATACCTATGTACATATATATTCTTGATTAACATGTAAAACAGAAACTATATCGCTACGTTCGTCTGCCTGTATAAACAACTAGATCTTAGATAAGCAGCATAAGAGCTAGGGACACCAAACTCGGTATGTTAGATCCTTTATATTCAAAACAATTCAAAATTCTTACAAAATTTCAAAGAAAAACAAGAATTAAAGCTGGATCCTTGAGAAAATAGAACATATATGTATACATTTGAGTTGCAATCCCTTCGGATTAAAGAAAACAGTTCTAGATATCAGAAGATTCTTCGCTAATTTAAGAAAATGAGTTTTAAATATTAAGAACGCAGTTTATAAAAAACCGTCAATAGGACACTTTGACGCCTTTTGTAGTGAAATTTTCGAAATCTAAGGAAAACATTTTTTACAGTAGATATTTTTTGATCGGTTAATAAACGCGAAAGTTAAACTGAATAGAAGAATGTAATTGTTTTTTATGGAATAAGGACAGGGTCCTTTAAAGTCGGGTTCTCTCGAATAAAGCCAACTAAATGTTATTGTTGTTGTTGCTGCTGTTCCCATCGCTGCAGTTGAACTGGCACTGTGGCAGGGACTCGGCCGCGGTTGCATGCCTCCCGTGTACGCGCGGGCATGCAACACGCTGTGGTTGTTGTTTTTGGGCCCTGCCTTTGCCATTGCCTTGCCTCGCCAACTTGCAACAATTGACGTTTGAGATGTCGATGACGACGATGGTGATGACGATGACGATGACGACGACGACTACGATGACCGTGTGACAGGGGCAACTAATACTAATGGCCCATAGTTCAATGGATCTGCACGTGGGCGCGTCATTGAGTGAAAGCTGGAAGCAACTACGTGGTGTGGAGTGCTATAAACCATAAAAGATAAACAATTTGTCAGAAATTGAAACTACTTCCGAGAGCTTACATATATCTACATACATGTACATTCATATGTATGGGAATACTTATGTATATTTCTCTATGAGGGAACTTTGTAAACTTTTTACTACTTTAACTATAGTCGACAACAGAAAACCTTTTGACAAACAATAAATTTTACATCAAATTAAATTTGCTAAACTGAAAATTAGCAATTTAAAATACAAATAAAAAAGTTTTTTAAATTATAAAATTATTAATTTAATACTTAAAGTCAACAGTTTAGTGGTATCCGAAATAAAAGAAAGTAGAGTGTTAGTAATAAAAAACTTAGGTCAACTAAAATTCGAAATAGTTGCTAAGCTATGAGATTCAATTATGTATACATAACTGGATCTCAGCTTAAGTGACTAACATTAAATTATGTTTACTTAGCAGTTCATTGCCAAATTAAACAATTAATTATTGTGATATTGAATAAATTAGTCAAGGCTTCTGTTATATAGAACATGTCTTTATTATTTTGAATTTAACTTAGAACACTTATATTTCGTTATGAGTCAACTTTGAAAACTTTTACAGATAATTGTAATTAACTCTATTCAGCAAACCAACAATTATATATACAACTAAGAAAGCCTATAATAATACTTGTGATAAAATTGTATGTATTAAATACTCATACTTTCTAGCTGAATAAAGAACATAAATATTTATATTTGATCTCAAAAGATTGTAAAGTTCTTCTGTTCCTCTTTAATTGCACTTTGCAAACTTTATATAGAATTTTTCTGAAATATAAATAAACACAAGTGAATAATTTGGAAGCGACTCATATTAATAAACTACTGAGTAAATAAATTCAAATTATGTATAGCTTAAGTAATTCGTTGTTCAAGTAATAAATTAATTACTATTGTAATGCATTAATTAGGCATAGTTATTTGCTGACAAAATGAAGAACTCTGATAGGAGCAGAGATTTTGTAATGTTGCAGCCATTGAAACCTTGAGTTTGAGTCATCATCCATTTTGCCAAGACGAAGGCAGAGATGCAGTCTTCTTGCTTATCGATGCCTGTCATCTGGCTGTGGTGAGAGGTATCCATCGTGCTCCTCAACTCCTCGGTCGTTCTGCTTGTAAAAGTCTTTTTGTCATTGCCTTATGATGATTTTCTGTCATCTGCAGTGGGACAGAAAGACAAGGAGAGGGACAGAGAGGAAGAGAGAGGGACCAACGTCAATGAGTAGATCAATCAAAAGCGCCGTCAACGGAGCAGCATTAAATGCCAGGCAATAATGACCAATCGGAAGAATCTTAAATGCATCATCACGTTTAGCGCAGTATCCGGTTGTTTGGACTCGGACTCGGACTCGACGTCTTTTCCCAATGTGGGCAGCGCGATAAGAGAAACAGAAATTAATTTCGAAAAATTTCATGTTCGGCATTTGGTAGGGTTTCTTTTTTTTTCTCCCTCTCAAGTTTAGCTCCTTAGTTGTTTGCTTCGCAGAAGCCAAAGCGGCTCCAAGCCATTCCAAAATGCTCAACGGGACGATGCAGGGACGAGACATAAACCCAACAAACGTCCAACTTTCGTCCAACATTCACATCCAATTGGCTTGTGCCTATATTGAACCGCTTGTGGTTGATATGCGTTATTAGATTCAGGTATGAGGCATATAGTATATGGTATACGGTATATGATAGAAGGTGGTTGCATCAATGATGCACTTCAAACAGTTTAGGTACTTGCATTGTGTTTCGTGTTTCTAATCCGTATCTATTTGGCAAATTTAATTAAAATTTCATTGCCCATGAGCTCAGGCTGATTGCTGCCACCGCTAATGGCCATGTCAGTCCACACACACACACACACGCACACACACTCACACATATTTCGGGGGTTATCAATCCATTCTCACTCCTCCTTCCAGTGCCACATTATGCCGACCCTTGATGCCATGACGATTAGATTTTATTAAAAAGCCAAATATGCACAATTATTATGCTACGCCAACCACTTGACAGTCATGAGTCCATGAGCCTTAATATATACGCTACAAGTATTGTTGTTGTTGTGGTGCCACACCCTGCCCAGCTGGCCGCCCTTTCCGCCACCCTTCCAGCACCACCCTTCGACCATTAACATTAACAATGCTCGACTGTCGTTGCTGCTGTCTGCGGTGTCCTGGGTTCGTTTATTTGCTTTTTAATAAAACAGGTGCTCGACCTTCAACGTTGACGGCGCGTAAATGAAGGGCGGACCAACTGGAGGGTAGAGGATGATGGCAGGGGGATTCCCCTTTTGCAACATACGCTTTTGTGTGCGTGTGTCCTTGCTATCTTTTATCATTTAATTTCGCATTCAAACGTTTCGCACCCTCAGCATTAAAAGGATGCAAAAAGGATCAGGACAGTCAAAGTCATTCCTTCATCTCTCTCTCTCTCCCCCACAGTCCGGAAAATGCGTGCGGTCGTCGACAACGTTGTCGTCACTCGACCCAGCCAGTGTTGTCATTTTTCATTTTGCGCAGCGCCTTCCCCCCGAAAATTTGTATATGTCGAAAAGTCCAACATTCCTAGCAGGACGAGAATCATCATCATCATCATCAGCAGCATCAACATCAGCATCTGAAATAGGAACGAGCTTCAACGCTGCTGATCCGGCAATTAGGCCAAGCGGAAAGCGTGCGCAACTATTAAAGAGGGCGCCAGGACCAAGGACCAAGGACCAAGAACCAAGACATTGATGACTGCCGAGAGCAGAGAGGCAGAGAGTCACTTGAGGGTTGTTGCTTCCTCTTTTTGTTGTTGTCCTGACTGGTTCCATGTGCGTGTATTTCAAATCGTTTTGTGATTGCTAAAAGCTGTCGTTGGACTTTATTGGTTTCTTGGCACGAGATTTTCCCTACACTGAGAGAAAAGCAATGTAACTAATTTATTCAGTAACTCTTAATATTTGAAATTGTGTGATTTCAAAGCCCTGTTTAAAATCAATGTATATATGAAATAAGCTAAGCTTAAAGTTCTGCAAAATTAATATATCAGTAGTATATTTTACTAATTTTGTTTTATAAATGTGTGTTGATTAATTTAAAGAACTAGTTGAGTTGTCTAACAATGATCCAAAAACATTGTTTATTTAAATCGTCGAGCTTAAATAATTAAAATGTTGTTTTTTCAAATAAACAAAATTAGGACGCTAAATTCATTTAGAGAACAATTGAATGATTGAATAAACACTCTTATATTTTAATAAAGTTATAAGAGTTCAATAGTTATCAACAAGAATTCAAATAGGAATGTTGAAATTTCTTAATTAAACGTAAAGGTCTATAAATATTTGAAAAGTTTCTTATTTCATATATAGAAAGCTTAGATGCTTAACTAATTAATATTAATTAAATTGACATTTCTTATTGAAATAAGTTAAGGTTTCTGTATAGGTATAAGAGTTGAAAAGTTATCGAAAAAGTTTAAAGGGAAAAGAAAGTTATATTTTCTATTGGCTGGTATTGATACAATAGATAAATTTTAACCAAATTCTACATTAATATGGAAATTATATTTTACTCAGCTATTATTCGTTATTAAACTTTGGATAAATTAATTGCAGTGCACAATCAAATATTGTCCCAGTATTTTGGACTATCATTTCTATTATCAAAAGTCATTGACACCCTTTTATTTATTTTTACATTTATTGTTTTTCTGCTTCATACATTTATCCTGGCGATAATCGCTTACATGCCACTTGTGTTGATGCGGATAAGGGGGATGCTAAAGGCAGAAGCAGAGCAAGAGAGCAGCTATAGCTCGGAGTGGGAAGGGGAAATGAGAACAATGCCGTGAAATAAGGATTAATGGTGTACACGATTATTTGTGCCGTACGACAGTCAGACAGACAGAGACTGGCAGAGAGACAGACAGTCGGACAGACACACAAACATATTAAAAAAACACAATACGAAAACTGTCGCGAGGGCGGCAGGATGAAAATAAGGACGCCAGGACATTGGGATATAAGGGCAGGCAGTGCTCCCATATTCATGGCATGGCGTAGGTCGAATTTAATAAAAGTCCCTGCGCGGCAACATCTCGAGTGCGAGTGTGCACTTGCCAGAGTTAGGGTGCAGGGTGCTTGATAAGGGGGTGCAAGGGGGTGTACAGGGTGGTGTGAGGTGGTTTTGTTGGTTGTGTTGTTGTCGGGATTTCGCCACGCTTCTGGTTGGCTGACTTGCCTGCGCACAATTGTTTTTGCAGCTTGGGGTTTCCTTTATTTGGATGATGAAGAATTTATTTGAAAATTAAGAAGACAAATTATTTAATTTCGACTTTATGAGCTTTTCCGAGCAGTTCCACACCCCTCAACATCCTCACTCCAGCAGCAGCTGCGATTCTGCTTATGGCAAGTGCTTTTATATCCTTCCTACTGGGAGCAGGGGTAACCAATGGAGACTGCCTCGGACTCTCTCGGACTCCCTCGGACTGTTAAAGTTCTTGGAAAAGGGTTTCCCACTCGACTGGGCGGCCATTTTGTGCCATTTGATAGGAGTTGGACGCGTTTTGCATTTTATGCCCGTCGTGGTAATAAACACGCAGCAAACGCGAACTCTTTGTTAAAAGGGTTATGGAGCTTAAGGGGGAAGCCTTGGATTGGCGCTGGGCCTCTTGGACTCGGTACGAGAGCACGTCAGAAACTTAATTTCATTTAGTTTTATGTACATTTCATTAAGCAAAAAATTTCTAGCGACGCGACAGACCACGGGCTACGCTACTGCCACTGCCACACAATGTATGTGGCACATTGAAGTGCCCGTGTCCGCGACCCCGTGTCCTGTGACTCGACGATGGCAACTTGGACTTGAGCGAAGGGACAATCAAGATAAATAGCAAACGGAATTTTTATTGCCGAAAGGATACGAATGAAAATAAAAACACACATACCACCAACAACAACAAAATCGTATAGTTACTGCAACAACATCAACAACAACAAAATGAAGGAGCCAAAGAGTTGAAAGTGTTGACGTGACTGTGTCCTCCAGTGTGTGCGCACAGGACACCCCCTACCCACACACATACACACACACATACACCTTTGACTATGGAGAATTGTCAGCATGTTTTGTATTTTCCAAATTTATTGCCACTTGCAACATTTTGTTGCCGGGGCAGGCCATAGATTATCTCGTCGTTTAGAGCCTAATATGCACCAGAGGCAGCCGCAATATGATTTAACACCGACCTACCGATATATGATCGCCGTGTGTATGTTTGTTAACGGATGCGGCAACTTTATAGACAATGTCTGCCACTGTGTTTGCCTCTGCCTGCCTGCCTGTCAGTCGCTGCGACTGTGAAGGGCACATTTTTAATTACACTTTTTACAAGAAAATTAAATGGCAACATGTCATCGCTAATTAAATTGTTCTCCTTTCGTTATTTGTTTGTTTTGTCTGTAGCTGTCCTGTGTGTGCCATGTTTGTGGTAATATTTAAAAGGGTTTGTACGAGATGGCTGTAAAGATAACATTAAAGGAGAATACATCTATCAAACTGTAAAAGTGGTCTATTTTTATGATCTTGACAATTGTGAGCGAAAACTCTCAAAGCATGATAATTAGCACTTTGTTAAACAAATATTACATACAAATTTATATGTATCATGCCATTTTGTTGAACTAAATTCATATATTTAAATCTATTTATTTACATTAAGTTCTCAGCTTATAGTAAAATGTTGATAGTACTTTCAAAATCCGCGCCTTTCTCAAATGAAGGACAACGCAACCCTTCGATTTTAATTATAGCAACTCTGTGCTTTCGGGCGCGCCAAACTTGATAACAAGAATCGAGTATATCGAATACAATTTTTATTTGCAAGAAATTTAAAAGGACGCCTAGCTTTGTCCCAGCAGGAATAATATAGATAAATATATCACGCTAAAAACAAAATTATAATGAGAAATATCTATATGAAATTAATTTATTCACTTTTATTGCTTAATTAACTGGAATATGTGCACTTGAGCGATGCAGGAAATCTTTTTTTCTTAATTTTCATCATATAATAAAAACATCTCATTTACAATATTAAATAAAAGCATGAATTCGCGTGAATATCAACGGCTGTGCTTTTTTAGGGTCACCAGAGATTGGAAAATGCCATAAACACGAAAAAAGTCCGTTAAGGATTTGTTTATTTTATTTTTTTGTAGATTCAGTTTGATAACTCACTCACAAACTAAAACACAAATGCAAAACAATATATAAATTATAAAAAAATATATACATATATATTATATACTTTATTAAATTTAATTTCTCTTAAATAAAATATTTAATAACTAATTGCAATTAAACATAAAAGTACTACAATTATCAATCGGCCTGAGATATATTTTGCGCCGCACTAATCAGTGTGTCGTGAATATCTTTCGCCGACTGTACATGGACACGCACTGTATTTAAATACGTGGGGTAGGGAATGGGGCCAGCAGGATTATCTTGCATAAAGTTTTCCATTCGCATGGCAGTCACAGCGCCAGGAAGATAATGCTGCGACGAGGTTAATTGTTGCATGCATTGAATTGCTGTTTTGAGATGTAGTTCCATTTGATCACAGCACGCATAGAAGTCCTCCAGATGCTTGTCAAAACGGGGTACATGACCATGTCCGCCAGTGTCACGTTTCAGGTTGTCCGCCAGATTGTTCTGCTGCAGTGTGAATGCGCTGGACCGAATTGTCAGGAACATCGATTCGCGCAACGGACCCAACAGACTCTTAACCCTCGATATATTGTCCAGTTTCTCCGCCTGTTGTTGCTGTTGCTGCTGTTGTTGCTGTTGTTGATGCTGCTGCTGTTGCATCGGCACGGGACCAGGCGGGCCGGAGGGCATCATTGGCTGCGGCGATGACTGCATCATGGGCGACACTTGCATCATAGAAGGCCCAGACATTTGCATCATATTCATGTTAGGATTCATGTTTTTTCCTTTAACTTTTTCACAACAATTCCGGGACAGTGTGACACTTGCAATAAAAAATATATTGTATAAGCAAAATGTACTAAAAATTCCAACTTAAGTATTTTTTATATGGTTACACTGGCTTAAGAAAGCAGCTGTTTTTTCTTGTTTTCGATTTAAATATATCGATATCGATTGCAACGTAAAAATAGTTTATCAGGGCAACGCGCGCTTATTTAAAAATAAAAAAGAAAACTATTTTTTAAGTAAGAACCGATTTTTTTTGCAACAATTATTGAAATTCGAAATTAGATAAATTCAAGAGGATTCTTTTGACATATCTTTCGTCTTTGTAGTCCTTCCGGGGGCCTAGTTCCTTCAAATGAGTCCCAAAAGATCTGGAAATTTCAGGAAAGGTAGAGAAAATTCTACGAAAAATCTATTCAAAATTTCAATGATTTTTATTTTCGAGTGAATTTTTCGAGTGTCCAAGCGAAAAAATTTCGGCGTCACTCGATTTCGGTGACCAGAGTTGTCAGGTGTGTCCAATTTTGGCGCCACCTCTTGTTTGCTAGCGCCTCTTTTTTAGAACTACAATTTTGTCGTGGTATTGGCAACTCTGCTGTGTGGTTGTCTGTCGTCTGCTGGGTCTTGTTGTATTTATATATATATATATTTTCTTACATCGTTCAAAAGATCGTGGTTCAATGCAAAGCGCATTGTTAACACGCATACAGTTCTAAACAAAAATCATGACTAGGTGAGTGCAAAAGCTTCACTGGAAAAGCGTTTGTTCTAAGGGCGCCTAAACACCCTAACCTAAAAAAGAGTACATGGAATAATAGAGTCTCATCGTGTGGGCAATTTTTTGCAGATCCAGTATCGAATTAGGCGACGTTACGCCTCACAACATAAAGCAACTGAAGAAGCTCAACACGGTTGTATTTCCCGTTTCCTACAATGACAAATTCTATGTAGACGTTCTGGAAGCCGGCGAACTGGCCAAGCTTGCCTATTACAATGATATTGTTGTGGGCGCCGTATGCTGTCGCATTGATACGACCGATAATCAAAGGCGATTGTATATCATGACCTTGGGCTGTTTATCGCCATATCGCCGCCTGGGCATTGGCACTGTCATGTTCGAGCACATACTCAACTTTGCTGAAAAGGATGGCAACTTTGACAGTATCTTTCTGTAAGTATTGATGGTGATCAGATCAGGTCGAAGAATAATAAAAAACATTTCACATTAAATAGACACGTGCAAATCAACAATGATGGCGCCATTGAGTTTTACAAGAAATTTGGCTTTGAAATTGTTGATACCAAAGAGCAGTACTACAAACGCATCGAACCAGCGGATGCCCATGTGCTCCAGAAGGCGCTACGACGAAAGAAGTCGGATGTACACAATCATGCTTTTACCAACGGTGCTGTGAGCGAAAAGAAGGATCGTCGAACTTGAAAGCAGGTCTTATCCACACATCATAAAAGAGTAACATGAACCCCGACAACAGAAAGCCTATTTAGTTATAATTTATAAATTTCACATTGAACAAAGTCAAACAGTTAGAGGACACACCTAAGCAGCAATAACAATACAACTAGAAGTAAAGTACGCCAATTATCTCTATATGTACATCTACATCTAGATAGAAAGACGACAGACAGACATACACATGTACGCTGTGGCGCTAAATAAACTAAACTGTCATATTGTGTTTTCGATTACTAAATGCGATTTTATCTAATATAATTAACTAACATAACGCCTTGCCTTAATGACCCTAAACACTGATGTCCAAAAAACAGTTGAAACAATGCAGACGAATGGAGCAGATGGCGAAGGATTCATCCATTGCTACGATAGTCTGTATAGTTTGGTTTTTTACTGGGGCGTCATAACATTCCGGCTGCACAAGCTCAACGATGGTGGACCCAGATCAACACCATTACGAGTGATCTATGCATTAGGTATGCGCTTTGGATTAATTATCGGCTTTGTATCTGGTGTTTACATTAAACTCAGTGATAATCAAATGTCGGAAGCCATGTTTAGTCATCTGTCGCCGTTGGTTAAGATCATATTTACGTGGGAGTCTCTCTCCTGCATTGTCACCTATATTCAATATTGTGTAACGCTGGACGGACATCGAAGACGGCATATTAAGATGCTGATCAGGATGCAAAAGCTAGACTCTAGCATTTCCGCACAGTTTCCACATGTACGCTGGCGTTACAATCGGACGCGTTCCAAGTACTGGTATGGCACAGTTGGGATTACTATTAGCTACAACATTGTTTCACTTGCTCTCATGTTCGAGACGACACGTTGCAGTTGCGGCTTTGTGTCCACAATTCTAATTGCCTGCACTTACTCGTGGCTGACAAGCAGCATGGGTGCAATGGGATTCATTCACATTGGCTTAATGGATTATCTGCGAATACGTTATCGACTAATCATGAAACTCCTTCAGCAATTTTACCAGGCAGCCGAGACTGAAAAGTACTCGAGGGCACAAGAAAAAGAACTTCATCAAAGTATTGGAAAGCTTTTTGAGTTCTCCAAACGATGCTCCCAGTTGCTAACAGAGATGAATGCTGTTTGTGGATACTATGCCGCCACAGGCATCTTCTACGATTTTACCCACATGACCTGCTTTGTTTATTTGCTTTGCCAGAAAGTTCTCCGCTCCGAAAGATTGGATATCCAATATGCATTCATATCGCTGCATCTCATAGTTCACATCTACAAGGTTATCATCACCTGTATCTACGGCTATCTATTGCAACGGGAGGTAAGCATATAAGCAAGAAAATATAATAATATTATTTTACACTTCTGAAATGTTGGTAAAAATCAAAGCTCTTTTAATGTGGTCTTTTTCGATCCTTGATAGAAACGCAATTGCATGCGAGTGCTTAGTGAGTATGCTGTACATTTTGATGACCAGAGACCCATACAAATATTGGTCGAATGCTTCCAGCACTGGCGGATGCACAACAATCACGTGGCAACCATTGGCATCAGCTTCTCATGCAACATATCTATGATATATGTGGTAATTCTGTAAACAAATCAAGTGGTGCTTAATAATATTTAATTAAATGTTTTTATTCATTTCAGGTCTTTAACGGATTAGCAAATTACGTGATTGTTCTGGTGCAATTGCTGTTTCAGCTTCAACTTAGAGATAGGAAACAAGAAATGCCTAAGGACGTTGAGATAATAAAGCCTATAGCCCAAATAACTCACCAAACTTAAGACGGCATTAAGAAGTCAACAATACATATTATATATATACACATTGAATCCTTTATTTAATATTTTGGAATTAATATTCAAAGTGATCCAAGCAACGATCGTACGAAAGTAGTTCTTGGTGAGGATATGTGCTCAGAGTATCATAAGCCTTGTCAAGTATAATTTCATAGTCGGTTAGATCTTTTGGCGATAGATTACTCAGAAGATTGATGGAGCTGTTCCACATATGAGGTAAATGTTCATCATTAATGGCATTATATAATTCACGAAGAATCTGCAAAGGTAGGATTGAGATAATAGTTATAACATTTGGCATTCACTGTACATATGTATAACAAACCAACCTCTATAAAAACATCCTGCAAGGTATGTTCTGATGCGTATTCGTCAATTTCTTTTGAAATTACCAAATTCAATAAATGATAATAACGTATTTTAGTTAGGCCTTTGGCACGGCACAAAACCTGAGTTAGAATCAGGGCTTTCTGAAGATCTTTATCCTGCACCAAACTGTTCTCATACTTTGTATTGCTCATCATAAAAGAGTATTTAGCCTGGGATCCTGGCATAAGCTTTGGTATAGCATGCCAGCCAGTTTGGTATTTCTCATTAACAATTTTAATTGCAGGCACAAAGTCAATAATTAATTCTTCCGAGCCACAAATCTTTTTTGCAAATACGGTATGACGCATGCCTCGCAATTGATAGCTGAGTGAGAAACCATAAGCACATGTGACATATTTAAATCTTTTTAAAAATATTTCTTCCATCCATTGCTGGAGGAACCAGCGATTGATGTAATTACAATCATCTTCCATTGGCAAATTGTCGGGAACATTGGTTACATCCAACATCTTATATTCGTCATTGTTATCATACAACTCAATGCTTTTATAAGATGGTATCTCTAATACAAGTATCACATTATATTTGCCGCGATCAGCATAAAGTTGAGTGTCATGAGCAGACGGGCCTGAAAAGTAAGTATATAGATTATGTTCTGCCGATATACGCATTTTGCTTGCAACCCACTCTTACCGCATGCTATAGCTTCTTTGAAATAAGAACTGAACGATTGTAAATTCCCCACCACAAATTCTTTGATCCTGATGAATTCTTGCCACGATTGTGAACTCGAGTAATCGTCGGCAATTTCTTCCAGATAACTCTCGAACGGTGAAGACATTTTGTAATTCAGACGCGATACGTTCCGAGCTTAAATGATATATTTGATTTATTAAAAGTCCCTTTAATTCACCTTCAAAGATGTGTGACCACATATTGCTCACAACAAAACGAAAAAATACCCTAAAAAAAATACTGAAACGGTAATTTTAATGTAAGGGTGACTGTTATGAAAATATCAGTAGCAGTGACTGTGAAGACAGAAATAATTTTGGTTTTTATTGTTCCTCGCAAAAATTCGCATAGAGATGGCTTCGGAAAGCAAACGTAAAAATAAATGCAACTTTTTAAAATTAAAATTGGATGAGAAAATGAGCAATACGCTCTAGTAGAACCTGGTAAATTGTGCGCGCGTTTAAATAGGTGTGACAAGTCGCAGGTACCTTGTTATCGATAGTTATCGTTAATTTAGTGAACGACAATTGTTTGAAAAATTAGTTGAATAACAAATATAAAATAAAATATATACATGTATGCATATGTAATTGGCAATTATTATAATTAAATTTAACAGTTTAAACAGACAGTTGTAATCTATCAATTCAAATGTAGAACTAAAATTAACGGTCATAGCAAGAAATACTCATATGTATACTTCAAATTATTATTATTCAATAATATAATAGTACATATGCAAAATGACAGCATGTAAAGAAACATGCAATTAGAAAAAAATAGTAGCATTGACGGCATGTTGTTACAAATATGTGTGTAATATATTATTTAAAACTATCTATTGAAAGTGTGCTTGGCAGCGCCCAAAGCTTAAATTTGGCTGATGCTGATACGACGTAAGAGTATTGAAGGCACTGATGAGGTCTTTTTTATACAGTGAGATATCCGCAGACGAAAAGTTGCTGAGGAGATTCAAACGAGTGTCCCAGAGATAGGGCAGATGTCCATCAATAAATGCATCGGTCAGATCGTCAAGCAACTGTATTCAATGAAATAAGTATATGGTAAATATTATGTACATACATCTATCTTACAAAGTAATAGAAACACTTACCATTAAAAAGACATGGCTGACGGGCATATTAGGAAAACTGTCGTGACCCTCTCGCCAAGCCATCCAAATGGCCACGGTGACCATGTGGTAGCAGCGTAACTTGTGAAGCTGTTTAGAGTTGCACAGAGCCTGCAAGAGACAAAGGGCTTCCCTCAGAGTTTCCCCACAGCGATTCACGTGATGCAGTTCCGCCTGGGAATCGCTAAGCATGAACGTATATTGGGTCGCGATGCCAAAACTGGCCTTTTGCTTTGGAACTGCATGCCAGGTGCTGGAATCCGGACGTACAATCTTTACTGCCGGCACAAAATCGATGGAGAAAGAACGCGTCTGTGACTTGGCGTAGATGGTGTAAGTAATACCACGCCAGAGGTATCTTAGATTATATCGGTCATAACCAGTATGAATCACGTTACCATAGTTCCTAAAGGCATTTTTAAAAATGTTATTCAACCAGCTCTTAAGAGTGGACTGGTTCAGATAATTATCCTCATTGTCGGCCAAATGATAAGCCACCATACTATCCAAACAGGCATTTGAGAAATCCAAAAACACACATCCGGGACGTTCCTTGCTCCCCAACTGCCTAATGCGATTGTGAGCCGGAAAACGCAATTCCATCAGCACATCAAACTCATCGTCATTATAGAGGCGTATGTTATGGGCAGTACTGCCTGAAAACAATTAGTTTAACTTATCTGATCCATTCGAACACGATCAATGTCACATACCGAAGAGTATATCGTTCTGGCATATCTTCTTAAAGTATGGATCCTCCATGCGCATAATATCCAGCACAAAATCCTTTACAGCGACAAAGTCGCTATTATTAATAGGATCATTGGGACAGATAATATCGGAAGCGATCTCTTGTAGATAATACTCGAAATTCGACATGTTTAATTGCCTGAAAAAGATAATTAGACAAATTGTAGACTACATAATCAGGGATGTTATGATATTTTGGTTGAAATAAAATCTCTTATACGTATGTATGTATCAAGTTTGGTGTCTCCACCTTTCATAGTCTCTAAGATGTAATCAAAAACCTATGCCTGTATTAAAAACTTGATATATTGGAATAATTAACAAATTACAATGTAATATCGCTAGAGGATATCTGGTAACAAAAGTATCTGAATTGAAAAGTAGATTCAGTTGAAAATTTCTTTAGATCAATCAAAACTAACTATACAAGTACGTTATAACCTAGAGTTCGATTACTTTGAATTAAGATACGTTTTAAAATATGATTTCTATTTAGCGGTTTTATTTTGAACTTTGTGTGGTTGTCTTTTATGATGAAAGTAAAGTATACAATTATGCTCTTTTGAGTATATAAAAATACATTAATATGCCTAGGGTATGTACAAACATACATACATACATTAGAAGCGCAGCGACAACTGCAGCAAATTTCAGAACGCTGTTGACCAGCAATCGGACATTTGGGGCCGCTTTACCTCACACACACACACAAGGCCAACGCACGATTGTACATTCACACACACACACATGCATATATGTACATACATACGTATGTGTATATATAGTCATATATATGTAAAGCTTGCACATAGGTATACAACCAAAGCGCTTGGGCTATGCCGTAGTCCCGGACATCGTTTATCGATTTGCGAAAAGCAACAACAACAACTTCAGCAACAGCAACAGCAGCAACAACATCAGCAGCAGCAACAACAACAAAAAGCTCAAAATAAGCGGCGGCAACTTCGTCGCTCTTTGTAGGCCGCGCCGCTTCAATATGATAGCAAAACCCCAAACAGCAGCAGCGACAGAGAATCAGCAGCAGCAGCAGCAACAACAACAAAAACAATATTACACACATACATACGTGCACACATACATATACTTCTACACGCCCATGCACACACAGTCATGCCCCCCGGCTTCACGCCGCCGCACGCAAACGCCCCACGCCTCACATACAGTTGTTATCCCCTTCCTCCCTGCCTGCCGCCACCCTCTGACCATTTTCCACCATCTGCCTTCCCGTCCGTTCGCTTTGCCATTTGGCGCTAGTGCTTTCAAGGGGGCGGGAGGAAGGGAGGTAGGAGGTAGGAGGGACGCACGTTGCCGTCCCTGGGCTGGCTGCCGGGCTTTTGATGGCAATGATGATGATGTTGATGATGACGATGGGAACTGGCGATGATGATGGTGACTGGGCATGGGGGCATGGGGAGGCTACAAGGACGCGACAGGCGGGAGGTGGCACGTTGGGTGGTTACGGGCATTGAGAGGTGGATGAGGATGGCACGATGGCGATATGCGGCAGTAGGAGCTGGCTAAAGGAAGGTGCTTGTTGGCTGCCGCTGCTGCTGCCATTGACGTTGTTGTTGTCGTTGTCGTTGTCGTTGCCGTCGCTGACTGAAGCACGGGGCATAGAGAAAAGCGAAAAAATATAATAAAAGCAACAAAAACGCGCACAAGCTGCAGAGATACAAGCATACAAACACACACACATACATACATGTGTACATATGTATATACATATACAGACATGGAGAAAAGTATTGGCAATTTGATGATCTCAAAATTTATTACCGATTTAGTCGCATATATCGACCTCTTAACAAATATATGTAAGTACGTTAATATTATTATTCCACTTGTTCACTCCATTTTTAAAAACATTTTTTGAAGAAGTTCTTTGCAAACTGGAATTACAGAACTTTATTAAAAAATTTATGCGGAAAGTCATTTTGATCATAACTTGATCATCAGATTTAACCTACATTTTAAAGTTAATTTAAAAATCAGTTTTTTTTTTTAATTTCTTAATCTTGAGTTATCTTATTTATTGGAATATCATTTTGTTCATGATTTGATCTATAAATTTATTGTACATTTACAAATTTTTAGTTTTCTTCATGTTAAATTTTCAATTTGTCAAAACACTTACTCGACTAACTGTACACACCGACGTCTACGTGTTAGTTTGGGGCACGCTAGTCCGCCATACAAACACAATTGTACGCACACACAACACATTCACAACCACAGACACACGCATATAGCAAAGCAGTAGGAGCTGAACGGGCGGGACGCAATGATTGGGGAAGGGAACTGGTCGTAGGTTTGCTACAATCACAAGCCAGCGACAGCAGCTGAGTGGGCCAAGAGTGTGTGGCGCTGGCTGAGACGACAACGGCAACAGCAACAGCAACAACAACGACAACGGCAACAAAACAACTTGAGAAAAGGAAAAGAGCCACAGCAAAAGAGCTGATGTTGGAAAAGCGGGGGATGGTGTGTTGCAAAGGAAGGGGGCTCTGACGATGGGGCACAAAATTCTACAACGTTGCTGCTGCTGCTGCTGCCTTGAATCGATGGAAACAATTTGGGATGCTGCTGAGGCAGCGTCAACGACTGCGACGGCGACAGCGGCGGTCGTCCGTTCGTCGTTCGTTCATTCGCTCGGGTCCGTAACCAAAGCAGCTTATGATGAGTATGAGAGTAAGCGAGAGGAAAAAAGGGGGAAAAGCAACAACATAAAATGCGAATCAGCGCAGCGACAACGTCCCCAGCAAAAACAACAACAAACGGCAGAAAGCCAACCTAAAGAAGAGCAGGAAGAGAGGCAAGCGGCAGCAAAACTTATTTAACAACAACAACAGCAGCAAAAGTTGCCATGTTGCAAAAACAGAGAGGAAGAACGACAGCGAGAGAGTGGAAGAAAGAGCGTGTATATTGAAGAGAGAGGGCGGTGGCCGCAGCAACTGATAAGAGGCAGCGACAGCGATTGAACTTTACAACAATAACAAGAACATCATATAGAAATCGGAAGCACTGCAGTAGCAGTCGATCATTTGCAGCGTCGGACTTTAAAATTGGAATGCGTGCCAAATGTAAATGTACATATTTAACTGTACATAAATACATATGCTAAGTAATGACCTTGAACTTCAGTTTCCGTAATTGCAGAGACACTCGCACTGAATGGTAGGTGCAACAGTTTTCGCAGCTTGCAATCATACATACCATACTTAACCACACACATATATGTATGTACATACATATGTACATAAACATGCACATAAATAAAAGCTTTTTTAAGCCTGCCGCTGTCAGCTGCCATAGATGGTGAAGGCGGGTGCAAAGCGAAAAGCACGAAGATGAGATTAAGAGCACTCACACCAAGGTGTATTTAACATAAGGTGCATACAGACTGAGAGTGAGGGAATGGGTAAGCTTTGGAAAGCTCATAGAGTTGTCAAACCAACAGTGCCTGCAAGGACAGTCCATTTGACAACAATCGACAGAGCTTTTGATGATCATTAAATCGATTTTCGCTATATTTCTGATGCATTTTGACGACAGCTAGAAAACTTTTACCTTTTCAGGATTTTCTAGTATAGAGCATTTGATGATCAATTAATGGATTGTCACTATATTCTCGTAGTATTATGACCCGAAATTACAACTTGAAAATATTGTTTTATATAACTTTCTCAGGATATTCTAGTATTCTAGTATAAGCATTAAGAAATACACCTGGTATAAGCATAAAAGGGGATCCAACAGATCTGTTGGCATCTAGGCAAAAGAGCTTAGTGAAATAACATGGTACAGACACCCTAAATAGGACCCCCAACACTTCACAATGAATATGCTCGTATACGCGTTGTATGGTAAGGAGGGGCAGAGTGGGGTGTGCCTTCAGCATGAGTTTCATCAGTTCTCGCATGGTAGTATAGTACGGTATGCACACACACACAGCTATTCAAAGGCATCAACAAACAACAACAACAGCAGCAACAACAACAATAACAAGCAAGTCAGCAACGGACGAACGTAGTCATGAAATTGAGTTTGTTGTTTTTGTAGTTGCTGTTGTTATTTCTGCTGCTGCTGCTGTTGTCGTTTGGCTCCGCACAGCAGCGGGCGTCGCATGTGGGCGGTTAAGAGAAACGTTGGAGCGGTGCGGTGGAGCTGTGGCGGCGGCAATGGCGTCGCACAACCGTTGCGGGTATATTGCGAGCGCCAAACTGCGCTGTCGCTATGTATGTAGTATGTACTTCGTGTCTCTCTGTGTGCGTAGATGTGTTTATGTGAGTGTGAGTGTAAATGCCTTTGTGTAAGTGTATGTTTGTGTATGTGTGTGCATGTCATGGGGCTGACTGCCTGCCGCTGTTGTTGCTGTTACTGCTGCTGTTGAACGCCAACGACGACTTCAACGACAACAACAGAAACAACAACAACGACAACGACAATGACGACGACGACGATGATGATGAGGTTTGCTGCTTCTTGTTCTTCTTTACACGTCCTCCAACGACGGTTCGCCTCACTGTCGCTTCGTTCGTTCGCTGGCGTTGTTGTTGCTGCTGTTGCTGTTGTTATTGCTATTGCTGTTGTTATTGCTATTGCCCTGCCTGCCTGGCTGCTGTTGTTGTCGCGTTTGCTGGCGCCGCTGCCAGCTGCGGTCTCTGCTGCTGGTGGTGCTGCTGCCGCTGCTGTTAGGTTGTGTGCATGCAGCTCATGTGCGCTCTCCTCATTCAAGTGTCCAACTTTTGTCGAGGCGGTCATACAAAACGGCAATCGCTGTCGCTCTCTTTTTCGCAGTCTCGCTCTGTTCACAGTTGTTCGTTCGTTCGTTGTCTCTACGCTTTGCCTTCTGTTCTTTACCGTTCATTCGGAAGGGGGGAGGAAAAGCACAGTGGTCGTGGTTTTTGCCGTCAACGGTCAATAACGCTCCCACACGCCTATAAAAAGATTTCTGTGAGCGTATATTTTTAGTGCAAACTGTCAAAGCGGTACAGTGCGAAAAGTTTTCTTTTTGAAAAGCCGTTAAGTCTAAGAGAAATGAAAGTGGCGCGTGTGATAAGTGAATCCTCGACCACCTCCGATAACACATCCGACTTTATTGATATTGTCAAGAAGTACGATGTTGTCTATAATAATCACAATCCTGACTACAAGAATGTTGAGGTGAAGATGAAAGTCTGGACTCAAATATCGGACGAGATTGGATTATCTGTGGGTAAGCAATCAACAATATCGACAGGGCTACACAAAAAAAATAAAATAAAATAACAACAAAATACCAAGACATTTCTATGAAAAAGGAAGTTGCGTGGTAGCGGGTAACAGAGGAGCAGCAAATTCAATTACTACGTGCACGGGAACCATGCACATAAACACATACAAACATACAAGATATGTATATAAACATTTATATACACACTTTTATATACTGCGAAACTCATACAAACACACTCTCACACTCAGCCAGCGGCGCGCGTCGAACAGTCAGCCAAAGCGGACAAATGTTCTGCCGTCGCACAGTGGCACGATTTGTCAAATTACCTTACAAAAATCATAGACCATTTTATTGGTAAAAATTGGACTGCTGTTATAGAAACAATCCGTCAAACTTAAGTTTTTTCTTAAGATATTCAGGATAGGCTATAGTCAATTTCCTTTAAAATACTGAACCACTTTTAAACTTGTCTTTTACCTACGTGAGTCTCGTTAATGAGCCACAGTGCGTCGTCGACCGTTTCATTTTGTGTATGTATGTGTTCACTTGTATGTATGGTATGTGAATGAGTGTGAGCGCGCCTACAGTTGACAGGGTGCGGGGGCGAGAGTGCGGTGCGGATGACATGGCGCTGTGCAGAACGCGGCCGCGGTCGGCGAATTGCAGTGAGAGACAAAAACAAAAAAATTAAAGAACAGAAATACCTGCCCTAGCACACCGAGGCTTACATACACTTGCGCTCAAAACTTTTCATGTGCGTTCTTATGTAACGCTTTATTGTTACTAATTTTAGATTAATACATTCAGCCAAAACAGTAACAAATATGTATATAATTGAATGTATATATCAAAAGTTACAATAAGAGCCAGTGTTACTAACTTGGTGTTAAATTCATAATGTTTTAAGAAAGAGTAAAATGAAAACACGAACACGCAGAAAAAGCAAACAAAAACATAAGAGCGAAATTGATACAAGCTGCGCGCTCTGCGCTGTTGTTATTGTTATTGTTGCCAGTGCGATGCTGAGAGAATTTTGCAGGCGCGCACTTTATCGTGTGAATGTATGTACATATAGTTTGTGCTTATGCCTGTATATTCTACATATGAAACAGGATAATGTAAACATTGCAAACGAGAACCAGTCCGGCGCATGAATTTATTGCTTGCTTACTTTCCTACAGGTGTCTTATTGATAATGAAAATAAAATCTTCAATTAACTTTGCATTTGTAATTCACGATTCGAATTGCATACAACAGCACAAGCAATGACACCCTGTTGCTTCTGCGCATCACTCACCCTCTCTCTTTTTACCTTCCATCACATCTCTCACAAACTTTGCCCTCTCTCAATTTGTCGGCATAAAAACAAACGCCGAGGCAAATTTGTTTTCATTGATTGTTGTTGCTGTTAGCTGTCAAGTTGTAAGTTGTTTTCACTTTCATTAAGTTTAAGTTAAGAAAATTTCTGGCTGTATTTAAGTTATCAATTGTATTACAAAACCCTTTTAATGGATATAATAAAAATTATCTGTATAAGAATGGAAAGGAGATCGCCAAAAGAAATTGCGTTTTACTTTATCATTTTCGGATGCGAGACAAACTCGAATAAAGAAGCCTGAACGAAAAATACTATAAAATTGTGGAAGTGTTTTACTGTTTAACAACATTAAGTTTACTGTTTACCACATTTATAAGCATAAATACATATCCAGATACACATACGTACATATATACACTTATTATATAGGAATGTATGTACAATGTACATATATACACATTTACATATACTATTAAAAATTTAAATCTTATTTTTCGTCTGTACATAAATATATATTAGTTTCAATGCTTACGCAAACTTTCTTGATTTTAAGTACTTATTTTGTCCAATTTGAACTTGTACTAGTTTTAAGGTTAGTAATTCACACTTAAAATATCCTTAATTTGAACACTCGGAATACGTCCGCCACGATCAACTGAAGGCGACAAACTAAATCATAACAGAACTGAAGCAACAAAGCACTACTTAAAAAAATATGAAGGAGCGCGAGTTTCGTTTAAAAGTGAAATATGGAAAAGGAGAGAGACAGGGCAAAAAACTGAAGTCATCAGAATTGAAGAAGTCGCAATTAGAGATATCAGAGATAACAGGATTATATTTGACTGGGAAATATCGATTAGTGTGAAGTAATAAATGTTTGATATATTTACATATATTTCTTAAAATATGAACTACTTATTAAATACATATATATTTTTATATATGTGTGCATATGAATATGTTTATAAAATAGAATACTTTTCAAGTCACAGTCACGGGGATCAAATTGCTCATCTCTAAAACCAAGTGACAAACAAAACCGTTTTTGTTTCCCCAGAAATACGATCCATATTTCTGGTTGTTTGTGTATATGTGTAGGCGTGTGTGTCTGTAAAGTGCTTATGCTGAGCGATTTTTTGTATAAAGAAGAAATCTAAGTACATACATACTTTATTATAAACACTCAGGCCACATTAGCAATACACATTAATATTTATAAAGCATTTATGTAACATTTTTATTTGTATATGTATGCATGTACTTTTTTCCTATTTATTCACTTGAAGTATGCTATTTAAATTTTACAACTTTTGTCGTGGACTACAAACATATTTAAATACAAAAACAGAAACACATTCATAATAATTTTATAACGAAACATACAGTGTATGCTCGATAAGCACTTAAATAATATAATTATTTTTTAAGCTGCGCCTAATTTCAAAATAAAATTTATTTTTATAGGTTACTTGATACGCTGTGTCGTTTTTAAAGTCTATTTTTCAGGGCCAATTAAAAATGATCTAAATTAAATTTAAAGTAGAAGTTTTTCTAATTTTTTTATCGTTTGAGTTGCAATAATTTACCGACAGTTTTTAAATGGCGTTAAATAAATATGAACTAAGAAATTATTTATTTATTATTTTGCAGAAGCTTCAAAGCGAAAATGGAAGAATCTACGCGACAGTTATACAAAATATTTGCGTTCTTTTCGTGTTGGCACCAAAACTTCCAAGAAATATCAATATTGGGCTCACGCGGATCACATGGAGTTTCTAAAGCCCTTCCAAGGACCTGGCAGGTAAGTTCAAAATGCTATCATTGTTTTTTTTAAATAATTAACTGTATCACTGTATTTTTACAGAAATTCGGCAAACGGGAATGGCAAATCGAATGATGAGGACGACACGGAATGTGACTTTGGCTATCAGGTTTTGGCCAAGGCAGCCAGCAATGGCGGTGAGGATGATCTAAAGATAACCATAGCAACAGCTGCGGCCACGGCAACGGCTTCGACATCAGCATTGAGCACTCAAACCGTCAACAGCTATACGACTCCCATACTGACGCCCAGTGTGGCTGCCACGCCTCCCAATCTCATCTCTCCGGGAAGTACAGTTGGTGGTGGTCTGCTTCAAAATCACAACAGCAATAGCAATGGCAGCAATTGTGCTGCTGTCGCACCTCTAACATTCAATGCCATGTCTCCGCCAGCCAGCAGCAGTAACTCCAACAGCGGAGTCCTTTCTCTACCAACTCTGCCCCTCACCGCCGCTGGGAAGGCGGCATCAGTTGCGGCATCTGCTGCTGCAGCAAATGCAGCTGCACTTGCCACTCTGGCCAGTCTGCCCATGGGTATAAGTGGTTTACCAGCTGCGGCTGCAGCTCAAATGTTTCCACTGGCCACATTGAAGGCAGCTGCAGCAGCCGCAGGATTGCCGCTGCCGCCCACGTCTTCACTTACGCCCAACTGCAGCACGTCCAACAATAATGTGGGTTGTCTGATTATCGAACCGCATCTGTTTGCCGCCGCCGATAACTTTAAGAAGGAACTGAATGCGGCTGCAGCAGCTGGTGCTCCGTTGGGTCTATTCCAGAACTTGGCCAACAGAGCGCATTGCCTAAATGGCAATGGATCAACCGTTGGCTTGGGCAATCCCACACCACCACCTCCACCGCCACCCAGTTCCAAGGTACGTCGCGTTCAGCCTTCGCCACAGACAGCTGCCATTAATCTGAGCTGCTCAGCTTCCACAACTGCATCCTCCTGTTCTCAACCCTCCCCCGCCAAGACACGCAAGATGAGTGATCCTAGATTCCCCAGTGATTGGGATGTGTCTGCTGTGCTGCAGGCCAACCGAGAGTTGGATGCCAACACATTGTTCTTCCTCAGCTTGGCGCGGCAGGTGCGTGCCATGCCGATGAAGTTCCAATCGCTGGCCAAGATGCGTTGCATGCGGATTGTCAGTGACATTGAGTTGGAGCTGGAGAACTTTGACTGCAATGGAGTGGTGCCACCAGAGGAATCGGGCAGCACTGCTAATCTTAAATACTGCACAGATACACCACCGCCACCACAACAGGATGGATCAGGAGCATTAATATCAGCTGCTTCCATGGCACCCGAGGGATCCACTGAACACTTTGTCTATGTGATGTCGCCATCCCGTGTGGAAAGCATGATTGACATTTCATCCGATGAAGAAAGCAATATGAATGGAGGACTAAGTGCAGCTGCGGCTGCGGGCAATGCTGCAGTAACGGGAGCAGTCCATTGAGTCCATCTCTTCCATAAATACTTACATTTGTATTCTTAATTTTAAGCAATTCTAATTTTAGTTTGCATTAAAATGCATTTTGTCGTGTAATGTTTCTGATGGAATTTGACTTTTATTTACACGAAATCTCTAGAAAATGTGTGTGTTTTTCAGGTGTGTGAATCGCTAGTAATGTCATTAATTTGTTTCTACATGGTATGGTGAATGAATTTCATTCAAAAAGTTGACTCAATTTTAATTAGAGTTAGGACTGCACCTTGCTCTTGGTGGTGAAGGCGAAGTAGGCGACACCGCCCACCAGGAAGGCAGCCAGAATCTCAGCCTTGATCCATGGACCCTTGTAAGCACCCTTTGTGGGCACACTGATGTCCAGCAGGGATTTCACCGATGAAACCTTGTCGCCATCGCGTTGAGCCTTGCGCACATTGGCATAACCATCCTCGTCGAAGAGACGCACCTGCACATTACCGCTACTGCCCTGCTTGATATCCTCAACCCAGCTCACCTGAGAATGCACAACAAATAAATGATTGTTTCAAAGCATATATAATTCAAAACTTACCTGGTATTTGCTATCGCCAACCTTGGCAACGGGAACAACCTTGCCACAGGGGAACTCGGCAAACAGACTGGGCTGGGCAGAGTTGCTGCATTGCAAAGTGAATTCGGCAACATGAGCAAGTTGGGTGAGAATTGTGGCATCCTGTGTGCTGAACGCACTCAGTGTAGCCTTGCAGCTTCCATAAGCGCCAGTTGCACACACAGCGGCAACCAGGCAAAGTGCAAACATTTGGCGATACATTATGGGCTTGTTCCTTGTATTTTTAATTGAATATTTAAATTTTAAAATAACTTATTCAGCGCTTCGACCCGATCGGCGGCTATCAACTTTCTTTCTCTTTCAACGCCACGACAGCAAACGTCAATTGACAGCCGATGGCAACGAAACGTCAGCAGCAAACGTCATTTTCAAACCAGTGCTGCCAGAAAATCGAAAACAATAAAAACAGAGTTAGAATTAAAAATAATCCATGTTTTTAAAATTATAATAGAATTACATTAAAATTAACAAACAATATACTGAAATATTACTGTCTTGATAATAAATAACTAAGCTGGCAGCACTGTTTTTAAAAAATTAAATTTTCTTTGACAGTTGCCAAATCAATTTAACTTTTAAAACAAAACAATAGGTGGCGCCTCAGGACGTTTCGGCTTATAGCTTCACACGAATAAAAGTCCACACATTTTGGTATAAGAATTCAGTCAATTATATGTCATGTGTTTATTTAAAGCTGAAATTGTGTAAATTTTCTTATGGTTTAACAGAACAAATATTTAAATTTAATTTGAGCTGCGCGCTCTTATCAAAAAAAGCTGCCAGAATGTCATAATTTTTATTACGGACAGAAAAAAGCTACCTGCTGTGGCCACCAAATATGGCGATTACTTTCTTATCGATTATTTTATTTGGCGCTGCATAGCTAATGTGAAAGAAGAAGAGTACCTCCTAATTTAAATTCACAAAGTTCAAATAAAACAGTCGTTTAAAAAACCCATTAAACACAGAGGTAAAGAACTTTAATTACTTAATAATAGTAAGCAAATAACAGGTTAGGAATATGTACCGAGAATGTTGGTTATCCAGGGGATAAAGCTGCTGACTTTTGTGTAGACACCTGGATATCCGCTACCACAGCTACGTGCACCATAGCTTACAATGCCAAATTGTACGAAGCGTTGTCTATTCAAATATTCAGCCGGATATGATAATGGACCGCCGGAGTCGCCTTTGCATGAATCACTGGCTATATCGCCAACACAAAGCTGTGTCTGTTTGATTTCCCTGAGGAAGGACTGTGAACAAGTTCGACGATTTTGCATCTGGATGGTTGCCTCCATAAGAACATCCGATCCAGTTCCATTCTCTGTTAATCCCCAGCCGGTAACAACAAAGTTCTCATTCGAATCGGTTTGTTGTTGCAGTGCATCATTAATTGGCAAACAAATGGGCTTAATGTGCTCTAAAAAGAGTATTCGTCTTACTAATTCTAATTTCAATTGAATTATTCAAGTACTTACGTTTGTACTCCACAGATCTGGCTAATTTAATCAGAGCTATATCATTGTGGCCTGTAAATCGGGAGTAGTACTCGTGCGTAAAGATTCTCTCGACGTTTATATCCTCAATGGGAGGTGAACATTTGGTTTTTCTTCCTGTACTCCTGCAGTCTGATTCCGTTGATATTTGATGCTCACCCAATCGAACAGATACTCTGTAAGTTTAAAATTAATCAGTTTCTTGTTATAATCCGCACACACCGAGCTAAACTTACAATTGATATCGTGATACACAGTGGGCCGCAGTGAGTATAAAACCTGTGAATAATGTTTAATTTAAATACTTATCCATATAATGTTATATCTCTACTTACGTTCCGTTATAAGGGTTCCACCGCACGCAAAGTCCTCCTCTTGATTACTGCGTAAAAGAAGCAGAGCCATCCATGGCCTTGATCCCAGTTTAACTTCGTGACCATTGACTACCTTTATTCTAACGAATATACCACAATTTTGTTGTTCCAAGAGTTGCAAACCATTCCGATTGAGCTGTTGACCACGGCCAACGCCCTGTGGAATTATTATAACATTATTTATTTATTACTTGTGTATTAATAAATCTTTAGCCGTGATACGTACGGATTGACAACAGAAAATCACGCACAGCAATAAAAAACTGGATCGTAACATCATCTGATCCGTCGAAATCTCCGAAAACAACTGTTGAATATTTCCTACTGCATTCTTCTATAGACACAATTGGAAGCTTATCACTAGTGTAGGTCAAATACGAGTATATATAATAAACATATGTTGTAGAATTTAATCGATTTATATACATGTCTATTAATCATAGATCAGAGTTTAACACATTAAATTTAATTGATAAGCAACAATTGTATTGTTATTTGAGATGCGAAACTCTTTATATTTATATTTGCTTGAGAATAACACTTAAAATCGTTTCTTGAAACATTCTCAAATTTGCAAAGTAGATTGCACAGCAAGCAATACAAATAATAATAATAATAATAATAGTAATGATTATAATTATTACCAAATAATCTTCAGCACATGTGGATCATGCTACTATTAGTGTAACATAAGAACTAGTCTTTATATATAGTTTTAACTCTCTGCCCTGACTTACCGCCAAGACTGGCTTTATCCCCGCCCAATTAAACCCTTTCCCCATAAACCTGTCTTTTCACAAATTTGATTTCTGCCCTCAACAAATCTGAACATTTTTCCGCCAAATATGGCATATTTCATATTGCTCTTCAAACATTTTAAAACAGAGTTTATTATATTATATGTATAATTCTTTAAAGAATTTTTTATGATGCTAGGGTATAATTTAGTCGCACACTATCAGAGGTGGAAATTGAAGTCGTTAATTGAAATAGTTTTGGATATCGGGTCTGCAAATGTGGTGCCTGTTGGTACCGCTTCGTATTTTGACACCGCCTGACAAATATGAATTTATTTGACGCTATTTGCTTAGCTCATTTCTATTATAATTGTTTGTTTTAGAGATTGCGAAAAGCCGAAAATGAATTTTCATGCCAAATAGCCGAGTGGGCGAAGTTTCCCAATTTTTGGTAAGACGAGACCCAATAAATATCGAACCAAATAAATATGATTAATGCAAAGGCCTTCGACTTGAATTCTTTTTTGTTTTAAGTAGTCGCTGCCAATTCATTCGCATTCGCAATGATTTGCTGACATTCAGTGACACACTCAGAAGCATTCACAAAATGTATGAGTACTCGTCTAGTATATCCAGCTCTATATATTTATATATATATGTACATATGTATATATATAAAGGAATATATGAATGGCATATGACCCTGAAATCGGCTTGATTTGGTTCTTGATGCCATTTGCTGTTGTTACTCGTATTGTTGTTTTTGTTGTTTGTTTCTTTGTTGTCGTATGTTGTTGTTGTTGCTGCTGTTGTTGTTGCTGTTTCATTTGGTTCCTAGGGCAGTTATGTTCGTTACTTTTTGATTGCCGACGCGCACGAAACTTTTATACAACTTTGCATGTCTTTGATGAATTTGAAATTGTCACAAATGTGAAAGTTTTTCACTTGCCAGCAGATACTCGTACTATCCCTCACCCCCCTTTCCCCTCTAAACCTTCTCAGAGGAAGAGAGTTTAGGAAATTTGCATCTAACATTTGATGACATTGAGCGACTTGTACCACAACTTCACGCATTCAATCTGCCATTCATATCATTCATATTCATTCATTCATCTGCCTCTCGTTATGTGCATTTATTCGCAAGGATTTGCATAAGGATTAAACCAGCGAATATTGTAATCACCAGGCATTTGATTACATTTTAAGTGGGTGTATTCCATCCATCGGGCGGGCGTCGAAATGAAAACAAAAGTTCGTGCGAGTTCATTGAGTTGGCAAAAACTTGCCAGTCAGCCAAACCTACATACAGTCCTGAATACATATATTCCGGCGAGGGTAGCTCAATATATTCCCCAAGGAGACGGCTAACAAACATCGAATTGTTGCCCAATTTTTAAATTAAATTTTATAAAAAAAAATTTGGCATTTTGTTGTGATTATTAATACTTTGTAATTATCTTTTTTTAAGTAGACCTAGAGTCAGCTCAATCCTCAATTTATTATCATTAAACTGTAATTAATTAAGGCCACAATTTTAATTAATTTTGGATTTTTATTTGGATTTAGAATTGTAATTATAATCATAAAGATAAGTAAAATTTGTATAGTTACAAATATGGACGATCGGTATAGAAAAGAAAAGAAAAGATATAAAGTATTAATAAATAAAGTATCAACAAAAAACCAAATTTAATTAAATTTCTTTTAATTGAGATGTCCGGTTTGTTATGAACTATAAGTTTGGATACTTAGTTTTTGATCAGTCCTCGTTGTTGGCTTTGTTGGCGTTGCCAGCACGTGTGCGGGCCGGCGGAAATGGGACAAACAAGTCAACACAGGAGTCAGAAGTCAGGAGTCAAGCCGAGCGACAGCCGAGCTGAGCATAACAGTCGCTGCACCGGCGATGGCACCGGTTCAGCCACGCAAGGGGATGTCAATGGGTAAGAGGGTTATGGATAGGGGTATGGGTTGGTAGGTAGGTGTTGCGGGGGGCATTGGCAACGGCCGATGCCGTTATGTTGTTTGTTTGTTGGTAACATAACGAAGCTGCTCCAAGCATTTGCTTCCATTCACAAAATACAGTTATCGCGCGGCAGGCAAACAAAGTGGACGTGGAGGTTGCAGCCACCCGGAGTTGCACCCGTATTCGTATTTGAGTCAAGAGACGAAGTAGACGTAGTAGACGAAGTACAGATCCTGGCCACAACAATTGTTGCAAATTAACTCCAAGTGAAAGTTCAGCTCGATTCAAGTGGCAAGTGGCAAGTGGCAGGTGGCAGGTGGCAAGTAGAAGTCGCGTCGTTGTTTCGTGACTGCAGCCGGTTTTGATATCGGTTTTAGATTTTGGTTACTTTGGTTTTTTTGTGGGCTTTGATTTTTAGTGTTTGGCTTTGGTTTTGTTGACAAAGTTATTGCCTTGGCTTAATGACTTCGTAATTGATTTGCATTCGATTTGGTTGTGGCAATTTATTGGCAGTTGAAAGCGTTATTCAAACTCTAGTCGGCTTTTAGTCATCGTCACTATCGCTAATCAAACAGACCATGTCGTTGTCTGTGACAAACCGTCGTCGCTACCAGACGACGACGACTACAACAACATCGACGACAACAACAACAACAACAACTACGTCAACGTTGTCCGTTCGTAAGCAACATTCTCTCATTGAGCCGGCCAGCCACGCCCCCTTGCATGGTCACGCCCATGCACAAGGCGTTGGCAAATATTCGGCTCAACAACGTGGCTATCTATCCCGTGGTCTCTCCGTTGGCCGTTCCATCGAGAGCATTCGCCAGAAGCTGTATCCATCCACAACAGTGGCACATTTGGGTCGACAGTCATCACTGGCCACTGACGAATTCGCATCCAAAATAAACAGTCGTATGACGGATCCAAGTGTGCGTTTACGAGATTCAAATCTGGTCGCCTGGTCATCCACATCCTCGCTGCTAAAGACTCCACTTGCAACTGACAACGGCCACGCCTCTCGGCTGCAGGCGGAGCAGAAGGAAGTCCAACTAAAGACAGACAAGTGAGTGAATAAATAAAGATATCATATTGAAAATATATAATATATTAAAGGTTATAGGAAAAGTATATCATGGGACTCACCTCCATCAATTCAATCGTTGAGATCTATTTAAAGTTACACAAATATTTCTAGATTTAGAACTTAATTCAAACTTCAACGAATTCACTTTCCAATATAATGTTTATTTAAATTAACTAATTGATTAGGACGATGAGCTCAGACTTAATATTATGGCACAGTTCCTTTTACATTCTTCTCTGATTTGGATTACTACATTGAACTACTATCTCATAAAGCTGTCAAAAGAATGACTGTTTAAAATTTGTTTTTTTTGAGTACTATTAAATTGGGTTTTAGGCCTTTTAACTTTATTTAATAAAACCTAATTCAAATTTACTTGTTATTACAACAATTACAATTACTAGACAGCTCTGCAAGTGTTTTATATTTTCGACGTAATTCGTAATAATAAACTAAATAATGAAATAATAAATTAAATAATAAACTTTAAATGATAAACTTTTATTTACAAAAATTGCAAAAAGTAAAGCATCTTAAAGATTTGTTTTGAGGTTGACTTTGAATGTAGTTTTACAGCGATAGGCATAGCATACTTTTTTGGGCATACGGCAATCTTTTTCGATTTTAACAAAAGCAATAAAAGCACAAAGCAGGTGTGTTCCAACAATTTCTAGAGATTTTCATGGAAATTAGTTTTGAAAACAACCGTTTAAAATCAGAGACTTAATTTTTAACCGAAAATCTGCTGCTATAAACTTATTACGCGTTTCAGGAAAAATATTTTATACAAAAAATAGATTCAATCAAAATGAGCAAATTTATATGCAATTAACAAAATTATTTAAGTGAATTTAATAAAGATTTGGTTTATTAAAACCGTTCAACACCTTTTACACTTTGACGATTCCAATTGGTTTCTGTGAATAAGAAGAGTCGTCTACTCAAATATTTTTCGAGTTGGTGGTTACGTCTTAAATACGCATACAGAATACATATGTGTCTGGTATAAAATAATAAAAGAAATGTCAATATTTCATTTGACCTTGTCATGTTGTGTGGCTTCTTTCCATGCGTAAAGCTTCAGTCTTTATGGATATTAACATATATGCAAATGTTATGAGCCAAATCGGGTTCTAATAGCGCCAGTACACCTTCCCGACAGTCCCTTACGGTTCCTCTCTCCCCCTGTCACCCTGGCCCATTCCATATCCCATTTATGGTGCACACTAAAATATGGCCAAATGACACTTTCGATACTTTGAGCAATTTGCATGCTTGACACCGACGTCAAAGTTAAATCCTAGGCATTGCATATGATTATAAGCAGGTAAACACCCGATTTGCATGCTCAAAAACCCGTAACTATACCCGTAACCGTAATCGAAAGCGTACCCGGAGTCAAGTCGAGCCCAGACCCGGAGACGTGGTAAAACGAGGATGACACACTTGAGTCGAGTCAATCCATCTAACTCGATAAGATAAGGTGGAACTGTGGAACTCTAGCGGGAATAGGTTCATTGAACTTTGACGAATGTTGGCAAGATTCACTTTCGCATTGAAGGACTGACTGTGAACACATATTTTGGGCGCAAATTGTAAATGTAATTGACATGGTTTCATTTTCCAAACGAAAGACAGACAGATACAGAGTAAAAGAGAGTGAGAGAGAGGGAGATAGAGAGAGAGAGAGAGGAGGGAAATTGTGTACTTTCCGCCTTCGCATTTGCACGAATTAATTTCTATTTTGGGTCGTCATGTTGCATGTGGCCAATTTGAATTTGGATTTGAAATCGAGCACAGCATAAATTGCAAACTAATGCCAAATAATTTGATTTAAATTTAGCAAAACACCTCAACTCTGGCAGTAGGTTACTCGGCCATCCAGTCACTCAGTCAATCAGTCAGTTAGTCAGTTAGTCAGGCAGTTAGTCAGGCAGTTAGTCTGTCAAGTGTCTCAATTGCATTGTTTTTTGATTTCACAGCGCAAAGGCGGACAAGAATCGTATCAATTTAAATATTGTGCTCGCCCAGACGATACGTGCCACCAACGAACAGGAGACACTCCAAAGCGACACCGAGTGCAGTGAGTTGCCCAAGGAGCAATCATCTACAACAACAACAACAACAACAGCAACCCCAATCCTTCCCAGTCCGGAGGATAATATCTCGTCTTCTTTGACGGTTCAGCGGCGTCCGCCTTTGGTGCGTGCTATGTCCGCTCCGGTGCGTCTGGACGAGAGCAGCAAGAGTGTCATTGGTGCAGCCAATAAGCGTAATCAACAGAAGCTGCGACGTCGCAAGATCTTCACACGTGCCTCCTCCTCAGTGGCCGTGCCCCCCGATGCCGGCAGCCCCTTGCTGAGCTCCGATGCCACTAGCTCCAATAAAAAACAGCTCAGTCGAGCACGCAGCGTCATTGCACCGGATGTCATCACTTTGGTCTCACTCCTGAGTTCCGAAGGCAGCGACTCGGAGCGTGAGGAAACCTCCTCCTCCTCCACGCCCACGGGCAACGAGAAGCAGTCAACGCCTACTGCACAGCGCAGTCCACAACGAAGGGCTCCTCTGTTGCGTAAAACGGGCAAATCGGGTAAGTCCAGATGTTACGACTATCAGATACTCATTAATCAGGGCTGCCACGTTTGGTGTATTTGCCAAAATACCAATACTACTATCAGATGAACTAACTATTTTTGCAGTCTCGTTTCAAGACAGCTATCCGCCCACCTTTCAACTGGCCTCCAAGGAGTACTCGCATATGATCCGGCGTGGATCCATTGCACCGCTGGCAGCTAGAATTCGAGCTAATCGACCACCAACGGCACCACCAGTCTCCATTTTCCTCAGCGAGCCCGGTGTCAAGATGGAACCACGACATCGACAGAGCTCCCCGGTGGAAACTGATACACCGAATTCAGCCTCGGATGAGGCCAAGAAGGAGAACAATGCGGCCAACTGTAATGTACAACAGCAGCAGCAGCAACAACAACAGGAGGATTACGACTTTCCCTTGTACGTGTGCAGCATAAAGGAGCGTGAATGCTGGAAATTGCATCAGAAAATGTCCGCAAAAGGAGTCAGTGTTAGTTACGAGACCGTGTTGCGTGGCATGTTGACTCCAACGGAATTTCGGCTCTTTCAAAAGCAGCGCGAGCACGAGGAGACCAAGGCCCAAGAGGCCGCCGAGGCTGAAGCTGAGGCTGCTGCGGTAGCTGAAAAGGACACGTCCAAGAAGACACCAGCAACGGCCATTGAACGTCTGTCCGAGTCCTTGCTGCAAAGCAAGTGAGCTGAATCCGGTGAAGGATGCGGAAGAGGACCAAGTTATGCATTTGCCCCTAGCCTAAAACCCAATGGAATCCAAAACCCATTCATGCCTCCCTTAGTAGCCGTAGTCCGCACTCGTTAAACGGCAATGCACCCAGCTGAGGCACAACGTCAGAATGCATCCTTTATTAATTGTAGTCATAGTTGTAGTTGTATTTGTAGTTGGCATAGGCATCTATCTAAGCTTAAGGACGTTGTGCCGGCCAATTGCAACTGCAAATTAGCTGAGAACAAAATAAACTGTAGACACAAAACCCAATCGATTATAGCGATTACATTATTTATTCGATAAACATGAGTGAAGCAAAAGAATACAGAATGTAAGTAAAACAGCGTTCGTTAAAATTTGCACCCAGAGAAGAAAGCTTTTGGAAACCTTCTACATTAAAAGCAGAGCTCAAAAAGCTTTCTTAGCAGGGTGCAAATATTGACGAACCCTAATTAAGAAACTCAAGCTTAGAGCTTAGTTGGGAAACAAAGTTGAGAAATTTATAAAAATCGCTTTCAATATTTATGATTTGTTGCGTTTTTTAAAGAAAAGATCGCTCACTCGATATGTTTCCAAAAGACCCTTAAAAATTTTAGATAATATTTGGTATATTACTAGAACTTGAACATAAAAGTAACAAGATGTTGACAAGTTTATTTACTTTAATTTTAAGAAATCACTGTTAAAATGATGCAAAATTGAGTTTTGAAACAACGTGGGAGTGAGCGACTCTCGTTTATATCAATGAATGTGCTAATTGGGCGGGATTTAACTTCTCGTTCTACGTAAAATTAGCTAATTAATGAAATATGTTATTTTAACAATCAAGATCAGGTTCGGGATCAAGTTGCTTAGTTCGATTGACGTCTTATGGCGCTGGCCAAGTAGCAGGCAAGGATTATGCCCAGAATTTGAATGAAGGCGATGCCAATGCCGACACCAATCAGAATGACGGCGTTCTTATCGATGCGCTCCTTTAGTTTTCCCACACAGCCCTCCTGATAGAACTTGTCCTTACCAAGAGCTGGCGAATCCCTACAGTGTCCAACAGCGGCATCGATAAACTGCGGCTGGCAACAACTGGCCGGAAGGGTCTTGTTCAAACTAAGAGCACGCCAATCTGCAGGAGTGTCCACACCACAACACATGAGTTTCCGTTGAACATTATCCCAAGCAATGCTGTCCTCACTGTTGGAACGTTTAATTGACTCTTGCAGAGAATTCTTCAGCATTCCCTCCAGATCCTTCTTGAAAACACTTGCTGCAATTCCCACAGCCAGCTCAATTATAAAGATCATTGCCAATAACACCGCATACTATTAAAAAATATGATTTTAGTTATATTTATGAGTGAAGGGTTTAAAGATAATTGATTTACGTACCGTCAAGAGTAGAGTAGGTGACTCCTTGATGGCTCCAAAGCAACCCAAAGAGGCTATAAGGAATATGATCAATCCGGTGACTATCAGCACAATAGGTGGTGCCAAGACGCGACCCTCCACAAAGTGACCGAATTCATTGACATCGGCCAGGACAATGGCACCAGCCACTAGAATTCCAAGACCAGAAAGCTGTAAGATAAACACAACACAAATGAAATTACAAGAATTGTAAGAGAGGAAGTCTGTAATAATATAAAAGTATAAGCATATCAAAAGAAAAGCAAAATTGGGTCGGCTTTGACAAAGCTAAGAATATTTTAAAAGCAAAAAAATATCATATTCTTATCTTTACATGCTTCTTTATGTTATATACTTAGTTATAATCAGAAAAAAATTCCGCATGAAAACTGATTTTTGGAATTAATAGTTGGAAAAGTATTTATTTCTCTATAATGAAAAAGATCAGAGATGTAAGTCAATAATTGATTGGAGTTTTTATATTAAACAAAATTAATGGGGTTGGAGAAATGAGTTTGTGCTTTAAAAATAAAACAGAAATTTAATAATTGTAGACCACAAAAATAGTATAACTCCCTTAAATTCATGAGCAATTTAATCTAAATAAAAATCATAATCAAAAAGACAAGCCGCATTGAAATAGGTTTGTTTTCTGCTTAAAAAAGGCAATCGATTTCCTTTAGTCAGACCCAATCAAAAAGCCCATAACGCAATTTGTTTAATGACCCTTCCAATCAAACCTACGCAGTTTCTCTGTGCTCCCATTTACATATTTACTTACAAACAAATACTTTCATAAATAAGTTCGTGTTTGTGTTTGCATTACCAATTCTAATTGCCTGATAAAGCATTGGCCACTGTCACAACCTTTACCACGGACATTGGCCAAGTCAATGGCATTTCCAATTAGTCATTAATGTTGTTGTTTTCTTTGTTGCTGTTTTCTTTATGAAGGACAAAGTTATCGTGCATTTGAAAAAGGTACTGCATACTTTTGTGCGCGCCAAATCCACAGTCCACAATCCAAAAAGCGTTGATCTTTTTATTCTCTTTTTCTTTTAAGGTTTGTGGTGATTTTATATTCTTATTTAAACGATTGCATAATTGTGTTCAGTTAAATTACATCATTAAACGAAAGTCATTGCTTTTGTAATTGATGTTGTTGTTCCGTTGCTGGTCAATGCGAAGGACAAAGCTCATGGCATTGAAAAATGTGTTGACTCCTTTGTGCACTCGCATTAAATGCACACAACACTCTGTCCACTGTCTACTATCCACAATCCACAAAATACTCCGAGTATTTGCGGTAATTTGATTTAATAATCCTTTAAAGAGCTCCTAATTGCATGTGGTTAAATATCTTTACACAACAACAAACTTAATTTGTATGCACGCAATTCATTCCCAATGGCAAATGAAAATGAATATATATATATAGCCAAGGGAATAAATACAGACAGTTATGTAAAAGGGGAAGTTAACAAGTATAATGCGCTGCGGAACATAAGCGTATTAAATTTTGTGATTGTTTGTAAAATATAAATTTAAAAAAAAAAAAATGAATAATTATATTTTAAACCAAAACAATTTTATAAATAATTATCTGTATTCATTAGTGACAAATAAAGCAATAATATTGGCTTATAAGCCCACTGCGCAATAACTGTAATTGCTCTATTGACATGTTTGCTAAATAACACGTAGTGAGATATAAATAATTCTAGAAGAGGCTAGATCATTTTGAACGGACAAAAAGGACACTCAATTATCTTTCCTACAAACGTCAATTCTTCGTAGCTATTTCTCAGACATGATGAAGTTTTTGAATGCTATTGTTGCTTTAGCTGTACGATTTTAATTTGTGATAGAAGTCTCCAGAATATATTATTATGTTTAAAAAATATTTAATAATACAAAACATCGTAAATGCAAATGTCGACGTTTCTCAATCCAAGCCAACTAATGTGTTTAGATATTAACATGTTTAAGAGATTTGGAAAAGCTTAAAATTTATTTTATCAAATTAAGTTTACATTGGATTTATTTATTTTTTAAAATAGTCCAAGAATCAATATTTTTTGTTAATTCTCGAAATAAATTTATAGCAGCCGATTTCAATCGCTTGGAATATATTTTTGATTAAAATGACGACACTGACATTTGTAAAATTTTTAAAACTAGATTCTTTACAAATCTTTGCGATTATAGGAACACAGCTCATAAGCTCGTCTTGAAATTGTTTTTTATTACATTAAAATGTTGTGCAGCTCTATTAAATGTGTTAATATTTTCTTAGATCCATATAATTCCAGAACTTACCGCAAATAGAACGTTGAAGGCAAATAAAACATATTTGATTAAACTGGGTCCGCAGGAGCGCATTTTAATTTTCATTTAACAGCTGAAACGGAGCGAGATTGAGTGAAAATAATCACTTATAATGGCGTTAATAGAGCCAAGTCCGAAAAGTTAAAGTATACAACGTAAGTATTCTAAAATTAAAGTCCAATAAGATGCTTAACGCAGATAAGTATGCTATGGTATTATGATATTATTTTGAAGCGCGCTCGTCTTGTCGAATTGACGTTGGGATTGTAACTGACCGGGTGCTGACTCTGGTGCTGGCCAAGATAATGGTGTTGGCAACCAAGTCCGGCCAGTGTTGTGGCCATAACATGGTAGTTGGCAACCAGCGGGAATAACGTCAGGCCCAAACCCAAGCCGCTTTTGGTCATTACAATTGGAAACTAAAGTAAAAGTGAGTGAAAGTCTTTCCGAGAAAACCATAGCCCGTTCATAGGGCCTATTCAGGCCATGCGATTAGGGGCTGGTCGATGAAATCGTGGGGAACAGTAGACCGGCTTTTATGCTTTGTAACCCATTTCGTTGATTTACACTTTGCTCCGCTGCGTGTTGGGGTAGCCGCAGTTGGAGGAGGGACTCCTAAAACAACAATAAAGGCAAGAACTTTGACCAGTGCCTGAGCAAAGTTCCCAGACATTACCTAAGGCTTTCTGGGTCGTCTGCGGCTTCCGCTCAGTAAACGTAAATGTGGGTAACAAGTCATTGCACTCATTAGCCGGACTCTTATTTTTACCAGAGCCAAATAATAGTCAGGTGTGCTGGAGTACAATATTAACCAAGTGTTTACTTTTAAAGTTCAGCTACTTGACACCACAGCTTACCTGCGAGGGTTGCTCATCAGATGATCCACGGTACTTAGATGGTCTAATTAAGTTTTAGGATTTTCCATACATTACACTTACACTTATCTTTAACAGCGGTTAGAATGTTTGCTAAACTTGCTCTGTCATTAAGTTCCAATCTATCTTATTTGAGAAATTTTTCTATTGAACCGTGTTTTCGTGAAAATCTCTCAGTTTCCGAAAATACTATAATGAATGAGTTTCAAGTATTCGTTACAGGTAATATATTAAAATACAGGTGGGCTTATTACTAACCGATCGGCCTCCGAAGTGTGGGCCCCGATTCACGTCACAATACCAAATAAATTGCGTGCCTTCAAGTGAATAACGGGGAAAGTTATAAATGCTATTCATAAAATAAATGCCAGACTGTGCGAATAATTAAAGAACTCGGTAAATGTGCGCTTGAAATTGTAAGTTGGCACCTAAAGGCATGCAAAAACTTGGAGCTCTGAATGCCAAACTCTGTCATCATCCATTCCGGACTTTTCCTTACACTAAGGACGAGGGACGGATGCGTGGGTGAGTTTGAGTTTTGGGTTGATTTTAATGTTGCGTGTCGCGTTTATTGTTGGTATTTCTTCAAGATAACTATACAAATGTCCAACTGTGCATGCCAATTTAGTTGGGTCACTTTGAGACCTACTTAGGACCTCCCTAGGCCTATCTGGTCGCAGAAATCTCGCCGATTGTTGTTGTGGAATTTTGCAAGGCTTACGGGGCGTATCAGTAAATGAAGTGGATCGATTTATACATATATGCAGTATATAACAATTTTGATTTTATTTTAATGAAAATATAGGGAAATTTACAAGCAGTTTAGTTTAGTTTTAGTAGGTTCGTTGTCTAAGTATGAAATGGAGAGTATTTTGATAAGTTTTAAGTACATTATGGAATACGAATATGAAGAGAATATAAGTGTATATATTTAATGGCACTCGTTCACCATCCACGTGCGAGGACTAAACTCACGACGAGAGTAAGGATTGCCAAGGATTGACGTAGTGCTCCAGCACCACCATCTTGACAGGGCCATTCCAATATATCTGAGCTGTAAGTAGTAGAGTTATGCAGTTAGGACAAGCTGCTTGGCAGAAGAACACGAAGGAGACGAGTACGGCACAGAGAACACCTATAGATAGTACGGATATGGATATGGATAGGGATGACGTAACAGTGGATATATAACATGATCGTGCGGCTGATCGTGGGGCACATAGAATGTGGGCTGATTTATTCGACGACTTTTGTGCAATGTTGATGCTTGTTGTAGTTGTAGTTGTTGTTCTTGTAGTTGTAGTTGTTGTTGTTGTTGTTGTTGATGTTGTTGTGGTGGTGTTGTGATGGTCTGTTCGTATGAGGAGGCAAATGCGCTGCAAAAACAAAAGCAGGCCCAGCAGAAAGTGGAGTAGAATTGAGGCATGAGTTTGAGTGCAGAGTAAGGTGGATGATGTGGATGGTGAATTGTGGATAAACTGTATTAGACTGTGTATGTGGATTCCATGAACTGTCGACCGGTTAAGCAAACACAATTATTCGAATTAGATTGCTATTCATTAGACTTCCACCTGGCTAATGACTTTAGTGAGAATACAAACCCATATTGTTGTGCCTACCCTTCAAGCCAGAAAGCTTATCAATTGAGGTTTACTTAGGTCTACAATAATACTAGTAATGACTGGCTAATATACAATACAAAACACAAACACACACACACACACACCTGTATTGAGAGAGCGGACAAGTGTGAGAGGGAGTGGAATATGTTGGTGCGTGCATTACAGTTACAGTTAGCAATACAGGCAATACAATTGACAGGCAGAGACAGAGAGAGAGAGTGTGTAAGAGTGAGAGTAAAGAACAGTTATTTATTAGCTGACACAAATGAGAGAAGTTACTTATAAAGAGATTCAAATTAATTTCACGTATTTTCTTGGACTAATATTTACTTAATTCCAATAACGCCGCACGCTGCAAAGAAAATGAATTTCATGAGTATTTTTAATTAAGAAATATTCTATAATTAGTTCACATACCGATTCTTCCGCCTGCATTGCCAGTCTTCTTAGAGTCCGTGTGGTTGCCAAGGCCGAGATCGTCTTCCATCTCGTGAAGGACAACGCCACGTCCGATAATTGTACGCTTGCCGGTTAGACTGATTACGGAATCCGTGTAGGTGATATCGATAACTCCGGTAGAGTTGATTTCAAGATTTCCGAGATCACCGACGTGACGAATCTCGTGATGTGGTGCACCATGATCCACTTTGTCGGGATTGTAGTGACCTCCCATACTTGCACAGCCATTGGTCAGATCTCCCTTCTCATGGATGTGGAAGCCATGTTTGCCTTCCTTTACACCCTCCAACTGGACTCGGACATGGACACTCTGGCCACAATCGTTCTGGGTGAAAGTAACATTACCTTTCACCTGGCTGTTGTCCGCTTGCACGGGTCCAGTTAAAGTGGCAATCGCCTGCATAGCCGTATTACGCTGTAAATAAACAAAAAAGTTATTGATTAATTTCAATAAATTCAATTAAATACTGTTCTAGAACTTACCGTTTGTGCGGCAGCACTGAGGGTGGCACACACAGCCAGAGTTATGGTCAAAAGGCGCAACATGTTGAACTGTAAGGGCATCAAGTTTTAAATTTAGCACGTGAAAAATCTATGTAATTTCAATTTAAATGCGGTTCTCGGAATATGTCAAAAAAATAACATTCATGTAACTTATTCACATCACAGTGTTTATTCAATGTGATCCAGTTGCGTCAGAAGCATCTCCTGACACCTCCTCCTTCAGCTATGCCAGACATCTGACACCCCATCCCCATACCCCTTGATTTTCCCACCTTCAGTTGCCCCACTGATCGAGACCTTTTATCCAATTTAGAAACAAGCGCACTTTCATTTGTCGCATTTTGTTATCCATATAAGCGACTCAACTAACGTCAGAGATGATCTTTTAAATTTTCAATGATGTTGAATAGAATATTTATTAAATCACGGTACTAGAGTTTCATCTTAAATATTTTTCTCTTTTTGAAATTGGAAACCATTTGTACATATTAATAGTTGAATAACTATTTAGGGATGTTTGAATTATTGGCCTTTGATTGGATTTCAATACTAAAGCCGACTATTACAAACATAATAAGTTTCTTGCTTATAAATTTTTTAATTGTTAAATATAAAAATTATTCTTGCTCCTAATGTAGCTAATAACCTGAATTCTAATTCTGCTAAAATATTATTAAATTATTATGATAGATGATACTAAAGATTGCACATCTCTGTTAATCCATCAGCTGTTTGAGAGCTTGCAAACGATTTATTTATTTAGTCGCCGTGTGTGCGGAATTAAATCGCCTAACCTCAATTTATGAAACGATTTGTGGGTCATGCACATTGCTTATTCATATATTATATATATTTTGAATATACTACCTCTTCATTTATGTATAGTATTCGATGTAAAAGCAATTGAAAACAGCCTTTTTCACAGGGTTAAGTGCGAATGGCCTACAAGTCACAGTCACAGTCACAGTTGCCGTTGCCGTTGCCGGTTATTTGAAGGCCAATCAACAATCTCTTTTTTTAACGCACTTTTCAATGAATTTATGAGTGAGCATTAAAAGTATTTTAAATAGTGAGTAGTTTATGGCTTGATACAATTTGACAGAGATAAAATATGTTTATATTCAAGTCAGAAAAGTTCAGAAGAAGTCCATCCGATAAGCATCGGCTGTAAAACTTTCCTTCTTTCTCCAGTTGTTTTGATAACGATAAGAACTGAGTGTTGTGAAAGTGAAAAATTTATGACTACTTCATTTTTTAACGAAACATTTTTGAATTTTGAGACAGATAGAATTTAGAATGGTAGAGATTAATTATCGCATAGCTATAATTCAATATACGATGCTAAAATTAAACTGAAGATCAGAGCGAAAAAGTGCTGCCGCTACAGGGTATAGACAAGTCTAAGAATCTGTCTTTCTTAAGTATTTCCTGCTGTTTCTTATCATTGATTACTCCAGAATAAGCAGCCAGCAATTAGCACCCGAATGATTTCATACAATATATTTGGAAATTTGGTTCACTTTAGAAGTAAATTAATTGCTTGGACAATCTATCTGCATCTCAAAGTTGGAATGCGACACTACTTCAAATAATAATTGCTTTGCCGGCACGTAAATCGAAACTCTCACGGATAAGATAAGTGTTAGTATTTATAAAGTTTGTATAGCCAAGCAGATAAATTAGTTACAGTCAAGTATGTATACTAAAAGCAACACTCCCAGTCCTTAATGACTGAATACTATTCAACCCCTCATTAAATATTAATCATAAGGGCCTCACAATGTTGATTGATTGAAATATAATATCCTACCCTATACTCGCAAATAGTTCCAAGTTCTGAGTTTTATTCGTTGAGTTACTATTGTATGTTATTTCTAATCATCTGGAATGTAATGACTTGCTGGCTTTTCTTGCTGCCCTAATCAGTAAGACAAGAGTTTTTTTGAACGTATTTGTATTAACAATCAAATATTATATTGCTTAAAGACTTCAGTTCTAATATACCCTATAAAAAAGCAATATTGATAATCAACAAGGCAAGTAAAAAGTTTGACTAACAAGTTAAATATGATGAATGCCATCGATTAACAAGTGTTTGAAATGACCCTGGAGTACAGATGCTAATTACCTGAGGAAATTTGTTCTCTCAGGTATTTATTATATTGTATAAAGATAGTACAATAGATATGCTTTATGGGCATCTTTTAAATTAGCACACAATAATAGAATGATTGTCCCACGATAATTGCTGAAAATGGCAAAACCGATGTCTGATGTTGGGACAGATAAGAGGGGAACATCATTTGCTCTATGGGTACTACGATACATATCAAAGTGTAAACACTTGTAGTTGATATTTTTCGAATTTGGGTACAAGGGAAACGTTTCGAAGAAACAGAGACCAAAAGCAAACGTAGGTCGTGCTTCTGTTTTGTTTTGTTTTTTTCACTTTCATACCTTATACATTTTGGTTCTTTTTGTGATCCATATATGGATTGAGAGAACTGGTTACAGTAACCCACACTAGGACGGACCGATGCATATAAAGGAATAAGGTTTTTGTACTGTCGAATATGCCAATGCGTATATGAAAACAGGTTTACTTATTGTTTCAATGAATATTGTATAAAAAACAATTAACCAGTTTCGTTGTTTTCAGAACATTCTTATTCTATTTTTTGCGCATTATTCTCGTGTTTACCGTGTAGAACTATTTTGTTTAAATTTATTATGTGTAGTTATTCGACAATTGTTTATTATGTGCACTTACCTAGTTAGCAACTGTTTGACTTGTTGTTTTTGTTTCGTATATATTAATTAATTGCACGCGAAAATTACCGCTTCAATTACAATGCACCGTACCGTTTGCTTGGAGACCTGCGACGCAACTGATTTAAGCTCTGCCATTGAGAGCGCACATTGACTAAGTACCTGAGTCTCTGCCAACGTCGACGGCGACGTCGTGGGTGGCAAAGCACGAACAACGATCATGCTCTCTTGTTATCTCTACCGTTCATGCTCACGACTACACTCACGTTATTGCTCCCTCTCTCATGCTCATGATTTTTGCATTCTCCCGCAATCTCGCTCACCTACACATTTCTCTGCAAGCGCTCTTGCAATGCAGCGGAGGCTTAGCTTTTTAGAGAGCCCATATTTGGTATATCGATTCTAACTGACCAAACTCAAGATTTGATTATGGTGTAACATTTAATAAGACATACTTTACTTGCTTATTAAATTTGGTTATTGAATACGAAAAATTTAAATATGCTAAAGGTATTCAAGTACAATCAATGGACATAACGACTGCCAAACACGACAACGTGTGTTTCATGCAAGTATTTATCATAAATACCTTATGAATGGAGCAAGTGATCGTGTCTGTTGGCAAAACTTTGAAATTCCTGTAGTTAGAAGAACAATATAGAACGTTCCATCCAGCATTATATGTAATTTAAATAATAATATTTATTACTCAGCCATTAAGCCCAATCATTTTTTGTAAACACATTTGTAAATTGCGTCAATCAAAATAGTATAAATTATTTTTGATATACAAGTAAATAATTCTGTAACTTCTAGATCAGTTTGATTAAAAATTCGTGTATTTACAGATTAAAATTGTGCTAATAGAATTTACATATAATCCGATGCTGAAGCGATTTACTTAATAGCCAAGCCCTACTTAAGATATCTGGTAAGTACATCGGCCATTTAATTAAATTATAACTTTTGGATGTATGAGAAAATACACAGTTGTAAGCTTATAATTAGGATATTTAATTTTGCACATGTCCGCCTGCTGGGGAAAATTACTGCGACGCAGCTGTTTCTCCAGATTCTAAACTAATTCCAGATGTTGTTACAGCTAAGTTATGAGATAATTTAGATGAGTTTATGTCGTCCCAAGGAGGCCGTGTGGATGGGGCTGCAGTTCTCGATGAGGAGACCTGCACCTGGTGCAGGACCATGGTTCTGTCCATCATCGGAGGGCGAGGATCCTCCACTAATGCTGCTATTGTTATGAACCCGCTTCATGGGTCGTTTACGATCTAGATCGGAGCAAGGATGCAGCTCCACCGTCTGTAGGCTTTGAGCACGTTGAAGTGAGAGGCGCAGTGGCTTCTTTGGAGGCGTGGGCCGCACAGTGCGTGCTTCCTGGGAAGGTTTCGATTCGTTCTCACTGTCAAAGTCGAGGGACTTTACGCTTCGCATGTCGCTTGGCAGACGAGCACGAAGAGTCTGAGCCTCGCTCTGTCGTGGAGTGTCGCGTCTACGCTCCAAGCTGAAAATTAGATGAGAGATTACAGATTAGTATATTTTTTGGGAAACTCTTTCTATTGACTTACCCATTGTAGTGGTTGAGATGCTCCACACTGCGAGCATGTGCGCTCATTAGATGCTCCCTGTGCAGCTGCTGTTGCTGTTGCATGGCATCCCTAGATCGATCCCTATCCCTCAGACGCTCGTGTCGATCTCGTTGTCGCTCCTTTTCCCGCTTATGCTGTTGCATATAGGCCGAGTCGCTATTGATGGAAATCTTCGAGGCAGACAAGGACTTGGACGGCATTGAATAGAGGTGGGAATGACGCTCACGCAGATCGATGTGTGTGTTCTCCTTGATCAAAGTCTTGGTAACATGTGCTGGCTGAAGCTCATCACCCACCAGCTCAATGGGCTTGCCACCCACCAGGGTGGTTATGTAGTTTCCCCGCTGAAAGATCAACGGCTTGTCCGGCGGAGTGGATGGGGAGGGTGGTGATGATATGCTTATGCTGGTCACATGAGCATTGTTGGATTGTGTCGTCGCTGCGGACAGATGTTGTTTCTGTTGTTGTTGTTGATGATGCTGGAGATGCTTTGGCTGCTCCTTAACAGTCTGCAGTTCTCGCACTTGCTCCTCCAGGTAAGAAATGCGATGTTGCAGTCGCATATTGTTCTCCTTTTCCTGGTCCAGCTGCTTTTGGGGTATGGGCACGGATTTCTTGCGCAGCACAACCATCTGGCATTTGCCTGAATTGCCCACATGCTTCTGCAGTTCCTCTTTCGTCTTACTGCTCACCAGTCGACCGTTGATCTCCAGTATACGATCCCCCTTGTACAGTCCGTCTCCCTCGAGGGCCCACTCCACAAAGAAACCCGGCTGATCTGGTCTCTGCTGAGCCGCCCAACGTCCAGAAGTGGCGTGTACGGCATGTAGACTCAATGTTACGCCGGAGCTGATGATGTTGTACAGCGTTTGTGCCTCCGGCTTGGATTTCTCCAGTCGAGCCTGTAGAGCTCGTGCCTCCTCTACAATTGATAGCATCTGGAGCTCTTCCCGACCCAGCGCATACTCTAGTTCCGCCTGTCGTATTCTTATATCGATGTTGCTACGGAAAGAGGAAGACAACAGTCAGTAATTGGAAGAAAATACTTCTTATGTAGAATATCCCCTTTAAGATACTTACTCTGTGATGTCCAACTTTTCCAGAGCGCTCTTAAGGTTCTTGATCTTGATGCGTTTGTTTTCCGCTTCGGCCTTGAGGCGGTTCAACTTCTGCTCGGCTGCTGGCTTCTCAGACTCATCGAGAGGCGGTCCACTGGGGCGTGGCAATTTGCCCAGACAGAGCTGAATGCGTAGATTCTGTATGACAGCCTCTCGATCCTGCAGAGCGGAGCGCAACTCCTTCGACTCACTGCGTGTGGAGCGTGAGGAGAGCGTACCGCCCAGGGAGCCTGCCTTGCGTCTGCGTCCCGTTGTGGAGCAATGTGAGGCAGCGCTGCTCAGATGCAGCTGCGTATCATGATTGTTCTCCGACGCAGTGTGCAGACTGTACTTGGCTGCATTGGCACAGCTCTTTGGATTTAGAATGGTCTGCAGAGATAAGAGAGTACATAATTGATTAAATATAGAAAATGTGATAAGACTTTAGTCAGCGCATGATAATTAATTGAAGAACAAATGTTTTCATAGTTTTCAATATCAAATTCAAAATCAGTTATTGATTCCAGAATTAAATAAAATACAGTTCTGAACAAAGAGGTTTGCTATTCATAATAAACCTTTAGAGAGTTTAGCCTCTTGAAGGAAAATAACAAGTGACTGAAGAATGTAAATTTTTAAAATTTCTATATATATTTATTAAAAATATGTTTTAATTTTTTTCGTTTATAAAGCTTTTCATCGGAATAATTTCATTCCAAAATCATATTTAAAATATAGAGCTAAGTAAGGTTGTATGCCATCCATGATGAACTTTGAGCGAAGTCGGTAATTTCCATAACCCTTTAGAGAGTTTAACCTCTTATAATGTAATACAAGTCTGGTGTATTTAAAAGAAGTTACTCCTTGGGAATATCGTATACTCCACACTCGCGATTGGCAGGCAGCGAAGCATCTGCAATAACCAAAAGATTTTGCAGTTAGATCCGTTTGATATTGTCAATTTCTGGATGCTTACCGATTTTCTTTGGATAAGGCAAATTCAAGTTGTCCATGATCTTGATGAATTCATCGAGACTTTTCGTCAGACGTGGATTGAAGCGCTTCTCCTCCCACACACTGCTCTCCAATTGACCTCTGCAAGCAGAATCAAAGCGTTAGCCAAATGTTATTTCCCGTCTCACTTGCTCTGACTCACTTGTAGTCATGGGCCGGATAGATACGATAGTTCTCTGGCAAACTAAAGATCTTGGAGTGCACATTCTCGTAGAGATTTTTTGAGCTGCCCTCTTGGAAATCGGTACGACCGCAACCGCGAATCAGGATTGTATCACCGGTGAAAATGCAACCCTGTTCGCTGATAACGTAGCTCATACAACCATTGGTATGTCCAGGTGTAGCCAAGGTATCGATCCAATGGCGTCCGAACTCAATGCGATCACCTTCCTTGATATGACGATCCGCCTTGGCCCCACTTGCCGCAGCTATGACTGACTGACAACCCGTCAACTGTCTTAGCCAACCACTGCCCGTTATGTGGTCAGCGTGCATGTGAGTGTTAACTGAAATATAAACAGGGTTATTGTAGTAGTTGAGTTAACTGAACCAATTATTACTCACTGGCATATTTCAGCTTAAAGCCCAGGTCTTTTACCAGCTGTGCATCCCGCTTTGCCTGTTCCAGTACGGGATCTATGATGACGGCCTCCCCACTGCTTAGATCCGCCAGGAGATAACTGTAGGTGCTGCTCTCCCCATCGAACAGCTGTAGAATATTGTCAATTTCATCATTAGTGTCATCGATTACATCACAAAGAAATTCTGATAACAATAATACACACTTGACGAAAGAAGAAATCCGGCGTAAATGGTTTCCGTTCCGGCAGACTCATTGTAGCTTGTTGACTATGGAACAGTCGTGGTGAAGCAACAGCACAGAAGCTTTTTATATTTACAGTCCTCGACACTGGCGCAGCAGGTGAACGAATCAACGATGGTAGACGAACGAAGGCCGAAAGTAGACTGACACTCGCGATTCTCATTTTTGTGGGGCTTGGCTCGTTATCTCTCTTTGTGAACGAGGGTGGTTGGGAGTACGGGGGAAGTTAACCGATCGCAATCTAATCGCGTTGTGTGCGCGTGTGTGGAGCTTAAGCTTTGAGCTGACGCTTAAAGCTCTTGTCGTTTGTTTGTTTTGTTGTTTTGCCGGCCGCGTCGATATTGCGTTAATCGTTGGGTGTTTATTTTAAATATCTACATACATATGTATGTAACTGTCTACATATGTATGTGTATATAATCAATTAGCACAATAATACAGCTTAATATGTATGTTTACGACTGATTTCGTTTAATAAATCACTGATAATACACATACGAGCAACACTTTTGGGAATGTTTGTCACAGCACAGCTAGTTTAAACTATTTATTAGCACACTTTACAATAGCAAGTATCGTTTACAAACATATAACATGAATTGCAAATAAAACAATCAACAAAAAACAAATCTGTACGATAGATGAATAAGCTGCAGAGACAACAGCTGTTGACACGAGTATACTTCTTCGGCAACTGGAAAGCTTCGTCAAGTGTGTGGAGCTTTTATGTGTTGGTGCGATAATACGAAAGCTCACAAACCTGTTGCTTTTGTCGTTGACGTAACAAAAGCTTTTTGCTACGACTACGTGCTCAGCGACAGCAAACCGAACGAAGAAGCAAAATGTACGAAACGAAAAGTGCAATAAGAAGCCGGCAATAGCCGTTACAACGACTCTCAAATGCACTCGATGAACAACCACCAACCAAAAGGCGGCACACCCTTCATAAGTAGAAGATTACGAACCTAGCAACCCCTTGCCTTGTAATAATATTCGGGAATTGCATCTGCAAGGAAGTTCTTAGAAATTCTTACAATTTCTCGTGATGACCGGACACTGTCCAGTTAAAACGTGAGAACTTCCTGGTGCGATGGTCCTTTTTTTGACTTTTCACTAAGAACATAAATTAATTTGCATACATTAACAAAATTTCTCATCAGCTGCAACTTTGAACCAAATAATTCGTGTTGAGAACTTTGAATAATTGGTGTAATTTTGTGGAAGAAATTAATTGACCGTATATGACACTTGGTTATTCTTAAGCACGTATCTTCTTCTAAAGGGTGTGAAATAAATACCCGGGGTGATAACTTGGGTAATGATCGTATTTTGTATGCTAATTCGATAAGTATTTGTTAAAAAAAAAATCTATTGACTGTAGCCCATAACTATGAAGACATACGTGATAAGTACTCATACTTGTATTACCTCATATTTCTCAAAATTTTAAAAGTTACACCTCGGACTCGACTCTTATGACTAATAAGCTGTCCAGTTAACCGTCCACATCGGTGCTAAACATCTAAAAATACTCGTAAATTACTGTTGCTTTCAATAATTTCGTTTCGAGTGAAAGTCATTCAATAGAAGAGTTTTACTGTTGTTATTTTTAGTGTTATGGATGACTACCCAGCCGTTTCTTTCTGTTCAACTTATTTGCAAGGCATTGCTTTTGTATTATATTTGGAGTAGTAGTATATGGAAAGTCAACGACGCGTTTTCTTATTATTGTTGTTATTGTTGTTTCTTTATGCGTCGGCGGAAATAGCCTCGCTATCTATCTGTAATATATAAATCAGTTTTTATAGTCTAATGAGCACCCGCAGCTAGAGGTTTTTCAATTTTTTTCATCTCTCCTATTTCTTCAAGTCTAACCTAATTGGATTTCGTAGGTGTAACATGAAAGGCATTTAACTTTGGTATTTAAACTTGAATTTTCATTAAGATAAGCCTAATTTTATTTGTACAATCTTAAATTCAATACAAATTGTAAAAATTATAAAACCTTTCTTTTATTCAGCAAGTTAACTGATCATATATGATATTTAAATAATGTACGATCTTTTGCACTGCTTTACACTGCTTAGCACTGCTTTCAAGTAATCAAGCTAATTTAACCGGTTTTCAGATAACATTAAAACTTCTATGTGAATTGTTTATTTAATTGCACATGTTGATTGCTATCAGAACATCATGAGTATTTAGATGCTAATTAAAAGGCAGATCCTCGATGTTGTTAAGCTATCATTATACAAGTACAACTACCTGGAGTATGTACATAATTTTAAGAATAATATGACGTTTTTTAATACTTTACTCTAAAGAAGTTAACTTATCTGTGTTCTTGACGGTCTTTCTCAAGAATCTCTGCGAATTTTCATAGATAATGTTTTAGGCAAATAAATAGTAATATATTTTTTAATTAAACCTAAAATTCAAAGTTGGGAATTAATGTACACCTTAGAGAAATCCATTATTTTCTTTAGTTGGTTTGTGAAATCAAAAGATGCAATATCTTTTCTCATATTAAGAAATTTAGAAACTATTCGTCTGTGTTTTTTTAGTTATTGATGAACAAGTAAGTTTGAGTGTGTGTGTTGCAAGATTTATTGCTATTGCCAGTGGGAATGAGTTCGTCTTTTGGGGCCGAGAAAGTGCTGCTTAAAAATGCATTACGATGCATTAAAAATTAACAATTAATAGCTGTTGATGGTCTGTAAATCCATAGATGTGACGATGCTTTATTGACTTGCCAATTTTAATTAAGTTTTCGATGTTGCATGTTGCATGTTGGCTATTGACTATGTACCTTGTAATACGTATAAATATACGTATTATTTACTTTTTTTCAAATTTCATTTTCGACAACTTTCTAGCGTGAAATTATGTAAAGTACCTGATGCTGACGCTTGTCTAACTAGCTTGTTTAGTTAGTCTGTGCGTGTCTGTAACTAATTAGTTGCAAATGATTTGCGCACTTATATAATCGAATTAGACAATAGGGTGCCAATCATAATTTATGGGCATACTTACATACATGTAATATGAGCATGTTTATACAACTTGAACTATGAGTTCACTTACCATTGAGGCTGATTTCTGTTTGGCAAAGGCGCGATGATGCGCGGAAATCGGTTCGCTAACCACACTTCCGGTGTCCATGATCCAATTGAAGTAGCTTTCGGTCTCTGCAACAAATAAAATGAGAAAAGTAAATTAACTCTAGTACTTGGAAATATATACATGTATCTCTGAGAGTGATATACACTTTGAACTTTTCAGACAGCCCCTCCAAAAATGGTACCCAATATCCAAGTGCTGCCACTTCAAAGTCACTTTAATTTGCGTTCCGCATCGTTGCGCTAAAACAATTGCCAAGTACAGTCGAGTTGAGATTGTCTTGAGGTCTCCAATCCTCGATTCTACAGACTACGGTCTGCAATTTTCGGTTCGTCGGTCTTAACAACTTTGGCATGTTACAATTTTGTAGCGCGTCCCGTTGAGAGCCAGTTAAATTAGCTCTCTGTTTATATTTAGAACCTTCTACTTATCTAAGCACAAGTATAAGACCACATTAGGGCCTAAAACGTGTCTTTTGCTGCTAACTGAAAAAAGATTCAGAATAGTCATAATGACATGCAAATGTGCTGTAGGGCGTTGAATGTGCCGTTACTGCCACAACTGAAACTGCAACTGCAACCCACTGAGCTGCTGATTGTCAGTTGCAACTTGCAAGAGCTCCCAGCACGCACTTTCATTCGTATAGATACAAATTGTAGATACACATACAGTGGCAAACACTCGCGAGTCATTGTCTGGGAGCCGCAAAACAAAGATATGCATTTGATATGCAGATTTAGCTACACACAAGGTACACACACAAGGTACACACAACAAGATACAGATACAGATGCAGATGCAGATACAGCTATGTACATCGAGAGATGATGTTGCTGCTTGTTGTCTGCATAGATCACATTACCTAATGTGGCGGCAACTGTTGCCTTTGTGCTTTTCACTTGTTGTTTTTTTTTCTTTTCTCTTCTTTTACCGCTGCTAACTCTTTAAGCCCATAAAAAAATAAAAAAACAAAGAGTTTCATTCATAGAGTCTTGTCATAGATACTTGTGACACACAAATGTATCTGACAGATGCTGCCCAAGATTTCCTTTGCATATGCTAATGGCAGAGAGGGATAGATTAATGTATTTGGAAGCGTTGCTAACCGTTAGCTTCCTTTTTTTATGGGTTTGCTAAGAAGCCATGTTCTATTACATTTAATGGGGTTCCGGATAGGTGCATTTCCAACACCGCTTTAGCTATAGCTTAGCTATAAAATAAGGTATTTCAGATCGCAGCTAGCGTTTATCTTTTAAAAAATCATGCCAAATCTTAAGCAGAAATTCAGAAATAACAGAGATTCTTGAGTTGGAAAAGTATTTCTGTAACTAAGTGATAAGAATAAATTTTTGCCATTATTTATTAAAAAAGATTCTTTGCAATCCCAACTCGTTTTGGTTATCAAGTGTGCTCTTTGAGTACCTTGTGACTGTATCTGTATCCGTATCTATTGTCGTGTATCTGCTTATAACATCACTTTGACATTGTGCTATTTTGGATGAACTTCCTTGTCTTCGAGATGAAACAAGGCAGTCATTAGTCTCTTAGACTAATTACCATGCTGGCATCGTTCTACAAATTCAACATTAGAACTTCATCAACATGACAGCTTTGAGTCTTATCTGTCTGTTTCTTGGGTGTAAGCTTGTTCTCAGTTTGCGTGTTGCCTACAGGTAGACAGGTCGACAGGTAGAAATAGTCAGGAACTACACTACACGACACGTTCTTTAGTCATAACTAGTTGTTGCTGGTGGTGTAGTCTATTGTTTTGCTGATGTGTCTAAATTCGAGAGCCCATCATTAATCTAATTTAGCATTAATGCTTAATTACGAACCGACGAGACCCAAATGAGAGTTTTCTTGAGGGTGATTTTTAGATCATATATAGAGTTTGTTGAAACTGAGATATAACAATTTGTGCAAATTGCAGGCTTGTCAAAAGTCCAAAGGTTGCCAAATTGCTGCAGTGTCAGTTTCAGCGTGAGACACAACAACAACTAAAACAATTTATGCACTCAACCATGAAGATCATTGAACTACTTATGTATGTATAAATGTATATAAATTTATGCTCACACTCTCTTATAATATGTTTGCAGAATTTGCGTGGCCAACTTGAAGGGCTCTGCCCGCAATTCAATAAGAACAAGTGCAACAAAACATGGCCATAACCCAAGACAGCAACAGCAACTGCAACTGCAACTGCAACAATTTCCCAGGCACACACCAGGGGGACATGTGGGCGCTGAAGGGGCGTTGAGACCGCTGAAGCGCAACCACACCAAGACCAAGACCACGACCAAGACCAGAAGAACCCAAAGAAATAGCCAGAGTTCTACCAATGTGCCCATGTCTGATAATTACTAAGCGATGGTCGCCGTCGCGAACCAAACGAATAAAATTGCGGTGGGTTTAAATATGTTCACGAGAGTGGATTAATAAGTTGTAAGACTTTGGGATAGACATGTAAATTTTATTAAGTTACATAGATATATTATAAACCAAACCAAATTGTTCCAAAACTTTGATTGCTAAAAGTTATGTTGATAAAGATTACAATAGTATAGATGCTATCTATGTATTCCTTTTTAATTTCTTTTAAATATTTTCGTTGAGAGGCCAGATCTGTGAGCTGAATATATTGAGGCGTCTTGGGGAGGTCAAGTTCAGTTCGTAGCTGTTCTCAAAACTTCGTTAATAAAAGTTTTGTAAATTTAAAAGAGAGTAAAATATATTCTACATATATATTCATTAAGACTAGATATCAGTTAACTGTATTATTTTATGAAAAAATCTGTTAATGCAGAACAGAAAATAGTAGATTTACTTGCTATAAATTATGTCAATCTACATTTAAATTTAAACCTGCTAACTTGAATATTTCATAAGCAGCCCTCGTTAATGTTAAATATATTTAACTAACATAAAATGAAGCAGTAGCGTGTTTCCGGTGTTATAGTCAACAGTGAAACAAAAAATTGACAAACAAAAAATAAGAATAAAACCACGTTTTGGCACAGGGTGCGAGAGGTGAGGCAGGTGTTGGGTTAAACAGTTGAACAGGCTATAAAAATACGTGTAACCGAGAACGAGAACTAGTTGCAAATGTACTGTTAAATTTATGTTGAAAAACATACAAATTGCATTCGGCTGGTCAAGCAACTGGGACATCTGCAAGGTGAAAGAAACTTGTTGAATTCAAGATTCCGGATTCCGGTCTATCAACGGCTCGTTAACTTGTGTTTTCAAGCTGTGACTTTGACCGAAAATGACCTGAAAAATGGTCACAGGTTTCGAAATTGGTGTCGCTTAAGTCGCCTCAAGTTGTCAATGGAGTGGAAAAGGTCTCGCGGGAGATCATAATGCCAAGGAAAGCCAAGTCACTGATCATGACCATAAATTCTAATTAGAAGAGCAGTTTGTTTGGTTCTTGATGGAGAAATGATTCTGTGATGTCTACATATATGTTGAGGATTCTCTTGGGATAAACTAAGTGGTTAGACGCCTCACTGGATTGCTTTGCTCTCTTTGCCCATAAATATGCATTGAAATGCTCACTGATCCCTATCATTTGACAATTGCATAAATTACTTGTACTCGTTTCTATGTAAGTAACTACGATCAAATCATTTGATCGTCAACTTCCAAGCTTCCCACACACTGCTGCTGAGCTTTGCCCTGTACAGAAATTGAAATGATTTTTTATGCTAATGAAATGCACGAATTCAAAGGCAATTCCATTTCAAATTATACACATATAACGCATATAACATTTATACGGTTGCTGTTATTATTATTTTTGTTGTTTTGCATTTGAGTAAACTGAAATATTTGTGGTGACGTCTGCCCCCCACGTATAAAATGTCCAATTTAAACGCGTTTTCTGATTGAAGGTGTTGCCCGACCGACGTTGTCGTCGTCTGCCAGCCAACTTGTTGTTTATATTTACAAACAAACATTTGAATATATTTATAAGCATATTTATATATTTAACTTTTTTTCTTTGAAGCGCACCTACAAATTGCTGTGAGATGAGCTCAGTGCGCCCACAATTTGTGTGTTTTTGTTGTCGTAATGTCGCAATGCAAATTATTTTGTTCAATTACTTAAATGGAGATGACACCTGTTTTGTTTTCTAATACAGTCAGAAGCAAAAACAACATTTAATTTAATTATTCGAGTTGGCAACTCAGCTATTTTGACAAAGCGTTAAATTGTTATAATAAAGTTGGGTTTATAATATTCTTATATTTTAACTCTTTTCTATAATATGATGGAACACCTTATAGTCATTTAAATTATCAGCATTATTTATTTTTATTTATAATAAATTTGGCTCAGTTAAATTTAATTTTATTGTATTAATGAAGAATTGTTTTATTTTTAATTTAAATAGCGCGCCAAACTCTTATGTGTTAGATGGCTCTGTAATGTTAACTAGCAGTGTTAAAACACTGTTAACATTTTCGATGTTCTGTTAAGAACGATTCTGTACGCGTAAATGCTGGTGCAAATCAGACAACGTTCCACCAAGCGCCTCTTTAGCTCAGTGGCAGAGCACTGGTCTTGTAAACCAGGGGTCGTGAGTTCAATCCTCACAGGAGGCAACTCGAAAAATCGATACAAACTTATTTTTTAATTTTCATATTTTTTATTAGAGTAATGAATAATAAATTTACTATTAATAAATAGATAAATGTCGTAGCTCAAGGCTTTTAACATTCATTATACGCATTTGTTGCATATTTTATTTATTTTGTGTGCGAACTTTGTACCTCTTAAACATACTCTATTGTTCAGGGTACAACAACTTTATCAGCACTGTTTGTAATAAATAATTAAAACAAATATCTAATATATACTATCTCGATTGGTAGAGTGTTTTATCTTCGTTTTGGTTGCATAGTATTTATTATTTTGTTTTTTTGTGCAAGATAATTAACGAATCATTATAATAAAAATTGGGCACAATGGTATAATGCCAAAGGTTTGTGTGTTTTATAAACATAAATATTTACCCCCCGGGCCCAATTACGGTTTTTCTGAACAGCTGTTGTTCGCTGATAGATACGGGTACTCGCTTTTAAGTGTGAGTATACTCATGACTGCTGGTATCTGCTGAATGCCTTTGGCACAGTTTCAATTTCAACTCGTTCACTTTATAGTCGTAATTTATGTGGCCAAATGAATTGTTTGTCACACACACAAATTAGCACAGCTCTAAACACACTTGACAATTGTGATCTGGTATGTGCACAAGTGTTTCACTGTAATAATAATAACAACAACATGAACAATAATGACAATGGCAACCAGAGCGACATTGATAAAAATAATCACCTTAATAGAGGCTGAGCACATGGACAGCAAAATGAACCGGACAGAAATGGTCAGAAGAAAACGAGGAACTGAGAAACTGAGAAACTGAGGAACTGAGAAAACTGAAGTGAGTATTACAATACATAAGTTAATAGACTTGACACAAATACGTTATATTTTTAAGCTCGTGATTCTGCATTAGCATTTCTTCATCTTAATCATCATCATGAGCTTTAACTTTAACTTTGGCTTCAACTTTGACTCTGACTTCTAAATGGTCTAAAATGGTTTACCTGTTGAGATATCTTGGCCAGGTGCTTTGCAGCTTAAACGAGTGCGCGTACTTGGCTCTCTTGATAATTAGCCATAATCTCAACGAACAATTAACGCCAATGGGTTCAGCTAGAATGTCATTTGGGTCGCGTGAAAGTTGTGCTGGCAAATCATTTATGCAAATCAATTCTCTACCCTCTAGAAAGTTTATAGACCTCGACTATCGTACGTAGATATCAGTTATTTAAGTATGTATTTGTTACTGTCAATCGAATCGAAAGTGCCAATTATTGTTGTAGATCTTTCAACGATTTTGTCAATCAGCGGAAATATCAATCTTCACATTCAAAGCGAAATCTATAGCCGAAGCAGGTGAAAATGAAGATCATGCTGAATAAAGCTTTAATTGTTGTCAACTTCTTTGAAATGAAAGTGAAACTAAAACAGTTTCAACTCATCGAGAAGTTGAAATAATCAAACTGAACTCGTTAGCTGCTTTCCAATCAAGCTCAAGTTGCACTCTAGACAGAAGAAAGAGACTTAGGCATATTATGGAGATTTACATATCAATGGCCAGAAACTTTGATTGGGTTGTTGGCATTGAGCACAAAGACAAATATACTCGTAAGGCAAGAGACAAAGAGCAAACGAGAAAACAAATACAACAAAGTCAATAGAAGAAGAATCTAAGAAAAAAATATGTTAATAGCCCCCCGGTTCAACATCCTGTTCGGGACAAGGCCCAAAGGGTTGCTTGGATCTTATTTGAAATTCGAGTCTCAATAAACCTGGTACCGTTTGTCGTCTACCTCAATTGTTATTCAAATGCAATGCACACAGAGATAGAAACAGAGACAGAGACAGGGACAGAGACTCTTAAAATTAATGACAGTATCGAGAGAACAAGACAATTGGAAACACTCATTGTTAGATACCTGCTGCTTGCTACTGTTGTTGATTTGAATTCAACAATTACCTGAGATTGTGACTCAACCGCAGAAAATCATATGTAATTACAGTGCTGCATCAATGCATGAACATTGGTCAAGGGCAAATTAGAAATTCCAATAGAATTTCAATGAAATGGAACTCTTGATTTGATTCTGCGGCGACACAAAATTGCCATATAGTTGAATTGGAATTTATATTAATTACTGAAAGCATCAGCAATTCAAATCGCGTTTTAATAGCTGTGTGCGTATTAATTTATTTCTTTATTATATACATACATACATATATGCTTTAAAACAATTTTCTTTCTTGATTGCGAAAGGCAATTCTTTTGTTATGATAAGCTAGCAACTTTCAAGCCAACTCTGACAGGTCTTTTGTCTGCGGTCTATCCACAGAAAACAAAAAAAGAGCAGAATAAAAACTTTACCTCTATCAGGTAGCTATAAGAAGCTGTTTCGTAATCCACAATTCAAGTGTAAAATTTGCCAAAATGCGAGAACGTAAAGTGCAATTTAAAGTCAAGATCTCAAGTATTTGCAAATCTTCAGCTGAAGAACCTTGCATAATCATTTTGTGGCACAAATACTATTGTGTGTTGAAGGAGCGGCCTTAGATATATTGCCACATCATTGCTGGGTGCGCCTTTAAGCAGGTTGCACTGTATGAACTGTAATCATCAAATGATTTGACCTTTACAAATGACTTGCACTCCAGTGAGTAATTTCAAGTTGTAAGTTTCTAATTTCAGTTAATTGATCACTTACCACTAGGTATTCGTATATGCTCGATAAATTGCGATTCTGAATTGCCTTTGTGTTGGTTGGTTTCACAAAATTTCCAAAACACGCATCAATGAAGGAATTTCAAATCAATTCAATTCATTTCATTTAGTTTCGATTGAATTCATTTCGTGCAACTTTTGTTGCAATTATTTACACTTTGGCAATAAATCAATGAAAGCGGCTATTGTTTAAAACTGATGCTGCTGCGTTTGCAACCACATTAGAGACCCGAAACCGTCACTAAATCGTCGCACAATTCACTATTATCGTTGTTATTAACTTTGATGTATTTTTATTACAATTGTTGACTTGGCTTTCAGTTTAATTTGTTTTTTTTTTCTCAAATGTTGACCACAAATTATTGCCGTTTTTGCTTTGATTCAATTAATTCAATTCGTGTGCGAGCGCACATCGCACACAATTCAATTTCCGTTTGTCATTCAACTTCATATACTATTTGATTTCCTTTTCGATGCATTTCCGTTCTCCTTCCCCCAAAACCCCAACAGGAAATTTACACTCGAGCGCGAAAAACTAATAAACAAACGACAACAACAACAATACACAAAAATATTCGCGTCGCAAGAGAATTCCTTGTTGTCTTCTACGCAAAGGCAGCACAATTTCAGGTTGCGCAGGCGCACAACAATTCAAAAGATCGCAACGGAGCGAAAAGCGAGAGAATTGAGAGAGAAATAGCGAGAGAGCGCAACGTTGTGTCTGGCACGACGGCTACTTGAGCACTGAACGTGCTGAGCAACAGCAACAACAGCAACAGCAGCAGCAGCAGCAGCGGCAACAGCAGAAGCAGCAACTGCGCAACTGAGAGGGTAACTCTTAGAGTTAACAAACTGCCTTTTAGTGCTACATTCAATGAGAGCTTTGTCTCTATTTATTGTGGTTTGGAAATCACGGCAAAAATTCAAAATAATAGTAAATATATTTATACAGAAAATTTCTACAAATCTGATTACCCAAAACCAAGGCACAGCAATATCAAATGTCAAGAATTGATAAAATTAAAACACTTTTCAAATAAATAAAATCGGTTACATTTGAAATTTGTATACATTTTAAAAATAACTATTGACTATATAGATCATATCATGACTAAAATGACAATCCGCACGAAAATCTGCTTAGATTTGACAAGCTAATGCAAGTTTGAAATATGTTGACCCTTGGGACTGGCAACTTTACAAGTAATAGCTTGCTTTGACGAAATTGATTATGAAATCGTTAAAATAAACTCCCGATTAAACCTGTGGCAGCTTAAACCCAAAGAAAAGTAGCCTTAAGAAAATTACACTCTCATTTTTGTTACAGCAACGTTTATGCCAACCCTCGTTGTTACAAGCACACTACGCAGTCGCATTGAGTTTGATCTCAACTCTGCCGAATTTGGTGGTGGGTTTTCGTAAAGAGCGAGCCAAAATGAGAAACAAAGCGACAGAGAGAGAGCAGGAGAGTGAGAGAGTGAGTGTTGCGTGAATTACTAGGGCAACTATAGCTCGACTTTGGTTTAAAACTATGTATAATAGTCATAGGCAGCAGTATAGTATTATAGTTAATAGTGAAGTGCATTGAACTCCCCCTGCCTGAAGTTGGGATTGCATCTTTGGCAGAAGGCGTCTCCTCATTTTGACAGCTGCCATCGGCTTGAGATTTTTATGATGTGCATCTTAAATGTCCATTTCCGTGGTAGGATAATCGCTAGAGTTTCATATTATCAGTAAAAACCCATTGACTGACTGACTGACTGACTGACACACGAGGCCGAGAAATTTGTTGGTGGTGCCTTTTATGAAGTGGCTTGGTATTTCGATGTGGCATTCAGATCCAGATAGAGATCAGTGCGCGCTCGTGCGCAAAGTCAATTAAAATGATCACAACAACCCAAATACAACCCTTTGTTGTAGGGGGTTGTAGCATTTGGTGTTGTTGTTATATAGGGGCGGAGGTTGCCAGCGTTGATTACATTTGGCCATTAAAAATCATTAAAACCAGCACAGCACGAAGCACCCAAAACAGACACGAAACTAAAAGACATAAATCAAAAAAATACAAAATACAAAAAAAGGATGCATTTATGCATTTACCAAAAAATGCGAAAAGGTCCTTTCGCATGCCACGCACGCTTTTCAAATGTTGCACGCTCCCTTTTTTAGTTTTTTAGCTGGCAAGCTTTTTTTATTCAACATTTCGATTAGCTAATGTCGCCGCCTATAAATCAAAACTCGGACAATGGTGCGGGTCCATTAAAAAATGATGTAGAAAACAGTGAAATGTGGGCATACCGTTAGTCTATTACAAAATCAAAACTGTTTAAACAAACACTAAAAAGACATAAAAGAAGAAGATGTTATTACCATACAAGTTCGTTGTTTGAGTCTTTTGATTTTGCGTTGACAACACAAAAGAATTTGACGAAGACAAGAAACTACGCAAGTCTATAGCAGATATTGTAGATGTATGTATATACATATGTATGTCTGTATGTTTGTCTGTCAACTTACCACAAACCACGACGAGTACTACGTATCATAAAATAACAGACACTTCCTCTAGGATGCCCAAGTGAGGGGTAAAAGGCAAAAGAAAAATCACTTGTCGCTGTCATTCCACAGCTACTTTTTTATGGTTTTCCCGAAAAGAAAAGCAAAGTAAACACAAAAAAACACCGCAAGTGGCAGGAAAATCTTTCAAGCATTTGCTGGGAAACCCAACACAGGCCAAAGGCCACAGCAAACGTTGTAAATTGTAATTTTGTGGCTGCACGAGAAACACAATTTTCGGAGCACTTGAAAAAAAAACAGGACGGTTGAACTAATTTATGCCCCAAGGGTCAATGTGATGCCTGAATTTTCCAATTGCCTCATTACATCAGAAATACATATCTTGACTCTGGTAACTCTCCTCTGTATTCCCAATTAAACAAACATTATGTGGCACGCCAATGCTCTACATACATACGAGTATCATAAATGCGAGTCTACTTGCAATATTAAGTGGCACTTTCAACAATTTCAGCTGTTTCTCAGTAGTTGACGCTTCGTCAGGTGTCTGTCTATCCCGGTTTTCAGTTCTCGCTTCCAGCTTTCCGGTTGCCAAGTGCATGTCCATGAAACATGAAGCGTTTCATGATCGCGGAACCATAAATTGTGTCACTAATGCAATTTTGCAATTAAAGTGCAACAGGAAAGTAACAACTTCAACTTCACTGGCCCATAAAAATGGTCATACTTATGAGTACACTTACTACTGTTTAATTACACAGACTAGTTAAAAAGAGACTTCTTTTTTATAACATGTATTCATTCCAAGGTTCTTTACCCAGTAATTGCTATTAGTTTGGCACTTATAGTTCATTCATTTCAAAGTCTCAGATAAAATCACTTTCACAAAAATAACATAGTAACACCTCAGTTGTCCTGTTTAGCTAGCATTCACTGTATGTAGAATATAAAAGATAAGAATATTCCTCTTAAATATTTCATATTTAAAGTTATAGAATTTTAAGAGAAATGTACTAGACAATTCTAATGTCAATATGTTTTCTCTATTTTTAGGAATATTAGTTTCTCGACTACAAAAATTCTTAAGTCATAAAGTTGAACCTTCTTTATTAGAATATTTATATACATACATACATAGCACAAGATTCTAATCAATATTTATAGGCAGACATGCGCATACCGATTAATTAGTAATATTGATGTTTTCGTTTAAAAAATGTTTAACTAACTTTTGCTCATTTTACATAAATTGATTATGATTGATTGTTGTAGTGAGAGCTGCTTTTGTTAATCAAGCACAAGCTGCGACCCTCAGCTAAAGTTTCAAAAATACAATCTACAGAGTGAAATATTTGTGCTGGAAAAAAAGGAGAAACCCCAAAATTAAGTGGAAGGATTGCCTCCTGTGAGGATTGAACTCACGACCCCTGGTTTACAAGACCAGTGCTCTGCCACTGAGCTAAAGAGGCGGCTGTTTTAATGGCGCAAAATTAGCGAACTTAAGTTTCCCAACTATAGTTGCTCATATTGCAGATGCCGACTTTGTAATTTGTAGTTGTATTGGTATTTGTATCTGTGGCTTGTATCTTGTATCTAACACATGTTGACACAGTTGTCGCGGCTGATAACTGTTTTTATGTTTTGTCTACAGCGTCAGATATGAAATGAGTATAGAGACACGACAAGGTCGGCGTCAGGACCGGATATTAATTTTTAAAAATTACACACACTCATACTTATTATAATTATTATCATAATAATCATCATCATCATCAACTGAGCTCAACCCGAACGTGATGTCGATGTGCCTCGGGCTGTGCGCTTCAGTGGCCCATGACAATTAGGGCCAAAAGAAATTCGGTTTCGGCAGGCTCACCTGTTGTAAGTGAAACCAGCTGAAATGGAGATGGATTCAAAGTCGAAGTCGAAGTCGAAGTCGGAGCCGAAGACAGAGCTAAAGATGAATCCATTAGTCTTGCTCAAAATGAAAACGACATGCCCAATGAACAAATATTTTCACATCATCATTTTGATTAACAAAGTTTACACTTGTGGTTGTGCGTGTGTGCGCGAGTGTGTGGAGATCAGTTCAATTTCAGTTTTCAGTTTCAAAGCAACAGTGCGTGTTAAATGGATCAACGATCTATGCGCTTCACTAATCGATCTTAGCCTCAACTAAATTTATCCTGTCTTCAACAAATCAATCGATTTCAGCTTCTGCACACATGTGATGCACACATTGTGGCAACAGAATTCACACGGCGCACAGCAGGATCTGAAGCTGGACCCTTGCCCTACCTTGCCCCTGGGCCAAAATAACAAAAAGGTAATTGCAATTAGGCAAGACAAACAACTGGCGCGTGCTGTGCGCCGTCAGAGTTATTGGAAATTTAACAGCTGTTGGACACCTCCAAGGCGTTAAGAACAAGCCAAACCAGCACACACTTTTATCAAACCCATCGAGCATAAGGTTTTGCCCTAAATACTCACATATGTCTAGGGAAAGGTTTTAAGGGAGGCAGAAAAGGCTTCTCAAACTTCATAAGGCATAGGAATAACTATTTCCACTATAACATTTGGGATTTTCCCCATGAATGATTATTTCCATTATATCATTTGGGATTCTTCCATTAAGAAATAAACCAATAACTTAAGCACATTTGGAACTTCTAAGCATTTCTAAAGATGCAACTTAAGATAATGTCTGATCAGTTTAAATTGTGAGAAGATACCTTCTTTTCCTTTTGAAGTATATGTGTTTTAAACAGGTATGTTCTATATACCTCCAACTACCCATAAATTTCTTAAAAAGCTTGACAAAATTATAAATTTATAAATAATACTCCATTTGACAATGCAAATCAGAAACCATTCCGTTCAAAAGTGATTTGAGTAGTACTTATTTCAGGAACAGCAAAACTGATGGGATTATAATCGAGAACAGTTTCGGGTTAAATTCAGAACTTAAGCTCAAATTTAGTTATCAATAAAATCGCATTAAAATAAAACCGCAAAACGATTTCAAATCACATCAAATCTTTATTAGCTGCATTTAGCGGCTTATTTTTTATATATTTTTTGACAATCGACCCCGGAAATGCCAACGAATTGAAGGATGTGGAAAACAATAGAGGAATTGGGTGAGAAATTGTCTGATTTAGTGTAAAATTGCCTGCACCCGAATGGGGACAAAAAACACAAAAAAAAGCAAAAAAATGAGGCTTAATGCGCGCTGACAGGCAATAGTATTTCATCAATGTGCACATTATCCTTTGCATAAAAAAAGGACGTGTGTGTCAGTCGGCAATTCGTCACGATCTGTCAGTGGCAGTTGCAACGACCCCGACTCATCAATCTGAGTCTCAGGTTGTAACTGTATTAGATGTTAAATATCAGAGATGAGCCTCATGTCCTGTAAATGTGTCCTGCGCACGCGTCAGTCTCACAACTTTCCCATTTCCACATTTTCCATTTTCCTTTTGCAGCTGTCGAACAGACGCCGACGCCGACGCCACCACTCGAAATGTAATTGTTTTTGTTAATATTGCGCATGTTCAACCCCCTCTCGGTTATGTGGAAAACACTCCCGTCTGGCATTAGCTTTTGTTTTCCACTTCAGAGTCCATACAATGCCAGACGCAGTCGAGAGCACTTTCCATTGTTGTTGCTTTTGTAAACATGCAGTTTTTACTTTGCTTTTACTCGTTTTTTCTATATTTATTTTTAATTTTGAAGCACTTAATTAATTTGAGCTGATTGCGATGCCTAAAGAGTTTCCATGCGTTGCGTTAATGAAAATTCAATTAATGCTTTTGTTGACTCTGCGATTCTCAAAATTTTAAATTTCCAAATTTCATTCCTTCTCATGTCCCGTCGAGTTGCCTTTTAAACTCTAATCTTAACTGCCGGAACACATGTGGCGCTAGGAGAACAACTGCATTCAGGCATCTCTCAAATGATTAGAAATTAGAGTTCCTCAGGGGCAATCGGGCAGTCAAATTAAATTATTATTACATCTGTGATCAATTCAATAAATCAATTCAATGTACATGGAATTTCTCAATACTCTTCCATGCTTTCAAACTGTCTGCGAACTGGTAATTTTAAAATTTCTATTCTTTGTCAGGGAAGTTGACATAATTATAGAAAGCAATTAATGTATATATAAAAGAAAATATTTTTAGATAAAAGGATAAGTACTTGGTAAGAGATAAATATTAATTTAAAAATAATACAAGTAAATCATATAGAAATAATTATACACATTTGCAATTATGTAGAGCTATAGATGTTGATATATTAATACGTAGATTTTACAGAAATATAAAGTAATGAATAAAAAAATCAAATTTAAATCAAATAAAGATTTCTCTTTATCGTTTATTGATATATAACTAATCGATCCGACTGGTGATTGTGTTGGATTTGGGCCATTTTCAATGTCAAACAAGCGATTGAAATCAATTGGCTTAGGAAAACGTTGTCAACACTTTATTAAACTTGAACTTAAACGTATTTTAAAGATTGTTTTAAATTAATTAAGAAGCGCAATTAAATTTGCATCGACTTTGCTCCGGGGGGGCAAATGTGGGAAATGTTGACAATGAAACTCGTTTTTGGCCTCTTAAAAAGACATTTTCAGTGATGACAACAACATGATACAAATATGCACAAGAGCCATAAAACTGAAAATGGCTAAAAGTCAGTTTATTTATTTTCGTAACATGGGACTGGTCGACTGTCGGACAATGGCAACACAAATTGTTATAAATTATTTATGGTTTTAATGTCAAAAGCCACCCACAAAAATGGCCATTTACAATTTGTGGATAAATGTTGAAATATGTTTCAATTACGTTTGCGAATATGTTGCAAGTTGGTTCCAACAACGGACAAGGGAAGGTTGCAGGAAGCTACTAACTGGGCCTATAGAAAATTTAGTTTATTTAGTTTATGCCATTAATTGCTTTGTCTGTTGTCCGTTTGTCTCACTGGCTTTGTTTGGGTTTGGTTATTGTTCGTGAATAAAATGAGTGCTCGTGTGAGTGCGCTTTAAGTTGACATGAATCGTTGCAAGAGCAACAATGGAGTGCACTTTTTAATCGCAACAGGCACAACACAGAATGCCGGAAGTTCGTTGCATATTGCACAACAGCAACAACAACAAATAGTTCAGTATATGTTGTTCAAGTTGCAACGGAAGTTTAATGAAATTTTTGCACAATCGAGAATCAGAAAAACGAAATAAACTGTAATTAACTGTCGGCTCTTGAGTGCTCAAATTAATGGTTATAATTCGTAGGACCCATGGACTTTATAGGTGGGTAGGTAAGCATTTATTCCACATGAATTTGCATATAAAGAAGAGTATCAGAAGAGCGAGCGTCCAAGCAGGGTCAGGGAATGACATTACACAACGACTGTGATTCGAAATGCATTCACATTCACATTCAGAATCATATCCTGGTCTCCTTCCTTACAATGCATCACAATTAGGGGTGGCAAAGTTTGAGGATGACGATGAGGATGATGATGGTGATGATGCTGCAACTGCTGAGAGTGATAAATATTTTGCGCTTGAATGACAGCTCATAAAGTAGAGTTGCCAATGGATCGGTTTATTCGCATTGACAGGAGCAGAAGCAGCTTTATTGATAATGTTAATGTTTCTATGAGAGTCGTAACACTGATTACGAGTAACAGGGCACATCCTTTGAGTGCCAATGCACTGTAACTGTACTGCAAGTGGCAGCTGTCGGATTTGTTTGTTGTAAGCATCGTTTATTTGCCGCTTACAACAAACTACAAACTACATACACATGTACTCGTAGTCAGGCCCCTTTTGATTGATGACGTTGATGCTTTTGACATGTTGTCCAGTTTTGTTGGACTGACAGACAACAGCCACCCTGTACATTGCACCCTGCAAGTCTTTTCCAACACTGATAAACAAAAGGGTTACATTGCCAAAGTCAATAGCAGGGTGGAGTGTAGAGATTCAACAGCTTACGAAATTACCATATAGAAATCGTTGCGCCCTCGGGTCCAGACTAAGGTTTAGCCGGCTTGAGGTGAGTATTCGGTTTCAGTTTCGCATCCCATTGTGCATAATGCATTTTCACAGCGGTACACCACCCCAAAGTGCCCAAAAAGAAAAACCCTCAAAAGAAAGGAAAAGGGAAAGTGGGCGTTGTAATGTTGACACTGTAATTTACGCATTTCACCTTTTATGCGACATACAAATTTGCATAACGCATTCAACTTCAATCGGGACTTCCAAAGGGCTGTCGCTGGGTAATTTGATATGAACATAATGCATAATAATACCTGCATACATATGAACATGCGAGTACTCCTTGAAATATATATATTTACATTTACCTAAAGCTAGGGGTACAGTTATGTTGCTTATGATCTTGATTTTGAACAGCATTTTATAACAGCTTTCTGATATAAATTAAATCAGCTATAATATCTTTAATTTCTAAGATTTCTACTCTTAAACAAAGTTAACTTAGTTTAACTATGTTCAAGGGAAATAAATCTCAGCTAATTTCTAAAAAGAAATGCGAAATACATACTACAAATTATTTTGTCAGAGTTTCGCTTTTATTATCATTGAAATCTACAATTTTAAACATACAAGTTGCAGCTCCAATGACACAATTGCGTCCGTTGCAAGCAACTTCTTTCCTTCCCACGCCACAGATAGAAATACTCACCCAGAGTTGAGTCTTTTGCTTACAATTTACCATAACAAATTGCCTCTTGAAAGTAAGTAAGAATGTAGACATTTGGAACAATTCCTAGAGCCCAACTTGTCTTCATCAGTTAGACAAAACAAATTAGGTTGCAACAAAAACAACCTTTCAGCTATTTTGCCAGCTGCTTGTTCCAATTTCAAGGCAAGTGCCGTTGATAGATAATATCTAACATTAATCGTAAATAGCATTAACACGTATTAATATTGACTTACGCCCTAATTGAGCTCTGTTCCGTACGCGTTGCCAACTGTTCAAACAGCCCCCGAATAGTGAATTTTCGTGAGCAAGCAACAAGCCGCCACTAAGTACACAGACTTTATCAGCAGTTTTAGCGAGGCGCGTTGCTCAGGCCTCTTTAGCTCAGTGGCAGAGCACTGGTCTTGTAAACCAGGGGTCGTGAGTTCAATCCTCACAGGAGGCAATCTAACGAAATCTAATTTTTAACATTTTTAAAATTGTATTCAAAGTTTTCAATCACTACTACTTAAATAAAATTCAATTTAATTTATTTATGCATATAAGAGACATACAGAAATTCTATTTCAATTTGTGTCTAAAAATTAATAATATTGTTGGCCCTTATTTAAGCAATTAAGCTCAATTTAATTTATTTATGTATATAAGAGACATACAGAAATTCTTTTTCAATTTGTGTCTTAAAATTAATAATATTGTTGGCCCTTATTTAAGCAATTAAGCTTTGTACGGACACTGTTAAAATATCGTGGAAGCTTTACATTGTAAAACCATGCAATTAAATATATCAGATAATATATCAGTGGGATTGCCATTGAAACGATCGCTTAAACTTATACTTGGAATTAGAAGCTTTAAAGTTTTATTAGCGTACTAATACAATCATTTTAAAATTTCTATGAACTAAGCACAATTTCTAAAAAAAAAAACTATTTAGACTGTTAAAACTATTTTCAATGTGTTTTGTTGAGTACAGTATTTTACTTATTAACATCATGTTCACATTATCGTTATCACATTTAGCAAGCCAAATGAATCAACTTATAATGACCTAAGTTTCTGGGAAGTTTATGTAATTTGTATTAGTAACAATCTTAAGTAAAGAAAATGTATTTAGAATTAAAAAAAATCCCGTTGATAAGTTAAAGTCAAACCCGCGGGATAATGAAGATCTGCCTCCTGTGAGGATTGAACTCACGACCCCTGGTTTACAAGACCAGTGCTCTACCACTGAGCTAAAGAGGCGAATGAGCCGAGTGCGCCAAATAACTCACATCATTTTGAGACTGAGGCTACCAATATTATTGACTTTTATTTGGCAGCTAAATTTAGCTTAATTTATAATTAAGTTAACGGTCTTTTCATGTTCCCTTGTGTATGAACATCTGTACAAATTTTCATCTTTATAGTGAATACCCCGATAGAGGCGAGCGGGAGATTCTCTCTGAAACTGATAGAAGAACAAAGAGAAGAAAGAGAGCGTATTTTAAAAAGTTGTTTGTAAACAAATGCAGCATCTACAAGTATTTTAATCTCTCCCGATCTCGCAATCTTTGATTTTCTCTGGTGCTCTGAATAGCACGCTTTTTGGATCTATAAATAAAAGAACCGAAAGTTGTCTGGATACCACACGTTGTGGCTATATATCCGACTGTTCAGTGCGGCTGCAGTATTCATAGACGAAAGAACTAGATTTTTCACTACTTGCATAATTTAGAAATTTCTACCAAATTTGTCGATAAAAGAGAATTTATTGAGTTAACACTATGAAAATGCCACTTAGCCAGCAGAAAGGCTTCTTTGCCGAATACTATCTGAAGCTGAGGGAAGCAGGTGGTGCCGATTGTGAGACGGACATTGCCAAATTATCCGGATGTGGCAACGACGACGAACGCGTGGCATATGTGGATCAGCTGAGCTGGGTGCGGTCAGGGGATGCGGGGCTGCAAGTGGAACGTGAGTTTAAGGGAAAGAATGCAACAGTCTCCGCAGAACTCAAGGAACGTGCCACGGCTGCCTTCAAGCAGAAGAAATGGCTGGAGGCCATGTTGCTCTACAGCCGAAGCTATGTGGCTCTGCCCAATGACAAAAGTGAGTACACAGAAAGAAAAATCATTCTAAATTAAATTCTTAAATACATCAAATCAAATTCAAGATCACAGAACTGTTGATTGATTTTTCTTGTGTAGTATTTTTAATCTTTGAATAATTAATATATTATTGTTACCTGCTGACCACCAGTTTTGGAGCGTTCCATTGCGCTGGCCAATCGCTCGGCCACGTTGTACCATATGCAGAAGTATAGCGAGTGCCTGGTGGACATCCGACGAGCCCTCGAGCTGGACTATCCCAAGGATCTCATCTACAAGCTGTACGAGCGACAGGCTCGCTGCTATATGGCCCTAAAGGATTATCCCCATACAATCAGCGCTTTCAAGTGAGTATCATTTGCTGTTCCATGAAAAACTTGATCTCATTTTGATTTTCATTTGCAGAAAATGCATCACAGCCATGGATGATTCTACGCTGCCCTCTGACAGACGCTCCAAGCTGCATTTGGATGCTATGACTATGATCAAAATGCTGGAACAGGATCCACGCACCGGCAAACAAGCCGCCAGACAGCAGAAGCTTAAAAATGTCAATGCTTTGGAATTGGATCAGGCTCAAACGTTGCCAGATGAAAAGGAATTTTTTAGCTCGTTGGTTCGCATCGATCAAAATTCTCAAGAGGGACGCTTCGCTCGTGCCTCTGCAGATGTCCAGGTGGGACAGGAGCTGCTCGTCGAACGTCCTTATGTCGCTGTGCTGCTCGAGAAGTTCGCTCAGACCCATTGCGAATATTGCTTTGTGCGGTAAGTTATAGAAAACATTTAACTCAACTGACTACTAGCAAGTGTTTTAAAAGCTTATTAAGTACAAAGAGCAGTGCTAAAAGTAAATAATTTCAAAACATTCTCAATCTTATATTTAGGATTAATATTGTGGGAGAACTAATTTAGTATGCATACTAACATTAAAGAGCAATTTCATATATCTAACTTTGAATATATTAAGTTCAATTTTAAAATTGTTTGATGATAAATAAGATCAATTTCCAACCACATTGACTACTTTTTTAATCTTAATACAGAACTGTTGTACCAGTTGCCTGTCCAGGCTGTTCCGATATTGTTTACTGCTCGGAGCAGTGTCAGCAGCGTGCTGCAGCCAAGTACCACAAATATGAATGTGGCATATTGCCGGTCATTTGGCGTTCAGGTGCCTCCATTAACAATCATATGGCACTTCGCATCATTGCCAGCAAACCATTGGAATACTTTCTCCAATTGAAGCCAACCATTGATGAGGAGCTGTCCTTGGAGCAACTTTTAAGGTGAGTCTTAAGCTTACTTGCAAACTGTTTTACAAGACAAATTAAATTGAATAGAGTCAAGAAAATTTAAAACTGAGAGTTAAAAAAAGATAAAAATTAACTTTTTTAATTTAGAGTAAGAAAATATACAAATATATCAAAATTATTTATATTTCTGTTTATATATTCCACTAGAACTTATTTTATTTATGTATTAGCTTTCCTTGAGTACTTATGATTTAATTTAAAACTTTTAATTTATTTTATTTTTGCTGAATGTTTTCCTTTGCTTTTAGTTTACCCAAGGATGACTTCCGTCGTGTCGCACACCTGGAACGACATCAAAAGGAGCGTCCAGCTTCGAACTTCTTTCAGTACGTGCTAATGGCGCGTTTTCTAACCAGATGCCTGCAATCAGCGGGTTACTTTGGTAATGAACCACAGGTGGATCAGGTGAGAGTCATCAGCTCATTGCTGTTGCGGAGTCTGCAGTTCATTCAGTTCAACACCCACGAGGTGGCAGAGCTGCACAAGTTCAGTACCGAGAGACGGGAGAAGTCCATCTTCATTGGTGGTGCCATATACCCGACTCTGGCACTTTTCAACCACTCCTGCGACCCAGGTGTGGTGAGATACTTCCGTGGCACCACCATTCACATCAATAGTGTGCGACCCATTGAAGCGGGACTGCCCATCAATGAAAACTACGGACCGATTTACACACAGGACAAGCGGGAAGATCGTCAGGCTAGGTTGAAGGATCTCTATTGGTTTGAGTGCAATTGCGATGCCTGCCTGGAGAGCTGGCCCCAATTTGATCAGCTGCCCAGGGACATTATTCGGTTCCGTTGTGAGGCGCCCAATAATTGTTCAGCAATCATTGAGGTGCCGCCTACTTGCAATGACTTTATGATCAAGTGCGTCACTTGTGGGGAGATTACTAATATTCTAAAGGGTCTGAAGGTTATGCAGGATACGGAAATGATGACACGTACAGCCAAGAGGCTCTACGACACCGGCGAATACTCAAAGGCCCTAAACAAGTTTGTCGATTTGCTGCGTATCATGTACGAGGTGTTGGCACCTCCGTTCCCCGATTTCTGTGAGTGTCAACAGCATCTGAAGGATTGTTTCCTTAATCTGGGCAATGTTTACAACTTGGATTAATATGCTATTTATTTACAATGAATGTAAAATCTTTTAATATGAAATAAAACAGTTAAAGACTACAAACTACACGCTTTACTAAACTTTAAGGAACTTTATCAAACGTAGTCTCATTTTATGATAAACTAATTAATACTATATAATGAATGAGAGGAGACTCAAATAAAAGTATAGTAATACTTGTAGTAAAAGCATTAATGGACTTAAACAAACTTCTTCTAGTATAAATGAAAGCAAAAGAATTATTTCAACCTCTAATGAGCTTTAATAACATTTTTGTTGTGATCATTGCGCTAGAAAAATCAACAATAATAATGCAATAAGTACTAATGAAAATGTTCATTTTCTTTATCAGCAGGAAATACCCATTTAAATATTATATCTGCCAGTTGGTGCTCATAGCACTACACCGTCCACTGTGCAATCGGCTGCAACCTGCAAATCTGCTATTTCCATAGTAACAACAGCGATAACAGCTCATTATCGGCAATGAGCTTGTAACTGAAATATTACAAATATTTTGGAATGATTAATTTCTGTTCCCCTGATAGAGTCCTCTAGTGCTCTACTTACATCCACAACTCCAGCGAACTCGGCTACGCTCCACTTGATCCCTCAGATAACAGCGCACCTCATCGCTTTCATATAGATCCCAGAGCCAGTCATAAGCGGGGGTGAAGTGGGGTGGCCTTGTGGCCGGGGCATAGGTCGGATAATACGGCGGCCAAGTGGTAATAGTTGGCAACTCAGTTGTGGATGTTGTGGGTGGTCTTCTTGTTGTTGTAGGTCGTTTTGTTGCTGCTTCTATTATGGTTGCTGTTGTTGTCGTTGTTATTGCTTCTGTTGTGGTTGTTGTGGGTAACTCTGTTGTTGTAGTTGTTGTCGTTGTGGGCAACTCTGTTGTTACCTCTAATGTTGTTGTCGGTGCAGCTTCCGTGGTTGTTGTTGGAAAATCCTCAGGGAACTCTGGTTCAATGTCTTGACCCAGCACTTGACTCCACAGCAGCCACAGGCAGATGAATTGAAACTTGAGTGTAAATTGCATTTCGTATTGAAAAATTGACCCGTGTTGTCGCGTGTTGCTTACTTTTAAGACTAAACCCCAATCGACCATCAGGCTGAGCATCAAGTGTCGATGTTTAAGTCAACGTCAACGTTAACGACGCGTCGCTAGTCGGCAGAGAAAATTGATTAAACTTACTTATTCCATTCGTGGAAGGCGTATGAGTAATTTGTATATTGCTCGGTTCTTTTCGGCTAAGAGGCAAAAGCCAAGTCGCAATTTGCAAAACAAAACACCTTAATGGGTATTACAATTGTGGCATGTAAAGTGGGGCAAGTGGTGGGTACAGGGGGGAATTCCGTTGCCTTATCAGCAGTGAAACCGACGAAACGAATATCACTTTAAATTATTTACCTGCGGGTGGATGAGCACGCGTGCGCGAATTACCTTGTAACATATTCGTTTCTTTTTTAATGGACTTTATTTTGTTGCACCCGCATAAGGTGCTGCACAACTTGATGACGCAAAGAACTTTTGCTTTCCATTAAAAATTGAGTTGAATGAATGCAAGTCTCATATGCAAATTGATAGCTATTGAACTTCAATTAACACGTAATGCACTAAAGGGATATTCACATTTCATGCTTTATGAATACTCGCCACAGGTAAATATTAAAATTACAATTTGTTTGTTATTCATGATATATTGTTTAAACAAAAACGTCATTTAGTGTTGGGGAAATACTAGAGTAAGTAGACTTTTAGGAAATATCAACTCATCTTAAATACTATATATTAATTCACTGTGCGCGCCTGAAATTATAAATTAATTTTTGTTTTTGCAAATTTTAAGTGCAAATTCCTAAAAATTTAAATAAAAAAAGCCCTAAACTATGCAGCAAAATGTGGTTTACAGTTTGAGTTGCGCGCGTTTTAAAAATTTAAATAACAAACAATTTTCTTCTTAAACAAAATTATGTTTTTTTAACAAACAAAATTAATTATCAATTAGATAAATCAAAGCGGATTCTTTAAATACTTGTATCGTCTTTGTCTAGGTAACTCAGCAAAAATGTTAAGAAAATTAAACAAACAAAATTTTGACTTAATTTTTACCATCTTCAAAGTATCAATTGGAATCGATTGATTCACGAAAAAAGTAGCAAAAACTTAATTAACTTAAAAAGTTCTCGACCTCGCTCAACTTACTTCCATTAGAAAATATTTTAATTTTGAAACATTGGTTTTTCCTTTTAAATTAAAGCCTTTTTTATATTAAATTATAAAAATTAAATTTTATTTTTCATTGAAACCAAACAATTTTTAAGAAACAAGCATGTCAATTCAATTCATATTTCTCTTAAAGGTAGAACTAACAATAAGTAAGTAAGGTAAAAATAATTAACTTATAGTATTAGCTTTGAACATTTTGTTAATTTCAAGAAAACGCAAAAGTATTCAGGTGTGCACCACATATCGCTACAGATTTTGTTAAAATAAAATGATAAAATAAATCAATATGTATTTGATTAAGATGATAGTAGTGATGTTCACGTTCACTTTGGCAATACTTATTTGTTCCTTAGTGATTATCTACTTCATAAAAAGGACCATGCGTAACGATTCAATCTCAAATTATTCCATCTGATTTCTTACTTAATGCAACACATCTATCAGAGTTATTAAATAAGTAAATAATTTGGGACTTATCTCGAATAATTGCTTTATATTCTGAACGGTTTTCAAGTCAATCTCGAATTGCCGAAGTTGCACCACCCACAGACGGTAGGAATCATAGGAATTGACGTCTTTCTGTCCAACTTCTTGGTGAATATTTGGATTCTGATTTCTAATCTGCAACACAAGCTCTATAGCGTCTGCTATGACCTCCATAAGTTGATGTATTATATTTGTTGCTTCCATTGGCAAAGCATCTTTGGTTGCCTTTGGGTTCAGTGTTTTGTCGTCTTCAGAATTAGCCAGCTTTTCAACATTATCTCCAACATCATCTAAAGTTAGCTCATTAATATTATTTGCCGGCTTGAGCTCCGCCATTTTACGAAATCAAAGGTATGGTTGTATGTATGTGTGTGTGAATATGTGTGTGCTGGTGTGTGTATATGGAATATATTCCAATGCCGGCAACAATTTCTGCAAATTAAAATACGCAATAGCTGTATTATACTTATACTATGTAATGAACAACTCAAATGTAAGAAACATACTTAAGCGTTCGACCAATTTGATTAATCTTTAGATGGTTTTCACAATTTAAACTAATGAATTGCTCACGAATTACAAAATGGATATCAAAGACGCAACATAAAATGAAATGCCAAACGACGCGATGTATTTGAAAATGGCATAGGGTCACACTTGCCGATTCTTTTAAGCTTGGCAACGCTCATTTTTCAGTGTGAGCCCCCTTTTAATAATAAATTTTAGTTTCAATATTTTGCGGTATTTCAAAAATATTCTCTGATTGTTTTTAATTGCATTAAGTGGTTTATAGAGACTCGAAGATATCCGACTAAAAGATTTGAACAAATAAATTAATTCTGTCTATTAATTTTAAAGCATTAACGGCACTAAAAAGCTCAAAACTGGCATATCGTTAATCGATTTGTTCACTATGATGTTTAGCAATTGTACAACACTGAAACTACGTTGATTTCTGTTTGCGCCAAAGTTTGAAAAGCAAAGTGCACTGAAATAAGAGAACATACACTTTTTAAATAGTTTGTGCCTTTATTTTAAGGCGTTGAGTGTTGAAATATTGTGAGTGCTAAAATAAAGTGCTTACTAAAAAATAAAAAATGCCATAATCATATTATAATTTTGTATTTCAGAAGTAATTCAACTGAATGCTGTTGGATTTTGTGATATAATGTGAATTATACAAGACAGTCTTTATTGAAAACTAAACGATTACCTAACAATAATGACACGAGCTAGTGTTAGCAAGATGACTAGAGAGGAACGCCACGACAGCAGCGATTTCTGATTCAACTTCTATGGATGCGCAGATCAAGCGGTGTGGACGTCTCCAGATCCATATCTATGGAGAAGTCCTCGCTATGTAGATATCGATAAGAGTGCTCCCTTGAATGCAGCCAGTAATCTGAGGAGGTGTACTCATTAAGGTGCTTGGGTCTCAGCGAGTGATCACTGTCATAACAGCGAGAGCTGGGAGAAGATTCCACGCAGGAAGTGGACAGAGATGTGGCAACGGGTGCAGTCAGAGGCAGGCATGTGTAGGATGATGTGTGTTCGGAGGCATCCAGTTCCAGACAATTGGAACTTTGACTGGCAATCAGCTGAATGCTGTGCTTGAAAGTCTTGACGTGTTTGCGCAAGGACGAAGGATCCGTATAGCGTTTCTGACAGCCGGACACCTTGCACATGTACGGCTTTTCCATGGAGTGAGTACGGGTGTGCTTAAAACGATCCGATGAATTGGAGTAAGCCTTCTGGCAGCCCTCGAAATGGCACTTGTACGGCTTCTCGCCCGAATGTGAACGGATATGAATCTTTAGATTTTCAGCCCGGGAAAAGGACTTTTCACAGAGATGACAACGATGTGGCTTCTCCTTGGTGTGAGTCCGCACATGGACAAGCATCTTGTAGCGGGCATTAAAGCCACGATCACTACGTTGACATCCGCCCCAACGGCAATAATAGAGTCCATCTAATAATGAGGCTATGGCATGACGTAATGTTACGTGTTGAGCAAGAGCCTCTAAAGATTCGAAAACTCTGAAATAAGATAGGAAAAACATGAGTTAACTGTGTCATTGTTGTTGATAGAACAAAAAGTCTGACACTCACCTTCCGCAATCTTGCCAATTGCAGATGAAATCACACTCACTGCCGCTGCTCTGTTCGCTGCAGGATTCTGTTGGAGAGCGTGAGCCTGAACCGGAACTGGAACTCTTGGTGCACTTCATGATGACGGACTGTGTGCGAGGACTGAAGCTGGACTCGGACTGTGTGACAATGGGAACACAAACTGGAACCGCAACAGGAACGACAATCCGAGGAGGTGTTATGGGTGGTGTCGGAAATCTCAGGTACTGCATCTGCTCGCCCAGCCAGCTTCCAGGTCCTGTTTGTGAATGAGGATGTACGGCCGAAGCTATGTACGGTGGCGTATTGTACGGCGTAAAGTAACCACAAGGCGGTGGCTCGTAGAAATCACTGCTGGGGCAGAAGATTGGCTTTTGTACTAATATATCCATAATGTATTTTAAATTGTGTGTGTCTTTTTCTTTTCTTTTCAATAAATTGTAGTGCGAAGTGTTCGCCTTTGCGATTGCCAAACGAATGAATCGTTTGAATGCAGACATTCGTGTAATATTGAATCGTTTATTCGCGATAACGCGAGATTGCGCCGTATTCTTATCAGCGACGAAGGCTGCGCACGCAGACAGGCCTCAGAGGGGTGCAGAGGAAGTGGAAGGGAGGGAGTAGGCAATACCAATAGGCCATGTTAGCTGCGTGTGCGTACCAAAAAAAAAATCCACAATGAAACCAAATGGCAAGATTCACAAACAGCAGGAAAAAGGGTGTAATTGGAGCAAGAGCCCACACCATGTACGTGAGTGTAACACCGTCTATCGAAGGAGGGGACAACAGGGAGAGTGTGGGGCGGGGAGGAAGGCACCCAGGGTAGGGAAACAAGCTCTTATCGATAAGCAAACGCACAAGTGGAAAATCGGTCTAGCCGTAAGCTAGCATGAGTACGGCCAATGATCAGCTACAGAGCACCCAAGCATTCGCTTATTCCGTGTATTCTGAGTAGAGATGGGCAACGAATTTTAAGGCCCAGTCCGTCAATATTTAAAAAAAAAACAAAGAATTGAAAAATATATGAAATAAACGAATATATTTTTAGACATATTGAAGGAAGAGAATGAAATTGACGGCGAAAAATGCCACGTAATAATTTTCAAATCGATATAAAAAGTACATATCGCTCCCTTAATAGAAGACTGAAACAACTCAAAGAAAAATTGTTTAAGTGCAGGAATATTCGTTAAGGGAACATATATTGATCTATATTCTGTTAAATTTGCATGTCCATATCTTGTATGCTCATCACGTGAGAGTCGAAAGAAATCTCATTACTCGGAGGTGGTAACGAATTGATAACCTTAAATAACCCAATTTTGTCAATTCTTTCGGACCCGCCGCACGAAAAAAAGCCCGAAAAACGAATTGTTCCGTGCCCATCTCTAATTCCGAGCACTCGAGCACTCAGTCGAGTCAACAGCTCTCTTAGAGGGGGGTCCATTCGCTATCGCTATAGTCGAGTCGAGTCGAGTCGGTTCTGTGTGGACTGCACTTCGTACCCGCGAACCTGGGCCAGGCACGGCGAGACAAGGCAAGGCAGAGTGAATTCCCCTCCAGCTGTGACCGTGTTACGTCTGTATCACTCTCTCACTCTCTTACTGTATCTGTCTTTGTCTCTCGTCTGATAAAGCGTAGCATTTGCTGTTATCGTGCTCACAGGCAAGTCAACAATGTTGCCACATGTCATCTATTATATCTTTTCCGACGAAAAGTTTTGCGACAATGATGATGACGATGACGGTGACTTTTTATTGGAACCCCAACATCGCATCGTCTGCTTATCAATGGTCAACACGAATATCTTCGTCTGGGTTCGACTTTGAGTCGAAGGCCAAAAGAGTAACAAGGGGGCAAGCAAGGGGCTGTGTAACGGTATCTCTCTGGTTGGTGTTTGGTTAACTTATCAGTTATACACGTCGCAGTCTGACCCCATATCAATAGGAAGTGAATCACATTCACAATACTCGACATACTCCATTCGCTCAACTGAAATGGCCATAATAATACCCCGGGGGTCTTGGCACCTGCATTACATAAATAGCTACTCGGAAATAGTATGACATCAACGCTATGATAAGCTCTAGGCGCCCCATTCTACCTGATATGTAATCTGATTGCTGGATTGCAACAGGTGCAGTTCGTAATCAAAGTGCGCAAAATTTGAAGAGATCAAAAATCATGATTTATTTTTAGATTAACGCATAGATAAAGACAGGTTGGGGAATCGCCCTGTGGACTATCATGCTAGGAGTTAAAGTACAATATAGTATTGAAAATAGAAGACTGCTCGAACAATACGAAAGAAGTCTGTTGTTGTTCACTCTTGGTATATAAAGGGACTAATTTTACTAATTAACTTGTTCTTCATACAGCAACAGAAATCGTAAAGAAAATCGCCCTTAATCATAATCTGAAAGACCTGCTTCTTTCTTGTAAAAGCTTGTTCTTTGAAAGAGAATAAATCCGTTGCTTAAGAGCAATCACACTTCAAATTTCTTTCTAAAATTTCAATAAGAAGTCCCTGAAGTCTGAAAACTTCCTCTTTAAAACTACCTCTTATAACTATACAAAAGAATTCTCATTCTTTTAAAGTAGGCACAGTCAAAAATTTAACTCAAGAACTCATTCGCTGTCCTTTCATTCCTAGGCAGGATCCAATTTATTTTAAAGGACTCGTTAATCCAAATTTATTGTTATGACCTCAATTTTTAGCTAGACAACAAAAGTTAATAAATATAAATCCAGATTTTCTGGTTCCCCTGAACAGCAATTGAACTTTGTATGGCGCGAGCTGCGATTGATAAGCGTTTTGTGGCTTCCACATACACTTCAATTCAAATTGAGCTCAGCAGATCCAACAGTTGTCCATAGTCATCATCGAATGTCGTACACTCTGACTGTTTGCAGTTCAATTCTCTAGTTCTGAGACTGAGATTAAACGCAGCGACAGAATTTTGTGCACAAACAATTTATTAATTTTTCCATAATAAATACGAACATAAAGATGAGACAACAAATTAACAATACACAACAAATGCGCCATAAATGCCCGAGACCGGGTCTAGATAGGGATAATACCCTGGAACCGGCTAGAACTGGTTACCCACAACTGTCATATAATGATGTTCAATATTTCTATCAAATTAACAACATACTCGAACTGATAACATTGGGGTCTGATCGACTGGCTGCCGGTCTGGCTGGCTGGCAAAGGTGCCAGCAGCTGAAGCGATAAGCGGGAACGAGCAACATTTGGGCGTACGCTTAAACCGATTTCGAAATGGGATTCGGATTCGAAATTGGATTTGATTGGGATTTATGAAGGCTCAGCTTACGATGCATTGCGATAGTGCTGTGCTGGTAAGATGTATTAAAGTAGGGGACTCTTCCAATGGCTATCTTGTCGAGACTGTGGAACCCACTGGGAGTCGACGCATCGAATCAATTTTGCTGATAGGAGCGAACTTTGTTTTTGCTGAGAGCGGCAACTTCCAATGGCTAATTGCTCTGTTGATATTCCAATCTATTGTTGTGTGCCTGTCAACAGACGTCCAAAGTCCAAAAGCACACATTATATGTACATATATAGTATTCGTCTACCCCCGGATCGCATCACAATCATGAAACTTTCCCAACGCATAGCATGCAGGTCCAGCATGTAACTCGACAAAGTCCATCATCATTGATTCCGATTTCCGACATCAGATACCACAGCCTTTTTACGTTATCGCTGCCCAAATATCGGCAGACTAATGATATGGCAAATGAGTTGGTAAAAAATAAAGAAATCAAATATCATTCCAGACTTTGCGTCAGTAGCAACAGGTAATATTAGTTGCTATTTATACAGGTTACTTGCTACTTTTTTGTTTGGCTAATGTTTTTTTATGTTTGGCTGATACTGCTGACAATATCTCGTCTAGACGGACTATTATTAGAACCAAAAATTTATTAAACATTTTTGTTATAAATTTCCATAGATGATTTTTAGAAATAATGAAACGATAAAAGCCTTGTCGGAGTATTCTTCTCAAAGGGGTTTGCAAATAATGCATTTGAAATAACAGATGATAGTGGGTCTAAGTCCCAACATAATAAAATCTTGTAATACATAAGTGGAATAGGTTATCGGACTGGAAATCAAAATACTTATTTATTCTAAGGCGTCTCAGAATACTTCACAAATACTCATCCTATCAAGGATCTTGCACAGATGAAGCTGGTAAAAATGTTGGCATAATCAGAATCAAGTCTCATTCCCTTCTTTTAATGCCACGTATGAGGGCTTCTCGTTGATTCTTTTGTAATATATATTTATAGAATAGGTCTTCTTCCTAGAAATTAATATAATCGATGTGTAGTTAAAAGTCAAACGCACATTTTTTCAGTGTCAAGTTTATTCAGTTAACTAACTGAAAGATATTTTGTGTTAATTGTTGAATTCAAAAATATATATCAAATACAATTTAATTGGATAAGGAAAAAAGACCATTGAAAATTTAACGGAATCCTACAATACATTCCTATATTTATTCAACAGTCCTGTTAACTTGGGATTGTATACAATGCACGCCGAAATATATTTAAATTAGTTAAATGAGATCTTAAGAAGAAAGAAGAAACATATTTATTGCAACGCGTCAGATTGCTTAGACACTCAAAAGATCTATCAAGGATCTCGCAGAACTTTAGGTATACGAAGATAATAAAACTGATGCAATCCACATTTCTAATTGCAATTGGAAAATAAATCCACACACGCGCACCAAAGTTATCAATCAAAACATAACATGTTTATGGTTTTTGGAGGGGACAGGCCGAAGGCCATGCCGACATTGACATCCACGGTGATAATCAGATAATAATAAAAAGTTAGGCCACAGCCACACGTGTGGGTTTTGGCCGAGGAGAGTCACACATGTGTGTGGAGTGACCCCAATCGTAACTCCACACAATTGCTAGTACTTATAATTATATTGAAACTTACACGAACTTTCAATACATTTAATAAAGTTGATCTAAATGTTGAATATCCATTTGAAAGCGCGAACTTAATTTTGCGCGCGTTTGTACTTGTGACGCATATCGAACTGTCCTCAATATTGTCTGAGCTGGCGCTGGGAGCGTTGGGGCTGATCGAGTTGAGTTGGGTCGTGAGTTGTCCCAAGTGTTGTCCGTGGGGTATAATGCACCAAAATAAACGCAAACACGGTTGACCCACACGGCGTGCCCGTATTTTCATATGAAGGAGCCATAAATAAATATGAATTGGATATATTGGTACACCAAAATAAATACATTGTACTAAGGGGTTTAGTTTGCTTTAATCACAATTATATTTATATATACATACAACTACGGACAGTGGTGGCTGCAGTTTCAGTCTTAGCCTCACACAAACTGACTCAGATTGTCTTTCATATAGGTGACGAGAGCCTTTTCAAATACCGGTCTTGTCAGGTTATCCAATTGAAGATTCATACTGACATAGAACTGGCGACCGTAGCGAGCGCTCAGCTTTCTGGCCATAACCAAGGAATCACTTTGACCATGATCGCCCATAAACGTGGTGCCAATCACATCCTTGCTGGGTGGGCGTGCCGGCATTGCCACAGCGAGCTCGTCCAAGTGATTCGTCTCTTTCCCATGCAGGAACAGCATTGTGCTTCCGTTCATCTTGAGGACGCGCAAAGTGCACTGCACAACGCCTGTATCCAGATTCGCCACATGTGATGTGAAGGGTTCAAGGCCAGCAGGTGCCCCATTGGCGGCATCACCGGCTTCCTGTTTTTGAGGTGACAATACTGCACAGTTCTCCATTTTTGTAAATTATATTAAAATCAAAATAAATGCTTTACTTTTAATTTACAATGAAATGCAAGTTTTGTTTTGTTCAGTGTTGTAAGTCGCCAAACTAGACGCAGGGCTGCAAAGCAGACGGCAACGCAGCTCTGCAAAACGAAAAAGTGTTTGGCGCCAAATGGGAACTCGTTTAAAACCAATTTAAATTCGTTTTGAAAAGAAAACACAAATATTCGCCGTTCGCAGTGTTGTTTTCATTTTATTAAGGCTATATTTGATGTTGGCGTTTTTGTTATTTTCGTATCTTTTTTGAGTTAAAATACATTCAGTGCTACGATTTGTTACGAATTCGATGCTAGCTCGGATTAAAGAGCCTTGTTGTTGTTGTTGGTTAGAATATGGATCTGGTGTTTATTCTTTTTGTTAAACATATATGAATCGTGTATATCGGTTTAACTTGAACTACTTAATAAATATATAGTATGGGAATTGAGGGCTGTGCTACTTGCAAAAACAACAAAATTTGTAAAAACTGAGAACATTTCGATGAAAATATCAGTTCCGGTTCAAATATTATGAATGAAATTCACTAGTTAATGTATTTTGTATATATAGATCGTACATAATATAGATGAGTGTATGTTTAATTTTCATTTTTACTAATTTTCATTTAGTTTTGTTCGCTTGTCATCAGAAATCCGTATCTTTCATACCAGGAAGGTTTTACTATTCATATTTAGTTTAGTTAAATATCATAATATTGTTGATTACGTTTGCGTCTATTGCCGTTTTATTTATTTGTGATTAATTATATAGTTGCTTGAACTTGAATGAATATCAAAAAATTTGGATTAACTTGTAGGTTTTTCTACTATAATTTGACTAACATATGCAACCGCGATTTCAACGTTCATCCTGTTATAATGTATTAATGTTTTGAATTTTTTTTTGTTTACTATTTTGTATATGCTTATTTTTGTTTAGTTCTTTTTTTTTGTTGCTTTTTATAATTTTTTTGTTGGATTTTTTGTTGTTTGCGAATAAATATAGAAGTGATATACATATATAGTGGTTATGCATTTGGGTATTTAATCTTCATCGTCTTCAGATTCGGCTTCCTGTAGCCAAGTCAACCAGGCGTTCACTTGGAAGAGTGCTGATCCCTTGCCTGGATATTTGTCAGAAATCTCCTCCTTCCATAAAACGAATGCCTCCTCCTCGATTATCTCGGAATCGTACAAATATTTGAACCAACGGCAGAGCATGCCTGATATTTAAGAAAGCAATGAATTAATATAATATATTTAAATGTTAAATTTAAATAATTACTCACCCTTGGGGAAATTTTCATTGTAGCAGAAAAGTTGGAGGGCATACAGTGCCATCAATTGCAATTCGTTTTGACTGAGGAAAGTCTGCAGCATTTGACTGTAGGTCTCCAGCATTGCCTGTTCCTTTTGTGTGACCGACTTTTCAGGATGTTCTTTAGGATCTATGTTGTTGGCCAGAGTCGTCTCCTTGGTGATGTATTTGACCACAACGGTCATTAGGGCCTGAACAAAATTAGGATCCTTATAGTACTTGTTGTCAACATTGGACTTGACCCATTTATAGAAATTATTTGGATTGGGATCGCTTTGCAGTTGCTTCAGCATCTCGGCCTGCACTTTGAGCAATGGATACAGGAAAGATAGCTGTCGATCTTCAAGTATTTCACCCAAACGCTCCTTGTTACGATCCACCTCCGGTAAGCTGTTCATCAAATCAATTTTGCTAGCACGGAACTTCTCCTCCAGTGCATCCTTGCCAATTGTCTTATGGAGTTGCTGCAATACCAGCAAAAACAATGGATAATGCTGTCCATTGTCCGTAAAACTGGCAATGTCGTTCAATTTAATCAGAGCCGGCTCACAGACCGTTTTGCTGAGGACAGATGCCACTAGGGCAGTTATCCGTGGATTAAGAGCCTCCCGCTCATTCATTTTGTTTACCAGTTGCTTGAAGATCTCAACAATGATATTGGGTTTAATGTTGGACTGTTTGCGCAATGTCTGCAGGAAACGCACAATGCGCTCCAAGTAAACATCGTTCACACGGTCCAGCACATCCATCAACAGATTGAGGCACACATCTTTCATTGATTTTTCCGGCAATTTCAGCTCAAGGAAACCATCAACTAGTTGTGTAAATTGATCAGGAGTTGTGCTTTCGACACCTTCATCTGTTGTGCTTTCGATACCTTCATCTGTTGTGACCTCGCTATCCTCAGGCAAACCATCATCATCTTGCTCATCATAGTAGAATTTCTCTTTGAAATAGGTATTTGCCTTCTTGGTTAATTCCTCCTTGCTGGGTCCCTTGTCCTTCTTCAGTTGTTTGCTTGATCCAGAGCCTGATCCGGAGCCAACTGGTGTTGTGGGCCGCTCTACGGTAGCATTCTTTGAGCTTCCTGGCTGCTCCTTGCTCTCACTGACTGATGTCTTTCTCTCAGTGGTATTCTCAACGTTTACGTTTGTTTGTCCAGTTGCACTAAAATTGGGCGACGAGGATGTTGCCTTGAGGCTCTTCTCCGCCTGATGGTGAGCATTGTGCAGATTACGATTCTCAGCTCCGTACTCAGCCGATGGTGTGGATGATGGACGTGCTGGATTGTTCATAAGATGTGATGTGGGCGTTGCTAGCAGAGGATAATGCGAGTTCGATAGCTGCGATGTTTGTTGAGGCTGCGAATTGCCGCTGGGCGGTGTCGAAATGGGCAGTGAAGCCGGGAATTTTTGATTTTGGGATGCTGCTCGGAACAGCAACGAGTTGGCTGCCGGTCGCATTTGTAAATTCTCGACCGAATCCTGATTGGTCGTTATCAAATTGCGCTTAAAACGCGGCGCCAACTCTTTGCTGCCCATAAGCAGCTGATTTCCGCCGTACTGCCCATCATTGTTGCGATCATTGTTTCTATGCGATCCGCCAACACCGCCGCCACGTGATTCGTCGCGATTGTTGCCACCAATGTTGCCACCGCCATTCTGATTGTTGTGCTTATTGTAGCGATTGTTATAGTTGCCATTGCCACCGCTGTTGTTGCCCTGATCACGATTATTGCGATCTCGATTGTTATACTGGCGATTGTCGCGTTCACGATCGCGATCTCGGTTGTTGTTGCTCGTGGAAAAGCTGTCAAACAAAGCAGGTAAAAAGATATAAATTCATTCGGTATTAGGGACAGATGTGGTAAAAATTGATATTGACATAGGAGAAAATGATCACATAGAATATCATATGGTAATAAATATTACTAGTACTAATATTTTGTTGGTACTTACGGTGATACAATTGGTGATGATCCAGTGACACTGAGGCCGCTAAACATGTCATTATAGCCGCCAGTCTGTAGATTAAGATGGAATCGATTCATCCAACTATCGCCATCGCGATCGTTGTTGCGCATATCGCGATTACGATTGGCAAATGGAGTGCGTATGATCGAGTCGTCGTCCGAGCGTATTTGCTTTATGGGGACGGGTCCATCGGAGCTGCCGCCTATTTTGCGGGGTATCCAGTGATTCTGTCGGAGCTCGATGACATCCTTTAGCATGAAGCGTATCCTTGGTGGATATTCAGTTGACTTTGAACGACGTTCCAACGTCTCAAAGTACTGGTTCATCAGCTCTTTGCCCTGTTCTGAATCCAAATTCTTGCCGCAAGTCTTGAGCAATTGAGCCAGGCATTCCATGTCCTCGCACATTTCCTGCGCACCGGCCGTACGTTTCTTCTTCTTATCCAATAGCTCCATAATACACGCATGCAATACATTCTTGGACAGCATATCCAATTTATTGAGCTCACCAATGAACTTGACATTGCCCAGCATTCGCTGTTTCGCCAAATGGCGTCGCTCCTCCTCGTCGGCCTCATTTTCTGGTGGTGGCCGATTATCGTTTGCCTCGTCACGCTTCAATCGATTGTTAAACTTATCGCGACAGACAGCGATGAGCAGACGTAGAAATGTGCACGAATTGTTTGGATCCTTTTCAAATGATGGCGCTTCCTCGGAGAGACGCTTACAGAGCTGTGCGTACATAGACGAGTACTTTGGCTCGTCCAAGGCTTTGTCGAATATTAGAAGAATAACCCCATTAAGTATAACAATTGAATTTAAATCAAGTTTTAGCAATTCATCGCTCAGCTCCTGGAACTTTTCCGGTGTCAATTTGTTTAGTATACCACGTACACGTCGAAACACTGCATCATTCTTCTCGCTCTGTGTGAGTCCATGCTGTGGACGCAACGATGGTGGTATCCAGCGTCCAGTTATCGGTTGTTGTGCTCCTCCTGCAGATGATGTTGTTGTTGTTGGTGGTGGCGTCACTGACTTGGCTGCAACTTGTTGTGGTTGTTGCTGTTGTTGCTGTTGTTGCTGTGTTTGCTGCTGTTGCTGATTCAAAGAAACATTTGTTGATCCCGCCTGGTTATTGATACCGCTATTATGCCTCAAGTTCTGATTACGTTCGTAACGCTCATCGGAGTTTCGACCAGCAGAGGATGACAGCGAATGGGAATCGTTGTTGCTTCTATTGTTATAGCGATTACCGCCACCGCCGGCGCCTCCTCCAGATCCTGATCCCCCTGATCCAGTGTGACCGTTGCGTTCTAGGCTGTTGCTGCTGCTGCTGTTGTTGTAGCGTTGATGTGCTGGCGAATCGTCTCCGTAGCTATCCCTGTCCCTATAATTGTCCCTATTGCTGGTATAATCGTCGCGATAGCGACCACTCAAGCTATGACCATCATTCCCGGAACGTTGTTGCGATGCGTAGTTTGATTTGTTAGGATTGCTATTGTTCCCTCCTTCTCTAGATGACGACGAGTTGCTGCCGTAGTGACGTTGCTGCTGCTGCTGCTGTTGTTGTTGGCCTCCACCACTGTTGTTGCCATTGCCATTGACCGACTCGTAGCGTGAGCTGCTGCTGCTGCTGCTGTTGTTATGATGGGAGCGATAGTTGCTGCCCGAATTTGAGTTTAGATTACGATTATAGCTGCCGCCATCGGAGTTCGTGTGATAGTTGTTGCGACTACCACGATGGACTCCAAGACCATTACCGTTATAGGAGCTATCAGCGTTGCTGTTGTTGCCAAGCGATTGCTGATTGCTGCTGTTATTGTTGATGTTGCTGCTTGTACCCAAAATGTCACTATTTTTGTTATAGTAACGCGACGACGACGAATCGTTTTGGTAAGATCGTCGAGGTCTTGGGCTTAGCTCCGAATCGTGTTGACGAATTTTGACGGAATTTTTATTATAGCCACCGGAATAGTGTCCACTTGGGCCACCAACTGTTCCTGCACCTCCAACACCTCCTATTGATGATGACGATGATGCACCTCCAACTCCAACAGATCCTACGCTCGTACTGATCCTACGATCGTTATTGCCACCAGATTTATTGGCACGATAATTGCCGGTATGATTTGAAGCTGGTGTTGAGCCTTTGTCGATTTTCACCAAATTCTTGAGATTATTGAATGTATCGGTTGCAGTTGTTATCGGTAATAGATTGGGACTGGTATTGAGCAGGGTTTTCTGTCCAATCGACGCCGTTGTCGATGGTGTCGGTGGTGTTTGGCCTCCGCTGCCGATGACGCTGCCGCTACTGCTGGTGACGCCTAAAACGGCGCCGCCGCCTCCGCCTCCACCGCCTCGATTGGTCAATTGATCGTAATTGCGCTCGATGATATCGTTTTGTTGGGCCGTTATTACCAGTCGTAAATCGTTGACGCCGCCGCCGATGCTCGTCGTGTCACCGGTACTGGTCCCTCCCTCAATGGTGATCGTTTTGGCGCACCGAAACTGATCTATGATGACGCCTGCCTGATGCCCGTTGCTTGTACCGTTAGCCCAACGTTGCGGACTATCGTCGTAAGTGTGCAAAAGGGGAGCGGCGTCGTACGTTGATAGTGGAATGGTGATAACTTTTTTTTATCGACTCGGGAGTGAAAAAGTGTTCTCCTTTCTCTGTGAAAGCTTCAACGACACGTACAAAAGTTTGTGAATGCTTTTCGGGTTTTGATTTGCTTTGCTTTCTTCGTAAGCTCTGTCCCTCTTTCTCTCTCTCTCTCTGTTACGTTTGTTTACGGTGCTACTGTTGATCTCAAAATCTGCTGCGAAACTCAACACAACACACGCGAAACAAAACAGAAACTTCGTTTACACAGACAGACACACGCACACAGAGGACACACACACAAATATAGTATATATAGTAGATATAGAGCTGTAATTGATGGGGCTTCCTTTCGGTTGCTTTGTCCTAAGTCTCTTCTGATTCTTCTTCCTTGTTCTGCGTGGGCTGCGTGCGTTTTTTCAGGTTTATGTAATTCCTAGTTTTATAGATTCCTGTCTATGCGGATATTGCCGTTCTCCGTGTTGCTTGCCGTACGCCTATAGGAATCCTGTAAACAAACAGAGCCAAAAACTTATTAAAAATCGTTTAAAGTGGGGAAAAAATACACAAAAACCTAGACGAGACAAAGTAATGTATGTATGTATTATTATATATAAACGATACATACTCGATCCTGACAAATATGCAAATGAAAACTGTAAGATATACACATGAATATGTGTAATCCCTTTTAAATTTTGAAAATATAAGAAAAGCACAAAAACAATAGAAATTATTGACATTTGCCTTATTCAACACAATTCTTAAACTTTTAGCTTGAATATTAATGTTATTTCTGGTTTATTTAATGATCATTAACACAATGAGTAATCGAGTTTCTAAACAGCTGGTCAAACGGCAACTGAGATTTACACTCAAATAAAGCTCGGCTTAGAGCCACTTTAGCAATTATGTACATGTATGTGTGTGTTCAAGTTTAGTAGTTAACGGTTGTTTGACTGTCAGCGGCAATGGGAAACAAGCATAAGTATAAAAAACTGGAATTTTTTAATGAAAATAACCTCGCGAAACACCTTCAAGTTTATTTCACTTTTCCCCCACACACGACGAAACGCAATTGAGCGTACACATAAATGCACATACATACATACATATAAATGACAACTGTGTTCTCACTCAGCTTGGGGAAATGTGGATATGAGTAGGTTTTCGTGCAAAGTTGCCTTGTTGTTGTCTTGTGGGCAGCACAATTATAATGCGCAACTAAAAAGTGCACTTATCATATGTATGTATGTACATATGTAAATGAAGTTACCTGAACGTACTCAATCAATATTAATGTTACTTAATGCACTTCAATTCAATTAAATATGTATGTGTGTATACAAATTGATGGAGGCAACTCTCTCAGGTCGTTGTTCGCTTTTGTTCTTTGTTGGCCAGTTTTCTTTGTTTGCGCGCGCTTCGCTCCCAAAGATTGAACTCCTCTACTCTAAATCCGAAATCAAACTGGGATGTGGATGCTCACGTATCTCACGCATACATGTATGTACACACACATATGTACGTATAAATAAATGTACTCATTTTGCTAGACGCTGCTGCTGCGCACAAGCGCGCGAATTTGTCAGTGTCAGTGTCCTTTCTTTGTATGTGTGAGTGCGTCTATATATCTCTGACTGTGCATGTGTGAGAAGGTTTATGGCCTCTGCTAGAGCTTTTGTTGGATTGCTGCTGTTTGCGTTGTTCTGCGCCATCGAATTAAAGTCTCTTGACCCCAATAAAATGTACTAGATGGGTGCGTCGTATTGTTGATTAGCGAGCTTAGCATAAATAAAAATACTTTGTAGCAGACATGAGTCACATTTACTTGCTAAAATTTCACTGTTTGCTAAATACTTTGCTTTTGCCTTAAAGAAAAAGCTTTAACACACGTACACATACATATGTTCATAGCACTGCAAAAACTTATTTGCATCCAAGTGTGTGTGTGTGTGTACTCAAGTAGAGAAGTTCTCAGTAGAGCTTTGAAAGTGCATACATATCGAAGAAATGATTTCACTGCAACCCTGACACTTTTGCATATGATTATATGTATGTGTATTGGTTGCCTTCCTGCAACTTAATGTCTTCTAAACACCCCCAAAGTGTCCAAAAGTAAAACCACCCCAAAGAGTGCGCATATTGCAGTGAAAAAGACGTCGACGACCCCGACCCGACCAAGAAGACCCAGTTGTGGATGATTTTGACCTCAATTCGAGTGAATCGTGCACAAGCGCCAAGTAAACCCAACTAGAAAAAAACACACCCCACATTATGAAACTAATGTGGACTTATTGTAAGTACAAAATTAAATTGATATTAAAATTTACTTTAAAAAAGCGGCCGACCTTAATATAAAGAAAAGCCTCATAAAGCCCAATAAAATCCCGTTTCCGTTTTCTCTAATCCATAACCCGGCCTGTTTCTGTTTCTAGTATACCTTGCAGTTTTTCTTTCTATACATTTGCTTTCGTCATAGCCGTGTACAAAGTGCATATACATACATTTGTATGTGACACACACACACACTCAAGTGTATGCACGTATGCGTGTGAACGCGTGTGGCGTACACACGGAAAATCAAGAAGCTGCATTGAAAGCGAATCGAAAAACTCAATCACAACTACATATGTTGAAAGGAAAGAGAGAGAAGAGGTGAGAAGAGACAGCGTGCAGCAGCCAAGAGCAAAGGCAACGTCAACAGCATTGAGTTTTTCCGCTGTGTGCCGCCGCCATTTTGTTTGCTGGCACTTGACGTCGCTTTTGCTGCTGTTAATGCTGCTCTTCTCTCACTCTATCTATCTATGTATGTAGTGGTACACACATACATATTTCTTTGTATTTCGAGTGAATCATTTTTGGATTTCTTTGTTAATATCATGCAGCGCATTTTCATTTTTCTTTCACTTTACTTGTACAAATTAACACGGAAAAGGCAAGAGCACCATTTGCATATTTCACTTTTATTGATTTCAACTTGGATTTTTGCTAAGTGCGAAAAAGAAACGAGGACGTTCAAATGTATGTACATCTATACATACATACACAAGTACGTTTTCTCTCAATAATGTAAAAAAAATGTGAGGCTATAATTTTAGATGGCCTTTTTCATTACTCAATTCACTTTGTTATTTAATTTAAACAAAAGTTACACCATTGTAAAAATATAAAACACTCGGAGCCTACTTTCTCCACTTCTTTATCGTACTAACCTCTATAAATTACTAACTAAATTTCTGTACGGTTTGCTCATGTGAGTGAGTGAACTGGGTTGCGAGTGAGTGAACTGGGTTGTGAGTGAGTGAACTGGGCTGCTCATGAGTGAGTGATTGAACAAAAGAACAATTGAGTGAACAAAATGAGTGTACAAAACCCATTTTTGGATCCTTTTCGTTTTTGGGTAGCCGAAAAGTTTTCTTACTCGACAATGCAGGTGGAAATCTATCGCGCTAAAACTTTGCAGGGCTTTTTCTAGGAATTTTCTTTACTTTTCCAGACTTTTTCCACTACGCAGAAAAGATCTGGGCCCCTGGTGGTCCTACGCGGTTAAAACAAATGCCAAAAGAATCGGAATTAATTTGGAAAATTAACAATATTTTTAAATTATTTTTATTTCGTTTTTTTTTTTTATTAAATAATTTTTTCTAATTTTTGCAAATAATTCTGAAAAAACAGTGCTGGAAAATCCCCTAATTGCTTTGTTTAAGCCAGGGAGTGATAGAAAAACGAAACATCAGTTCAGGTTCCTGACGGCGCCCTGGTTTTAAAGCGAATGGCGCGCATCGGAACCAGCTGATATACTTAATTTAGTTCTAGCAGTAAACAACATGTCAGTTGGTGGCGTTAGCAAAAAGGGGTGGCGCCACCGCTTTGAACAGCTGATTGTTTCATTCTGCCGTTCCACGGTTGTTCTCTTTGTTTATTGTGCATTTTGTACGTTTTTTGAAATAACTTATTGGCAAAATGAGTGAGGGCAATATTTTACAGTTTGCGCCATTTGAATCATTTGTGTCACCCACATTCTGGCATAAATTGGCTGAGCTGAAATTGGATTACGATCGTCTCTCAGATGCAGAGCGTTTAGTTTTTGGCCATTATACAAATCGCAAGGCGTCTAAATGTCTACTTGAAGTAGACTACAGTGCCTACAATAGGTGAGTTATTGACAATAGCTGATAATTAATAAACTAATATTATGGGTTTACAGTGCTGCGCAGCCACCGAAATGCAGTCATGCAGCTGTTGGAACAATTTACAATAAAAACACCATCGAAGAGTTCAAGGAACTGGACAAAAATGCGCTTTTGGCCAATGAAGGAAATCGTCTCTTGGCTGATATGAAAAGTGGAAATGTGCTTAAAGATACCAGTTTATTGGCTCGTTTCTTTGTGCTTTCATTCGCCGATCTCAAGAGCCACAGCTATTATTATTGGTTTGCATTTCCCTGTCCATTGACGCCAACATTGAAACTACACAGCGATCCGTTGAGGCTTAAAGATTTATCCAATTCATCATCATATATAGAAGCTATTCGTGCACTGCCAGCGGAGAAACAAAACTTCTTTATTCTCTATGCAAATGAGGAGGAAAAGCTGTGGGAAACGCGCTGTTTAAGCAACTTTAATGCACTGGAGGCTCAGCATTATTATTACTGCTTTGCGGATCCTAGCGAGTATGAAAATCCAGCCTGGTTAATGCGCAACTATGTGGCCTTCCTTCTACTGCAATGGTAAGTTCTAAAAGAGAGAGGGAGTGTTTGGGATTTACCCTAATTCTTTATATTCCTTTTAGGCCCACACTTCTTGGCCAAAAGCTTAAATTCATGGGCTTGCGCTACGATCAACAAATGCAACTGGACAACAGTTTGATATGGCAAGTCTCACAATCAGAACAATGCAACTACGAAAAGCTGCAATTTGTGGGCTGGGAATCGAATCGCAATGGTAAAATGGGTCCACGTATGGTCAGTATGCGTGATAGCATGGATCCAGCCAAGTAAGTTTAACCTAGCTCAACATTTTCTTGAATAAAACCTTAAAAATATTACAGATTGGCCGAGAATGTCATCAACTTGAATCTGAAGCTTATGAAATGGCGTCTGGTGCCGGATTTGAATTTGGAAATCATGACAAAAACCAAGTGTCTTCTCTTTGGCGCTGGAACTCTTGGCTGTGCTGTGGCCCGTAACTTGCTGGTGGGTTAAGATCATCATGCCGGAGATAGTCTTATTGTATTTGTTTTCTATTAACTATAACCATGTCTACTTTTTTATACTTTTAGTCCTGGGGATTTAGGCACATTACGCTGCTGGATAATGGCAAGGTGGGCTACTCGAATCCGGTACGCCAAAGTCTTTATACACATGCCGATGCCGTGGCAGGCAATCGAATGAAGGCCACAACAGCAGCATCGAGACTACTGGAGATAAATCCCAACACTGTAACCAAAGGTTATGTGTTGGAAATACCTATGCCAGGTCATACCATAGGAGAATCCCTTCTCAACCAAACCGAGGAGCATTTAAAGCTGATTGAGGAGCAAGTACAATCCCATGATGTCATCTTTTTGCTAACCGATTCGAGGGAAAGCCGCTGGTTGCCCACACTTCTAGGTGCAGCTAATCAAAAGGTTGCTCATCAGTTATCTAACTCTGTATTTGTTTAATTCTTAGAATATCATTTCTAGATTGTTATCAATGCCGCTCTGGGCTTTGACAGTTATCTGGTAATGCGCCATGGCAGCACCCGGGATCTGGTAGGAGATAGCATCAAAGAAATCGATGGTCTCAAATGCATCAGTGGCCAACAGCTGGGCTGCTACTTCTGCAATGATGTCACAGCACCAGGGAATGTAAGTAGACAGTGTTCAGATTATTAGGCAAACATTTAAACAAAATTTCAGACTTTATTAATAGTAACAGGTATTTAAATTAAGCACACTCGTAATCGTGTCGCGAATATTTCTCAAAACCAGCGCACGTTGGATCCCCGGTTTGGATGTGATCAACTCCAGTTATTTGTATTACTAGTCCATTAATAGCAGTCACCTTGAAGCCAACCAGATTCATCATAGCACTAGGTGTACGCCAGGCATAGCTAAAGAAATTATATCCATCCACAGCGGTGAGCACTTCACGCTCCGTAAAAGCCAATGCCAATTTGAATTGTTGATTAAACACAAAGGGAAATCCGCCGTGACGCTCCTCAGGACCGAATCTGCAAAGGAAATATCATTATTAGCAAAAGAGACTAGACTAAACTCATGTTACTCGTCAACTTACTCAAAGTTCTTGTTCATGGAATTGCGGACAACGCACTTCTCATCGAAACGCACACTGAAATGCAATTCCTCCCGCTTGGTATCCGAATCCATAAACTTGACGATAAACTGTCCACGTTTGTTCTCAAAACACCGAGCAGTTACAACAATCACATGGCCGGGACTGAAGAGAATTGGTTGATCATTGCTAAACGCTTTAAAGTAGTCGGATGCCTGTATGGCTGGCCAGGGATTGGGGAATACCGTGCGATGATCGACTTGTTTGATCACCTGTATTTGATCGCATATCTCGATGGCGCGTATCGCATTCAAGGGTATGCGATAACGGAATGTGCAAAATTCACGACTGTTGATTGATATATGAAAGCAATCCTCACAGGCCAAAATATATACCATAAAGAACTCGCCACTGACAATGGGATTGGGTAAGGTTATATTGTCCATTGCCTGGGATTCCTCCTCTCCCCAAACACCATGTACTCGAGCATTACGCACTATCATATCATTGCGAAAATAGCACGAGAAACGTAAACCAACATCTGCATCGGGATTCAACGATGATTTTGCGGTACACAAGTTAATATGGAATCTACAAGAGAGTTATTATACAATTATTAGGGTTTCTTAGTCACTAGCTGATAAGGCAAGTAGTACTTAGTCATGTTCGAAGCGTATATGATCCTCAATTGAGGTACTTTACCTGGCTGCTCCATCGATGGTCTTGGCGACGATCTCCAGCACATGACCAAACTCCAACGGATGCGAAAGATTTCCAGCATATTCTGTCAACATATTTAAACAAGTATTATTATGGTATTTTCAGAAAATTATTATCGATGTTCTCAGCTACGCGCTTTCACAGCAAATCGACATTATCTCTTCGTACGTTCAATGAAAATAATACTTTATTTCAGTTTCTTCTGCCGAGCACACACAGGCACACGCACACTAACACACCTGCTGTGTAGGTGTGAGAGTGGGGTAACGCTTATTAGAATTTTATCTAATCAGAAACGAGGGGACTCTACTCAGAGTATTGCGAGTGGATTGCACTCTCACTTCCCACTCCCATTTCTACATCTACTCCCACTGACATTTGCCATTGCTATTCCACAGCTAATGTACTAGTATTGTTTAACTAATTGGTGTTTTAACTAAAATTGTAATTGTTTACTTGGCGCTCGCACGCTCAGCTGGCTTACCAAACGTTGTAGGCGGCGTCATTTTTTTTGTTTTTCGTAAACACCGAAAGCTCACTGCACCGTTTGTTGACACTGTAAAGCAGCGCAAAAGCTTACGCAAAATTGCTTGACTTGTGACAGTGTTAGGAAGCAGCTTAAAAAGCTTTACTGTCGCTCAAAGATCACACCCTGGAACAATTAAGCCTTTTTCGGAGGAGAACGGTTCTTTTTTTCAAAAATTCTACAGACGAAGAATGAAAATTGAAATAAATGCAATTTTTAGCAAGTGAAATAGTTCAAATTACCTATACTAACGGTAAAGACACCAAATAATAATATATATAGATAAAAAGGTTCCGAATATTACCATTTTTACTTATATTTTAAAAAATTAAATCTTGGGCTATCAATGAAAACCTTTCATTATTAACAGTTTATGGGGTTGGTAAGATCTTATACAACCTGAGCAAATTGGCATAAAGCAACCTTATTCTTATTTTATTTTACTGTTTGTCCGTTTTTTAAATAATTTTTTTGGTCGGTTTGTCATATATATTTATATCTCTTTGCAGTCGCTAAAAGATCGCACACTGGATCAGCAATGCACTGTTACACGACCCGGCGTGTCTAATATTGCCGCCAGCTATGCGGTGGAGCTCTTGGTGGCGTTGTTGCAACATCCTCTAAGGGAATTGGCCCCTGCCTATTATGCAAATAGTCGGGAGCAACAGAAGTCTGAGGCGCAACTACCAGAGGGTCTTTTAGGCATCTTGCCCCACAGCATACGCGGCATGCTCTGCAACTACGAGAACATTCTGCCTGCCACACAAAAGTTTGCGCAGTGCATTGCCTGCTCAGAGGTAACATGTCATAAAATATACCCTGTATTTAGTGGCTTACATTTCGTGACTTACTTTTTAGCGAGTTTTGGATGCTTATCGCAGCGAGGGACATGCATTTCTATTCAAAACATTCGAAACAGCCAAATATCTGGAGGATTTGACTGGCATTTCAGAGTTTAAAAGGCTTGATAGTGAGGTAAGTCTGCATGGAACTATATAAAGATGCTTTAATGCAATTTACTAAATTGTATAATTGCAGATAATTGATTTTGAAGATGATAGTTTTGAGCTGTCTGAGGACGAAGAGGATTAAAATAAGTGCATTTTGACTTTAATTATATTCCTTTTTGTATAGGCTTAAATATTCCAACGTCCAACACCAAAAAAATATGCCTCTTGTCCTACAATAATCTTAATTTGTATTGAAATATATTATATAAATGAGTCAATGCCCTATTTGGTGTAAATATCTCTCCAAATAAATTTGTAGAAGAGATTTCTTATTGTGACACCAGATTGTGTGTCATACACATAATGCGGACTCAACGGGAAGTTGATTTAAGATCAATGTAATAAATGGAATGATGAAGACAGGATTGAAAACAATTGTACAATTTAAGCCTTTATTTTAATGTTCTAGAGTTTATAAATTATTTTGCAAAGTACACAAATATTTTACATACTTACGACAGATAAGAAAATAGTTTCAAATACGATTTGTTCGGTTCAGAGACCTAGATTGAATAGTTTCGCCCAATACGTTACAAATTTAGATTTATTATTGTTTTTCGTACGGGAAATGACGACAATCGTTATGCCTGGTGATATTTTTTCCATTTGTATACCCTTTACACAAAGATGTGAGTGTTTTATCAGCTTGAAAGGTACCAGGAAGTATTACGATTCCCAAATTAATTATTAAAGTATGTTTTTCTATGTATATTAGTGATAGGTGAAGGGTGTCTCGTAGTCGAGCATGCTCGGCTAAAGTTCTTACTTGTTTATTATTGAACTAATGTATAATTGATAATAATATTATTATACAAAACGTGTAATCGGAAATGAGCACACGGAAGAAAATAGCTTGTAAAATATATAGATTTTAATTTACATATGTTTGTATTTCATGTGAAAGTTCAATCAACCAAAAAATGGAATGTAGAGAGTTTATGATTAGTTTATGATTAGTTAATGATAATTAAAACTTTGTTTCGGTCAAATTTGGTAGATGAACCATAAAAGAGGATAGCTATTCTTCCTGGGAAATCCATTGTGATAGGTCAAATGTATATCCTTAAACAAACAGTGAAAAACAAATAAATATAACATGTGTGGTTACTTATATCTGTCTGAAAAACAAACACAGAATAAACACAAGAATAACACTTGACACAGATATTACCACAAACCATTTGTCATTTGACCCTAGGGCAAAATTCAAGAGTCAACCAGAAAAACAACGTCGATGAGATTCGGTTTCCCATTGAGTCGATATCTGCTTTCTTCTGCAAATATCGAAGACAAAACAACAACAAATAAGAAGAAGTTGGTAAAGAAAGAAAGAAAAAAGTAAGCCGACTTCATAATTAACAGTTGATGGGACTCAAAAGACAGCTCCGTGGACCCGAAGACAACAACAACAACATAAATTTTCAATGGTCCGAAAGAAACACACAAACAACATTCAAAGCGGACGAAACGACTCAGCGTGACAAAAAAAAATAAGATATATGTATGCAAACAACAACAATGTCAAACAACAACAACAACAATAACTACAACGACAACAATGCGACAAGCGACTTTTGCTGCCTGCGGCTTCAAAAAAGCGCTCAAAATGCCATTCGAGTCCAGCGAATGTTACTCAAATTGCGTTTTGAGTGAAAAATGACGTTTTGGCCAACAACGGATTCCCAATAAATTGGTGAAAGATACCTAAAACGGGCACACAAACAAAGTGAACGCGCATCCGATTGGTAGGAGAAGGCATTTCAAGTGCTGCAGATCCTAAAACTATTTCAAACTATTTTTAATTTTTTAATATAATTCGTTTAACAAAGTGCAAGTAAAAATGGTAAGTAAAGTATCGTAAATCTTTACAGATTTGTTGTTAAACTTCTGTTGCTGAAATGGAAAATGCTTTGATTGTTTTCCATCAATTTTCTTTTAGCTATTGTTGTATATTTTCACTCGGCCTTAACTTGTTGCGAAAGTTGTGTGCCAAGTTGGCTGCCTTTGAATATTGCAAAATGTTTTCAAATCGTTTTGACAACGGCTCTCACTTTGAGCCGAGTTCCGCCAAAAAAAAAACAACATTGATTGCCAAATTATTAGCCCAGGGGCATAATTACCCAAGTAAATAAAGTGTGCTATTTGAATTACATTTTCCAATGCACGAATTCCGTGTTTCTTTCATTTTTGAAACCCAATAAAAAAGCTTTGACTGAATTTCAATTGTTATTTAAGCAACGGAACTGTTTTTTTTGCATATAATGTTATTTATTAGGTTTCAGTTCTCTTTAAATACAAATAAACTATAGTTTTGCAGCAATGTATGCAATATTTATTCCAAGATCTACACGGAACAAAAATAATTAGGATTTAACTTCTAAGAATTGTTTACTGAAATTACACAAAGTAAGAAAACATTGAACTCAAGTTAATAGTAAACAAATTAATTCATTAAATTACCAAAATGGGAGTGTCTTTCTACAAAATTCCGTCAAAATTTGTATGACGCAAAAAATTTAATCTACCGATTTGCAAGGTACTTTTGAATTGTAAAATATGTATATAATCGTACCATATAGCATTTTATATGCTTGTATTGTATGGAAATTATTATGTTCCATGCGTCAGCAAGCAGATTCAATATTCTGAAGTCGAGCCAACGTTATCAGCAGTAATAGGAGAAGCATCAAATCTTATTTCTGGCGGGTCGTAGCTAATCTCCATCTTCAACGATTTCTAGAGAACGCGTGTGCCTCTGAGCTGGAACAGATGTTACGCTCCTGGCAACATATTGCTCGTGTTCAAGCTCAGAGATCGCTCGTAAATGGTATAGAGACAAATCTGTTATTGATAATGCCGGGATGAATATATTTGTTTTTGTTATTACTTTGACTTGGACATATGTACAGTCCAATATATAATACTTATATATAATAGGTATTTTATATGAAATATTCAGATTATTGACTGACAAGTAGCATTCGCAATCAGTCCGTTGAGTTTGGTGGTTTAAGCTCGATCGTTAGCGCTATATATTCAGACTAGATTCTGATCGGTTCCTTTAAAGAAAATCTATCTCTATTAATACAATTATCAGCTATTAGTTACATTAACGCGTAATTCATTTAATTCAATTAACAAGTAAGTTATAGCGATTATCAATCTATACATAGATCTGTAAATTTCCATTCAATATATCAACGGAGGCTATAACACTTGAAGATAATTATATTTTTGTCAATTTATTAATTCTTTCCGTTTTATTTGCGCAGGTCAATCAAAGCAAGTGCAAAATGGCATTGTCCAAGATCGATACGATCGATACGGAAATCGAGCAAGTCGATCAGGAGAAATACTTGCGACAGGCTACCCAATATTATTGTGCCCTCGAGAAACCTCTTAAGTATGGACCAGTTATAGAAACCTTGCCGGATTTAATATCAGCTCTTCATCGGGAATTTGAGACGAACTATGTTAACATAGAAATGGTTAATCATTTGATGTTATCCTACAAATCGAATCCGAAGGAATGGAGAAAATATGCTAAATTCGATCGTTATACCTATACGAGAAATCTAGTTGATGCCGGAAATGGGAAGTTCAATCTGCTAATACTCTGCTGGGGTGAAGGTCACAGCTCCTCAGTCCACGATCACGCTGATTCCCATTGCTTTATGAAGATGCTTAAGGGGGATTTACGCGAGAAACGTTATCAGTATCCCAATCGTTCGGCAAACATTGAAAGAGTTCAGCAACAGGATCCACATGCCGAGATCGATGATAATGAACTTGTAGAGATTGGCGAAACGCCAATACCTCTTAATGACGTGGCCTATATAAACGGTTAGAAGTTCATTCAATCCAATTTCCATTCAATATTTCATGTATTCCTATTGCATATACACAGATAACTTGGGTCTTCATCGTGTGGAGAATCCGAGTCATGCAGATACATCCGTTTCCCTGCATCTCTATTGTCCGCCCTTCGATTCGTGCAGCGTTTTTCAGGACAACTGTAAGAAGACTACAGCAAAGGTGACATTCTGGAGTAAATATGGTGTGAGGACCAAGCTGAATGAACAATAGATATGCAAAACACAATTATTTGTTATATAATGTTTAGGATCTTTGCTATTATTAGATGTTTAAAGCTTATAAACTTAAGATTAGCTATACCAAAAAAACAACTCGAAATATATAAGGTTACACAACTGTATTTGAAAAAACTAACAAGTTTCCCATTGAAAAACATTCTTATCTCGATTTTGCCTTGACTTTTTAGGTGGCAGCTTATCTGTCGCTCGGCCAGGGTATGGAATTATGGGGTTTATTTTTTTGTAAATTACCAAAAAGAATAGTGCTAAAACAAAATGAAAAAAGTTTATGGAACTCTTTGTTAAGCATTGCCTTTGCTCTGATCACGCAAATGGGATCTTTTGGGGACTCCCTGGTCGAGTGTCCTCTTTATGGACTTCATCAGACCTGGCAACAAGTTGATATGCTTATCCACACAATTTCCAGTACAGGTCTCAAACAAATGTTTCGATCGCGACATGTCTTGATCACTGGGATTGAGCGGCAATTTTGAGCGTGCATCGGAATTGCATTCCTAGAAATTCCTATTAATTTAATGGGTTTCTTGAGTTTTAACCCAACTCACCCTAACACAGATTTGCAAATGATTCTGAAACTGGCCCAGCTCATTTTGCAGATAATCTTGTGCGTCCATCAACGGTGTGGCACACTTCTCAATACAACGTTGCACGCTGTCCAAAGTGCCACGGTCATCATCGCAACATGCTGCGGCACAACGATGCATCGTTGACTGCATGCGACGTAGATGACTGCTATACATGTCCTCAATCATATCGCCAATGGCATTTTCCAAACGACGTTTCTGTTGCTCCACCATTGGATTTCATACAATTTTAAAAATTTAGAAAATTTAAATAAAATTAAGGAATTTCTTTTGTTGTAAATATGATGTTTGTCTCTGAGGAAAGTCTAATTCCGATTGCTTCAGTTATGATAATATTAATAAAGCAAACTTGTTCTCAAAACTTCTTAAAAAAGTAAAGTAAAATATCAAACTTATTCTTAAGGTTCTTGATATTAACAATATATTTCCGCCATTAAAGAAAATGATCAACAACTAATTAAGGTAAGTATGTGTTCAGTATTGCATTTAGTTTTCTTGTTCTTACAATGTATTTCAAATAATTTCTGCCGATATTAAAAAAAAAGAATCAACAACTAATTAAGGTAAGTAATGGGACTGTGTAAATGCATTTAAATGACTTAGGAGTTTTCGGGAATTCCTTCTGGTCCTTTAGATAAAACTGACTTCATGGTTTTCATCAGGCTAGGAATAAGGCCAACATGTTTATCAACACATTGAATTGCACAACGCTCGAATTGATCTGTAAACTTGGCAATCTGCTCCTCGTTGGGATTCGCTGGCATTTTAACTTTAACGTCGTCATTACATTGCTGTAATTAAAAAAGTTGATCATTAATTCAAATTTACAGGTTTAACAGTCACACGTACCATGACGCAACGTTGGAGTCTTCCCTGAAATTCACCCAATTCATGTTGCACATAGTTTTGTGCTCGGGTCATGGGAACTGAGCAACGATCGACACAACGCTGAACGCTATCCACACTGGAGGTTCCATCCTGGCAGCACTTTGCGGCACACAGATGCATTTCTGTCTGCAAAAGATATACGTAAATGAAATGAGTTTCGAAACTGAAAGTGTTCTGTTTGCCGCTAAAATTACCTGCATTTTGCGTAGGTGAGATTTGTCCATGTCATCGATGAGTTTTGTAACTTCCGACTCCACACGTTGGCGCTGTTGCTGTATCATTTTTGAAGTTGTAATGGACTTAAATCAACTGCAATTTGATTTCGTAATATATAAAATATAAAAACGCCCGGCGACAGCGTGTTTTGTAATTCGTAATGATAATGAACCTATATCGATAAATGGGTCAATCGATAGCATATGCAAGGCAGGCTGCCAGATGTAGCTAATTTTTCATTCCAAACTTATAGAGCAAAAGTAACATTTTCGACTGTGTACCAATTACTAAAGCAGTTCTTTATTTCTTGTGTACTTCCTATACAAAGTTACTGTGCCGTAAATCAATTTAATTTTTTCATTAGATTTTTTCATCGGAAAGTATACTTAATTGCATATATAAAATGTGTACCAATTATGTACACAGGGATCTAATGTACCAACGATTTAAAATGCACCAGAGTGGCAGCCCTGCACACAGGTGCTGAACTCTTATCGATATACAACATATGGTCATCTTATACAATCGATAGCTAGCAGCAATTTAAGAACACAAGTGTTTTATTTCATTTTAGTAAAAGTTTAAATTAAAAACATGTCGCTGCTGCACAAATTATGCAGGGTTACCGTGCAGGCTAATGCTTACACCCTAAGTCGTAATTTTTCAGTTGCCCAGCGCACTTTAAATGCCAACACCAATGAAACTACAACTACAAACAAGAGTTCGGACGAGGAGCAAGTGGAAAACATAAGTAAAGGAGGATTTGCGCGGGCTTTTGAGAAATATACAGCTCCAGCAACGCCGGAAGAGTTGCCTGTGGACAATCAAAGCTTTGCCTCGATGTTACGCCAGTCTAAGTTCATTGATGTAAGTGGGAATATAAGAATACATGTCCAGTCTACGGTTTATGTAATCTATAAACATTGCAGCTGGGAGATGCCGAGGGCAAGGTGGTGAGCGGCAAAATATTTCACGTTGTCGGAGATGATCTGTACATAGATTTTGGCTGGAAATTCCATTGTGTGTGCACGCGACCACCACGCAATGGAAGGTAAGTCCTCATCTTCGTATAGAAGCAATAGATATAAATGTAATAAATATATTTATTTATTACAGCGATTATGTGCGTGGTGCTCGTGTCCGTCTGCGTGTCAAGGATTTGGAGCTGTCTACCAAATTCTTGGGTTCCAGCAAAGATATAACTATTTTGGAGGCAGACTGTCACTTGCTTGGTCTAATTTCGACGCCCACACGTCAAAGCACAACAAGAAGTCCACCAATGATAGCCCCAAAAATGGATACATTGCTATAAAATTTATTCTATTTTCTTGTGCATTAAACAAAATGTTTGTTAAGCTAAATTAGTCACGTTGTAAATTGAAAAACCTCGTAGTGGTGGTTCAATTCCTTCACTGAATGCAACTGGAAGTTTGTTGATAAGGCTCCATTCTCAGATTTCTCCAAGAAGAAGATTCTTTTAACTCGACTGTGTACAAGGGCCATGGCACACATGAGGCAAGGCTCGCGGAGTAAATAGATATCGTAACCAGTACATAAATATGGCCCATATTTACTAAGATTATCGACTGCAGTCACTTGATCATCAGGAGGTTGCTCACTGCTGCAGCGTCTTGGCAGCTCTGCTCCGTACTTCAAGTCTTGGCAATGTTCAAGGCGTTGCAAGTAATCATAATATGTCTGAGGCAGACCACGTAATGTTTTCGTGGTATTCAGTTCATCTTTTACAAAGTCAACCTGGGATTGCCAAGCACCACCGCTTTGACTGCGTGCCACATGATCCACCAGCCACATGGCGCAATGTTGATGAGAGCTATCGCTGCTGCTGCCTGCAATTAAAGATTGTGTTAGTACAACTGATGTGGGAATCAATAGACAAAATGGGTTCAAAAATAAGAACTAAGTCAGGTCAGTCAGACAGCCCTTAGTATTCCATCCAACTTACCAGCTATGGCAACTATGCTCGGCTGACGAGGATCAACACAGATGGCAACAGGTTGACCTGCATTCAGATCCTTGGACAGACTGCGCAACAGTTGAGCCATACGTTTGTGATAAAGTCGTTGATTAATTGTGAAATTGCTGCCGTTTTGCAGAGACTCGGCGTATTTGTCTGGATGAAATTTGCAGGGCCAGTATTTGATCATTTGATCGTATTGCATACGGAGCTTGGCGCTGTCGGCGGGAACTTCAACCACATTAACATTGCGGCAAAGTGCTTCAAGTACACTGTCCGAGATTTTATGCAGCTTAAGATGCTGCTCCAGTGTGTCCTTGATGTCGGCTGTTGGGCATATTAGCACGTTTCTGTCATGAACACGTTTTAAATGCTGAAAATGCGGCAGCTTCTGGGCCAACTCCTGTATCACGGCTTGCAACTGTTGCTTGGTCTCCAGTTGACAACTGTGCACCTTGATCAGCGTTATATCCTTTTTGTACTCATCGGAGAGCAAAGCCTTTATGCCAAAAATATCATCTAATTCTGAATGCTCAGGTTTCGCTCTTTTTGCTGCTGGCGGTAACAAAATATCCATATTTGTTGTTTGTTATTAACTTTTTTATCACTTGCTTTCGATTCGATTTTAAATCGATTTTAATTGGTAAAAGAGATGCACAACTATCGATGGCAATTCGATTATCTCCCACATTGTTAACATCTACAACGCATCGATACATATCGAAATCAATGTAAACGAAGGAAGCCCGCCAATAACTGTCGTATTTAAAATTCATATTGTAATCTTTTACGAAAAATGTGTTTTTTAACTCATTTTTTGTGCTGCATACATCTTTATAGTGGCTGCATAATCATTGCCATTACCGGCATTGTGGTCTCCATTGTGGGTATTGCATTTGTTAGTATAAAAGTATATCCGGTAGTTTGCCTAGTTGGCTTTATTTTGGCGTTGGCGCTAATATTTCTTATTGTATATTTGGTGGCCAAACTTTTACTGCTCATTGGCGTTATACGTGTGAGTTAAACCAACACATATATGTAATTTTGAAGAGTCACAAAACTTCTTTTCTATAGGGCTCAATGCGGATGGTGCTCGTATCCTTCATAATTGGGATACTTTCAATTATTTATCCGATTGGTCTATGTATATGGCAAATGGTTTCTAAGGATGCTGCTTTAAAAATCACTTTAGTAATATATTTTATTATAAGTAAGTATATTATAATCACTTTAACTTTTTACGTTAAACAAAAAATCTTTATTCAGTGGAACTTTACTACGCCTGGGTTGTGTTGTCGTATTGGAATGTTGTCCGAAACTGCTGTGCGGAATAAATTACTGTATAAATATAAATATGTATGTGTGTATGTATAAGTAGAAATATATATGCATACATTTATACAAGTATAGATGTTATTAAAAATTAAGTGAACATAATCAAAGACAATAAGATCAAATTTAAATAGAAGAATGTAATTATAAATGTAATAATAAAGTGGATAATTTTATAGTGAGTGTTGTTTGGTGACTGAAAACTCCTCCTCAGAGAAAAAAACAAAACAAAAAAAAAGATCCTTTCTTGGGGGGATCTTTTTTGAGAACCATCTTTTGCCTGATAGCGAAACATAAAGCGCCACCTATGGTTTGGTTTTAAAAATACCGATACCGATATTCATGTCAGATATAAATATCGTTCATAAATAGCGCGAAAAATATCTATCGACTTATCGATATATCAATATTTTTTCAACAATCCCAATTGCATTTTTTCAGTTCGTGCCGAAACGTCGTGTGGGTGAGTGAGTCGTTGTCGTAGTCGTTCGTGTTGTCGTTGTCGCCGTCGTCGTTGCGTCGCACAGTGGCTCATTCACGAGACTCACGTGGCAAAAATCAAAACTCACGAGTCGGAATCTGGCAAAACGTGAAATGCAGTTAGGTAGAGAATTGTTTGAAGTTTACTGACCTAACTTTCCTTTTTCGATTAGGTAATTTGCTTCGGTGGTAGAGCTCTTCAAACATGAACAAAATTTTCATGTTGGCATTTTTGAGAATTTTTTGCAAAAAAATTGTTCATCTTTGGGATAGAATTATATCTAAATGGTTCATTTGAGTTAAAGTTTCTTAATTTTAACTTAAAGTTGTGACAATTCCATGGAGAGAAATATACAAATTTTGTTCATTTTGAGTATGGAAGTATTTTAAATAAATTATTTACTAAACCTCTATTTTTGAAGCAATTTTTCGACTTTACATAGACTTTTAACACCGAGTCCAGGCTAGTCCAGGCAAGCGAATTATACCACGTGATACTATGATTATTTTTAAAACGATTTTTCATAATTCCAGAGTGCGATTTTTTGCGTTTTCGGCGCAGTTTAACATACGATTAATGCACCTAGCCTAAAAATGCGCAATTTGCTAGGCAAAAATGCGCAATTTGCTTGGGCAAAAATGCGCAATTTGCTTGGGCAAAACTGCGTCGCGGCGAGCGCATTTGTGCGCTACCTGCAGTGCATTTGTTTATTTGCAAACTAGTCTGTCAGTTTTGAAGCTATCTTGATGAAACTTGGCACAGGTCTGCTTTTTGGCTGCACGCACTACATATGTCGAAACCGGCGGTCCGGTTCGGTTCACTATATCATATAGCTGCCATAGGAACGATCGGTTCGAAAACAACATTTAGTATGAACAACTTTTTTGTTTCTCAAAATATCTCAACCAAATAAACACATTGTGTGTTTAAATAAGTATTAAACAGGCTGACCAAATTTGGTTAAAATCGGACTACTATATCATATAGCTGCCATAGGAACGATCGGTTAAAAATCAACATTTAACAAATTTTGGGTATCCAAGCTTTGGCGCGCCAAAGTTAGCTTGCGCTATATTTGTAAATTAATTTCAAACAATTAAAAAAGAGATTTATTTTATTTAAATTTTGTTTTGATAGGAATTAACACGATATAAATGTATTAGAAACTTGAATTATAATAAATATGCTCGCTACAGTAAATAGAACTAAAATATTGATTTAAATTTATTTATAAGTATTAAAATGCTTAAGGATATATTGCTATAGATATATATATGTAAATTCGAACATTTATAGTGAAATTGTTTGATGTTTGCATGCTTCTGAGGCAAAACTATCGTATAAAATCATGTGAGAACAAAAATCCAACTTTGACTACCTGTGGAAAACAGGTGTACTGCCCGATTTTTAAAATTTTACATTCAATTTAAAGCTGAAGAAGTTTTCTAACAAACGCTTTTTAAATTTTTTTGATATCTCTTTTGGATCAAAAGATATGATTTTCGCAAAGTAAAAACTCAAACGGCCCCACTGTGCGTCGTTTAACGCGCGTGCGTGCAACACTTTAGAAGTGCAAATGCATTTGTGTATGATTGTGTGAGAGTGTTTTCCACAATTAGAAGTAACGGTACGAAGGTGAAACTGGAAAATCAGCGAAGCGTCAAGTCCCCAAAAGTGCATCGTCAATTTGTAGAGGCATCTTCTGCAATTTGTAGTATATTATTTTTACCTGTTGTTCAATTTGCGCAACAATTGCAACAAGTGCCTAACAAAAGAGAGAATTAAACAAATAAGTAAATACTAGATGTATTTAATCAAACAACAAAGTTCACAGCCGGTTTAGTCATACGCAAATTCTGAGAACTGTTTCGATCGTTCGTTCTACAAGTGGATGAATGAACGTCACGAGAATCGGCAACTGTGAGAAATATCTAACTATCTTACGGCGGTCGGTCGACAAGTGTGTGAGCTGTGATCGCGAGTGTGTGTGTGTATCTGTGTGTGTATATATTTGTATCTATGTATCAGCTGTTATACTGCACTCCCCGACTTGAGTCTAAACTGCGTACTTATTAGGTATTTGCTCTGGCCAAAGGCAGAGATAAGATACTAACAGAGACGGTGCCCATAATTCGCATTGGTTGTGGTTGGTTTAAAAAAAGAAAAAAACTCTTGAACGTTCCGTTCGTATTTGTGTTTATCTTATCGGTAGACCATTGATTGGGGGCCTTTTTGCCTTCTTTGCCTGAACAATGCCGGGTGAAGTCATTTGCGCAGCGACTAAGCAGCCAAAGTCGCCAACTAGATACAATATCTAACCAGCAATAACTCGAGCTGCCAAGTGCGAAAAACTACGGAAAAACCAGCCACGCAATCTTTGGCTAAATTTGGACACACACACAAAATACCAAACAAGGCATTGGCCACATAAATCAACTGCAAAAAAAAAACTGCAGTTGCAACAGGAGCAGCATCAGCATCAGAAGCAGAAGCAACATCATAAAGATGGACATAGAATCCGATTCAGACACCTGGGAGGACTTTTTTGGTAAGTGATTTGAGTTCGTTGAACCTGCCACCAATCAAACTGTTGTTGTTCATCATCATAATGATCATCATACTGATGATGACTCAGCTCAGCTCAGCAGGACTGCATTCAGTAGAGCATAGAGATGGTCGCATGACACGATATGCATGACTGCATATTTTAAACGAAGCTTATTTCAAATTATTTCGAAAAAATCTAAAAGGTTTTTCAAAAGCTTTTTTTAAAAATGTATTCTAAATAAATAGTTTAGCATACTCAAGACTCTTGAAACAAAAAATTGCGTACACAGAAAAAAATCCGGAAGTCCAGGGTAAAGTCAATGCTAAACTTTGTCTACACTGTGATGATTTCAGATTTTCTTAAGTTGAGTATGCAATACTTGAGTAAAGTAGGGATTTTAAATTTGCTCTCAGCAAATATTTTGATTTATAGGGTTTTTGTACATATTTTTTAATGTATCGAGTGTCTTCTGCTTATTTGCTTATCCGAACGCTGAGTCATTAATATTGATATGCGTATTATCTTAAGACTTAATGATAATAAAAGATAAAGTGTGAATTAAAAAAATATATTCTTAATACAAATTTATATTTAGATTGTCTTGCTAATTTGCAGTTGAATTTTAAAATATTCCTTCTTAAACTTTAAGGAGTACTTCCATTTTAGACCGTGAGTAGTCTTTTTGTTTTATGCAAGTCTTGGAGATGACCCAGTCAGTGTGGCACGCGGCCATCTCTAGTGTTGCATGTGGCAAGGTTCTGGGGAGGTAGGCGTACGAATGCATTTTCGCATGCTTTACCATGCGTTTTGTCTGTCTTCTCTGTCTGCCCAAATATGGCAAATGCACACATAAAGAAAGACTGACAGACAGACAGACAGACGAACGGACTGAGCCTGGCTTTGTTTTTGTGGCACAGTCAATTGCCAGAGTCTTTTTGGCGTCTGGCGTCGTCACTATAACTGTACAATTGGAAGAGTGAAGTGCGTTTTGCTGTAACGGGTTCCAGTTCCATGATTTTTTTTTTTTAGCTTTTTGCATTTTGCGTTTTTCTCGATTCGTGCTTGTAATGAAATTTAATGATAATACATAATTTTTGGTTTTTATTTTTTTTTTCGTTTTTGGCGAATTTTGACCCAAATTACGATTGTGCCACAGAGCAATTGGTGTTACCATTGCATGGAATTTGCCACTTATGTTAATGATCTGCGTCTCAAATTATGACCCAGTTGCAGGTCCCATTTTTTTGGCGCGTGCTCCCTTTGTTGTTTATTCCCAAGCAGTGGTTGTAATCCCTCCCTCTCTCACTCTGTCACTCTCTCAGTAATTCAATTGGGCATTAGTCACAACACTTTATATAATTTATTATGATTGTCGTTTGCTTGTGTTGACTTTCTTTATGTGCTCCAAAGCAAGTAGGCCGCGCTTAGATAACAGCGGGAAGGCTGAACGTTAACAAAGGTCACTGTTAGTTAACATTGTGCTATAATTGGCACTGTTAATGAGCAACACTCGATGAGTGAACAGAATTATGTTATTTAACAGTGTTTCTCATTAATTTCTATAAATGTGAATTACAATTGTGGTTGGCTTATCAAACACGTTTGTTCAGACACTTGTTCAGATAGTGAAATACATGTGCATATACTTATTTACATACGGATTGTATGCATGTATGTGTGTGCATGTGTATACTTATGGAAGGCAGTAAATTGATATCGTTGAAAGGCGCTTAGTCAACATTTGACCGTTTGTGCTATCAAATGTCATGGGTGCCTGTGTGCGGTGTTTGCCTCTTCAATAACTAAACTGAAAGTTAAATAGAAAATTTGTCTGTTTCTTATGCTATTGACACAAGTGCCGTTGACAATAATGTTGCGCATGCTCAGCCCATGGGCAGGTCAACTCAAAGTCAGAGTCCAATACGAAGATGGCCCGGCTTTCCTCACTTTTCCTCACATTTCATAAGCAAACACACACACACACACATAGAGAACAAATACAGAGACAGTGTTAGAGTTAGAGATACAGTGCTGTCAAACCGCAAACACCACGGGAGTCTTGAGTTTAACCGAGTCTTTGAGTTCATTTGATATTGTTGCTCTGTTTGATTTGTGATCAGAGGGGGATAAAAAAGAAACCAACCTTTTGAGTCTGTCGTCGTCTGTGGCCTGTGCCCTTATTTTTTTTCTTTTTCTTACTTGTTCTTTCTGTTTTCATGTGACATTTATTTGGAATTTCTTATTTATTTATATTTTATTGTGGAGGAAATATAATAACTAATAGATATTGATGGTCTTTGCACATGCACATACATGTTTTTCTTTATGCCCGATAAGATTTCTCTTTTGTTTTGATAACGCCGACAAGGCCAGAAATAACCGATAAGTCACGCAACCCAACACTTGAAAATACTTCTTGATTCACATGGAAGTCTAAAATGTGTTTATTTAAATTGCGTAGGCCCTTGATCAAAAGGTCAGTTTTCGCTTCACCCATTTCCGCTGCCCAATTGTGAAGCAATGAGTTAATTAAGTCAATTTATTTAAGTTCAAGAAAATTGACGCATAATCAGACGAGTTCATTGGCCATGTCAAGTTATGATTGTTAATTCCCAAACAGATACACATACTTCATGCATAAATATTTATTACCTCACCCAAAGCTTCCTTCTAATTGCACTAAAGCTTCCATTCTATAAGTGTGTGTGTGTGTTTGTGTGTGATCTTCTACCTACTTAAGGTACTCAGAGTTAGACTCAAGTCGTGTTGTGTTGTGTGTGGGCCGTGAGTCGGCGTTTGTCTGCTTCTCTTTTGTATTTGTTGTATTTAAAGCTCTCCCTCTCTCACACTCTCTAATTGTGCAGCACTGTCGCTTTGCATTTCTCTCAGTGTACGCACTTCTCAGACGCTTTTGTTGTGGGCGTTGCAGAAGGTCGTAAAACTTGCAAGCGATCATTGTGCACGCACATCCCAAAAGGTTCTTCTCAATGAAACCCACAACAGACAGTTCAGTGAATACCCTCTAAATAAAAATGATAGATAAAAGGGTCTATTGACAAACTGTTAAACGTTAACAAATTCTTAGCAAAATTATTATAAAAACTTTAGTCCAGGCTTAAACTTATTTATAGAAGACTCAGTTACGCTTAATAATAATAATTATCAGGAAATTAGGTCATTAAAAACCTCAGCATTAAAGTAAATATAGAAAAATTCTTTAATTGCTAATTTGTAAGTTCTAGTTTTGCAACTTTAATGTCTTTATCTAGAATTCTTTAAAACTCAAAATTTTTAACCTAAAACCAATAGGCAAAATATTTAAAAAATTTGTTAATTAGATTCTTATAAAAACTTTAATCTTAGAACAAAAAAAAAAATAGAAATGTACACAATTTACAAGTGAAGTTATAAATTCAAATGTTGTGAGTATTTCAATTGTATTAACCAGAAATCTATATTCTATTACTATTTCTAACTTAAAAGCATTTTAAATAAACAAATCATTAGAGCTCCAATCTGTTTTTAAATACAATTACATAAGTATTAATAAATGGTATCAAATAATAATAAATAGAATCAAGTATCAACAATTTATAAAAGTCACTCGATAAGAAAGTAAATTAGATTATAAAGTATTATTTTTGCGAATATTCTTAATAGCTCTTCAATAAAATTGCCTATCAAATGATTAAGAGTTCTGTAAAATTCGAATTTCCTTATCTGTAACTCACTTGCTGCTTTTTACAGGATATGTCAAGGTTTATGATTTTCGACTTGAGCAGTGCATTTCTACCTCATGCGGTTCATAAGTTGTGGGACTTTGACTTTAATGAACGCTTTGCGGCATCCCGCATCCCTCCTCCGCCATCTCCTTCTCTTTTTTTTCCTTTATCCCGACGTTGCACACAATTCTATTTGGCAGCAAATTTATAACTTCCTTGGCAAATGCCATTTGCTTAGACAGTTTACGCCTACCCCTAAAAGTGGTGCGGGGGCGAAGTTCCTCTCTGGGCACTTAAGCTCAGCTTAGAACTCAGCTGAGTGACAGTTTTTGGCAACTGGCGAGGAGTAAAGGAAATGAAAGGAGGTGTGTGTGTGTGTATGTGTGTGTGGAGGTAGACAACTGTCTGTCGAAAGAATATTTTTGCGATATGAATTACGTTGTTTGTGAATTTACAAGTCAAGAAATAAAAATCAAGAAATACGCCAGACATGAGTCACTTCAGGGCAACACTCAAAACTCTGATACTGAAACTGAGTGTAAGACTCAGACTGAGTCTGGAATTGACTCTTTTTTTTTTTGGAGTTCAACAGCATTACAGCTGGTCTGCCAATGGCTTATTGTATTGTTGTTGCTTTTGTTATCAGCTGAGGCTTTGAATTTCAGTTTCTAGTGAAAGTTATTTTTCATACGATCGCCGGTTGTCATTTGTGGCATCTCCCCCTCTCTCTCTCTGTCTTAGTTGTGTCTCTTAACCGCCTTTCCATTTCACTGAGCCACTGGACTGGAAAGCTGTCGTCACTGAGCCGGCGTGGAGTAGAAACATGGAAACGTTGGAGGCAGTGCCCAGTGATCACGCATGCCACCGTTGTTAAGTGCCACCACAATGCCAATGCCTTTTCATTTCTCGTATCATCATCAGCATCATCATCATCATTATCATTATCATGAACATTGAGCTCATCGAGAGTTTTATACAGAATCTTTCACGCTTGAGTCTCTTTTGCTTTTTGCCTGACATACTTTCGCTTTCATTTGAAACTTACTGCTGCACTCGATCGTGACATAATGCACTATTGAAACCATTTAAATTAATGTTAAACGATTATTTATCGGCTTGAGATTGCGCCTACGTCTCTGTTTCCTCTCCTGTCTCAGCCCCTGCTAAATACAATGGGTGGTCGTTGTTCTGCCCTACGAGTGAAACTTAAGCTCTAGTTTTTTTTTCTTTCTTATTTTGTATTTTTGATTAATTACATAGAGTTCAAATTTCGAAAGCATTTAAGTTTTTTTGGGGTCAGCAGTTTCTGTATTTTGGAGCCCAGCGTGAGATGTGGGCTGATGACCTCATTTCAAAGTGTTTTGACTTGGGCGTTGAAAGTGCAAATTTTGTGAACTCCAGCAAAGCGCATCAAATCAATAAAATTGCCACACAACAAACTAATTGTGGCAACAACAGCTAAAAACAACAAGCAACAACAGCAACAATAATAATAACATTAGTAACAAAACAAAAAAACATAAAACAAAACAAAACTACGCAACATTGAAGGTCAAGTTGAGTGTTGACTGTTTCCACCTTTTGCTTTTGCAGGTGTGCTTTCCATCTTGTTTAACCATTTAAAACATAATTGAGTTTATCTCTCGCTTATGATACAAACAGATTGTGCGTGTGTCCCTGTGTGTGAGTGTGTGTGTATGTGTGTGTGTGTAAATGTTGCTCATCATCATAAAAGTTCACGAATTGAGTTAGTTCCACTGCCGAACGATTGAGAGAAAAATGTTTAGATATCTTTTTATTAATATTAAAAAAAAATGTAAATGTTGTTAGAGGAATGCCCAGCAATGTAAATGCAAAAGTTAAGTAATTAAATAAACTATAGTTTAAACTAGTAGTCATCAAAACAAATCTATTATCAGCATGTAGACTCTATATAAAGCAAAATGACAAGGCTTAGATGAAAATGTCACTCTTTGACAATGTGGAGTATATTTATATATTGAATTAATAAACTAATAATAGTAACTTCTACTTTTACTAACTAATAGTCAAATTGGCTCCTTTTCGTAATTAGTTTCTTTGTTTTTAATCCGATTTGCCGAAAAGTTTTTGTGGAATGTCCGCTGTTCTAAATATTATAAATATTATATATAGATTAACTAGCAAAAGGTGCCTATTTGAGCTAGTTCTAAAGTTTAGATAGAATGTGTCGTTCTGAATGAAATTAAAAGAAGTTTATATTTGACTGTATAAGAAAAATATTAAAGAAGATCTAAAAACTGTTAGAGGAGTGCCACAGTTCAATAATCAATTTAGATAGTTCCACCAATGGAATGTTCACTTTATTATTGTTATAAGTATATTTATATACTTAATACTTATACTTACTTTCAGAAAAAAATAACTATTTTTTATAGCACTTTAAGAGCTTTATTCAGCCCTGGTAGAAATAAAAGTGGTATTGATTTTTGGAAGCTATTTTTGAATGGGATTGCTTTCAACAAAAAGTTGTAGGTGTTGTTCATCAATGTGTGAGAAAACAACGACGCTAATGTAAATAATAAAATCACGTCGATGAATATAGAGAAATACTTAAATCTGCTAAACAAATAAAATTGTTAAGCAAACTAAACAATTATAATGGCGTGGAAGAAAGTTGGAATTGTAGGCAGTAGCTATAGTTTTTTGTTCAAATTGTTAAGATCATCTACATATCAACTGAGATTTTCCTCTATTGTTCTCATGCGATTTCCGCATCGCAAATATGAATTATTATTATTATAATTTTGAAACTTATTCATTTGTTTAACTTTAATATTGATGGATGCATTGTTAAACAGTTTAACAAAGTTCTTTGGCTTTATAAAGAGCTTGTTCAATTTAATTTAAATAAGTGTGTATTCACGTATGTGCATATGTGTATTTGTATGTATGTATGTATGTATGTATGTATGTATGTATGTATAGTATGTATGTATGTATAGTAATTACTTACCTCAAGCGCTCACATTGTTTAATAAAATGCTCCGAACAACCTTCAAATGTCAGCGACTTTTTTTCTCTTTCATTACTTTGTGCTTGGCTTACAAGCCACACACACACACAAATTTACTTACACACATGTAATGTACGTGTATGTAAGTGCATAAATTAAAAACAACAACAACAATAATAATAATAAAAGCAAAGTGGAGTAGCTTGAAATTCCATTATAAATGCAATGGCAACGGCTTCTTATAATTTTTGTTGACTTTTCTTGTTTTTTACTTCAAGTTTGACAGTTGCCTGTCCAATAAATCTATTTTTTTTATATACAGATCTAAACAACACATCTGTCTACATATATCTGTATGTATAAACCCACAAATCAAATAATGATAATAATAATAACAAGCGAAATGTGCAAACACAGCTGTTTGGATTTTAACTTCTTAAGAAAATACGCAAATAAATATTGCATAAAATAAAAACAATATTCAACAGAACGAAAAGAAAAGACGTACGCATTTTGTTATAATTGAAATATTTATAAATTTTTGTTTGTCTTGAAATGTATGCAAAGTCGATAAAAGATTGAACCATATATAAATAAATTATAAAATCAAACGAAAGACACACACCGACAGATCTTGTTCAACAGGTTTTTCTCTTTTTTTGCACACAAAAGTTCAACAAATTGAGCACAGAAATCTGAGAACTCTTAAGAAAACGTGAGCTTCGTTAAGCGTAAACAATAAGAAAGAGAGACGGAGAGAGAGAGGGAAGAGAAGAGAGAAAGAGAACCAAGAGAATCTTCCCTACGATCAATTTAAAATTTCTGTAATGCTTTGAAATGTTGATAATAATTGCATAATATAGTAATATTCATTAAAAAAAACTAAAGATGATTAGATAAATTAGTTAAAAGTGATTTTAATATTTTTGACATGCCAAAGTTTAGCAAAACAATTGATTAAAATTAATATAAGTAAAAGAAGAGGAATAGGAGATATGCATTGAACTTCAATATACAAATGCTAAATACGTAACCAGTATCTCTTTTTAACCGATCCAAAGAGATCTTGAAAAATTTTAAAACTCTTACATATACTGCATAGAAGGGTTCATCATTTGCCCAATAAAAATAGTTTCTAAGTTAAGCTCTCATTTTTAAAACCGATCACAAGCTTTGGAGCAAAGCAGTAATATATAGAATGTTAAGGAAGTTTAAGAAGTTATCTTCACAGGAAAATTAAATATATTTATCAATAAAATAAAAGATATATAAAATACAAGACTATTAAATGATGATTGTTTTTTTGGTATCTGATTTTAAGATCTACTATATCTGTTGAAAAAGTTTGTTCAAAACAAAAGCATTAGTTTTAATTCGATTTTCAACCTAATACGATCACATTTTACACTAATTTTTAGAGGTAAAGAATTGAAGCAAGTGTATATTTTTGATGGAGAGCTCAGAGTTTTAAATACATAAAGTAATAAAATTACATATCAGTTAAGAAAGTTTTACTAAATTCAGAAGCAATTGAAGCAAGTGAATGTTGATCAGCAGTTCATAGTTTTAAATAAAGTAATAAAATAATATAAAGTTTTACTAAAATCAGAAGCAATTTTTAGCTCTTCCGATTATCTTTGAAACTGATTTATAAATGTGAAGAATTGCAGTATGTACATATTTTGAATAGAAGAATTAATAGTTTATAACATAGTAAAAGTTTAACGATCGCTGTCTTCTAACTTCCCGTAGCTTTGATGGAAACGAGTCCCATCAGATCTGCTGAAATGTTACCTGTTACGACGACATTTTAGCGGCAACTCTTGAAGCCCCCGCGGAATTGTGCACTTGTGGATCGTCATTGAGGTATGAGGAACGAGGCATGAGGCATGAGGCAGGCGTCTTTGGTGTTTATATGGCTTTCACGCCCATCACTCACGCCCACGAGTGGCACTTGGGGCCACTTGAGGCACAGAGTGTAAATTTGCATAATTTTTAAATTAAAAAACTGTGTTTATGTAATGACATTTCTAACGGTTTTGCTGATGACTTCATAGGAAGTGCACTAGTGTCGAAAGCCCAAGGCTTGCAACCACTTGATATGCCACTGGGCATAAACTAGGCTCAAATTTGCATAGCTGACCATGGCTTGAACAAGATGCTGTAATCGGCCAAGTGTCGCTGTTTTTTTGTCCATTTTTTTTTCATCCTTGCCAGGCGTTTGTTAGATTTATGCCAAATGTTGTAGCTGACAGAGCAAACAGCTCTTAAACTGGTCATAAGCTGCGAACCATGCGAAATATCAGTCAACTGTGTGTATACATCCATGTTCACTTTATAGTCTGTGTACACTGTACAGTGGTAAATATGTATGTATGTATGTGGGCAATCTGCGTGATCAGCACACGACGCTAATGTACAGATCATGAGCACTGATTGCGTTTAGTGCATGAAAATTGGAAAAACTGGAAACTTGTTGTCGCTTCATTCGCAATTCTCCTTCTTCTTCACCGACTTGTTCTTCAAATTGAATGCCAGCAGCATCCATGGTACTGATCATCATTATGATTATTATCATCATGGTCATGGAGACGTTTGTTGCCTTTCCATGTTGCCTGCTTATTAATTTCCCCAACAACAACAAGCTGTGCGGCATAATATCAACTCCAAATTACAGAAGACTCGCTTGTTCTCTAACTGACTGACTCTATGACTCTCCGACTCTATCACTTGGGTGCCTGGGTCAGTGACGTCCCAGAGATCAGAGAGATCTATGCATACTTTATATATTGTACTTTATAAGTTTGTACATCAGACATCGCTCTAATTAATTAGAACGACTTCAATGCGCCAATGGATTGAGCAAAGGCCTCTGACCTGCGGCAAGTTTCATTGTTTGCTTTAACAATTAACAGCCCTCAAACCTCATTAAAAAATGGCAACCACCGTGACACTGCCACATGAAAATTGAATGCTCCAAAAAAGATCCAAAAAATATATATTTTACATTAACATAACTTTATCTACGCAGAGGGACGGGGTCAGCTTGTCAACCTTCACCTTCAGCTGCTGACGCTATGTAAATTCAATAAGTTTTTGTACTTTAACAACATTATTTCAAGTGGTTCAACGTTGCGTATGATTTAATGGCCTAAACCATGGTCTAAGGTTACAGAGCCAACCCAAAACAAAACCCATCGCAAGCTGATTACTGTTGTTGTAATTTGAGCAACATTCCAAGTTCACAGCTGGTTGATTATTGAAACGATATGAGTGCAAATTGTCTGTGTGAGAAAAAGTGAAAGAGCCACAGGCCACACTCACAGAAATCTCTTGAGTTTTTCCTCAATTTACGCCCCATTTTCCACAGTGCAATATACACGAAGTGGTCGTGATAACACGTAGGCAACTGAAAGCCAAAGCCGCGCATGCGTGGTCGAAACAACTCGCCAGCTTCAGCTCCCATCACGTTTGGATATGGTTTTGGCCAGATAAGCTCTCTGCTCCGAGCTCTAAGCACTCTCTGGCCAAGTAACACCCACTCGATTGGGCCGAAAATTCGCTTTTGAGCTGGCGTCTTTGCTTCTTGCCTCGCTGCACACAACAGTGTTGTAACTTTGGCTTATTAAGTGCTCGATCTGGGGTATTTTTAAGTGTTTAAAAGTCATTTTTAATAATATCTAAATAAAACTTAAGTAAGAAATATTTAATAAAATTAAAAATACGGCAAAATGTTCTTTTTATTGGGTGCATTTCAGCTTATCCTTTTTTATTATTAATAACTTTAAAGTAGGGTTTGTTTGATGGCTCGAACTATAGCAATAAATTCCGTTTGGATTCCCGAATGGGTTCTAAGAACCCATGAACTCTTGGGATTAACATAGGTTCGAAAATTGGCACAGATGAATTTATACAAATAATTTATTTTTCTCAAAGTTGTTGTAATTGATCAGATTAAAAAGCCCAGGAAATATAGGCTTTTTATCTGATATAGTTTTTCCTATAGAAATAATAGCTAACTTTTGCATAAATCTAATTTAAGATACTGATTAAATTATGATGTTTTACTGAATTTTGTATAATAGCATCAAATAAAAAAAACAAAAATTAAGTAATTGTGGGTTTGGTTTCAAATGATATTAGTTCTAAAAGGTTCATCTTATGATCCAGATAGGTTAACCCAAAACCCGATCCGAACCAGTTTTATAAGGTTATGAGTCAGTTTGAAGTTCTCGCTTTTATTGAACTTTTTTAACTTAATTTTTACTTTATTTTTAAAGTAGAGTTTATTTTAATGGTGAAGACTCTGGCAACACTAGCACACACAGATAGAGTTTTATTTGGTGGCACTGCCAGTTTTATGACCTCCCCAGAAAGAGTACTATGGGGTACGACAACGCCTCTTAAGTCAGGTGCCTCTACAAAAGCTCAGATTTCGGTTGTCTTGCCACTATTTTTCTTTTTTTCAGCTTTTTTATATTTTCTTTAATAGTCCGTTGTGGCATGTTGGCTGTTTTAATGGCCAGCATATAAATCTGCTTGGTTGTTGAGTGTCTGCCATGTGTGTGTGTGTGTGTGTGTGGTGTGTAGTGTGTGGTGTGTGGCTTAACCTATTTGAAGACTTTGTTGGCCAAGAGGCCTTTTGTTTGGCTGTCCAAGTGTGTGGCTAGCTAGTCATTATACATACCCGAGTCTACACACTCAAGAAGTTAGAGTATTATAGTTTCTTAAAATGCTCAGCAACATGAATATAATTTATTATACGAAATTACTCAAAGAGCATACGAGATTCTTCTATTTTGATGCTTAATGAAATCGATTTTCTGGGTATGGCTTTAATGAATCGTTACAACCAAAACATGTTAAGATAAATCGTATAATTCTATAGAGCTTCACACTTTTAGGTTGTCGAAAACTAGAGCCCTTGAATGGGGACAGAACAAACGATAGATGTCAATGATTTATATGCGATCTTCGGAATGTCAGGCTATAAAAAGTTAAAGTTAATGTTAAAGTCAAGATAAAGCTCTTGACTGCGGCATCTTTTAATATTAAAATAATAGCTTGTGGAATAATGCAGTTGAGTATTACAGACAAAAGGCCTTACATCAACAATTAAGTCATTAAATTCATTTCCTAGTTCATTCAGTTTCTCAATGTTCTTGATTTAGGGCCACGTTTTAAGTACTTGAACATACATACTTGAAATTCCGTTGGCGCCTCACGGCAATTAAATCAATTATTTAGCACTTGAGCAATGGAAAAAACACATGAATAATATGCGATACTCGTAGTCGAAGAATGAATTTAAATCAAACTAAACAACAATAATGATGGGCCATAAAAATGTAAATGAAAACACACACGTAACAAACGATTCCCCAATTTTCCCCCAATTATATGTTAATCATATAATTGAGTTTTTTTTGTGCAAATATTCAAATTTTTGGCTGATGTTGAAAGTAAATAAATGTGGTTAACACAACAAATTAAAACAAATAGAAAAAAAGACATCAGCAAAGGCGGCAAAATTAACACACAGCTCACACATAAAACATAAAAACTAAAAATGACTTTGGAGCTGACAATTTGCGCAGCTTCAACTTTTACTTCAGATCTTATCATAGCATATCGGGTAATGGGAGTCGCTAACGAGTTGCCCATGCCAACTGACTGAATATGTGAATGACTGACTGATTGACTGATTGACTGAGTGAGTGTGTGAGTGACCCAGAGCAACTGTTAAGCACCTACGTACTACTATTTGTAATTAGCGCTGCTAATTGAAAAACTCACGCGTCATTCCCAGTCACAGTCACAGTCAAAATGCTGGAAAATAACAATAGCAACAAGTCAAGACCTTAATTAAGTCAAAACAAACACTTTTCTGACTAATCGAGGGCGTTGCATGCAACCAAACTGAAGTTTTTCTCTTCCGTCTTCATCTGGCATCCATGGCGTATGCGTAACGCTCACGATTTTTTTTTTTTTTTTTTTTGCGTATGCATGTCGCATGTGCTTTCATTTCATCAATGTCGTGCAGTTGTCATTACGATGCAGACAAACAAATTGTTATTGTTATTCTGCCGCCGACTCTTATACATACAAAAAACTCTGCCCAACAAAATGAAGAAGGAAAAAATATAAATAAAATGTTTATTACATAAACCAATTAGTTGGCGCGGGGCATTTGCATTCAAATGCATAATTTATGAATGCATTTTCGTTGTACAGCCCAAATATAATCAAAACACACACTCAAAATTACACTCACACTCACACACACTCAAAGTGTGGCCAAAGTTATTAAAGCAAGAAGATGAGGAATGAAACAAAAAGATGGAAAATGCTGGCGCAAATGAAGCAATTAAATTCAGAAAGCCCACAAAATTAATATTATGGAATTTACAATGGAAATAAAAGCGTAAGAAATTCATATGAAATTATGTTAATTTACACTTTTGAATACGGAAAGGCATCAAAAATTAATTTCTGCTTGTAACTTTTAATTGATAGTTAAGCGTTTCACTATTGATATGCAAAGATAGAAGGGCCTTCTCTTACTATCGGGAGTGTAGTGTTTAAAAGTGTATAAAAGAGATGAGTTCTAACACGTTTCTACAGAAATATGAATAAAAATTTTATCATAAAACTTTATGTATTACTTTTCGGAATCTCAAAAATGTGTATTTTTAAATAGAGGAAAGCTTCTGTTTATCATTTAAGTAGGTTGGTTTGTGGGATAGTTTTTTTTATTTAAAATTCCTTCTTTAATTTAAAATTACAGTATTCAGTCTTCAACGCTTTCAAAACTACTCAGAGGTTATTACTGAACACTAATAGGTATCAAATACGTAGTTGTATAGTTACGATTATAATCACATTTCAATACTATTAAATGAAGAAGATGCCATCACGAATTTGTTGACATTTACGAATAATAATCTTCAGACAACGCTTTTAAGTTTTAGTAATGTTGTTTCTAGTTAATAGATTTGTTCTAAATTGTTAAATTTATGATTTACTTTTAAATAAATTCTAAAAAAAGGTTATTAACATTAAATGAGAGCAGTGTGGGTCTGATCAGTAGATAAAAGAGATGTCTTCGAAAATGTTGACAATCAATTGTTCATCTTTCCCTACAAATTAATTAAAAAATTGAGATATTTTGCCATAAACAGACGACTGCTGCGGTAAATGAACTTTGTAGAAAGCTAAGCTTACTTTAAGAACTAATTACAGGGTATATTGTAGCATAAGTGGCAATGCTTGACTAATTCTTTTTAGACACATGTAGAGCTTTCTTTCTATATCTACTTGGGTATGGACATTGAGCACATTTTTGACTTAATGTGCATGTTCATTCGAGACGAATTCATATGGCTTAATAACTTTATGGCAGGCGTTTAATTACTTTTCTCACTCGTTGTCTCTTTTACTCATTCTCTCTGTCTCTTTCTCTTTTATTTGCAGGTAAGTTACACTGACCCACTTGGCCAATTATGTGCAGTAAACCAAAAAGACGACGAAGACTATAGTCGGCACTTGGCTTTCATCAATGGCCAGGCAAGTGCTGGGTGTTTGTTTGTTAGTGTTGTTAATGTTAACGTTGTTGCTGTTGTTGTTGTTGCTTTGACTGCTTGACACTTATTTGTGTGGCGCCAGTTGGCCAGTTGACCAACAGTTGAAGCCAGTTTGAAGAGATGCCCTGCAGGCACAAATATGCACATAAAACAGCATGAAAAAGTAGCTTGAAACACAGCGGTCGATGTGGGAATTCTTTATTGATATGTGACACATTATCGATGGAGCTTGTTCAGCATTTTGGTGCTGACTTTCGACTTTCCATGAATTATGGCACAAATTCAAATGCTGCCCACAAACGATGCACTTAATTAAACACACACACAGAGATCAGTGATAGCAATGCGGATGAGTTTCTATTTTATGCGCTTTCCCGCATAGAAAAAAAAAACAAACCTAAAAAAGATTAAGATAAACCAATAAAAATAAATAAAAACTAAGCAAATTAATGATGCCCTGCACACAATTGACAGGCAACTCTCGATAAGATCACCAAGATCGTGTCGAAACAGGCGCCGATTTCAAAAATGACACAAAACTGACTGCTCCACAAATTTGGCACACAAATTGAAATGTGAAATGTCGAGTGTGTGTGTGTGTGTGTGGAGGTGCCAACCTGTTCTCTAATTGGGTTAAAATGCAGTTGACGCTGCTGCCTCCAGGCGGAAATCTGTGGCAACTGTGGCAACTGTGTGGCAGCTGTGGCAGCAAACAGTGCAACAGGCGTTGGCCATTTACCCATAACATGATTTATATTCAACGCTTATGAGACTGACCTCGTTTTGCCTTTTCGGCCCATAGATATTCTGACTGCATTTCCAATTGAAGACGGCCAACAAAATGTGTTCAGGCATCACGCTCTGTCAATTTATTCAATTACCTCCATGGTCACTTTATTCGCAGCGTTTTGCGTATCAAATTGAAAAAGTAATTACCTATCTACTCAATCAAAACAAGTGCCATCTCTTCTCTTAATCTTAACAAAGTGCTTTACGTATATGCTTTCTGTCCTCCATAGTACTCTTTTATACTCCATTGTCACTTTAGTTGCTGTGTTTTTGTTTTTGTATGATGTATGTATTTTAATATTAAATCAACTTTAAACCAAGTGCTTAATTTATATGTTATCTGTCTGTCCTCCATGATGAACTTTATTTAGATGTGCAAATTCTAAATAATTTTTGATTCTTTTCTTTTAGTTTGCTTTTAAGTTTTTTACTTTATTACTTACTTACGCTTCTAAATGTTCACTTAATTTATTTTAATTTAAAATACATAAATTGTGCATAATTTTGAACAGCTTGAATTGGTGTTCAAATATAATGAAACTGATTGCTGATTTATTGAGATTTATTGTGAATGCTTTCGATTTCATTTATAATCGTGAGTGTTGTGCAAGAGTGTGTGTGAGTGTGTGTGTGTGAGTGTGTGTGTAGATAAGTACTTGCATATATGCAGCCTGTTGTCAAATGAACCTGTCAAATCTTAACAAACACTCACTTTCTCTTTAAAGTGCAGCTGGCGCTAGTCAGAGTCAGAGTCAGAGTCAGAGTCATAGACAGAGTTATAGTCAGAGTTATAGTCAGAGTTATAGTCAGAGTCGTAGACATGTTGTGCATCCTGTGGCAAACTAAATTACAATTTATTTATATGCAACACCCACACACATAGACAAAAATACTTTGGACATGCAACATGTGGCACATGTGGCACTGCCTTGCAGCAGAAAACTGAAAACTGATTTGTCTGCAAATCAGTAGGCAATAAGTCAAATGCCGCCGCCAAAGTTCAAAATTATTTTCTATTTTTGCGCTTCCGTTGGAGAAAAACCAAGGGAGAGAGAGACAGAGAGAGGCAGAGAGAGACAGAGAGAGAGTAAGTGAGAGAAAAAGAGGTCTCGTAGTCAGCTCAGACAGTCGCCTGTCTATCATTTGCCTTAGATTTGGCCTTTCATTTTAGCCGCTGACGCAGACAATCGTCGATCGAGGGGCTTCCTGTCTCTTGCCTCTTGCCACACGCCCCTTACCTCTTGCCTCATGCCACAGCCGCCCTCAAAGACGCCGCTCTTTCATTTCATTTGATTTGCAATAAAGTTTTTGTTTTCTTTTCTATTTGGATTCGAATCTCGTCTCTCATTTCTGCGCTGGCTTTTCATTCATAACTTGCTAACATGCAACCATGCAACAACACATGGCTCATCCAATTTCTGCTTAAACTCTAAACATTCAACGGTTGCAGTTGCAGTTGCAGTTGCAGTTGCAAATTGCAAGTTGCTATTGGTGGCTTATGCAATGGGCTACGCTTCGATTTGATTTTCACTGGCAATGAGGAAGTCGATTCGCGATTTTGAGGTTCCTCCATACTTTTGTGGGTGACTGTGGCAAATTGTTGCCTGATTATAGGGATGTTAACGTTTTATGCCCCAGCGCTGCAAGCGTTTTGACTTAAATGTGGCATAAACGGTCAGCTGTGAGACGATTGAGGGAAATCTATTGATTTTTCGTTACCTAAAGCATTTCATAATTGCGGATGCATTGGGAAATACTTTCGCTGCATGAAGATATAATATATAATTAACATAAACGTACTTAAGGCTTGTTGCATGCTTCTTATGTTTCACTTTCAGGCATTTTTAAACCCTGTATTTTAAAAAACTACAAAAGGTTTAATTAAGTTGTGTCAACTAAAAAGGGCGTAACAGGCGGAAGAAGGCGTGGTAAACAATGTCAGTGTCAACAACCCAGAAACTATAAGAGCTGGAGGCACCAAACTTGGTATGCGAGTTCCTTTATCTCCTTAGCCGATCGAGTTGGTTTTACCGAAAAACTAAATTTTTAAATGAAAAATTCAAAGTTTTATTAACTCTTAAACATATTATACATAATTTATTAAGTCCGGATCTGTCCTGAAAATTTCATCTCAATCGGATATTAAGCTCCTAAGTTATATAAAGGAAAGCGTATTTACTTAGTAACTACAGGGTCTGCTACAGTCGGCTTCTCTTAACTGTGGCATTTGCTACTAGTTTTAAATGTTAAATATTTTTGTTATTTGGAAAGCGGCTAAATTTAGCTAAGCTCATTTAAAGATTCCACTCCCAGTGGCACGTCCTCGACCTCAGTTCCAGCCTCATTTTGTCTATTTACTTTTTATATTTTTTTTGTATTTCAATAACAATAAAAGCTACGCCTGCGCAGTCTGTCAGACAGTCTCAGATGTTGAGGTAGAGGTAAAGAGGTTGATGTAGTTATAGAGTTAAACAATGCCGGGCTGGCGCGTGCTTCTGGCCAAAGAGACGATGACTACGACGATGACGATGACCGTGTCTGGGGGAACTTAGGCTCCATTTGCCTGGGCTGCCATTAAACGGCAGCTCAGTTTCTCAGTTTCTTGGGTAGGCGTTGCGACTTTTCAGACAACAATGGGTGCCCAGGTCTACTACTGGAGTACGCTGTTATAAATAAATGTGGCCTGTTGCATGGCAGGTCTAATGAGTTAGCCCAGTTAGTTGTCTGCTTGGCCACATTTCTCAAGTGCCGCTTGAGACTTTTCGTTGATTTGTCAAGTTTAAAGTTTGAGCATTAATTGTGACATGTTTGCTTAAGCTCTGAACTCTCTGTTGAATCTAAAGGAAATCCGCATGAGGCATACAATATTATGTCGGGTGTGTCTCAGTCTCAGTCTCAGTCTCAGTCACAGTCGCAGTCGCAATCACATATATGAGAGCGAAAGTGATTTTTAGTTGGCACAAAAGCCGCCGGGTAGCCCGACAATCCTGCAATGAATAATTTAGTCATTTCATGCAAACGAAAATGAACTTTTTGTCGAAGCATTTAAGCCGCAGGAGTCGTTCGACCAAAGTCTCTCGACCACCCAAAGACTTGCAACTGCAACACACAGCCGCAATGCAACGCGACGCGACGCGACGCGACGCTGACTTGGCGGCAAATTCATCACATGAGATCCCGTGGCGACGGCGGCGCTAAATCGTGTGTGAATGGCTTGACGAACTGCAGCAGCTGACTGGCCAAGAAAACACTGCACAGTGGTTCAATATTTGTGTTGATAAAAGTCAAACAAGAAAAGATTGTGAAAAGATTGGAATAAACTTAAGACCATACCTGCAATACCTTCAGAGTTAAAGTTGTTGATTTTATTTTAATGTTTCATAATAAATGCTTCTCTAAGGCCCATTTTTTCAATTTATATATAAGGGCTCAATTAACTATCCGAATGATAAACTGACGTAAAATGTATAGAAACTAATGTCAAATGTTAAAGATATGCATCAAACAAGCCTTAGACGGACATTGAAAATATGGGCCTAAGTCCTTAAAAAGTCCAAATAATTTTCTTTATAAATTCTATGGTTTATTCTTTAGGTTATACATACACCCTATCTCTAATTTTTACTGGACTTTTTCTTTGAGCTAAGACATTGGAATAAATGACCTGACATTCAAATTCGTTAAATTAATTAAAGTCTACACTCCCATTATTGATTGATATTTAATGAAATTTGTTGTTAAATTGGTTGTTAAATTAATTTCGTTAAGGAGTTTAAATGCTACTTTCTAGAATGGTACACAGAATTTGATCAACAATTTCTAAATTCAATTAAAATTCTTATATTTATAAAGTAATTTAAATATCCATAGCCAATTATATTCAACAATTATTGCAACTTTATGTTAAATGGAACACTGCAAACTTTAAAGTCAAAATGTTGAATTAATCTCAATGTTCAGTAATAAATGCTTCTTAAATACAATCGAAATCACTAACTGAATACTTATTCTGTACATTGATAGTGCATATTACTTTGTTACATTTAAAAAGTCCGTTTATTTTCTTAATTGTTGATACCACTGTTCAGGTGATCAACTGGCCAGCCTCTGGCTTTGACGCGATCGCAGACTTTGACTCTGAGCCTGACGCCGAGACTCGGTCTGAGTTTGAATTGAAGGTGGAGACTCAGTTTGAGTATGAGTATGAGTATGAGTTGGACTCTGAATGGAGTCTGAATGTGAACATTATGCTGACCAATTAGTCATTCGGTGCTGGCTTTTGCTTGTCATCTATTGCAGGGTTTGGCCAAAAGACAAACATGCAGCATGTAATTTGTTGGTCAATTAAAAGCGCCGCGGCAAGCATCAACATGTCTTGGCCATTTATGTTACTTTCGCAACGTGTTACCAACACAAACAGATTTGGCTTTCAGCTGTTGTTGCTGTTGTTGAATGAAAGCGAGTTGGGGTCGGGGTCGGGGTCGGTCGACATAGCGACATTCTGGAGGAGCTGCTGTTGCTGTTGTTGCTGCCGCTGCCGCTGCCGATGTTGTTGCAACTAAATGCGGAAATTGACAACAGCTGGCGTTCACTTTCAAGTGGCGAGTGGCAACTTCTTTGTGGTTCTGCCTTGTCAACGCTAATGGCCATATGCAAAAAAATAAAAATAATGAGCCGCGACTGCAGCAACGGCTGTGATTTGTTGCTGCCGCTGCTGCAGTTGTTGCTGTTGTTTCTGTTGCCTGGCGGCACTTTCTACAGACAACGTTGTCCAAAAATAAGCAGCCCATGCAGCAGTTACAAATATACATGCATCAAGTATATAAAAGTATAAGTTTTTTTTTATATACATATTTTTTTGTCTGTTGGCTTTTCGGCCACAAATCCTAAAATGGCATGCCGCGACATGTGCGACCGACTTAGCCAACTCCGACAAGGTGACATGGCCAAGACGTCGACGACGACGGCGACGGCGGCATCCGCAGCTGTGCACTCCAAAAATTCAAGCTGCAGTCGGACTCGGATTTGCTGTCTTTGGGAAACCAAGCATGGCAGATGCGTGCGCTTCTTCTGTCGCCAAATAAATCTCAAAAATATAAATAATAATAAGCACAAACGAGGTGCGTTTAATAAGTTCAAATAGTTCACGATTTAAATGCCAAAAAGTAGTAACTTTTATTCAACGAAAAACAAAATACTTTTCAGTCTGAAGGCTAAGCTATATTATAAGTAATTTAGAACTAAATCTAAGCTACAATAATATGAATAAATAAATAAGTTATGCTTCCTAAGATCACTTCAAATTAATAAAAAGGATGGCAATGTTGTTATGACCAATTAAACCATTATTTTTAATGAACAATTCAGCATATAAATATGATTAAATTATATATTTTGAAAGTTAATTTATTATTTTAAGAACTTTTGAAAACTCATTTGCTATGTTCTTTTTCTTAAACCAGTTTCTGTTTATTTTGACACCGTTTCCTTTAACTTTTATTTGACATACTGATGGCGATTAATAATTTGTAAAGTTCATTAAATTTAAACTTTTGGTATCTTTTATTAAAGCAATAGGTTGAGACACTTAAATGTTCTTTAAAAACTTTACAACAGTTTGATTGGCATTTAAAGAATTTACTAAATATAAATTAAATTGAAATTGTTGAAACTTTTATTCATTCTGTAGCTGAAAACGAAAGCGTGTCCTTCATTTTTCTTATATTTTCATTTGACCACCCTCGCAATTTATATATGCCAATTGGCTGTTTGTTGTTGTTGCCCGTTGTTGATGCCGTTGGTTGTTGTCGCCTTTGATGCCCAATTTGGCAATATTTTTGCGACGAGTTTAGCGGCATTTGTGGGTCAGGCGGTCTTTGGAATTGAAACTGGCGCCTCTTTGTCGTCCCGTCGATTGATTTTCATAATAATTTGTATTTTCCAAGCGACTGCAGTTGGGGATGTGAAGATGTGGGGATGTGGGGATGTGTCTATGCAATCGCAATGGGCATCCGATTTTGATCATTCAATTAAAATATTTTTATAGCCAAAGGGGGCCAACATCTCTCTGTCTCTATCTTTGTCTGTGTCAGTGTCTGCGTAAATGTATCTGTATCTGTCTCTGGATGTGGCTCTGGCAGTAAATAAACCTTGAAACAGACAAACGACGCCAGTTGAATTGATTGATCAAAGCCCTGCATAAAAAGCGTTGCACAAATAAAACGATAAACGTACATAAAAAAAAAAGAATTAAAGTGCGATGCACATGTGCAACACTTTGCACTTCCTCATGGGAATGACTCTTTCGGGAGGGGGATGGAAAACTGACTACATGGAATTTTGCGCCGTTGCGCATCGGAATGCGAAATTAATGAAATCACATGCAGACAAAAGCAAAAAAAAAGCCCGAGGATGACGATGAGGTGGCCCAGTCAGACCAGACCAGGTCCAGGCTGCTGACAGTGATTAATGTTGACGTTGTCAGCCAGAAAACAACCATAAGAACTGCACAGCTTTTGCTTTTGCAACACAACCAAGAACAAATGACCAAAAACACTTAAAGCCCACATTATCGACACATTTGTTGAGGTTCTGTTTTGACCAGATAAAAAAAATGAAGTGAAGAACATACCGAAAACGATAAAGATCTCCACTTGAGTTTGACGGTTTGGTCAACACTTTTCCTTTAGACTGGATTTTACTTAGTGTTAAAAAAAAGCGAAAGAAGCTGCTCAGAGAAGAATGACAATGAAAGTAGCTTAAGTCAATAATGAAACGGAATGAAAAGGAATGTTAAAAGGTTTTCAAGCGCATTAAAAAAATGACTCAAAACGTACTTAAAACAAAAGTAAAAGCCGTGTGAAAGAAGTGTGTGAAGTTACAACCACAAAACTAAGCTACTTAAAAGTCACTAGAAAAACGTGTAATGTGTGAAGTATGTATTTAATAAATCTTTATGAAAATGCTTAAGAGATAATTGCTAAAGATTTATAAAGTCTCTCAATAAAGAAAACCAGACAGAAATGAGAGTATATTTACATAAAAATGTGCTTTGAATAAAAATAGGCTCATTAGTGTTTATCAAGTGTTTTTAAAAATTGTAATTGATAATGATAAATATTTATTAAGAATGAAAATTGGCTAATTTGTGTTTTTCAATTGTTTTCTAAACTAAAAGCACTTCAGACAGATTTGAAAATAGTTTTAAAAGTAATTAAGATTTGTGATATATTACTCACATATTGTTTACCGTTTGCCAGACATAATTTTTCAGCCATTTCGATAATTTTATTAACCACTCAAGTGATTATTTTATTGGCTACTCAACTGACTTGAAACAGAAAATAAATGTTAATGCTAAATGATGAATGATTTTTGTGGCTAACAAAAATGTGGCGCATGCGAAGCGACAGAAATTAAAAAAGTATACGAAAGACAAAAGAAGTTGAGTAAATTTTTGTTGTTTTCCTGAAGCATAAGATTTAAATTACAGAGCTGTGAACATTTTGAATGCCAAATAGAGGGAGAGAGAGAGGGGAAGCGGGAGATGAAGAGGGATAGAAATATTTGATCATAAGCAGAAATTCGAAGACGCAAAAATTCAATGCGAATGCGAAGGTAGCGCATAAATATCCCATTACCATTTCAACCTGGACTAAACGGATACGGTTTCATTATACAACAATGCAGCATGAAAGACGCAACGTTTACGAAATGATAAACAGGCCAAAAGCCAGACAGACAAACGGACAAACAGACAGACAGACAAATACTTATAGTATACAGTATACAGCTGATGTTTCCGCAAAAAGTCAACTCATATTGTGGTTGCAATGGCCACTTAAAAATTTGTTTCATTAGTGGCGTGAAATGGCCTTTTGTGGCTGTTGTGGCCTGTTATTCAGTCTCTTGGCCTGTCTTTTTGGCCAGGAAGCCAAAGAGCGCGACTCTCCATCGATTTGCCGCATGTTGTGCATAATTTTTCATAATTTGCGTGGGTGAATTTGCCTGGCATTTGCATTAGCGACCGACTGACTTCCTTACAGCTGTCATGGTAAACACACAAACACACACTACACACACTCACCCAGCCACCCACTTGATGTACCGTGGAAATGTGCCACGCCCACAGTAAACCACATTGTTAATTTGTCCGTCGGCAGTTTTTCAATTAAAGTCGTAAACTCGCATCGCAGATTGCAAATCAAATCGATTGCTGCACATTTAACGCCTGTCACATTACTTTTGGTACAAACTGTTACGCAAGCAGTAATCGCGCATGCGTGGACCCCTCTCATATTTTAGCCTCTTTTTTTTTTGGTTTTCAATCCAAAAAAGTCAACAGCTGGCAGCTGTTTAAACAGTAGCTGAAATTTCAAAATGCATTTCGCATTTGGAGTTTTGCTAGCGGTTTTTTTTCTTTTGGACATGCTTCGTCGGCGTATTCAAAAATTGCACTTTTACTTTATGCGCTTTTCTCTGTGGTAGTTTCTCTAGCAGCGCATTCGCTTCGGTTCTTCGATTCTTCTGACCGACTGAGCCACTAAATTATAGTGGTTATTGTGCGCTGCCTCTCTATGGGATTGTATTGTGTGTGGGCTTTTATTTGGAGCACTGAGCCAATAATCGTTTCGTTTCGTTTTCGGCCTGGCTGGCTAGCTGGCTAATGGGTACGTGGTCTAAACACGAAATGTCAGCACTTTGTCTTATTTAAATAAGCTCAGACACAATACATGGACATTAACCAACCAACTCCTGTTCAGCAACTCATATTTGTCTGTCTGTGGGGGAGGTCTTTCACTAAAAATTAGTTATAGACACGTCATGCTTGCTATAAACCAAAGAAAGTTGTGAGAGTTGTGCGAAAGATCACACTTTGTAGTCACTTAACTGTAAATTGTAATTAACTTTTTTATTCCCGCAAAATGAAATTTTATTTGAAAGGGATAACTTTAGCCTTTACTTTCAATAAAAGTATAAATACTTCTCACATTCTCAATCATCTATGCATTTTCTTCTCTTCATAAACTTTATAAGCAATTGCATGCATATATACCACCTTTTTACGCACTTTCCATAAGTACAGGCTATTGCAATGTGACGCTGCAACCATGAAATCGCAAAGAGAGCAAAGCGAAAGTACAGGTAATAAAAAAACCACACCTGGTCTGTGACTGGTGTGACTTATTTCCTTACTTGCTGCGGGGTTCTACGCCCCTTGAAAGGTCTGTCGAATTTTTCAAGTAAACAACTCAGTATCATCAATATTTTTATTGCAGTTACGCTTATCGATAAGCGAGCTCGAAAGCTCGATAGCTATCAGAAAGGAGAATAACCGAAAGAAAGTGATGTTCTATCTGCTCATTCCTTTTTCAAAAGGCTGCACTCTTTTGATTTTTATTACATTTTTAAATTTAATAAAGTTTATAATAGAAAGAAATATTTATGAATATTTAGAATAATAAATTTACAATTTTCAGAGCAGTTTCGTTTATTGATAAGCAAGCTATCATTGCTCACAGAAGGGGGAATAACCGAAGCATCTTTATGATGAAAAGAAAGTGATGTCCTGTCTGCTTATCCTTAATTCAAAAGGCTGCACACTTGTCACTTCTATGGGCACTTAGCCAGTCGCGTGTCTAATTTATTATTATGACCTTTGTCTGATGTGCATTGCCTTGGGGCATTTTAATTATTTAGCATGCTAAACACCTCAATTAAACAGATTGCGTTCTATCGTGCGTGTCAAGTAAGTCTGGTAATTGAAATATACGCTGTCAGCCACCCCCGAAAACAGTCTCTACCGTACAGTGGTAACAATGCATGCGTGGACACACCCAACTCTCTCCACGCTCCCTTCAGAATAGAGAATAATGTGGCCTAGTGCACGAGTGCGCCAATTTCATATGAAAGGTGCGCCCAAAAGCACGCAATACTTTTATTCTGCGTATGCACAGCATCCATGGGACATGAATATGAGGAAAACCTCCCTCCCTTCTCCCTTCTCCCGTCCTCCCTTCAACCCACTCATCCCCCTTTTGAGCAGTGTATTTGTGAATCGGAAACGTGCCACACATTTGAAGTCGTTCGCTTTGTTGTTCGAGTTGAATAAACTCAAGCAGGCAGCTGTTGCATATGAGAAACAATGCATGAATAATATTTTGATGAACTTTAAGCATCCCTTTTTGTAGTTTGATGAACTTAAAGACACCCTCTCTTTAATGTTGATTGCGCATATTAAAGTCATGGGAAATCTATTACAGCACTTTCACCACAATTCCACACAAATTGAGAGTCAGAGTTTGGGGAAAGAGTGTGAAAATCCGTGGCAGTAAATCAACAGCTCAGACGAAAGTCGACTATTACCCTACATAATCGAGGGGAAAAACAGAAACGAAGCAACCCCTAATGCCGACATTATGTACGACGCCGGGGCGAGGCTTTCGTAATGAGCGCAATGCACATCGTACATAAAATATGCATCTGTCAGATACTTGCATCTGTGAGTAACAAGTGCCTTGCGGCGTCAAGTGCAGGGATGCTCAGAAAGGGGAAACGCACGGAAAATGTATGAGACAAATTCTATAATTTCAGAAAAAGATGTCATTGTGGTTATAATATTATATTTATTTTGTTTACTATCTCGATTTGCCAGCATCAAAATGATTTTATCTTTAAATTTCAAAAGGTAGATAAGAAGTGACTGCATTTATTAGATCCGCACCTTAGGTAAACTAAGCTTATCTGCTTTTTATGGCAATTACAACTGCATATTACATCTGACAACTACAAAAAATAAATATTTAACTTATCTTCATTGCCATCACGTAATATTGCAAGTATATTATTAAAGAATGCCGGAACTGTGTTCTTGTATAATGCGCAGTAAGGTGTATATTGTTAAAAGTTGTATATTTTAGTTTTAGGAAATGAATTTTTTTTTGTAATAAATTTGCAAATCCAAAATAAACAACGAATATAAACAGTAAATTGAATGACATTTTTATATATTGAATTCTTGTTTGACAGAGTGGTACTTTATGGAAAGAAAAAGTAAATACTCTTAGATTTTCGTGGATTAAAATAAAAGTATTATGAAATATTTAGTATTTAGAATGGCAAACTTAATGACAATATATATGTAAAATATATTTTATGGGGCAGCTTAGACTTTAATGGATCAAAGAAATAAATATAATTATGCAAAATATTTGGAATAGAAAATTAAGTGAAAGCTTGAATTTTATATGGTTCAATTTTTTTCAATGAAGAGAAGAATTTATTTGAATTAAATCTTTTAATGTACAGATAAATAAATAAAATTAAATATTGAATATCTACTTTTTTGGCAATGTAGATTTTACATATTACAAAACTAAATAAAATTAAATTTACAATGGATAGAAAAATAAATGAAATGAAATTTAAGATATTAAGAATAGCAAATTTCCTATAGAATTTCTTAAAGTTAGGCACTGTGGACTTCTAAGAATAGAATAAATACGTAACATTTATTTTGTTGTGCAGATAAAGGTAAAAAATAAAAGTAAATGTAATTTTTGTGGTAGTACTTATAGGCGTTGGATAGAAGAAATGCTTTCGTTCAGCAGTCGTGTTGGTTGACTGCATTCGGGTAACAGGTTCTATTGCTGAACCCTGGCGCAGTGCAGTCCACCCCTGGGAAGTAGTCAAAACGGAGACACAAACAGAGACAAACTGAGGGGCAGTTGAAATGAGCGACGACCCCCAACATGCGCATTGTACTCGTCGCACTCTCCTCCCTCTTGCTCTCACTCAGTCACTGTGCCCGCCTGACCATACTCTCTTTTAGCTGCGCGCTCTCGCCCTCGCTCTCTCACTCTCTTTTTGTCTCTCTGTCTCTTTGAGCGCCACGCTTAACGACTGTTTTTATTTAAATTCAGTTTTGGTTTCGGTTTCAGTTTCGGTTTTTTGTTTTGTCAGTTTTCAGTCTCACGTTGACCGGTGCAAGTCGACAGTTGAGACGGTCGAGACAATCGGCAATCGAGAATCGGGCATCGGCAATCGGCAATCGACAACATTTGTTTTTGGCATTTGTGTAAACAACGTAGTGGTTGTTATTGTTGTGTGCAGCGATGCATTTAAATACATGTGTTTAGTTGTTGCTTGAAGAAATCTACACACACACACACACACACTACGAAATAGCTTCCGTTGTGCACGAATTACGACCGCGCCCCCCTGCCGCCTTCTACTTTATTTAAACAATTGTTTACTGTGTCCAAAGCCGAATACAAAAGCCGAACCCCGAAAACCGAAAACCGAAACCGAAACGAGGTCAATGCATTTGTAATTGCTGATAACGAAAAGTGCACAAAACTAATAAGAAAGAAAATGTTAAGTTCAAAGTTAAGTGGACAGTGTATGCCCCTTTCCCACTCTCCTCCCTTTGTCTGACCCTCATGTGTCTCATTTTTAAATCATAAATAATACGAAATATGAAGGAAAATTTTCCACTTGAGTGAAGAACTTAAATGCATTTATTAACTGCCTGCAACTGTTTGTATCTGTATCTCTCTGGACGTGGCTGTATCTGTATCTGAAGACCATAATTGCATGCCATAAAACTAGAGTAGAGAATCGAGACAACTGCGTACTCTTATCAGCTCAGCTGGCAACTGGCAACTGGGAAACTAGCAACTGGGAAACTCTGGAATGACTGCAGTTGCCAGATATGTACATACATACATATATAATCAGACTTCCACTTGAACTATTTCTGTTTTCACTTATTGGAGTTTATTGGATTAGCGTGCATTAAACCCGATATCTGGAATTTATTGGTTTACGGCTTTGTAACGGACAGGTGAGTGCCACAAATGTTGCAACAATGTTGCACTTGGCCATGACAACATGTTGACTCTGTTGCCAATGTATTGGGGGTTATTGACCCTTTAATGCATCCTATAAATGTGTCATTGGAAGATCCATTTACCCGCATCTTCCCACAGTGCGCGACAGATGTGTTCGGTCACCCCTTTTCCTTTCCCACAATCTCTGCTCTAAATCGCTGACATGTTTAGACACAACTTCAATTGAGATTGAAAACCAAGGAATTAGCATAATAAAAGACAATAAACAAAACATAAAAGATGAAATCAGATAAACTGTCATAAAAACACACATTAAACAAGAGTTTACAATTTTTTGTATTCCATTTTATTTATTAATTTCCATTTGTGCAAATTGTGGCCAGAGTCATTCGTTATAAACGTTGATAAAGCAAATGATTCGCAAACTGCAGGCAGAAGACTTATGAATCACAAAGACTGCATTTACATACATGAAATGATTGGACATGCTCGTAGTTTATGACTTGAAATGTGAATAAACTCAGTTATGACTAACTTGACTATTCTGTGGTCAAAAAAAATCATTTATAGTCTGCATAAATCAAATCAAACTTTCACCTGCTTAGCTAAGCTGAGCTTTAAAAAAGAATAGCTTTAAGATGTAAATGTGATGGGAAGGCAACATTTGATATTGAGTACAAGTACGGGGCGCTTTAAACCGCAGGTCAGGTAAACAAACACGCTCGTATCTAGATACAAATACATATAGATTTAGGTATTGTGTTTATTTATCAACAACAAAACTCACATGTTGATCCATGATGAAAACCGCAAAATTTCGTACACAATTTCAATAAGAATCGACAGGGAGTCAAAGCTGCAAAAGAACCTCTGTGAGTCCAGAGCTACATAACTTATCAAATATCAGAAAGTTGATTGTTTCAATTTGATCTAATTACAGTGCTGCCTCCCTAAGTGCTTCAAAAGGAACCGCAGCACAGCGCAAAATTTGCAAACTGATATCAGTTATCGATTGAGATCGATATAGTTATATGTACTTGAAGCTGATTGCCGTCCGCCTTGACGGGCAATTAGTATTGATCTATCAGATACTTGCATATAGTATATCCATAACTGTTAATTGAGGTTGCGTCGGTGTCATAAATATGCTTATATAGTGGAATTGATAGACAGATAACTATAGCTATTGTGATATAATGCGGGCGTTGACTGTTTGCTCAGACTGTGAATTGGGTCAATAGTCTTTGTATTGTTGTTTTTCTCATTCTGAACTATTTTGCAAATCAAATTGTGCTCAAAAAGGCAGACAGATAAAAAAAACTTATGTAGCTTAGGGAAATACCGAGTTCAATGTACGAATGTAGATAGCTGTAAAATGCTGTAAAGATTTGCGTTGTTTCTCAATTCTTCCGTTTTAGCAAGAATTGCTTTTTTTTTGGCAACTGCCAAGTTGAAGAAGATTTTTTTTTTGATTGTCTCTTCAGTTAACTCTTCTTCTGACAGCGTCAATGGAACTGCAGCCCACAAGCCTGGCATAATAATAACCCTGAAAGTTTACTGACTTCCGTTGCCCGTTGGTCCCAAGAAGTACAAAATAAAGAAGATGTAGCATAAGAACAAGAAGAATGAGGCAGCTGTAGGCAGTGTGTATGGCCACAAAGAATGCCAAGCAGTTTTGTGGCCAGATAAAAATCTCTGGACTCACCGATACGAGTACACAATCAACACCCAAAGCAAGTACACCTGGTACACCCAATATACACCTACCTACTACCTATATATGTATGTGTGTACATATATGTGTAGGTGGCGCTAGCTTCAGTCGCAGGAGCTGACGAAGGCGTTGTCTTCGTTAAGGCAACTTGTAGGCAATGGGTTTTTTTTTCTTACTCTGTCATTTATTTCTCTCCTTTTTTTTTGGTGTCTTTTGTGTCGTCTGCAATTTGTTGTAGCCTGGTAAGCAAGATGCAAGTTGCAAGTTGCAAGTTGCAACTACAACTGGCGTGTTAACAACCGTTGCTACGGTTAACCAGACGAAACGGTGTTAACTGAAATGTTGCCACTCGCACGTTTTTGCCAACTTTAACTGCCAAGACATGACAGCATCTCCATGACAATGTAAAGGAGTTCCTTTTAACCCTTCATCTCTGCCTCTGTGTCCTTCTGTAGGGTTTATCTTAATTAGGTGTACTTCAGACAAGGCTTGAAAAGATCTTAAAATAGCTTTAAAGACATTGTATTTATATGTTTGTTCTCAAACTTGAGACAACTTGATTGATTTGTGATTCAGAAGTCTTACAAAATAGTCGTCAAAAGTCATGGTTTTGGGTATTATACTGCACATATTACTCAATATTTGAGTTTGTTTACTTAACGTGGTTGCTCGGTTAAATCTGCAAGATAAATGTCTGGCCCAGGTCGATTGCCTTGAGGTGATTTGAGTTTGCTTTAAATGCCTATCGCATGCATTCCAATATACTTGCAATTTACCGTCTCATGGCGTTTTTTATTTTGTGTTATTTTTTTTGCCGTTTTCGTTGTCGGTTTGCATTTTGGGTGCACCGGCAAATGATTTTTTTTCTTTCTTTACTGTCCTCAACATAATTTACGTGATCATGGCGCGTCGATAACAAGAAATTATCGGCGCGCTTGCGCACGAGTCCAACGAGTCTCGTCGTCGTCGTCGTTGTCGTCATCGTCATCGTAGTTGGGGCCACCGACGCAATGGCAATCGATGTTTATGTCGATGGCGTCCAATCGTCGATAGCTATAAAATATTTCGACTGTCGTTTGCTGCATTTTATAATACCCTGTACTTTGGCCAACAGAGTCTACAGCCTTGACTTGAAATCATGTTAGTCCATTTACCGAATTTCTTGTCGTATTTTAAAAGATACAGTCTTTATATTTGCTGGATTTACAGCTTAATATGTCTTGTTTATATTCCGATAATTTTAAAGCAATCGGTTGACAAAAAAAGAGACAGATTGTATGTTAAGCACAGAAATAGTACCGATTTGGAAATAGTAATACATATAAGAAGCAAAGTTGAAAAAATACTAAATATATAGATATAAAATATAAGTTTAGCATATGCTTAAATGCACAAATAGAGCAAACAAGCAATATTTGCTATATTCTTCTTTAGTTATGCCAGTGCAGGGTATCTTTAAGTCAAGCCAACTTGATAAGAGCATTCTTACTCTTTTTGTTGGTGTTGTTATTGTTGTTGCTTCGTTTCTAATTGTTGCGCGCGTTTGTGAAATTTATTGCGTTTCGCTTTTCGGCCACGTAACGCCAGCATCAACAGCAACAACTTCAATAAAAACAACAACAACAGCAGTTCCAGCTTGAGCTTGAGCTGCAACTGCAACGGTTACAACTTCATTTAGCCTGGTTGGGGCGATTTGGTAGCTGCGATATGCCGTCGAGAAAAGCGAAATTCATTTTTATGTTAATGGCTTTTGGCGCTGGCCAAACGCGACACGCGTTTCGTGAAAGGAAAAGCGCATGTGACGTGTTATTGGAAGAGAGACACCAAAATAAAATCAAATCAAATAAAAGAAACACAAAAAAGGTTTTCATTTACAGTTAACAGCCAACAATTTACAGTTTACAGTTGTTTCCGTCCGCCCTCGCATACATACATACATATATCCATAAAAAATATTTATATATACACATTTCCTGTTTGCACATTGCTGTCTTATGACATGTTCCAGAACAAGAACAGCAAGTAAAAAAGTGTAAAAAAGGACTACAGCCGAGAGAACCTGACTGTAAAAAGTCCTGTACTCAACTGAAGGAATATCCCATAGTGTTTGCTTCATTCTTTGATCCGATATTGCTTTTTTTAAATTTGCACAATAAATTCGGATTATATTATATATATATTATATCCAAAACTCAGGGTACTAGCTCTAAAATTTTAAATTTAAATAATTTCTGATGTATTTTATTTGATTGTTTATAAATCGCATTTTCTAATTTCATCTTAATTTTACATAATTTGTCGCTGTTAAATAAATAAATAATGAATTTCTTAACTTAATATCTGAAGGAACTTAAGTACTTAACAAGTCTGGTGTTTCTAGCTTTTATAGTTTCTCCGATCGAGGTGTTCATACAGACAGTAAACCTCTTTTTGTTCAAACTTAATAAACTCTTTGTAATTTTGAAATACAGGGTCCAAACATCTGTGCTCAGAACAGAGCTCCCTGAGATTTGTGACGCAGCTTGACAGCTTCCCAGGTTCCCAAAGTCAAAGTAAGTCCCCAAAAAGGGGCAAACGAGTTGCCAGACATTTAGGATCGGTCACTGATTGGTCACTCGGTCGAGTTCGTTGGTTGAGTCATTTTCCATGGCCCCTCTCTATATAGAGGCATGCATCATATTTAATCTGTCGTTGCCTGTGGCTCAAGCAGCGGCAGCGTGTGAAAATAAACCACAAATATTGTGCAGTAAATTGATATCTTGTTAATCTTCCTCTTCTTCATGTTGTTGTTGTTGTTGTTCGATTGTCTGCTGCTGTTTTTGTTGTTGTTGTTGCTGTTTGTTTGTTGTTCCTGGACTTGTTTGCTGATTTTGAACGTCCAGAAAGATAAACATCCGCCAATTTTATTTTGGAATCACGGATGATGAGAAAAATGCAAACAGTGCGATTCTAAAGATATGAGGCAAAGAAGATAGGAACAAATAAAATATGTTATCGATACAGAGTTTATAAATATATAAAGAAATAAAATATGTTATCAATACAGAATAAACTTTTATCAATCGATATTTTTATATACTATAACTTATTATTAAACGCGACAATAACCTAAGCGCCAACAGAGAATTTTACAAAGGAAAGTTTTCTTTTAATTTTTAAAGCCTTCTCTCTATGATTCTTCTTGTTTTAAATAATTGCAATATTTACATATTTTTATACTTCATATAATGATAAGCTCTCGTTTTATCAGAATTGCGCGTGGCATTATGCGTTTTTTATTTCTATTAATTTTGATTGAACCTCTTTAAAGTTCATTTCCTGGTTTGCAACGAAAGAAATTAATAAATGACTCGTAAATCGAAACAGATTAAACAGTAAAAATAAGAAAGAAAGAAAAAAACAATTCCATAAGTGAACCAGTTTCGATTGCCTGATTTCTGATTACGAGTATTTTTCATATCTTATTTCACATGCATTTTCAATGCCAACAAAATTAAATGCAGTTTGCAAACAACAGCAACAGTAACAACAACAACATCATCACGAATTGGTGGGCGTGGCTGGCAAGTGTGCGCTAATGGGCTGGCTATAACAACAACTAATGACTAAATTTCACATGCCTCATACAACAACAACAGCAACAACAAAAACAACACCAATATCAACCAAAAAACCACAAAAATTGTTGATGCTGTTGTTGTTGCTGCTGCTGCTGGCGGCTAGGAAGCAAACGTTAATTTAATTTAATCACGTTTTATTTCGCTGCGACAAACAATGCAACACCGCAGCAACTGGCAACAGCAACTGGCAACAGCAACTGGCAACAGCAACTGGCAACAGCAATTGGCAACAGCAACTAGCAACATCCACTTGCAACAACAACAGCAACATGTTGCAAGTTCAAAGGTTAAGTGAGTGAGCGCATTTGGCTTGGGGCGACACACCCCAAAAATGGGCAACATTTGCCACAACTGGCACGGGGCGTATCAACGAACGCATCAGCAACAGTTGTTGTTGTTGTTGTTGCTATTGCGATTGCTGTTGCTGTTGCAGGTTGCTCGTGGCATAAACGCCAATTATGTGCAACATGCATGTGTGTTTGTTATATGGATAACAGGAGACCAGAGCGTGGCATGTTTTTGGCAATTTTTCATTTCCTGGCAATAGGCAAAAACTTACGGAAAAACTACCTGCTAGCTATGGAGTTCCTCTCAGGTTGCTCAGGTTGCTCAGGTTGCGCCTCGATTGCCAACAGCTATTGGAGTGGGTGAGTCTGGACCTGGACCTGGACCTGGACACGAGACTGGGCAGATGCTTGTGCGGTGATAAGGCGCTAAATGTGCAACAAGCATGCGCCGGTAGCAATAGACACTACCACGAAGGGGTGTGTGGAGAGAGGGGGTAGATAAAAGTAAGGAGGAAAAGAGGGGGGCCAACAGCCTGTTGCCACAGCCTTGGAAGCCAGCCTTGGTCACATTAGAATGACAGCAGCCACAGCCATTGTCATTTCTCATGCAACCAACAGCAAAAATAAAATACAACAAAAAAAACTGGTAACTGGTTGTTGGTTGTTGGCAACTTGCAACTTGGCAACTTGCAACTAGTCGACTCTGAACGATGCGGCATGCAAATTGCCGTAAATTGAATTTGTCTGATTACGTTTGCGCCCAGGCGGCGAATAATCGATTGTCTTGTGTCCAGCGCCAAGAGATCCGCGTCTAGCATCAATATTTGCTTTTGGCTGTGGCAGCCACAGGATGCGGTCGAGAAAAAGATGAAAAATTGTGCCAACTGTGAGGCAGACATATCGACAGACAGACAGACAGGCAAACAGAGTCAGATAAATGATTGCATTCGAATTGCATTTCGATGATTGCAAAATTGCAGTCGAGTTTGGGCCACGCAGTGAAAATTATGAGCATCATGTGGCCAAAGCAATGTAAATGCTTAATGGAGATTATAGAGCACAGCAAGACAGAAGACTGAAGACTGGCGACTGAAGACTGAAGACACACAGGATAGCACAGAAGACTTGTGACTTAAATCGAAAACTACATAACCAGATGCAATTCCTTGGAAACAATTTTCTAGACAGATTTATTTAATCAGCTGAATAATTTTACATTACAGTATTTTTATATAAGCAGATAGATTTATTAATTAACAGCTTAAAAATGTTAATGTGCTTTTTCTGGGAGTAATTAAAATAAAAAGTGGAGTACAACATTTGTTGTCAACATGAGGAAATAACCACAAGAAAACCAATCAGATCAAAAGTAAATTAGATTAAATGCGAACACAGTTGGTTTTAGGAGCAAGCAGACAAGTAAGTAATAAAGCACATTAAAGTGCTTTTGTAACAGCTTTTTTAAGCTATTAAATTATTTAAGTACTAAACTGTTTACCAAATAGAAAAAGTCATATAAAGGTGTCAATGATGAACTTTATATACATTCGGATATTAAAGCTCATTAAAGCTTAACATAGGATCATTAAAAACTTTATATAAACGAACATGGAGCTTAACAGCTGATTAGGTTTCGTTTAAAATCTGCTTGCCTTAGATATGTCTATGAGAGCCCTGGGAAAAACTAATGCACGTTTTTCTAGTTTTCCATCAGTTAATTGCATAAAATTTGCATAAGCCAAATGAAGTTTTTGGGCTGAATTCAATTAAATGCAGCCAAGGAATCTGATGCTAGCCATGTTGCATGACGGCCACGATGTAAGAGAAAAAAAAGTGTAAAAAGCAAACAAAACTTTAATTAAATTTGTGCAACGTGCAAAGGCAGGGCCAGCAAATGTTTGTATAGATTTTCCAGGTCATTTACATAAGTATGTGTTGGGTTCTATCTACCTAGCATATGTATTTATGTGCCACATGGCGATGATAGCTATAGGTTGCCACATGGGGCTGATATTCCAAATAGAAATGGTTGCAAGAATGCAATCATTAAGCTGGAAATGCTTTTGCGGCATGTCAACATAAGCATTTGCCATAAATCAAATGACGGCCAAAAGCATTAAAGCCAACAATACCAAACCCTGGGCAATGCCAATACCCAGTCATCCAGTCAGCCAGGCAGTCAGCTAGGCAGTCAGTCAGTCAGTCAGCCATTCAGGCAATGCCTCAATTTGTAGCAGCTTGCAGGCTGCGTCGAAAGAATGTCGCAATCAAAATTTCAACATCGTGTTTTGCCATCGACCAAAAGAACGCCAAGAAGCAACAGCAGCAGAATGTTGGCATGAGAAGATCAACAACAAGGGGGCAGACATACATAGAACTCGAAGCATGCGCCTATGGAACTATTTTTAGATGCACTCGATTGCCACTCGATTGGGCCAAATGCTGTTGCAACAGCGCCCCAAAAAAGAGAAGTAAAGAATAGACAATGCAGCAACATGAGGAACTTCATAAAAAAGCAGCTGCTCCAGAGGTCGAAAGAACATTTTTGAATATGTTTCTAATTGGCGCAAATTATTGAAAGATCTTCAGATTGTGGGCCCCATTATAATGATGCGTGGCATCAAATTGCTGGCAATTTGTTATATTTGCTTGTGCATTCCACATTCCACAGATTCGACTTGAATTCTGCTTTGTTGTCGCCTCAAAATGAAGTATTAAATTACCATAAATTAATATTGTACTCAGGCATTTAATTAGAAAGCCAGACAATGGGCATAAAAAATACGATGGGACAACTTTGACACTAACATTGACTCCGAAAAAAACTGAAAGAACAAACTTTAATGTCTAGCATGTGCACAGTGGAGTGAAATCAAAGTAGATGTTATAGAATTTACTGATTAATGAGTGCTTGGATGAGCTTTTAAATTTGAATGTACTTTTATGTGTTTTTACTAAAAGCTTTAAAGTGCTTTAAAAGTTTAAAGTGACTTTGAACGAATGAAAGAGCAATTTAAAGTTTATTTTATAGTTACTCAAAGCTTTTATGTGCTTTGAATGTTGGTAATGCTGTAAACAAATTAATAAAGATATATTAATCATGATATTTGATATAATTATGATATTAATCAAGAAAGAATTCGCACTGATTAAATCCAATATCTTACAAAATTTGCATAATTCGCGTCAGATAAAGAGTTCTCTTTTAATCTACAATCTGTGGGATTAAATTGCCGTTGCTTTTTCATATACTTTTATGTACTCACATGTATTTACACTGTGCCTTCGAGTGTCATTCTTTTCCACTTCAGTTGACATTGAAGTTGCAGCAACAGAGTTGAGTTGTTTTTGTTGCTGTTGTTGCGTCTCCAATTCAAAATTCTGATTATGTGAAGACCAGCGTCAATTGAAAATGATGAATGTGTCGCGTATTTTCATTTATATGTGCCGCACATGGTCAGTGGATACAAGAGCATGTGGCAATGTCAGACCTGTGTGTAAATTGAGACATTCCCATTGTAATTCAATAGAAAAGTTATGAGTAAACTACGCCTTAAGTCTCTATCACGCTTACCTGATCAAAGGTCAGCATTTTGACATACATTCGAGTATTTAAGCCAGACAAATTTGACATCATTAGCATAAGTTTTGTTTGTACTTAAGACCGGGCTTAATGTCAACATTCGGTTTGCCTTCTTTCCATTTTTTCCCATTCATTCCAGGTTTAAGATTTGCTACAACTAGAAAAGAGAAGAAGAAACTAAAGCTGGCAAAGTGATTAATATCTGGCAGATATTAAATGCCTCAAGGGCATTGTGCACTGCTTCAGTTTAGTTAAGTTTCAACACTTTTTCGTTCAGTGTATGGCTACAAAATGTTGCACGGCAAAGTTGCGCATCATGCTGCGGGCTGCAACATTCTGCGCATGTGCAACCAATTATTAATTGCATATGAATTATGCGGCGTTGTTGCATTCCACCGTCGCCGTTGCCGTTGCTGTTGCCATTGCTGAGTCAGCATTTTGTTGGCTTTGTGGCGCTCCGACCGACTGGCGCCGACGTCGACGTTGACGTCAACAGAGGCGTCAACGGCGCGTGTGCCTGCCTCAGATACATAAGTATCTGTGAGAGTTGATATTGCGCTTGTGTGGGTGGCTTTGTGGTTGACTAGAATCATTTTCATTCTTCATCCTATCTTTCTTTTTTTTTTCTATTTTTGTTTTTTACTTGCAACATTGTCTCGCCCCTTTTTTGCGTTTGCTTATTAAATTACAAAACAAACGGCCCACACATAAATAAGCTTGCAACTCGAAGCGGCATTAGACGGAAATGCGGCGCATCCTGCCTCAATGCATAGACACAGACCCAAAGGCTCAGTGACAGTGTTGCCAAAACTTGATACGAAAAAAAGTTAAACGGACTACGAAAAAAGGACAAAAAAGACAAATATTAAATAGGAATTGAAAATAGGACAAGTCTGTAAACTTAAGACTACTCATAATATTAATGTTATTAAACTAGGGATGCTTGTCAAAATGAAATATAAGATTATCCATTAATTTTAATTAAAGATCATATGCATAGTTATTTATTAAATATTTGTTCTCAATCTTAAGATATTGATTCCCATTCCTAAATGTAACTATTTTCAACATAGCATATCTTTAAAAAATTCTCTGTAGCTTGTTCTTATTCATTAGTTATAACATATTAATTTTATTGTAGCCTCAAAAGGTTTATTGGCTTCTCCTAAAGTTAGTATACTTTTGTATTAAGGCTGATCTTGCTGTCTTTTAATGTAGATCTATTAGGCAAAGATTTTCGATACCTAAAATTTCGTTTGGCGCAGCCCTAATTATATAATCCGGCTCTAATTGAATGCTCGAGCCAAAATTTTACTAATATAATTTATTAATTTAAAATAATTTAATTTATTAAATATGGTAATCAAATTATTTAAAGTCACTATTTACAAAATATCCCAATTTATAATAAAACATATTTTCGGTTAAGGAATGTTTCAGAAAACTCCCGGCGAACTTATTTTAAAGAGGGACAATTCTGTCCTAAAAATGGATAATTTGGCAGCACTGGTAAATAGACCAGGCTTTATGAAAAATTCCTAGCGCTGCGGCGTCTATAATTAAGCGTGAAATGTTGCTGGCGTTACGCTGCATTCCAGCCAACAGCCCTTTGGCAATATGAAGACAACAGGCGACTTGCAACAGGCAAAACTTGCAACAGGGAACTTGCAACACGAGCACAACGAAGTCAACTTTTATGGCTCCTTTTCAGTGCCTTGTGCCTTGTGCCATGTTGCTGGCTGCAGCATTCATATTAATTGCAAGTGTCCGCACTTACTTTGCAACATGCTGCAATTAGAATGTTGAGCCTTCGTTCGCTCTTTTATTTTCCTTATTTTTTTTGTTGTTGACGGAAGTCAATTCAAATGAAACCCTTAGGGGGCAGCTAGCTTCAAAGTTCAATGCCCTATGCTGCAAACAAAAAATAAAAAATAAGAAGAGAAAAACAGCTAAAAACAATTGGCAACAACAACTGCAACTACAATTGTTACTGGCTAAAATTGATTTCTCATGTTTAGGCTTTTGGCATGGTTTTTTGGCCAACTTGCTCGTAATATAAACAACAGCAAGCAGGAGGCGAGTAATTAAAATAAATTGCTACCAAATGCCTGAGACCAACATGTTGCCAACCTGGCTGACTAACTGACTAACTGGCCAACTTGGCTAGTTGGTTAACTGGTTGGCATGCTTGCTGCTTGGTGTTGGCCATCTAACGCCCGATCCATGGCTGTTGATAGAATTTGCACTTTAATTTTTGACTACACGCAGCAAAATAGAAGGGCACATTCCAATACACAAAGGGTTCCATTTTGTGAACTGTTTGAGAAGTTGATAAATATTTGGTAATTCAGTTAGTTGTGAAGAAAATGTCTTGGAGTAATTGAGTTTTATTTCTATACAGTGGTATTTATTGTTTTAATAAAATTACATTAATTTACTTTTGCTTACCATGAATTGTATCCATTTAATATACTAGTTTAAAAAACGATTTAAACTTAGTTCAGCAGTAAGAGAATTATATTTCTTTGTAAAGTATATCTAAGCAACTGATCACTTAATTTACGTAGTGTTCTTAAGTTTCTATTCACCTTTATTTTGTTGTTCATTAATCAGCCTTAAAACGTGACTTTGACTTAATTAGTTCAGCTATTTAGCGACTTTATATCTTTGACTATAATGAATGAGGTTTTAAAGTGACATTTCAGGAGTGTAGAATGATTTGTCTTACTATGTAGAAATCTATCACAATAATCTACTTCTTTATACCATTTCAAAAATTATATATATTTTTAAAATTTAGCTTCATTGCAGAACTTTAATATCAATGGAAACTATTTAGTTATATTCTTGCGTAACTATGTATACTTTATTACAGATAAATGAACCAGTTTAAAATGGTTTAGTGGAATAACTAAGAAAGTCCTTGAGCTAAATCATAGAATAGATTGCAAGTCAATTCAAATGTTTTCTCGCTGTATTCTATAGAATTTGAAAGTGTTTTCTATTATTTTTCTCAATGTAGAGCTTTAGTTCTCCAAGTGCTTTAGCTCGTGCTGAAGTACAGAGGTACTGAGGCTGCTTGTCGTCTGTTTGCCATCAAATTAAAGCGCTAAATTGTAGTGCGCCTCTTTTCCTGTCTTTCATCACGCATTGGACATTTACCTAGCAGAGTTCCCCTCTATGTCCATGTCCAGGTCCATGTCCATGTCCAATGTCGATCCGATACGATCCTATCCAAGTCGAAGCTTCTCCTGTCTGCTTCATTAACATATGGGCGGTCGTTGTCCGAGTATTTGGTGCTGTAAATTACTGATGGACAGCTGCCTGACTGCCTGACTGCCTAAGCTTGGCCATTGGCAGTGAAATTTTATGATGCTACATTTCCTTTTGGACACTGTGGCATGCCTCTGTGTGTGTTGCACCTTTTATGTGCTGTGCAACAAATGCGCGAACATTGAAGGGGCCTGTCCATCAATTAAAGATGCTGGCATACAAATGTGGCCATAATTTGATTGTTTTTCGCCCCAAACAGCAGCAACTGCAACTTGCAACAAGAGTCTGCCGCCAGTCGCTGACCTGCTTTTTATGACCACCCCACCCCCCACATCCCCTTTTTCCTAGCCAGATTTTTCCACTTGCCAATTACAGCAGCCTCAACTAAAACTAAACTAAACTGAACCGGGCCGGGGCCGAGTCAGGCCAAGTGGAGCCTAGTCAAAAGCCGCCTGCAGCTGCAACGCCGGTGGTCTGGCCAGACACTTGGACGATCAGAGGATGATGGCCTCTAAAACGCGTTCTCTCGGTTCCCAAGTTGGCATCTAAGTGATCTGCTCTGTCGTCTTACTCTCTGCCTCTTTGGCATATTTTCACTGGAAAATAAAAAACAAGAAAGAAAGGTTATCTTTGGTACACCGAAGAATTGATACCTTTCAGATACAGAGTCCTGTGTTCAGTTTTAAACTGTGCCTATTACAACAGTGTTTATATAGTCAAATTTTACAAGATGTATATGGTATATCTCAAAAAACCACAAAGTCTTTTATACTACAGGTTGTTTTTTTTGACAGTTCTAGCTAGTTAGCTTTGATACTGAGAGACTAGGTAGCTCTCAAACAAATGGACATGGTTATATCGACTCAGCTGGTCTTCCTGTTCGTCCTGTTCTTCCTTTACTGTCTTTCACGTTTACTTTAGTGTGTTACCTATTTGCTAACAAAATTATAATACCTTTTGCAAGGGTATTAAATAAACAGTCAGTGAACATTTGAACCACTTTTGTGTGCGGTGCATTGACCATCAATTGATGCCTTTCAACGTCGTTGACATTGGCCAAGACTCTGCTGGAGTCTCTGGTGCATCATCTTCATCTTCATCCTCATGATGGTCATATGGCACTATTTACCGCCCCGTTATGGGCATTGAAAGCAGCTCCACATTCCAGATGTGGCCTTGCTAAATACGGTACATCATCAATAGGGGGTATAGGCTTAAAATATACTTATTAGGCTGCCTTCTATCCTGCGGGGAATTCTCAAGATTTGTTGCCTTCTCAGCTGAATTGAACTCAACTCAAATCAACTTAAGTCAAGTCAAGTCAAGTCACTAATTTATATCTTTAACTTTTTCTCTTTGCAGGTATGTTATTATTGCTGTTGATTAGCTGCAAATGTTTACCCAAACTCTTTAAGCCATGTTCATTGCGAGTGCAGTTTGAAAAGTTGGAATTTGTACAAGTAAGAAAGAGATAAACAAGTATAAGTATTTTTAGACACTGTGCAAAGTTACAAAGAGTCAAGTTCTTTGGTAGCATTTTCATTTATTTTAAAAGAATCTTTTTCTTTTTTATAAGTAGTCTGTAAATATGGGCTGATCATAGATGATCATAAGTCAATAAATAGTATCTTGGAATCGATTGGGCTTAAAATGACCCTCGAAACTTGTTGAATTAACTTGTCATAAAGTCAAGTTACATTAACAAGAATGAAGCAGACGAAGAACAAATCAACTGCCAAGCTTGTTAACAAAGATATCTTGCCTTGGCTCGTGTCAACAGGCCACTGCCAATGCAAATTTATCCAAGCCAACGATACCCAGCGGCTTATTTATGAAGCTCATTAGCAGCTAGATAACCAGAGGGAGGGACAGAGACAGAGACATGGAAAGAGATAGAGGCTGTGGCAGTTGTAGTCAGTCACAATGCCGTTACCAAGAAGTAAAGTCCAGTGCGTATCTAGAGTCAATATTGTTGAACTGTCTGTCTCTCAGTCTGTCTGTTTAATGCACCTTTAGACTTTTGGCCTTCAAAAGTGCAGTTTTGTTGACGAGGCCAGTTATGATGAACTGTCTTATAGACTGACAGTTTGTACTCGACTGGGTTACCAGTACACACACAGTACACTGTCAAAAATTACAGTATCAGTCTTAGATAGAGTCTCAGTCTCACCCACGTTGTGTGTGTTTATGCTTGTTTTTTGCCTTATGCAATCGCTGATCCACTTTTTAGGCCCTGGCAATCAATCAAAAAAAAAAAATAATAATAATAAGAAACTGAAACAGATCTGAAACTGTAGTTGGAAGTTGGAAATCGGAAAATATTGACAGACGTTTCCTGCTCATTGTGTGGCTTTCGCTTTCCGCCAGATGCGTATTTGATACGGGTAAATTGATTTTGAAAAGCGAATGCCTTTTAAGAGAAAAAATAAGCTAAACCGCAATGCAACCGCAGCCAAAACGTTGTTGACGATGTCCACACAGATTAACAATCTCAACCAATATCTTGATATTCCTATCTCTTCCACTCTCTATTTCTCTTCTCTCTCTCACTTTCCTAAACATTGTCTGGCTGTCGATTTGCATTAGACGCATGCGTGGGCGGCTCTTGTTGAGGTCAAAAAACGGCTACTTTCCATATCAAATAATACTAAAGAAAAAGGCTAAAAAATAACTGCAGCTTTTTATCGGCTAATTAAACGTGCCTGTCTTACATAATGCTCTGACTGTTTTTTTTATGTCTTTATCAGCGCTTAACTATCGCCGAAAACAAATAGCAACTTTTTGGCCAAATACGGCACAATGCGGCGGCATGTTGCATGTGGCATGTGGCATGTTGCAAATTTCACCCGAAAATGTTGGCCTTAAAAAGCCCTTGAACTGGAACTGGTCATGGCCATGTCTGACTATCTGCTGTCCATACTTGGCACCGCCAACAACAATAACATTGGCATTAACATAAGGCCAAGAGTCTGCGCCTGTGCCTGTGCCTGTGTTTTAGCCATTTGGCCAAAATTGCCAGCGAAATTAGTTGTTGCAAAAATGTTGCAAACATTTTATTTTTATTTTTGTTTTAGGCCTTTGCTATTTTTAGCCATATTTTTCACACTTTTATGCATTTCTCGGCATGTTTGCAATTCATCAGGCAAACAGACGCAGTTGCTGCCACATTTTGTTGTTGTTATTGTTGCTGTTGTTGTTGTTATTGTTGTTATTGTTGCTGTTTATTTCTGTTTATGGCTCAGGGGCAGGGTCTGTTTCTCGGTTATGTTCCTGTTCAAATGCCAGAGTCACGCAGTTCAGTTCGTCATGTCAAAGTCAACGACGGACTCTGCATTGCAATACTGGCAAGTTTTTGTTCTACCCTGTAAACATTGCATTAAGAGGGTGTGCTCGATTGCAGCTGCAAGTTAAGATCAGTTATTGTTAAAGATTTCCTTTTTAACACTGAAAGATTCTTGCTCTTTTTAAAGTTTTAAGTTTCTTGGTTTATTCTCAGTAATAAGCTTTAAATAATTAAAATATTGTCTGACCAATTTAAAAATTACGTTTCTTAAAAAAGAGAAAAACAAACAAATTGGTTTAATTATGTAATGTAATTTCCATAATTATAAATACATAGATATTATAAATTACATTAATTAGAAAGATTTCGAGTATGGTATTTATTGGTGACACATTTTTTGATTAAGTAGTTTTCAGGGCAACTTTCAATCACAGTTGGGAGTTTGGATTGTAGAATTGTACAGCCATGTGTTTCTTTTATTGAAAGCTGATCAGTTACCAGTTCTTTTACAGGGTAACTTCCAGTTGTTTATTTATTGACTGACTGACATTGTTCTTTCGTATTCTACTGACGACACTCGAGACTCCTCCGGGCTGAAGTGCAAAGTGCAAGCCGACGGCAACAATATGCAGCTGCTGTTGCTGTTGTTGTTGCTGCTGTTGTTGCTGTTGCTGTTGTTGCTGCCACTGCGTGACTGCAAGTGTCGCATGCCTCAAGTGGCCTCCTCGACGCTGTTGCAGTTGAGATTTGGAGATGGAGTTGGAGGTGGGTTAATTTAGAAGCAGCTGCCTGGAGCTGGCTGACTGGCTGGCAACGTTTTATGAGATTTAAGCACTCTGGCCTGGGACGCTTAATGGATTTCTGGCCATGGAATTTAGCACGTAGCTTGGTGGAAAACTAATATGCAAGCGAGGAGGTTTAAGGCCCATTCGGTCTGTAGACCTGTAGGCCTTTGTAGCCTGGAACCCATCGTCTTGGTCCGGCTGCGTGACATTTATGGCTTCGTCTCGTCTGGGGCCAGTGGACGTTGTCCAATTGTCCAGCTGTCCATTTGTCCAACTTTGTCGGGTTGTCAGTTTGTCGTTTGTTCACGTGCAAATATGAACAAGATTTATAACTTTTTGGGGCCGCCTTAGCTTTGGGTTTACATAGCTTTAGCTCTGGCCCAGTGGGGACATTTTCCTAGAGTTGTGTTTGCTGCCGCTTAAAAGGATTTCACTTTTCGCTGGAATTTGCAAAAATCTGCTCAAGCTGAAACTATTTGGTCTGCTTCAAAAGCAAAAGTTGCCACATTGGCCTGCCCCTTGCCCCATTGGTAATGTTGCAACTGTGGACTACTCTGGGGTGCAACCATTTAAGTGCCTGTGATCCATACGATCTGGCTACATCTAAAAATAAATTACGAGCCAAGGAAGCTAACCAACGCTGGGGGAGATGATCTTTAAGAACTTTTATGCTTATGCCTATGCGTCTGCAAAATATTTTGATTCAATTTCTTATGCTCTTTCTTAACTTCAAATTGACTTTAGTCTTATTTCTACGTATACGTGTTCTATGAATACGTTATAAATTATTTTAAAGTTAGTCGAATTGCCTGTGCATATTTAAAACAGTTACTTGAATCGATCGAAAAATAATAAACAAGTTTTCTTATGATATTCTTAAGCAAGTTACCGATAGTTTAATACATTTAAAATAATATTACCGATATGCTAAACTTTGTTAAAGACACGTCAAAGATGGCCTATTAAAAACGTTATTACATGATCTGTGAACTTAGAGATACATTTTAGAGATAACTTGCTTATATATCAATATATACAGATTTTAAGTGTCAGTATCTGGGTATAATATAATACGAGAAGCTATGGTTCTAAAAGAGATTATAAATATACTAAGATATAAATATATTAAGTGTAGAAGTGTGGAAACCAAATATGTTTTTTTTATATTTAGTAGCTACATGTAACTTTAAGATTATTTCTTAGTTTGTAGAAACATAGTAAATATATTTCTGTTGTTCCCAATTTACTGACAAATTGTTATCACTTTCGTTTAGTGTAGAAAATTGTTTGACTTGTGACTGACTTCCGTTCTGTTTTGTTTGAGGTGTTGTCTGCATCCGCAATAAAAAATTGAGTTATATATAGTAAAAATACTGAACATGAGTCCACATATGCTTCTTCGAGTAGGTGGGGGTTTTCTCTCCCTCTCTCTCTCTTTCTCTTTCTGTACTCTATAGTTCCAATTTGGTTATAGCTTTTGCTTCCGTTTCGTAATGCACGTGGACGCATCCATAACGATTTAGTTGTAATACTTTTACTTACGGTAATACCATATAAAGAGGGCAGGTGTAAAACATAAACTGACTTGTTAGCATTTTTTTAATCAACATTCAATTTATAAACAATAAACAGAGCCGCAAACTTGTCTGTGGAGTCTTATCAGTTAAATTGTATACAAGTGTGTGTTTATATGTGTTTTTTAAGCGCATTTTGCGACACATTGAATAATTTTTATGGCAATTGCAAAATGCGTGCCGAAAAGGCCAAGTTAAAAGCGTTGATTTGGCTTAACACACGTTTACACTGATAACTGCGTATGGCAATGGGTTTTTAATGATCCAATCATTGTGGTGTGTGTGTAAAGTAAGTGGTGGGACTGCTTTTGTGTGGTGCTTAATACTTGCCACTGGTCACTGGTCACTGGTCATTTCCCTAAACATGGCCAATGGCGCCAGAGAGCAGACAAAATGAAATGCCGATTAAAATATCAATTGTGTGTGTATGTGTGTGTGTGTGTGTGTGTTTGTATGTGTGTCTACCTTGGCCAGACGACGCCACCATACAAAATCGCCTAAGCGCATTAATATAATGCTATCAACAGCTGGCCAAGACTTGCAACGTTGCATAGATATTGGCCAAGGTGCGTGTAATGTCAACATGTGGGTAAAAGGGGAAGTGGGGGAAAAGAGAGTGGAGGATAGGAGCAATCGATTTAGTTGTCATCGCATTCGATTGCGATCGGTAAAACAGGGTGGACACCAACCAAGAGGACTTTCCCTGCTACATTCACATAATTCAATGTCACAATTGCAAACTTATGAGAGACTTATAAATCAGCACTTACGGTTACAGCTTGTCAACACCTTTTGGCTGACCTTTGCCAACACTGGTAACTCTATTTTTAGCCAAAACAAAATAACATCGCGTAATCTTCTGCCAGCCATCGAGTCTCAGTCTCAGCCTGAGTCTCAGTCTCTGTCTCAGACTCAATCTCAATCTCCGTCTCAGACTTTGCGTCTCGGGCATTATGAAATTGTGTCAGCTGTGCCATAAATTGCGCACTTTAAACGGGCCAGGACGGACGATAGCATCGAGACTCTGACACCTGAAGCCGCCACACGACACGACACAACATCCAACATACAACTTACAACAACACACACACACACACACACACACACAACTGACAAAGGGCCGCAGCGTGCTACAAAAATGTGGCAAGCGTCATAAGATTCGAGGTGCAAAGGGGAGAAAATGAAACCAAAAGCTGGCAGTCAAGTCTCAATGTCCCCTGGTCACAGAAAGAGCTAAAGCCTAGATTGCCAGCTTGGTCGGCTTTTGGGGCTACTCCAATTGCAAAATTACGAAATGCGTTTCATTGTTTTCTGTGACAAAGCGACATGCAAATTTGTTGCATATTTCTTTCATTCCTTATTTTTTTCTTCTCATTTTCAAGCTAGTTTTATTGCTGCCAGATCCGTTGGCTGATTGCCAGTGCGACTTAGCCTAAGCTTAGTCCCTTGAAGCGGCCATAAAAATGTCAACTCAAATTATGCTATAAATTGATTAAAGTAATCACTGTAATCCGTAGAAGTAGAATTCGTAGTAGCAGCAGCAGCAACAGCAGCTGCTCTTGTTCAACTACAAGAAATGGAAGCATTTACATAGTTTTTATTCTCGAGTGTGCATAAATTGTGACGCACGTTGGGCGCCATTGTCAAGATTTAATAAATTAAACTATATTTTAAATGGAACAAGATTTATAAAATCATTATCATTATCAATCATTGAACGGTTGTATTCAAAAGCAACCCTTCAGACTCTTAGAGATACATAAATAATCAAACGTTGGGCGCCATTGTCAAGATTTAATAAATTGAACTATATTTTAAATGGAACAAGATTTATAAAATCATTATCATTATCAATCATTGAACGGCTGTATTCAAAAGCAACCCTTATCAAAACTTTTAGAGATACATAAATAATCATGCGTTGGGCGCCAAGGTTATTATCCTTTTTTTCAGGGTATCTCGTAGTTAAGCATAGCGCAGAGAGTGCGATTCTTGTTAATTAAACGGGTGACAATGATAAAACTCAAGTCTTTTGGTCATTTCCTCGACATAACTATAACCTGTTACCTGTTTGGTTGCCAATTGCACTGCAGTTTTCCACATTCACATTTACGTCCCACGGCTGGCAATTAAGCAAAAAAAACTGCAAAACTCTATTGCCACCAAAGTGGGTCAGAGAGGCAGCTGGAAGATCTTTGTGGCGTCATGAGGTTCATCATTGGTTTTTCAACCCACGCATGCGCAGCTTTTGAAATAATCAAGAAACAAAATGATGGAAAATTAAATGTACAAATCATGTTTACGACTTGTCGTCAGTCTGTCGGAGTAGATGGGTAGACAGACAGTCGGACAGACAGACAGATAGACAGTCAGACAACTGAGTGTTCCATCAGTCTATCAGTTTAGCTAGCCAGTCTTTCTGTCTTTTAGTCTGTCAGTTTGTCAGTCAGCTGACAGTGGGCGTGGCACGCAAGCACAACTAATTGTTGTTCGTGGCAACTGCCGGCTAAAATATATATATATATATACGAGTATATGTATGTAGCCAACAACATTTTCGCCGGCTTCACATTGACACCGTTTGCAATTAGAAGAAAAAGCAACCCGTTGGCTACTGTGCAAATGTTGAGGATGCCAATGACGATGCCGGTATGAGCCTGTCTATGCTTATGTTAGATTCTTAATAGCTGAAAACCAGTTACCGGCTGCCAATTGCCAATTGCAGTAGTAGAAGCCGGTGCCTCTCTATGTTCTTAGTCTTAAAGTTAATTGCCTGATTTGCTGAGCCTCCAGTCGAAGCGGCACAGTTTTTTTTTCGTGCTAGCAAAACTGTGGGCAGATCTTTGAGCAGTTAGGCAAATGTGCTAAAAGATTATGCTTTTGGATTAGACACGCATATAAGTCACTTATCCGAATGGTCGACTGTGAAGAAAAGAATGTGAAAACTGGCAAAGAATATTGAAGAGAAATTTTTAAAGGTATGTTTACCAATTGAGTTTAATAGGTGGAAGGAAAAGGAAGACGAATTTGTGAGTATCTTGAATCTAAAAAAAAATAGTTGAGTAGTACAGCATAGAGAATTCCTTTAGAGCCCTAAATGCAGTATAATGTAAAATTAAATGAGTATACCAATAAAATTAAATGATTAATTACCTAGGGGGATAATGTGGGACCTAGAATTTGAATGGCAAAACGATGTCATATTGAATAAACAACTTTTGTTGTGCATAAATTTCTGGGTCCTAGCTCTTACCACTTTGGCTATACGATGATCAGCCAGTAAGTCAGGACAAAGAACTTTATATGTAGATTATTATTCAGAAACTAAAAAATACTCCCTTATTAATTCTAAAATAAATATGTCGAAATAAATCATTAACTGGTCCAAGTTGTAGACTAACTTAATGTGTGAATTTCCTGTAGCCGTTGCACATTTAAAACTGCTTTCTTTTTATCCCCAATTTTTATGTTTTAATGCATATTCAGAACTCATATTCCTATGTTGACTCTGTGGGTTGTCTAACGATCGTGACGCGTTGATAGTCTGCATCAGGATCACATAATTTTGTGATATTTGCCATAATTTTCTTGCGTAAAATGAAATATGTTAAAGCTGGCGAGTTGATGTATTGAGTTGTTTAGCCGCAGGACGCAAACAAAAAAAAATACAGCAACATGGCCAAAAGAACGCGGCCATCAGTCAAGGCAACAAGTCGAGACTTGGAAATACAGCTCATGTTCTCTGGCCTGCCGGCTGAGTTTGAGTTTTGGTTTGAGTTTCAGTTTTGGTTTGAGTTTGAGTTTGGTTTTGCTGCATAAATAAGTAGGTTGCCTGCATGTCTGTCCCACTGTCTGTGGGTCTGTCTGCCTGCTGGCCTGACATGTGAATTGATATGCCAACGCAACATGGCAGCAGTCTCTCCTAGTCTCACCACCAAGAGAACCTCTAAAAAGAACAACCACCAACAACAACAACAACTGACAACAGTTGCAAGGGGGCAACATTCAACTGGCAACAGTCAACGGCCAATTGGCATGGGGCATGATGATCATTCCTCAGATTTGCTCATCATTTCTCACAAATAGTTCAATTAATCAAAATACCTTACACAACTGCGATTTTAATAACATTATTCACAACGTAACACGAGAAAAGAAAAGACATGGCATATGGCGAGTTGATATATAAATTATAGTTCATGCCAGTCAATCGTCAATAGTTATAATGATTGCTCTTCTATCCCATTCCCATATTCTATTCTATAAGAAATCAAAAGACTACAAATTGCATAAATCAGCGCGAGGAATGCAGATCATGATCAACGACTATTGCATATTTAATTGAGCTCCCACAAAGCTCTTAGGTGTATATTAAATCATTTTTATTCTATTGAAGCATTATAAAGTTGTTAAATTGATTCTTTAAGAGGAGGTGTAGTTTGGAATCGGTATATCAAGAGATAGAAATTTTCGAAGGAAAACTTGGCCAGAACTTTATTTTCAATTATTATAAAAAAGTTGTTGAATTGATTGATTGATTGAAGATAATTCTCTAAATTCATTCTAAACTCAAATTTTAATATTTTCTTTAATAGTTTTCATCTAAAGATCTTTCGGAAGATCTAAAGTAATCTCCATATAATCTTTCGAAAATAGTTTTGACTCTTAAACTAATTAAAAGCATAGAACTTTCAGGAACTGCACAGCACGAGTGATCAGAAGCTATGATGTGATCTAAGCCAATATATATGTATCTCTATATTTAGTAGTATAATCTCTACTGTAATAACTCAATCTATACCCATCCATATTTTACAGGCAGCACCACAGAGTTGGCACCATCGCTGTTGGGTTTTTATGACACACTGACAAACAGTTTGGCCGTTGGCGGTGGCGGAAGTGTGACAACCACCAGCAACAGGACTGAAGTCCATACAGGGGCAACAGGCGACTCAACACCTAAGCGCAGCAACAGCAATTGCAGCAGCAGCAGCAACACAAGCCACACCAGCAACATCAGTAACATCAGCAACAGCAGCAGCAGCACAAGCAACACAAGCAGCATCAACAGCAGCGACAATCATTCGGGTAGCTACAGTCTTGACTCGGCACTTGGTGGCAACCAGTTGGTGGCACCACCACCGCTGACACCGCTGGTGGTTGCTGGTCTGCGTGATGAGACTGATGGCGTGCAGCTGAGTCGATTGGTGCAACGGCGTCAGGAGTTGGGTAGCAGTCATAGCATTGCCTCAAGTGGCAGTGGCAGTGGCAACAACAACAACATTAACTCTAGGCGTGGCAACAACATACGTGTGCTATCGCCGAATGTTCAACGGATCATCACACATGCAGATGCAGTGCCCGTAAATGCCGTGGACATTGATGCACTGCAGCAACAATCGTTTCTGCCTCTGCAACGCAGTCCGACACCAGGACGTTTTGGCAAAGCCTCAACAGGATCAACGACACCTGGCAAATTGAAATTATCGCATTTGCCGCTCTCCAAGATTACGGGTAAACTATCGACACAATCAGGTAGTGATTTGGTGTCCACCTTCGATGCCAGCAGCGAGTACGGCTCTCGAAAGGCTCTGCCCGTGGATGAGGATAAAACGCCGACTAATAAGGCGGCACCTGGCACTCCCTTTCACTTTGAGGGTCAACCCTTTGCCAAATTGAAATTGCCACGCTACGAATCGCAGCAGAGCATTAAACTAATTGAAATGGAGCAACTAGCCGTAACCAGTTCCAAGCTAGCAGCACCTCCAACACCACCTAGACACAAGGAATTTGTTGTGGCCAGTGAACCACTGAGTCCTGAACCATTTGTGGACACCATCAACTTTGATCTGGTGGCCCAACACATAGAGCAGCTGACGCTAAGTGATCTCGATCTGGGCGAGATGGAGGAGCACACAGGTGCACCTCTGGTGGAGGCCATCAATAAACCCTTGATCGGCAAGCCATTGGTACGCAGTGTGTCAGCTCCTCGTGCCTGTTCCAACAGTTCCAACTCCATTTCCACATCTCCACTTCAGACTTATGCCCGCACCAAACTCAAGAGTCAGACTCTGATCAATAACAATGGCAAGGCGAGTACTCTGGGTGGTGGCATGCCACTTCGATTGCCCACCGCCGAGCAGTTGGCTGAACTGGAGGAAGCCAACAAGTTGTCGGCCGAGAGTCTGGACACTTTGACAGATATAAAACCAAAGTTTGCGGCCCGATTAAGCGAACTGACGCGTCTTAACAATCGTCCATTGTCATCCTCTTCCATCTGCTCAACATCATCCAGTTCCAGCTCTGGTTCCGATCAACTCTTGAATGGCAAACTGACAGCCACCTCTTACCTGGCTAGTGTCGAAAGTCTAGCCGAGAGCGAGAATGAGCTGGGCGATCATCATCAATCCCATACGGTTGCGATGAGTGTGCTGGAACGTGCCTGCCTGGAAATTGTGGACTCGGAGCGCAGTTTTGTTGAGGATCTCGGTCAAGTTATCAAGGGGTAAGCTAGAATTTCAATTTATTTACTATTTAATGAAAAAAGAATAAAGTTAAAATTAACATCAACTTAAGGTAGTCATTACCTGAAAGTATTTTTTACCAAAATATTTTGTGAATTTATGAATTCAATTAAAAAATGTATAATTTCAAAAGAAGAATTAAAATACTTTGTATAAAGGTAAAATTATAACTTAAAAACAACATTTAAAAGGGATCAAACACCTACTGCGAGGATTCTCTTCTTATTTACTGCCAGTATTATTATTACTGATGCATTATTTAATAAGTTTCAGTACTTGGAAAATCAGAAAGCATTAAAGATATAAAGTAAAATATAAAATAAAAATGGACCAAGCGTCTGCTTAAACTTTTTAATTTAAATAATATAAAGGTTGATTTTTATAACAAAGTTATAACATTTCAAATTGAAATTATCATTGTTAAGCAAAACATTCTTTGTTAAAACCAAAGGAGCCACTGTCTAATAGATCTATCTTCTCTACCTTTTATTCTCTCACTCTACTTTATAGTTATCTATTGGACTGGAAAGAACGCGCTTGTCTGCGTGTGGCCGAATTGCAAATACTCTTTGCGAACATTGAAGAGATTTACGAATTCAACTCGATGCTATTGCAGCAACTAATGAACTCTAGCATGGAACCGGGCAAAATAGCCAAATGTTTCATAAACCTACGTGAACATTTTGATGTGTATACAACCTATTGGTAAGCAAAGTGTATTTTTATTTTACAAAGAGAAGATAAAATGTCTTTCGTCTGTTTGTATTTATTTATTTAAGAACACTTTTAGGCAGTTACAGCCAGGCAATATTTAATTAAAAACTTTAACTAACGGAACGTAATTAAAATGATTTGTATAAATATTGATTTTAAGAGTTAATAGTTTTGGTGTAATTATACATTTTAAACTTTTATCATTAGAATTTAAAGAAGACTCACTTACAGGCAGTCACAGTCAGCTAATATTAGAGCACATTTCCTAACAGACATAAATTAATAAAATAGCTAAATTAATGTAATATGATAATTTTAATATGTAGTAGAAAGATTGGGCGTAGTTGTACATTTAAACCTGCCTCATTCGAGTTTAAAGTAGTCTCTACATTGTAGAGTAGCAAGTTTAAAGTGATAGCGTGTCTTTAATTCCCAAAGGTTGCAAGACAGAGGTCTAGAAGTGTTCTATTTAGTTTTAAAGAGAACACTCAAAAGTTATTTGAAAATGAACTTTCTCAAGTTGAGTGCTACGATCCCTGCTTTGGCTTTGGCTTTGGCGTGTCTGCCAAATCTCTGATATGCTGGCCAAGAACGGTTAACGGGCTGACCAAAATGATCTCGATTGCAAGCTGCTGTTAGCCAGCAGCGGGACACGAACATTGATGGCGATGGCGTCTTTGGCAGTCCAAGCACGCCATGCTCCATGTTCCATTTAAAAGCTCTGCTCCGCTGTCGCTGTCAATTTGAAGCCAACTGTGAGCCACTGATGGTCGCAGTTTGATTTGTCGCCCCAACTGACAGCTGAGCATATATCATGAAGACAGAGTCCAAGTTTGAGTTTGAGTCGGAATCGTACTTGAAGTTTAGGTCCTCCTCCTCCACAGTTAATTTTAAATTCAAATTTTCATGTACGCCTGATGAAGAGCTCAACATTTTGTTGGTGCCCATAAATCAGTAGCTTTATTACATTGTGTGTATATGTTTATGTTTTTCATTTCTTTTGTCTTTTGTCGTTTGTCTTTTGTTTTACAGCACAAGCTACCCGGAAGCCATCTCGCTGTTGACCAAACTGCTTCAGGCCAAGCACACGAATTCGCTGCTTGCCTCCACGCAGAAGTTGTTGCAACATCGCCTGCCCCTTGGCTCGTATCTGCTGAAACCGGTGCAACGTATACTCAAATACCATTTGCTGCTGGACGTAAGTGGCATCCATTGAGATCCTGTGTGTCGCCTCTTTTAATGATGTTCTTTGTAACCTTATTTTCTTTGTAGAGCCTACGCAAGCATTGCGATGTCAAGGAGGTGGCCGAGGCGTATGCCATAATGCGCCAGGTGGCCCACAATATTGATCAAGTGAAGAGGAAGCAGGAGCAACAGAGTCGGGTCAAGGAGCTATCTGGCATACTGGACGGCTGGATGGGACCAGGTGAGTGGTGCATTCTCAGAAATGTACAGAAACATTTACAATCTCATTTCACACTTTAACTGACAGATCTCAGTGTGCTCCGAGAGCTGAGGCACGAGGGTCTCTTGATGGAACAGCACAACAAGCCACGTCAGGTGCTTCTCTTTGAGACGATGCTCATCATAACCAAGCAAAAGGAGGACGGTCGTCTGCAGTTCAAGAGCCTCATAACAGTAAGCCTAAACTCCAGCCGCTCTTTCTAATCCAGATCTCTGACAAACATTCAACTCTCTCTCTCCGTCTCTCCTTCTTTTTAGCAAAAGAACTTGATGCTTAGCGAACATTTACCAGGTGAACCGACCAGCTTCTATGTTATTCCCTTCGATGAGCCTCGCAATCAAATCAAACTGACGGCCAGAAATCGTGACCAGAAGCGTATTTGGACCCAACATATTAAAGGTGTTATGCTCGAGGAGCTAGATATACCCACGCGGGCCAAGGAACTTGTCTACCAGCTGGGCAACGAGGAAGGTGAGCGTCAGACACTGAGATTCAGACAGAGAAAGAGATAGATATAGAGAATGTCACAGAGACAAGAGACAAGATTTTTGCATAGCTTTAATTTACACTAAAGTGTTTGTGTGTTGTGTGTTGTCATTGTTGTTGTCGCTGTTGTTGTTTGTTTGATTTAGTTTCATTTGTTGGTGGCGACGACCAAAACACATAACAATTTCAATTTTGAAAGGAACGGATGATGAAGTAGTTATAGTTATGCGGGCACTGACTGCACAACTCTACACTGAAAGAAATCTTCTAGAAATTTGACAGACAAAATATGCTCGATTTAAGAAAATTATAAAATGAAAATGAAACAAATAGAAATATAAATACGAGTTAATATTTAAAAAGGCTTAGTTTAAATACACATAAATAACAAATCTTTTTTTTTAATATTTTTATGCATTTCAAATGCTTGTGGATATTTGTTTTTTGTTTTTGGATTTTTGGTAACTTAAAAAGGCCTTTAAGAATTTAAAAATATTAAAACAATCTATCATATAATAAAGTCTATCTTTCAAAGCCCATTATTAACAACAAGGCTTTTATGAAAGTCTTTTGTAAAATTTAAAAAATACGAAATTTGCAAAGTTGGATTGAATTAAGGTTAAGAATTACAATCAATCTGTATTGCAATTGTTAACAGCTGTATTATGTTAGTTAAAGTGCAATTAATATAATTCAATGAGAATATACCCTTTTTCTGACAGTGCATCTGCACTTTAGTGGCTCCAAAGTGCAACACAAGTGACATAATCACATATAAGTAAATGGGGAAGCCTTGTGAATGTTTCGTTTTTTAGTTTTAGTTTTTTTTTACCTGGCCAAAAATCGTGCCATATCTGCTTTTGACAACAACGCGTCGTCTCAGTAGCAAGTTGATTTATGTGTGTCTGATTTGTGTGCAATTTAATTGTATGTATTCCTACATATTTTGGGCGCAACTGTACCTATTTGATTCGAGGACTGTGTGTAGAGTTATGTGTTTTGGTCACCATCAAAAATGTATAAGTTTAATTGGTTATGGTGTTTTTTTTACTGTGTGACTAACTAATAATTATTGTATTTTTAATTGGCTTTCTGTGTAACAATTACTCTTTATTTTAACACTCAATATTTTGTATTTATTACATATATCTATATATTTTTGCTATATGTTTACCGTTGTAGTACTACCAGTGATGCATTCTAAAACTAAACCACCCAAACCAAACAAGAAAAGAAAACTTTGATTAGTTTTAAGGCGTTCCTAAGGCTAAACACCAGAGACTGAACTAAGCGCTACTACTTTTCCTTACTTCCTCCCCCCAATTAATCACAATAAAATACGCTATAAAAACAAACATATAAATAAATAAATGACACAATGCTATTCAAAATTTTAACTATAATTTACAACAAATAATTGGTAGTTAAACTTAACTGTTATCGTAATCGTATTCGTAATCGTAATCGTATGTAGTAAATTTCTGGTATTTGACGGCGCTGGCATAGACTAACTAAGTCTGAAATTTCCGGTCGCAGTCTAGTAAGTATCTTGAGTTATCAATTTTTTCCGTTTACGCTTGTTTTTGGTTTGTGTATGAAAATTGGCTTTATTGCTCCACTGGTTTGTGTCCAACTTGCATGCATTCTAATCCAAACATTATCTGTGTTAATAATGCTAACCTACTAATCCCACAAAAATCCTATTAAATAACTCAAGGACACTAGCCTAATTTGACACTCAAGCATGTAATTAATCCAGTTGAATAAATATAGGAAATTCAAAGAAAGATAGAAATATCTCAGAGCTCAATTAAATACAATCAGAGTAGGCTAATTTCACACTTAAGCATGTGATTAGTTTTGCAAAACCGTATGATATTATTATATTAAAAAATTCAAAACTTTTTTTAAGTTAAGTTGCCTGATTCGACATTTGAATATGTAATTAATCTTTTAAGTTACTATAATAAATCAATTTTATACACACCATGTTTCTTTAAAGCTTTTAGACCTTTAAAAAAATGTATTTATTTTTTAAAGTCTGTAAAAAATGTGGAAGAAATTTATATTGTAGATGACAGTTAAAATATCCTTAAATTAAATTTAAAAAGACTCAATATACAGGATGTTTGAGAAGCTTTATCTGGTACTGAATTTAAATCAGTATCAGATGAATTCTAAAATTTTGAAGTATAGCAAGTGCAACAAGTTAAGCTTTCATAGAGGTTACACGGATTGCCAATTGATCTGTATATTTGGGCCCCACTTTAAGCTAGTGTCATTGAACAATAACTCCTTCAAACCCCTCACTGAACTCACTTGCATGTAGACAGACACGAGTATGATCAGTTGATTCCCAATTAAAGAGGAAGTTGCTCTGGTTGCTAGTGCTTAGAATGTTGCTGGTGTTTGTCCACAGTAACTCGTCCACTCGATCATCTCCAGCATTTGCTTGCATTTCGCCTTGTACTTCCAGAAATTATTACTACATACTAATTCTAAGTCTTGTCTACTTTTGTGCAGATCGCACGCCTGATCGAACCACTTGGAAATGGAGTCTGCACTCGAGCAGCAACTCGACACCCACGTATTTGGAGAGGAGAAATGCGTGTCGACGCAGTGAGATTCGTCTGCGGAATTCCAAGTTCAAAAGGAAGACAGTGACCAATTCCAGTTCCTTTGACAGCTTCAATGAATCCCTGGAACAGCAGCCACAGGATCAGCCGGTTAAACCCACCAAGCCGCTGTCTCGGAACAACAGTCTAGATGATACAGCGCTTCAGAAATTGGCAGCTGCTGTACGATATCGTAGTGGCAAGCGGGATTCAACAGATTCCAAGGCGAGTCCCAGCAAGGAGCACTGCAAGTGTGTGGAGCAGGAGCAGTGTCTGTGTATCCTGCGTGATCAACGCAGTCGTACCAAATCCCAGAGTCCAGTATTTAGCTACAAGGCTTTGAAGGAACGCAGCAAGTCTGTGCCACGTATTGGTGACTTCAGCCTGGATGAGCGTCCGGAGGCGGATGATGATAGTGCTGCCTCATTACGTGGCAGCAAGCCAGATTTAAGTGAGCGCAAGGCAAAGGGCAAAGGATTCTTTGAGGTCAAACAGTATAACCACAAGACTATGCCCAAAAGAATTGCCACACTAAAGAAGCAGCGCTGCAGCAGAAAGGAGAGCTGTTCCAAGTTCTACATGGATCTTAGTGAGTTTGACAGCACAGTTCTGAAGATAACTGAGTCTACGGAAGACCTGGAACTGGCCGAGGAGGCACAGGAGACACCAGACCTTGTGGATCAATCGCCTAGACAGTATTACGTGGATCAAGTGGAGATTGCATCGTTGTCGCCGGCAGAGAAATCCAAGAGAGATGCAGAGATTGTTTTGGATCTGCTCAAGAATAACAAAGAATTCGAGCGTATCTACAACAAGAACAAGCAGCAGAAGCAGCGACGGGAGAGCAGCCAAGCTGGAACTCCACTCAGTCCATTAAGTCCCACCCAGGAGGCGCCTCCATTGCCGCCACGTCCGCCATCGCGTTCCCCGCCACCGTTGGAGGCAGAGCAGGAACAGGCGCAGGCAAGGGCACAGGCTCAGGTGCAGGAAGAAGAGCAGGAGGAGCCCATCTATGAGACCTTACTGCGCAATGTCCATGTTCCCTACAAATTCTCCCCTGTGCTGGGACGTGCCAAGTCCGTGCAATACTTTAAGCCACGAGAGAAGCGTCCTCCAGCCCCAAGACCCGAATCGGACTATGTGACATTGGTCTACTCACCGGAAGGTGTACTGCAGCGTGTTGGCGAGGATGCAGTACAGCAGCGTGACAGCACCAGCTCAGAGTCCAGCTCAGGTTCGACGCTCAAACGTGACAGCCAGACTACTGTCATTAGCCTTAGCATGGAATCCACAGGGTCTACAGAACGTGAGACCGACCAGAGTGATGGTCTCTATACGCGTACCATACCAAAGAACCTAATGAAACGTCTGCTGAGCAATGGCAGCAAGACAACTCTGGAGAATGTTAGCCATTCGGAAATCTCTTTGCTGCCACGTGCTCTCAAATCTATTGATAATCTAAGCATGGCATTTGGACGTAGCAATCGTCCGCCGGAGCGCAGAGTCTCCGATGTGAGCGAAATGTGCCGCCAGAGCATATTGCATCGTCAGGGCAGCGAGGCTGTTGGAGAACGTATGGCGCATGTGGACTATGCGGATCCCAAAACGCTCTTTAGCATTATTGCCAGCTCAGAGGCATCTTTACAACGTGACTCGGTCTTCTCCCTCACCTCCTCATCTTGCACCTCCAGTGACAGCATGTGTGAACAGCAGCGAAAACGATCTGCCGTCGAGCTGCCCTCGTCCAGTTTTGAGTATGAACAGCATGTGGAGGACAGTTTAGAGAATGATTTTCGGGATTCGGCCATTTACAGTGATGACAATAATGAGAAACGTAGCGTTGACTACGAACTGAAGAGACCACGCAGTCCACCACCGCCTCCTCCTACAGGTGGATGCGGATCCCAGCGTCATGTCCCTCCTCAGATAGCGCCAAAGCCGACAAAGGCCGCCCTCCAGGAGCTGCTTAGCCAGCATCCAGCTACTATTTTGTGTCCACCGCATCTTAGCCAGGCAGCATCGCGCAGCTGGGTGCTTCAACAGATTGAGAATTTTAACAAGTAGACGGAAAGAGCAATCGCCGATCGTCAGTTGCTAATAGCCATATACCCGTAATTCCTTTTGTACGTTTTGTATATACTTTTATGTAAATTATACACCCTTTTATGGGGTGTAATTTTTGATCTAGGTAATTATTAGTAATAACTTTATAGAATACATTTATATACTTACCTTTGTAATCGACTGTTTTGTAATGATTAGTCTGTAGTCGCATAATTGCAAAGTCACTTAATAAAACCCCAATTTATAACATTCTACAAGAACATGCCAAAGTTTTAATATTATTATACTAGACAACAACTTGTTACTTTCTCTATGGTCCTTGGCCAAATTTTTTGATGATAGATATGGACATAAAGATTAAATAAATCGTCTATGACACGCTATATGATATAGTGATTCGATTTTAACTAAATTTGGTTAGTCAATGTGAAAATAGGTTAGTTTCGTTAAGATATCTTAAATAAAACCTTTAAAAACTATTTTGCTACATCGATAATATTTTATCGCTTATCGTTTAGTTCTAATTGCTTATCGGTTTTCTTAAGCTCGCGTTGTCTAGTTGTTCCGCGTTCTTGATTGAAAATCATAGCTTAATCGGTCCAATTGGGTTAAATTGTGTGTTAAACGGTCAAGCAAAGTTTTGTGCACTGTATGCATATGAAAGCTGTTAAATTAAACTGCGTTATTTTGTTAAAATGATATTTTAATATTTGCAAGTGCTTTGTTTTTGCATAGCTGCCAGCGAAGCACCGCTATGCTCTCTTTGGCGCCATTTAATCTAACGCTCTCCCGCTCCTTCCTACGCATTTCTAATCTTTATGTCTTTCTTTGTGTGCGCTCCTTGTGATCGGTGTTGTTGCCCGTTTTAACTCCCGCGCTCTCACTTATGCTATGATATGTGTGCACTTGTGTTTGTTCATTTCGCATAATTTCGTTTTAATGGCCCCCGCCCAGAATTTTATAAAGTGCGTGTGATGCCCGCAGCTTCAGTCAGGCTATAGTTTTATTTTGTTTTTGTTTGGTGTTTTAAAATGAAATCAGATTTCGTTAATTGCTAATCAGAGTGTAGTTAAGTGATTTGTGAAAATTGTTTGTACATTTATTTTGAACACTTACAATGCAATCTAAAAATATATAATTTGTAAATAAAATATTATGAAAAGGGTAAGTCAAGTTTTCTTTATTTTTATTTCGTTTTGAGAAATTATCAAAAATATAATATCACACAAAATAAAACGACTGACCCAAAAACTTTACCATAACTTAAGTTATGTCATTGTCACTGTCGACAGAGATCATCTTCAGAAACTTTAGGAGGAGGAGGAGTTTTCTTTGATTCTTCATAAATTTGAAATTGCAATGAGGCCCTTGCTTGTTTCTGTGCTTAATTCAAGAATTTCATTTGCTTTCTTTTCTCAATTCTTTGGACGATCCTTCGTAATGTGACCAGAGTCGCTTCAGTTCTCAGTCACCAGTCGCACTGAGGCTTTGTAGTTCTTATTGTGGCCAAGGGGCGGTGTTAAAACGGCCTAAAACTAAAATTAAGTTTTTGAGCAGTAAAAATTGTTTAATTTTTGCGACAATATAAAATAATCCGAAACTATACAAATTAAGAAATTGAAGCCATTCAAACGTACCGCCATCTATGGGTGGGTGGCAAATAAGGTACACGTTTGAATGTGTACTAGCTGAGCAAATATAATGCGCCACCTAGCGAATACTTCTCAAATTACCTGCTTAGTTTAGCTAACAACCAACATAGAAAAGGTGAAAAAATTCGGCGCGCGTTTTAAAAAAAAGGAAGATTAATTTAAGAAAAGGCAATTTTTAAAAGCGTCAAAATTTTTTTTTTAACGAATCAATAAAATTTTAAATTAGATCAATTCAAGCTGATTTTTTTAAAAAATGTCTAGTTTTTGTAGCCCTTCTGGGGGCCAAGTTCCTTTAAATGAAGTTTAAAATAACTTAAAAATTCTGGAAACATTTTTTTATGGATACAAGTAGATAGTTGATATGCATTTTATATTTTCATTAATATTTCATTATTGGTTTACAACGGTTGTTCTCCCAATATGTACTTGGGTTATCCAAGGTATGTAACTAGCGACATTCGTTAAGAGGTGATGCCAAATTGTACAAAACTTTGCTTGCCCAAATATTCTACGGGCTTGCTTAATGGACCTCCAGATGAGCCGCGGCACAATGTACCATTCATAAATGAATAAAATTGACTTGGCTCGAGTTTTCGATTCTAAATACCATAACAATTTTGATGATCGACAAAAGCACTACTTTCTTCAAGCAGTACGTTAATTTCTGTTGGATCTTCCTCCATATCACATCCAGTATGGAGCACACTTTCCAGAGATTCTTCTTGTTGCTGTAGTGCTGTGTTCTGAATAAATTAGTTCCGTAAAAAGTTATCTTTATCTTTTATTAATTAACTAATCAGCTTACCTTTGAACTCAACTTTTCGGGAGAGCTTTAGAAGAGATATATCATTGGCATCAGGTGGAACGTCGTAGTTTTCATGAAAAACAACTCTTGCGACATCAAAGTCCTCAACAGATGACAAACATTTTTCTTTATTGTCTAAATTAAGAGTTATTAAACAAGGATATAAAGATCAAATAAGATAACTTACATATCCTGAACCGTACCACAATGCGCGGCGGTTAGAACATAGCCTGTAAATCAAGTTTCAGTTGAAGATTGCAAAAGTTACTTACGATCAGTGATCAAGGTTCCTATACATGCATACCGCTCACCAGTGATCAATTACATCTTGATCAATACCATCCAAGGCCTAGAGTCAAGGTTAACTCCATTATTATTCAAGGAAAGATCCTTTTCAGTGAAGAAACCAAAATTCTGATGTTCCAATAGATGCAAACCACCTTTATTGAGCTCTATTGTAAGTTAAAACCTAATTGAATTCAGCTCAACATCAGTTGTTTAATAAAAACTTACCCGCAGTTTTACCAAAAGCAATTAGAGCTATACAGACTAAAAGTAGAAGTGACTTCATGTTGATTGAACACTTTGGGAGCGACTACTGCCGAAGGTTAGCTGTCGTTTCAATATGTAGTCACTAAGGTTACACAGAATGCATTTAGCTAACTTGAATAACATCTATTAACACAAATAATAAATGCATTTATATTTGCTGGAATTTATTAACATAAATTATTAATAAAAGTGAACCGACTTAGACTTAGAATTCAATTCATATCTGTGGACAATATTTAGGATTCACCAGAATTTATCGTGTCCACCATTAGGAGTGTTACAGTTGAGCACATCTGTCACTGTGAAACCCTGTTCTTTTCGATCGTTTTCTAATGAACAATATAGCCGAATGCCTTTGTATATTATATTATTTAATATAACATATACAAAAATATAATTAGACATTTAACATGTATTATTTACGTTTTCATTTATGTTTCTGTTGGGGTTTACAACACCTTAAACTTTGTTTACTGCCCCAAAACTCGAGTTATCCATGGCATATAGGTACCAACATTTGTGCTGACTCCTGGAGTAGTTTTGGTACAACCTGTGGCCCCGTATGTTATGATGCCAAACTGTACAAAACGTTGTTTACCTAAATATTCCACAGGTTTGCTCATTGGGCTTCCAGATGTACCACGGCATAATATACCATTCATAAAGTTACAAAATTGACTAGGTTCAACTTTAAAGCCACGCAAGCCCTGTGAACAAGCTTCACGATCAGCATGGGCAAGATCTACTTCACGTAGTATATCAAGTTCTTTTGGATCCTCCTCAATACCCCATCCAGTAAGGAGCATACTTGGCAGAGATTCGACTTGTTGCTGTAGTGCTGCATTCAGTGGCAAGCAGATGGGACTGATGTGTTCTGAATAGATTAGTTCCATAAATAATTATTGTTATCTCTTTTATTAATTAATTAATCAGCTTACCTTTGAACTCAACTTTTCGGGAGAGCTTCAATAGAGCAATATCATTGGCACGAAGTGGTACGTTGTAGTTTTCATGTACAACAACTCTTTCGACTTCTATGTCCTCAACAGAGGGAAGGCATTTCTCCTTTAAATCAAAGGTTCTGCAATCTTGATTTGTCGATTGATCATGTTCACCTAATCGCACTGATTTTCTATAGTTAGTAAGAAAAACAATCGATAATGTGATAATGTGTAATAATATTATTAACTTACACCTCATGATCTTTAACACAGTGCGCAGCAGTTAGTACAAATTCTGTAAAATAAATTTTCATACACATAATATCCCAATTTAGATTATAAAATTTACTTACGATCAGTGATCAAGGTTCCCATACATCCAAAGCGCTCTTTATCATGAATGCGAATTTTAAGCAGTGCCATCCAAGGCCTCGAGCCAAGGTTAACTTCATTGTTGTTCAAGGAAAGATCCTTTTCATTGAAGACACCACAATTCTGTTGCTCTAATTTACGCAACCCATCCTGATTCAGCTCTATTACACGTTGAAAACTGATTGAATATTGTTTAGCATCAGTTGTTTTATAACAACTTACCCTCAGCTTTGCTGAACGCTATTAGAACTGTACAGACTAAAATTAGAACCGACTTCATGTTGATTGAACACTTTGAGAGCGACTACTGTCCTAATGTAGCTTTAGCTGCAATATATAGAGTCTCTGAGTCGCCTCAGGTTACAGATATAGTATTTCGTTTTGATTATTACCATAAATTATCATCATTTTATTTGAACCTAATTAAAATTCAATTCATATCTCTGTCTGGTCAGTAGCCTGCTTGGACTGATGTGACCTGACACTGATCTATCATTTAATAATACAAAACGACCAAAGAAAGCTGGGGAAAAAGGCTGAAAAACTAAAAAAAAAGTTAGAAAACGGGTCAAAACATTTTTTTTTATTTAATTTAAAAGTTTGATTGCATCCTCGATTACACAATGAAAGAAGAGCGAAAATCACCAGTTCTCATATTTTAAAAGATGAATGCTGGTATATTTGGAAACTATTTTTGTCCTTTTATTATTACCAGTTTCGAAAGGTACAAAAATTGGCATCATTTTTGGATCGTAGAGAAAATAGGCCAGATTTTCGGATAGAGGAAGTTTGAGATTTTTCCCGGCTGAAACCGTTAAAAATAGGACAAGTCTATCCGAAAAAAGGACAAATTGACATTACTGGGTGGCAAGCGAAGTGCACATTTGCGCCCTCTGGCAACTTGTATGTGTACTTGCCGAACAAAACCGCGCTGTCTAGCGAATATTGCTACAACTACACACTTAGCCCGACTAACAATCTCGAATAATAAATACCCTTACTTAAAGTATTATAATTTGTTAATCAAGAATGTGCTCTGTAAGTTGGAAAAACGAATCAGAGAGTGTTCTAGAATTGAAAATATTGAATGTGGTTTTAAAAATATACAGCAGACTAATGTCCCCTTTTTTTGGAATTGCTTATAATTTATAACGCCGTATTTAAAATCAGAATAAATTTATAGGTAAAGTTACATACAATATCTCTTATAAAGATATTAACATATCTCATGTAAATCACAAATTGGAAAAAAGCTAAGAATTATTAAATAATATTAAAATACTTCTCTTGATATTAGCATCGACTCAAATGTATAGCAAAATCCAATTTCATTTGCTCATTTGTTGACAAATAAATAAGCTTATTTGCACAAACAATGCCAAACACTTGAGTTCTGAGCCACATTGTTTGTGGCTGGTATCTGGCCTGGGGGCTGTAACCTTGAAATATCCGGGAGGTGGAAGTTGTTCTGTGAGAGAGATTGAGTTGAAAGAACTCAATCATACAAAGTGAGGCAGTTACGTTACTTGAATATCTGATGTGATGTGGAATATCAACAGGAAACATGTGCTAAAATGTTTAAACAATTGTTACATTGTTTAACCCTTGGAAAATAAAACTCTTTTCGGCTATAAAACTGCCATTTCTCCAGCTCAATCATTAATCTGTCAATCAAGCGAAATGTGCGTAAACTTGAAATCTTTTTAAATAATTTAATTATTATTTATTAAAAGATATGAAACTACTGTTTCGAAGTAGACGAGCCAAAAAGGCTCACAATGATGATTTAAACTCTATGAAGATGACAACAACAGTGGGAACAACAACAAAAATACAAGACGCTTTGGGTCAAGAGGTCAGGACCCATTGCAGTGCAAAGATAACCGCATCCACCAAACAAAAACAAAAATACAGTGCGGATTTGATTACGGAAACAATTTAATATTGCAATTTCTTAAATGCATGTCAGATTAGTATTAGCATAAGTGTGTTTAGATTAATGTAAAACGTGTTTTAATAATATATAGGTGAAATTAAACACGACTTGAGTGCTTGGGAATTACCAGTCACAGTTCATTACAATCTGGCGAACCCCAAGAAAACTAATTGATTGCACTGATAGGGGGAATGTAAACTGGTAAACAGTAAACAAGTTTATTTTTATGTTTCTATAAGATATTTAGAGAGAAACTAGTTGTGTTAATTTCTCGATAGTTTTATCATCTTTCAGGAAGTAAAAATAACATTCAATTAAGATTTAAACATTTTTTTATTTAATTGTTATTTGCATAGATAAATACTTAAATCGTAAACCATAAAGGCTAAGCAACTAAGCCAAGTAATTAATTTGTGTATTTTTATTGCATGACGCGTCGAGGATGTAAATAGTGAGAGCCAGGATCATCATCGTGCTGATAAATGGCGTTCATAATGATCAAGAGACTGATCACGGGGATTGCTCGTACCACAAAGTTAAAGGCGCGTTTATATTCCAACATTGTGTATCTAGTTATATATAGAAATATATAATGTATTGAGACTGTCTGTGTGCACTTATCAAACGTAAGAACTGAACTAACTGAGCAGTGTTCTGACAACCAGGCTTTTATATTGCAATCGGCGAATGTGATCATTTTGTTCTGTGATTTGCCCAGACTGCGAGAAATTGCTGGGGGAGAAAAACCCAATATTGTGATCAAATCAAATCTCTATACTCTGCAACTTTGCAGTTGAACCGTGCCTCAGTTTCAAATCAAACACTTGACAGTCATACAAAGACGTTTTCGTCTCATTCGCTTATTTTTTGGCATACGAAAGATACGTGAGGCGAATCTTAAGTTGAAGACAATTCAAAAATTTGCTGCGCAAAATTGTACAATTTGTTGCCTCCTCAGTAGCTTCTGGATGTCGTCACACTCGTCTGATTACGTTGCAATTAGATTCGATTAGTTTGAATTGTATTTGAACAGCGATTAAACGGGACATAAATTGCTTTCCATGAACCTGTCAAAATGCAATACCGACAACTGTGAGTCATTCATTCAAATTCTTTGCAATTTATTGCACTTACCTCACATAACGTTGAAAACTTGTTGTCTGACATAAATTTGAGATTTTTGTTAGAAAATACTGTGGCAGCTGCAACATTTGCAATGCGGAAAGCAACAGCAACTGCTTTAACTGTGGCATCTCGTACTAAGTAGTTGCTGTGTAGTGACTCCTTCGAAGATTTACCTCAAACTGAACTCAAATCTAAATCTCAGGTAGGACACCCTACAGCCAGGTAGCTTCAATCAGCAAGAGAGGGAAAGGTCATTGAGGTAGGTTCCGTTCTGATCCTTTCAACAATAGAAGACAACACATTCTGCAAAGTCCTGCCTCAGGCAGCGATCCATATTTTCGCTCTTAGTTTGTCAAGAACTAAATTTTCATCTCATACGAGGGTTGCTCGATAAGTTAGTGGTATTTAATTTCTGAACATAGTCTTCTTTTATCTCAATACACTTTATGCTGCGTTTTTTTAAACTATTTTATTCCTTCCAAATAATTCGACTTTTCAAACAGCACTCGACCAATTAATCCAATTGCTTCTAGTTTTAGTTAATAAATATATTATAAATTAAACACTAAATTATAACTAAATCGAAATGATCTCTGATAACTGGGCCAGGCGTTGGGCATTTGTGAGCTTCCAAGTAACGCAGGACAAGGATGTAATGAAGAAGCCAATTCCTAGAAGTATTGTCAAGTAGTTTTTAAAGTTAGTCACTTCGAAGGAGTGCTAGATTTACCCATAAGAAGTATGGCCTCGGAAGTTTCGTCCTGCCACGCCTTGGATACCACACAGAGCAGGAAAAAGCCGCTGAGCAGGCAAAAGGAGCCGATGACTACGGCTAATGTTATCAGGATGATAACTGGATCTGGTTCATTGAGCGTCTTATATGGGAAAAACTTCTGACAGAGTGAACTTTTCTTCAGTTCATTGCTGGGGGCACTACAAAACAATCTCGTATTATCCAAATGAATTAATATATAGAATAGAAATGTATACTAACCAGGACTCGGCATAGGTGGGAAGAATGGGGGCACTTCTGTACTCCATGACGTTACTCGTTGTACTGCCACATTGCAATGGATGCAGCATCCAAAACCAAAGACTTTGGGGTAGTCTGCGTACTACTTTTCTAAATATGTAAACACACAGATGCATCTGTCGGGAGCACAGACGAATAAATACAGACCCAGCTGATGTGTCGCGTGTCTGGTAAAATGGAGGATGGGGTGCATCGATGGTATTTATAGATACATAGGAAGTGGCAGATTGGGAGCACATTGAGAGTGCCGGCAGCGGAACTAAATAGTCAAGGCGTTGCTGCAACAATGATTCTATTTTTAGCAACGAGTGGCTGTTGACTTGCAGCAAGTTCAATGCTCTCTTAGAAAGTAAAGAGAAGGGATCTCGTTCTCCTAGATATAGATAGAAAGTAAAGAGAAGGGATATCGTTCTCCTAGATATAGATACAGTTAGACATATACGTTGAATCCAAGGCTTGAATGCTACTTGTATTTATTTATCAAATTATATGCAAACTTATATTAATTCATTTTGAAAGGAACTTTATCAAATAAAGACATAACTATTTACTTGGTGGCTATTTTGTAGGCAATCCAAGGAATGTAGCTACCAACATTAGTGTAGACACCAGGATTGCCATCGCCGCACAACCTTGAACCATAACTAACTATTCCGAATTGTACAAAGCGTTGTTGTCCATTAAACAAATCCAAATACTTCATTGGACCGCCAGAGTCACCATTACAGGAATCCAGTCCAAGTTCACCAGCACATATTTGAGTTGAATCTATATCCTTATTTAACGATGCTTGACAGAAAGTACGATCCTTTTTAGTTAGAGCTGTTTCTAGTGGAACCTTGGACAGCCGACCGGATTCGTCTCTACCCCAGCCAGTAACTTGGAATAACTGCAAGTTCTCTACATTTTGTTGAAGAGTTTCGGTTATGGGCAGACAAATGGGTCTAATACTTTCTGTGATAAGTAAATAAAAATGTATTAAAGCTGTAATTTGTAATAATATTCAACTTACCTTTAAACTCTACGTCAGTTTTGAGCTTCACTAAAGCAATATCATTATGATTATAACCAAAACCTAGTGCGTACTTTTCGTGGCTGTAAATTCGATCATAATCAAAGTCCTCAACTGGCGGTGCACATACTTCCCGTCCCCTTCTAAATGTGCAATCCCTTTCCGAGGTTACATTGTGCTCTCCCAAACGAACAAATAACCTATGACAGCAATTTAGAAGTCTTCTGTCAAGATAAACTTTTAAATAAGATAGTACTTACAATTCATGATCAATAAAGCAATGGGCTGCGGTCAGTATAAAGCCTGTAAGCATATTGAAAGCAAATGGAATAAGTTTCAAACTTAATATTTCTGCACTCTTTACTTACGTTTGTTGATTAGTGTACCACCACAACTAAATTCTTCATTGCCAAGTAGTGATCTTAATTTTAGCAGAGCCATCCAAGGTCTTGACATTAATCCAATTTCAGTACCTCCGATCATCTTGATGTGTCCAAACATTCCACAATCCTGCGATGACAACTCTTGAATTCCTTGGGACACTTTATCTTCACTTTCACAGCACACATATCCCTGAGGAACGAAAGTCTTTAGTATAGCAAAGATATTTGATTAATTGACGCAACTTTCTTGTGAACCGGACATTTTGAATTCCTGATGTAAGTTAGTTCATCAGGTGTATACGGAGTTCCCTCACTGTTCCGCTTAAGCATATCGAAAATTTTTGAACAGTTACTTATATGCACACAATATCCTGACTTTCCATCGCTTCTTCTACAGATGTCATCCGCTAAGCATTGTTATAGATATAGGTAGATAAGTATATTGTAAATTATACAAAATAGATTTCCTGCCACAAATTCTTTATTATACCATTTTTTTCAACTCGGGAAGCGGTTCCCAGACTCAAAGCAAATATTAATAGTATGATTCTGTACATTTCGATTGAAGTCGCTAAATTAAACTGAAATAAATTCTCAGATGCCTACGAATATTTAAGTGTTGCTAAATGTATGAAAACATGTAAAAAAATATGCATTCTAAGCAAGTATAAGCACTGATAAGCCCATCAGCCCTGATAAGCACCCTGATACGAGCTTATTTTTGCTTAGAATGCATATTTTTTACTACCTCCATAAATCTCTTTGCACTAATTGAACTACTCACTTAAAGATCGCTGTAGAGCAGATGTGTTGGAGAGCTGCAATTTTTACACATGGAAATTCCAATTTGAAGATGGGTGAAGTTCAAATATTTCTTGGATTGAACATTTTCAGATTTTTTTAGCTATCTGTGAGCATTTTATTAAAAAATTTAGACTTGTTCCCGCCAAATAAGATCTTTCCCCACCAAATATTTTTGAATGTCAAATTATGAAACAAAAAACGAGAACCGAGAAAACACACTAAATAAGATTTGTAAATATTACATTTATTTTCCATCAAAGTTGTTAAAAAATGCAAAAAGCTTTTGATAAAATATATATTTAAATTTCATCTTACTGATGAAAATCTGCGCTTCGTATTTTTTTGTACAAAATAAAAATATACATCTTCGTGAACGCTCTGAAGTAAACAGATTTTGCGGAGCCTAGACTCATACATATATTCAACTTATTGTTAGCCATGTCTACTTGGTGGCTATTTTGTAGGCAATCCAAGGAATGTAGCTACCAACATTAGTGTAGACACCAGGATTGCCATCGCCGCACAACCTTGAACCATAACTAACAATTCCGAATTGTACAAAGCGTTGTTGTCCATTAAACAAATCCAAATACTTCATTGGACCGCCAGAGTCACCATTACAGGAATCCAATCCGCGGTCACCCGCGCATATTTGAGATGAAATTATTTCTCTACGAAATGATTCGTTACAGATTTTCCGATCCTTTTTAGTAACAACTGTTTCTAGTGGAACATTAGATAAGTAAGTGGTTTCGGTTTTACCCCAGCCAGTTACATGGAATAATTGCATATTATCCACATTTTGTTGAAGAGTTTCGGTTATAGGCAGACAAATGGGTCTAATACTTTCTGTAATAAGTAAATAAATATGATTTAAGCTGTAATTTGAAATAACAAAAACTTACGTTTAAACACCGCGTCGGTTTTGAGCTTCACTAAAGCAATATCATTATGACCAGATACCATTGAGTATTGTTCGTGGATGTAAACTCGATCATAATCAAAGTCCTCAACTGGAGGTGCGCATACCTCTCGTCCCCTTCTGAATGTACAATCCCTATCCGAGGTTATGTTGTGTTCTCCCAAACGCACTGATACTCTACAAGAGTAATACAGAATTGTACAGTCAATGTACTTTATAAACACAATCTCATAATACTCACAATTCATGATTATTAAAGCAATGGGCTGCGGTCAGTATATAACCTGTATATATATAATGCAATGTGGAATAAATTTGATATTGAATATTTTTGAATTATTTACTTACGTTTGTTGATTAGTGTACCGCCACAACCATATTCTTCTTCGCCAACTGATGATTTTAATTTAAGCAGAGCCATCCAAGGTCTTGACATTAATCCAATTTCAGTACCTCCGATCATCTTGATGTGTCCAAACATTCCACAATCCTGCGATGACAAGTCTTGAATTCCTTGGGACACTTTATCTTCACTTTCACAGCACACATATCCCTGAGGAATGAAAGTCTTTAGTATAGCAAAGATATTTGATCAATTGACGCAACTTTCTTGTGAACCGGACATTTTGAATTCCTGATGTAAGTTAGTTCATCAGGTGTATACAGGGTTCCCATCTTGTTCTGCATAAAAATATTAAATATCTTTGAACAATTGCTCATATGCACACAATATCCTGACTTTCCATCGCTTCTTGTACAGATGTCATCCGCTAAATATGGTTGTAAATACACGTAGGTAAATATTTTATAAATTATATACAATTTCTTTTTTATACCATTATTTTCAACTCGGGAAGCGGATGCCAGACTCAAAGCAAATAATATTAATATAATTCTGTACATTGTGGTAGAAGCTGCGAAATCGTACTGAAATCAATTCTCAGATGTGTACATATTTTATAGCATTGCTATATATGTATAGGAAACCAGGGCTTATCAAGAGTTTCACATTGTTATTGTACCCATGTTGAGTTCATTATAATACTAGCAATGAATGTGTAACTTGGTTATATGTATATCTTCTATTATATTTTTATATTATAACTCACATCATTTATAATATATTTTGTGTATGCATTAGTACGATAATACCCTTACAGAGGGTATCATAAATTTGCTAGACGTGCGTGCTAGACCCCGTAAAATATATATGTATATTTGATCAGGACGACAAGCTGAGCCATGTTCGTCTGTCTGTCTGTCTGTCTGTCTGTCTGTCCGTCCGTCTGTATGTTTCTATGCAGTACATTTGTCGAAACTGACTAGACCGGATCATTATATCATATGGCTGACTTACAAATGATCGGACAGAAATCAAGCTTTATAATCTTACATATGTATTATATCCCAACCAAACTCACAGATTGCATCACGACCTTTTATATAACAGTGGGTACTCGCATATATTTTCAAGATAAGACAAGCGGTGTTTGTTTAAATTATTTAATAATATTTTATTTATTTATATTTAAATTTAGGCACGTGTTAGTTCCAATCAAATTAACGGCAGTTATGCATGTACTCTAACTAGTGGCAATTTTACGGGCTATCCATTGTATATATCTACCGACATTTGTGTAGACACCGGGACGGCCACCACCGCAGTTTGCCGAACCATAACTGATAATTCCAAACTGTACAAATAGTTGAGATCCATTATAATCATTGGTCACATATGATAGTGGACCACCTGAATCGCCTCTGCACGAGTCCGTTCCAAAATCACCAGCACACAGTTGACCAGGTATTATATTTTTATTCAACATTCGATGACAGATGGATCGATTTAAATTCGAAACTGTTACCTCAGTTAGAACACTGGATAGGTAACCATTTTCAGTTTGACCCCAGCCTGTTACATAGAATTGATCCAATGTTTCGGGAATTTGTTGAAGTGTTTGATTCAAAGGCAAACAGATAGGTCGAATGTTTGCTGTGCAAAGATAAAGAACAAATATGCTGTTAGAGTATAAGCTGAATTGAATATATGTTTACCTTGGAAAGAAACCTCTTTTGATAGCTTTACTAGAGCTATATCATGGTGTTTAGTAAGGGATGAGTATTCCTCATGTACAAAGACTCGATCGTGTTCAACATCCTCCACATGCGCACATACTTCCCGACCTCTCTTATATTTACAGTCCGGATCCGATTCTAGATTATGCTCTCCCAATCGCACTAAAGACCTTTATCAGTAAAAAAAAAAACTCTAAGCTTTCAAAATAATTTAAATTATGTATTACTCACAGTGTGTGATTATGAAGACAATGAGCTGCCGTTAGTACAAAGCCTGAATTTATAATAACATTAGAGAACAATTAAACAAGTGAGTGTTTTACGATAAATTAGTACTTACGATTGCTTATAAGGGTGCCTCCACATACATATTCGGTGGAATTAATTCTTGTCCTAAGGTAAACCATCCAAGGTCTTGACATTAACTCTACTTCATGACCATTAATTACTTTGAAATCTCCAAACATTCCGCAGTTCTGTCTTCTCAATTGTTGAATTCCTTCAGCGACTTTTTCGTCTTCACAGCACACGAAATTCTAAAAAATGTGTAGAAATCTTTAGCAGTTTACAGCAAATTTTAAAATGCACGCAACTTTCTTATGAGAAGGACACGCTGAGTTCCATATATAAGTTTTCTCATCAGGTGTATAAGGAATTCCTTGCCTTCTTCTCTGATACATTTCGTAGATTTTCGGACAGTTCGTCAAATGAACACAATATCCTGACTTTCCATCGCGTCTTGTGCAGCTTTCATCTTCTAAACGATGTTATTTTTATGTTTGGATATATAATATAATATTCTGAATTAATAGTTCTATACCAGTGTTTTGTGCAAAGGAAATCTGTGAAGCGACAGCGAAGAGCAATAAAATAATGGGATTCATTATAAATGAAGGCACAGAATGCTACTGAGCAATAATCTTGAATGACTAAAGCATGGTTATTAGTACTTACAATTAGTAATCGGAGCTTATCAAGAATTTTTTCTTCAGTTTTTTTCTTAAGTCGACATATTTGTTGTCTACCCCGAGTATTTCAACTTATGATGGTTTCGGACTTGGATTTTTGTTTGGTCTTCTGAGAAAGAAATTTCAATATATCAATTATTACGTATTTTTGTAGGGTATTTGTAAATAGATAAGTTGCAATCGTTCGTCTGTCTGTGTATATGATAATGGTCGTTGGAATTAGTATTATCAGAGATCATGATCGGAGGAATCAGATAGAGTACAATAAGTAGTATAGGGATTTTTCAAAATCTTGTTCGGTTCACTGATTGTGCTCTAATATGATAATAGATCTTATATAAAATATATTTTAATTCAGACAGTTTTTTAATACTGAGGAACTTTGTAAAGTCGTAAAGAGACTCACTGATAGTGTATTTCAGCTGTCATTGCGGCAATAAACAATTATTAACATTGTTGCAATCGGAGCAGGCGATTCGCAGCACATTATTGCCACATGAGAAAGACTTTCAATTTGAAGCCCAAGAAGATTTCAAGACATCGACTGAAAGGGGGCACGTTCACAGTAGTGGCATGTGGCAAGTGGCATGTGGCATGCGGCATGTCGTCGCCTTAGTTACATTGTAAAACGTTTTATTGTCGCTGGCAGCTGGCGACGATTTGTTGCTGCCCCAACTCCATTACTGCCACTAAGTCTGAGGCTTTAGCTTCAGCTTCATCTTCCGCTCCAACTTCAACTCCTTGGTAAGGTGTATGCCGGCGGCACGACGTTCACTTGACGACAACTGTTATGCTTATCGGATGCTTTGTGAATACGAATTTGGTCAATGATGCCACATGGGGTGGATTCTGCCTTGCTTCTTGGGGGGTGGGCAATGGGAGACTGTGGCAAATTGCTGTCGATTGTACTCGTAACTTACTGTGGGCGTAGGTGCAAACTGCCTTAAAGCCACTCACAAAGTTTGCCCATAAGATAGACTTAACTGGAGTAAGAATGCGACAAATACAACTGAATGAGATCCGACTTGCAAATACCTGCACTCGAGTAATGAAAGATTCTTTTTAGCTTGCTCTATATTATATTTTGAACATAATGGTCAAAAATAAGACTTAATTTCAATTCGTTCGACAAATATTAAAATTACAATCTAACATTAATTTTTATAAATTAGATCAACAAATATTTTTCCTAATACAATTCTTATTTTAAACTATACTTGCTACAGTCCTTAACTTTTACTTAGAAATGACTGTTATATCATTTGAAATATATAAAACTGATTAATAAAAGGGTTTACTTTTAGAAGACTAATTACTAAGAGGGGTTTTCTTTTATGAACTTTGGATAAACAATTCTAATTGAACCCAGTATACCGTTTGTGTTGTATGGTCGGTACGGGTATTATACATATAAAGAAAAAATAAAAACGACCAGCGGCAAATGGACAAACTTCAGTGTGATTAAATCGGGTGGCGGACTCAGGCCGAGGCTAGCCCAAAGGGGATTGTGGATAAGGAAGGTGAAGGGTGTTAAGGCGTTGAGGAAGGGTAAGGGTAAGAGCTTTGCTGGAAATCTTATCGTCGCACAAGAACTCGTTTCATTTTAGTGCCGCAATCAGCGCTGTTCACTTGCAATGGCCGGGCAAATATTTTACTTTTACTCTTTCGCCTCAGTTAAGTTTCTTTTAGCTGAATGAGTAAAGGAGAAGGGGGTAAGGAGAAAGTTTGGGAGGGGGGAGGCTAATGCGATGTGGAAAGTGTGCCACAAGCATAAAGCGCCAAAAGACGCTGACAACGGAATCAAACACAAAAGGGAATAAGGCAACAGACACGACGACTTTGGGCAAGAGGGAAGGTTGGGAGAGGGGCTGTCCAGCTGCCAACAAAGTTAAAATTAAATTAGCGTATTTTTTTTTTCATTTTCTGACTGCCTGCTGCCCGGCAAAGGTATCTGTATCCGCATTTGTAACCTCTCCAACTCTATCTTCCTTCTTTCTTGCCCACTCTTCTGTCTCTTTCACTCACTGGATGTCAGTGTCATTGGCGCTACTTAGCCAAATTAAAATGGCCGAGAACTTTTCTTTATTTTTTTAGCAACTCGCATTTATGCTTGTTTAAGCAAATGCCGTGTTATCACTCGACTCCGGCTCCGACTCCGGCTCCAGCTCCAGTTTCAGGTCCTTCTCCATCTCAGTCTGTGTCTGGATCTTTGGAGTCTGGAGTCGAAAGGATAATGCGCGTAATTGTTGTCCGTGCCTGGCTATTGGCATAAAAAGTGCGACCATAAAAACTGTAAGCTTTGTTCCCAAATCCTGCATACCGAAATCCTTCGAACCCCTTTCCCTACATATATATATATATATATTTGTTTGCAACAGAGTTGCCAACTTAATCGAATACAAATCCTATTGGGAATTTAAACCAAGATTAAAGGCAGAAAAAAGAAAGAGTTATCGAAACTTGCAAGTCAACAACTTATGATTTATTACACTAATGAGTTAACTCGATGAATAACTGTAAAGAGTTGAATTCTTTAGTTTTTTATTACATTTTTTATTTGATTGCGTTTGGCATGTGGCACTTTAATCAATTGCCAGCGGACAAATGCACATTCCGGCTGGACCAAGAGCAGCTGCAAAATTGTTTGTCCAAGTGCTACAACTTTCGCTCTCTTTATTCGCCACTCGACACATATCTCTCAATTCCCGCTCGTCCCTCTCCCACTTGATAAATGCAGATGCTCTGATAAAGTCATCATCAAACATTCTAGCAAACATTCAAGTCGAGTGAGTTCGATATGTGGCTTATGGTCAGAGTTGAAGATATTTATGCTTTGCATTACGCAAATATTCAACATCTACAATATGCATAGAAGCTGAACTGCTGCACATTATAAATTAAGAAATTAAAGACTCACTTAAACAGTAATATAGACGTATCTATTTTTTGGTAGTATAATGAAATTTATTCAACAGAAGAGTTTTAAAAAGAGAGATCAAGTTGTTACTTTTTATATTTGTTGTGTACAAAATTAAGTATAAGTACTCTGATTAATATTTACTTTTTGATTCATTTCGTATATATATTTAACGGCAATTATGAGAATATTTGCAAGGCATTTATTTACCATTGTTTAGAATTCTTTAGGATAATAAAGGTTATATTAGTTATTAAACAAATAAAAGGCCGATACTTTGATAAACCATTTAAAATAGAAATATTTTGGAAAATATAGTTCTTTAGGATATTCAAGAATATGTGACCAAGGAGGAGAGAAAAGGTTTAACAATTTACCTACTACATTTAACTGTGCAATAAGTCAGTTTTCCAAGTGACCAATAACAATTAAACGTAAGACAAAATATGGAATCAGTTATGTTTATATCTAAGTAAAGTGTTATATTTATATCTAGTTATATATTTATATCAGTTATATTTATATCTGACTAAATTGTTCTTGAAAAACTCTTTAAGATAAGTGTATTATTACCATATAAAATATGATTTGTTTTATTTTTCAAAGTTCCATCAATTCACGTTATCTTGCCAAATTGCCAAGTAAGTGGGTGACTAACACACACAAACACATACCCAGACATATGTGTGTGTGTGTGTCTAACATGGTATGTACATCAAAAATATTGCCATAAAATATGTCAAGACAAGCTCAAAATATACCGCAAGCTATGCAGAGTTGCAAGAGCAGAGTTTGGCAGCTGAGTGACATCGATTGACATCTGCAGTAGAGAACAAGACCCAGGAATATGGAGAGGAACAAGCCAAGGCACAGGTCCAAGACAAGAACGCAGCTGCAGGAGTCGGAGCAGCAGCAGCAGCAGCAGGATAATGAAAAATATTTCCATATTGCAAATAAAGTCATTTTAGCAGTCAAGCCAAGAGAAGAGCAGAGTAAAGTAGACAAGACATGGAAAGACAAGGCAGTCACAGTGCTAACCCTTGTCAAAAATCATGAACATTTTCAGCCCTTGCCTCTGACTTTACCTCTACCTCTACCTCCACCTCTACCTGGGACAAGGCACCTGAGCACCTTGTTTTTACAGCAAAGGCAGAGCATATTTCAATTTACGAAGACAGAGCTGTAGAAGGAGCTTCAGCTATCTTGGCAGTTGCCGAAAGTAGTCTATACGCGAGGGTTTCTCAACGAGTTAGCAAGCTCTGAGAATAAACAAAGACTAATAATATACAAACTGTTAAAAATATAAAATAAAAAGGCCAAAAGTTGTCTTAATTTTTACGAATTTTTACACAAAATCACAGTCGACAAAAATTGGAATTTATTTTATTTGCTTAATTTTCTACAAGTTTTTCGTCCATAAATGATTTTAAAAAGTAAACCTAAAAAGTTAATACATGAATATTTAAAAATAAGACGTGCAGTTAAACGTAGAAACTATTTGGCTAATACTTAGGATTAATTACAAATGTTTATTTTGCACGTCATAGATTTCAGCAAATTTATGATGTTCAACAAGCTTTATGAGTAGAATAATGAAGTTTTAAGGCATTTATTATATATAACAAATAGTTATAAAGAAATTCCTTTAATTTTAGTGAGAGGGTATTCTTAATTTGTTAAGTGACCCTCGTTGATGGCTAGCTTAGGCAAAGTCTTGTGTTTGTTGCTGCTTTGTCCGTGCTAAAAGTTTATGCAAATTCATTTTAAGTTAGTTGCATCATCGTCCAAAACTCCGTCCCTATCCTCGTCATCATCAGCATCATCAGCATCATCATCTCAACAACATTATCTGATGCCTGATGTCTTGCTTAGGTTGAGGTTGAGCGACCTTAAGCCACAGAGCGTCCATGTTGACGTTGTTCCTATTGCACATACATACATATATATTTTGGGCGCATTGCTACGGACATTGAGAATAAGTTGTTGTTGTAGTTGTTGTTGTTGCTGTTACTGTTGTTGCTGGTCCTGTTTGCTGGTCGTAAGTGTCGGCATTCACATTATTACAATTATTACGTTGATGTGCACAGCTTCACTTTGCGGTTGGGCGTGCTGGTGTGGCATGTGGCAAGTGGCAAGTGGCATGGCGTCGATTCACGAATTGCCGAACTCTGCTCTCTGCTCAGTGTTCAGTTTTCAGTGTGTGTTGCATGTTGTTTGTTGTTGTGTTCTGTGCCTGGTTGCAGCCTGTTTGCATATTTGCGGTCCGTTGTGCGGTTGCAAGAGTCAGTTCGCTGTTTGTTATTGCGCTGCTGGGATGCTGACTTGCTGCTGTAGTCCTGAGTGCACTTCACTGCACTGTCCATTGTTGTGCAACGTGGCGTATACGCAATTTGCCATATTGGTCAATATTTTGCCAAAGTTACGCGCAATTTCGTGGTCGTAGCATCCATTAGCTTTGTCCTGACCCTATTGACATTAAAGACTCTAAGACATGCCACATGCAACATGCAACATGCAACTGTTGCAAATGTCAGCCAATTTCAAAGCACTTCACTCACAATTAGTTGTAGACACTGTCAGGTTCACTCTGTTTAATTAATGACAGCGTTCGGCGAATGCAAACATGGAAACAGCATTCATGCATCAATATGGCTGACTTTTAATTACCAGTTGGATAGGTGGGTGGTTGGGTGGTGCAGGTGGTGCACAGTAGGGTGGCTAGCAAAGTTTTGACTGGCACAAACAATGCCCAGGCACTTGAGACTTGTTTTCTTTGTTTCATGCGCACCCAAGCGCCTCTGCCTTCGTCTCCATCTCCATCTCCATCTTCAGTTCCCTCTCTGTTGCACGTGCAACCCTTTGCTGCCACAGTGGGAAACTTGATTAAATTTCACTCCGTCTCACAATCAGTGGCACTTGAGAAGCTCCAAGCATAAACCACGCTCGTTTAATTTCAACTCAAAGTCTAAGCAGTAACAAGAGCCAATTCAATAAAAATTAAAAAAGAAGCCAAGCCAAGGATGTAAGCGGATGTAGGAGCCAAAAGGACGCAGCAATCACAGGCAAGAGCGGGCAAATAAACTTGAAGAAAATTAAAAGTGGCATCCGAGCTGGGGAGCTCCAAACCGAACCCCAAACACCAAACACAAACCCAACCCAAGCCAGGACCATAACCATAGCCACAGGCGGAGTTGACGGAGTTGGAGTCAGAGTCAGAGTCAGAGTCAAAGTCAGAGTCAGAACAAGGAGCAAACTCAACGCAAGTTGGCTGGCAAGTTTTTGGGTAAGGGACAGAAAGAAGTTAAGGAACAGGAAACGTATCGACTTAATTGAACAAATCGCAGTAAACGAGCCGTAAATTTTTAATATGTTTCGGTTTGCGTAAATAAAAGCTGACGCAAACTTCTTTGGACTCTGTCCTAAATCAAATGGAAATACTACGAAAGGTCCAAGTGCAAATTAATAAATTAAATCAAGAAACACAACGAAATTACAACGAAAGCAAATCCATTTAATTAGCAGATATTCTACCCCTTCCTCCTCTTCCCCTATCTTCTATGGGCACATCGAGTTAATTACTTGTGGCGGCTGCTGTGGCTACATTTTGACTGATTAAAACGCAAAGTAAATCCAAAGTCCGACCAGGTTTTCTCAACTTTAAGCTTTGACATTTTGACAGAGGAAGCAAAAATAAAGAGAGGGAAAAGGTTACAAAAATATTTTCTTTGCTCAGTCTAGCGCAAGTCGATGTGTCTGGTTGCTGCTGTTGTATGAATGTATTTGCTCTCATTTAGCTGTTGGCCAAGTCGAGGCTTCAAGTGTTAATTCAACCAGCTGCCCAGACAGTCAGTTAGTCAGTTAGTCAGTTAGTCAGCTTGTTGGTCAGTCTGTCTGTCGAGCTTTGTTTTTGTTTTGCCTTAAAGACATCTTAGACTAAGGCTTAGGCTTTGGTTAGTTTGAGTTGGCGTCAGTTTTAATAAAATGTTGCCTTTTCAGACAAGCATGTCTCTTAAGAGGAAACATTATACTTTATTTTAAGGATATGGATCTACTAAACATTTTTTTAAGCTTGAAATCACTTTAAAGCTGTATACAAATTAAATTTTCTTAAAAATGTATTTAATTAAATTTATTAAAAATGAATATGCCAAATACTTATATTTATAGCAGCTCCTTTTAGCTATTCTGCTGTGTCAGAAGTTGAAATAGGAATAGATATCGCCCACACAGATGCAAACATATGCTTCGATTTATGGACAATTCCGAAAAAAAGTACTGCAAGAATAAAGGGAGCTGAGGATGAAGTTTCAGGCGGGGATTTAACAGTTTGAGTCAGATCATTAATCAAGTAATCTGCTGCAAATCTTGCACATACTCGTATTTGACTTGAACTTAAATGCTTAGCGCAGCTCAAATGCCAGTCAGCAAGAGCTGAAACAAAGAGACCCAAAAGCGGAAAACGGAAACGGAAATGTAACCAGAGCATAAAAATGCTCGTTTTCGCTCTGTGTGTGTGTGTGTGTGTAATAGTAATTTATTGTTGCAAAAAACTTTGCCTGCCGCCAGTCGTTGTCGCTGTCGAAGGCGTTGCAAATGCGACTGCTAGTAAAAAGTAAAGAGAGTGAGCGAGAGAGAGAGAGGGAAAGAGAGTGAGTAAAAAATGGAGAAGAAAATCCGCAAAGCATTTGACATTTGACATATGCGACTCGTTTGACATACAAGCAAATTACATGGAACTATTTGTCTTGTTGCAGTAAATCGCATAAGCCTGAAGCGCCAATGCGGCCACAAGCCAAAACTGGGCCAAGCTTTGCTGTTGACCAGGCCAAAATCCTATAGAAACTGGCACACAATCAGACGCTAACATTGCGTGCAAAGGGGCGTATGAGTGATGTACTAGCAAATGAATTGTAGTCAAAAAATGAAGCGGCTATTAAAATCTCAGATATTACAAGCAAGAACGAGATGGCGGGAGAAAGTGTGAGAAGGAGGTAGAGGGAGCGAGAGAGAGAGAGAGAGAGGGATAAAGAGAGAGCGAGAGGGAGAGAGATGGGCAGCGTGAGAGTTTTGCTTTAGTTTTTGGCAGTTTTTGCTGCTGGCCCAGTAAAACTTTCGATGTGGCTTTGCCTTAATTGTTGCTGTTGTTGTTAGTGTTGTTGTTGTTTTTGTTGTTGTTGTTGTTGTTGTTGTGATGCGAATGCTGCACATTGTGTGTAATTTCGACTGCATTTTGCATTAAGTAAAATGTTTTAATTAAAATTGAAAAACTTTTCCAATTAAAGCGCAGCAAGAACTACTTGTACCACAAATATTATCAATGCCACCTCCTTTCCCGAAACGATAAAAGCACTAACAACAATGTCTTTTGCAATAATAATAATAATAATGATAATGATAATAATATTAGTTGGTAATGTTTTATGCAATGCAAATTAAATTGAATTTACAATTTACCCTAACGAATGCTTTGCAAATGCTTTGAAATAAAACGAACATTAATTAGCAGCTAGTGCCAAGTTTGCCATCAACTTGGCTATAATTTCGTTTGTTAACATGTTTAACTTTTGCAACTGTAACTCAAATGCAGCTAATTGGCTAAGGAACCCGGACCAGATGTTCTTTTTTTACCTGAAGGCAACTTGAAGCAGCTCTGCATTCAAATGTAGGCAATACTTTGTTGACTCGCTTAAAGTTGGCCATAAATAAATGGGGCCAACACAGGAAGTGGACTGGGTCTGTGCATATACCAGGGGTAGAGCCATGGCAAATTGCATCAATAATAATAATAATAATCATCATCATATATGCAAGCACTTTTTTTTTAAATATGCGCTCTGAATGCACTGCAATCCATTCAAAAGGGAATGAGTCTCAACCTGAGCCAGAGCCTGAGCCTGAGCCTGGGGCATAGTTCCACGTGGTCGTCTTTTGCAATTGCAATCACTCACCTGGCCTTGCACAGATTGAGTTTATGTGCTCGTTGTGTCGTTCATGTGATTAAGAGCCCAGAACGGGGAGCTTGAAAAGGCTGCACAGCTCAGATCTGCGGTCATAATGCTGCATATTTCATGGCGACTGCAAATTGCTAGGAGGAAACTGCGCTTTCATTGCAATTAAGCTCCCCACCTGGCTTGATAATGAAAAAGAAAACCCATCGCGGAAAAGCCACACAGCCATACAGCCATACAGCCAGTCAGGCAGTCAGTCAGCCGTTACCGTCAGTCCACGCAGCATGTGGCACATGAAATTGCACAGGCTGCTGTGCAACCTTACTCTCCTTGCTTTCTTTCTTCTACTATTTCTTTATTATTTTGCATGTGGCACAAGGACATTTCTATCAGCCAAATTATATTTAATGCCAACTAACTGGGTTATCTATTCCATCTGCCATTTAACTGCATCCTGAACTTGGCTCTCAACTTTACCATTAACTTGCGAGTAGGAAAGTTAGCCGACTTCACATCCACATTATCATACATATAACTCGTGTGCCTCTCAGACACTTAACCAAACTCCCTGAGAGTTTAAGCTGCAACTAACTAAACTTTTAATAAGCATTCAAGTCACTAAAGTTCTTCACACTCCCTATACCCTTAACCAAACTACACTCATCGGGTATAACAAGTTGTTTTGATTATTTATTTTTGATATCCTTCTTTATTGGGTATCCAGGAAATCCGATTTGTGAATACAATCGGAAATCCTTCAATGCAGTTTTTTTAAGTCGTTACAACTATTCTGAATCGTAAACTGAGTCTTATTTTAAATAGATATTAGTTTCTGATATTTATGAGAGGAAGCTCCGTGATTATTATACCATATAATAGAGAGAGTATTTATAACTTTAAGCAAATATTTGTAATTAGTAACAGATAATAGTATCTGTTCATGGAAATTTGACTCGACCTGTCTTTCTTTTTAGTTTTATACACATCTCTCTTACGTTATTCAAAATTTATGTGGTACGGGTATAAAAGAGTCAATTCCTATTGAATTAACTGAGCTAAGCAGCAACTTAAGCTTTTTCCTTCCCACTTTCTCTCTCTCTCCCTCTTCTCTCTTTTTTTTTCTATGAGCCAGTCTTTAATTCACCTGAGGCACTTGACCCTGTTGCCTGCTTCAACTTGACGTTCAATTAGCACAGTTTAACCAGAGCAGCCACTCGAAATGTCCTGCTTATGTAATAGAAGAATATGCATTGTGTGGTGTATATAGCCCCAGATATATACAGGGAATTATATCATATTCATGTATGCAGTTGGATTTGAATTTCAAGTGCTGGTCGAGTTGGTCAAGTGCACCGCAATGCAGTTGTAGTTGTAGCTGTAGTTGTAGTTGTAGTTGTAAATGTAGTTGAGGTATGTATGTAATGTGGGGATCTTGTGAAGGAGCTTATGTAGTTTAGATAGAATCACGAATCTGCGCTTGTATTTTGTGATTCGGCTGGCCATTTATCAGCCATGAAAGCGCGTTGAAAGTTTTGCGAGTGAGTGTGTGTGTTTATTTTTTTTTTTGGGTAACGGGTTTAACGGATTTGGCCTGAAGAGGCAACGCATTGCACTTTTTGGGCTGCAGCAGCGTTCAGATTTATTGCATTCAACTTTCGTGTGACTTTCACAAGAAACTTTTATGTCTCGAAAACTTTTCAAGTTTACTTAAGCAACAAAAGTTTCGCCCGCTCGCTTCGTTTCATCTTTTGCTTTTCATTTTCCTTCCCTCTTCTTTTTTTTAGCCTTTTCTTGTCGTTTGCCAAACGAATTTATTGCCAAAAATCTTCGAGTTATATATGTGTGTGTGTGTGTGTACGAGACACAAAGCCTAAAATGAAGTGTTGGTAATAATGTATAAATTATGCGCATTAAATTTTAAGCGTTTACCGCACTAAATCATCGAGCACTCAAACATGGAATAAACAAAATGGCTGCGTCTTTAGTTTTGGGGTCTTATTAGATACGGAATTGCGAGGGGTGCTTACAAAATTGGCTGATCCAATTCTCTTTAAAAGTTATGATGGATTAAAAGAGTCTTTTCTTAGCAGAAAATACTTGGTAAACTGCGATTGGGATTGCTATAATTAATGATTCTTTTCGAACAGCCCTCGCATGTGTGTCTGCAACTTACCCAGAAAGTTGTCGACTTTTCGCACCATTAGCAACGCCAAGGAAAGCTCATTATGACGATGATGATGAGGATGATAATGGGCTTGCATGTTGCTCCGATCCCATTGCGGTTTTATATTCATTTATTTTCGGCGCCGCCATGTTCGGCGTCTGCTTCCGCCGGAAGTAAACAAGCGCACACTCGATTGCCGTCAACTGCAGAAAACTTGTTGTTGTTGCTGTTGTTTTTATTGTTGCCGTAGTCATTGTCCGCCATAAATCATTTGATTTTGGACGCGTGAAAGTCGACTTCCTTCATTGGCATTGGCTAATGAAAGCCGCATATCATATCGAATGCTGTGAAAAATATCGATTATCAATAGAACTGCTGCTGTGTCGAGTCGAGTTGAGTCGAGTTGAGACTGTGGCACGTATTTCATGTCAAAACCAACAAAAACAGAAAAGGCAAAAACCCCAGAAAACCAAAAACCCAGCACATTCATAACTCAAAAAGTCGCATTAGAATTATTAAAATGCCTGCTGTGGTTTCTTCCACATGGCATACATATCGCATATAGCATCTCGTATCTACTCGAATATGCCACATTCATATATATACTTACTACATACTAATACTATGTTATATATATAGTATATGTGGCATTTCAGTTGGCTGACTGCACCATTTAGCAAATTGAAAATATTGCCACTGGCTGCTGTGGGAAGCACACAAAAAGAAACCAAAAATATACATACATATACTATAGAAAAGAAAAACGTAACCAAAACGGAATCTCCAGCAGCAGCAGAAACAGCAGCAGCAGCAGCAGCAGCAGCAGCAGCAGAAAAATGAACACTACACGTCGCATTTATGCCAAATAAAATCAATAGCAAAAGTAGCACACAAATTGGTAGAGGCTTTTACATTTGAAATATTAGCAAGACCCAAATATTTTTATGGCAAATATACGTTTTTTCTTCTTTCCCCTCTTCACTTCAAAATTAAATGAGTGAGAGTTCCGTTTTCCTATGTAGAGCATACAAAATGTGTTGCATACTTACTTTGCCAGCTGCACATTTATCAAAATATGGCACACGGCTTTAAAATCATTGCATACTCTTGGGCATACAAATAAAATAAATATAAATATAAATAAAATAAAATAAAGGGCTTATTAAAATGCAGGTAGGTCACCAGGCTCTGTAGGCCCTGTACTTAAAAATAGCACAAAAGGGTCTAATAAGTTTCTCCAACAAATATGTGCATAACAGTCAGAAGAAGGCGTGGCAGACCAAATAAAGTATATATATATTACTGATCAGCATCAACAGCCGAGTCGATATAGCCATGTCCGTCTGTCTGTCCGTCCGTCAGGCCCGTTTTTAAACACCTCGATCTCAGTTCCATTATATCTTGCCCTCGAATTGTTCCCCGCTCCTAATAAACTCAAGTGTTATTAAGCTAACAATTTTTACCAGCTTTGGCAACATGGTCAAAGAAGAGAAGCTGGCGCCACAACGTACAAGTATAAGTACAGGGTCTCCTACTGTCAAGCTTGCTCCACTGTAGCTTTATAAATCTTCTTATTTTTTTTTAAATTTGTTACTTTTAGTTTGTTTTTTATCCCCTCTTTTAACTTTAAAGTTTTTAAAAGCTTTGGTGCATTTATATGTATTATTTTTCATTGTTACAAATAAACATTTGTTAGAATATGTACATTAAACAAATTAAAGGTATTAAATAAAGTTAGAATACAGCTACAATTACTTTAGATAAATTTATCATACATTATATTTAATAAACGTATAATTTTTGTGCTATATCTTTAAAAACCAATCATTTTCTTAAAACTGATTCTTTTTAAACGTTCTTTTATGCTCGCACCCATTTGGAACTCGAAATCAATTAACCCAAGTCATTCATCCTAATAAAATAATCACTAGCACTTTAGAGGCAATTTGTAGTTAATGAAAATTTATTGGCAATATCATGAATTTAGTGGGATTCGCATACATACCATTTCAATTTGCTGTTTATTGCTGGTGCCGTTTTTGGGGCTTCATCGATACAATAACCAATAAGCAATGCCAATTGCAAGTGGTGGGGGCCACAAAACGTGGGCAGCAGTTATGAATGAATGTTGGCTGCAAAGCCATTTAAATGCAGGAAATTGAATTTTCAAACGAGCCCTTTGAGCGTGTAATGGCAATGAAAACTGTGATGTGATGTTACATGATGTGACGTGATGTGATGTGAATGATATGAATTATTGGGTATCTGAGATGTTAACTGAGGGATACACTGCAACAAGCTATTCAGTCGATTGGCCTGCGGCATGTTGCAAGCTGCTGCCAACCATTTCAATTAAGTGGCAAAAGAAGAAGCTCAACACAACTCACAGCTCAAAAATGGCCATATTGTATAGCTAGTATTATATGCGATGTTTGCCGTCAACTGTCGTCTGCAATTTCCTGTTGCCACACGTCTGTCAAGCGGAAATTATGGCACGCCCATTTTAATCATTCGTCATTTCCGGCGGCGCGTATGCAGTGCCAGTTACTTGACATAAATACCCAAAGCTCAACAGAGTTTGAGTGCCAAACACTTCAAAGTACCAACAATTGTATGTAAGCAAGTAGGGGAAGGGAAAGGGGAAGGGGATAAAGGATTAGTACTGCCACATTATGTCAAAGTTTAGCAACTTACCTGCTTAACTTAACTGTTGGCCTGTTGGTCAAAAGTGCAATCCATGCCCGGCACTAATTGCACTCTGCTCTGTTGCAACACGAGGTGGCAAACATAAAAATGCCATTGAAGGGGGTGGCAAAAGGGGTTGTGCCCGTTAAGTAGGCAAACGCCACACGACAAATTCCGTTGGCACAGAAAACCACGCGAAAATTTATGGTTTCAATTAAAAGTTTCACCATTTCCGTTCATTTGCGGCACAAACAAGCAGCCAGCGGCTACCCAATTCAGCATAGGCGTTACCCACTATAGGGGGGCGTGGCACAGTTGGTGGCCTCAACGCAATAAGGTAATGAGCTTTTGTCCACAACCGACCCCATTCCCCACCCTGTTAGTCTGGACCATGACCAGAACGCTGCGTGTAACAAAAAGACCGAAAAACTTGTTACTTTTTCAGCGCTTAGGAAATGGCAAAAGTTTTTCGCATCCGTTTTGTAATAAAATTATAATTTATTTTATATTTGTGCGTTTAAATGCCATTCCTAGAGAAGCCAAAGAAAGTTTTCAAGTCAAGTTCTTCTATCAGTCAGTGCAGCCCAATAAGATTTTTAATGGCACAACTATTCTGTTTGCCATCTGATTGGAATGCTGAAGCTGATTCTACTTAGTTTGATCACTAATTAATCACTAAAAATAGACGCGTAGCTAATGTATATTTAATATGAGGGCATTTAAGGAACGTACACAAGCTGTGGCAAGTGTCTAAGCCAATCAGTTTTGTGGCCAAGTAAATATTTTGTTAACATAATTGCATAAATCACAGTCAATTTTTCATATCACACGCTCCCATGCGATAATTTGTGTTTACGCATGTGTGTGTGTGTGTGTGTGTGTGTGTGAGGGTGTGAGGGTGTGGATGTGTGATTTGGCCTCGGGGCCAGACCTTGGTGCAGGCGTTGGTAATGATGGCGCTTGTGTAAATAAACTGTCAGTTGATATGAATTCAACCATCACTCATACGCACCGTGGAATGATGCGAATTGTGGATATAAGAGAAAGAGAGAGGGAGAGGGGGAAGAATGCTTTGCCACTGGCTGAGATTGTGTATATGTGTGAGCAAATTACCACGCTCGTACGCACTTCTGACAACAACAACAACACCAACACCAGCAACAACAACAACAGCATGTTGAGGAAGACTGATGTAAACAACAAACGAATTTTCGTTTGCTTCCGCTTCCGTTTTGCGCTTCGCTTTGCCGCCTGTGCCATATGCAATCATAATGAAGACATTTCCGGCTCATTGGACGCCAAAGCAACGGCAATGTTAACTGAACTTCAGACTAATGAAGCCATCAATGCTGCACATTACACAAAATGTGCCACAAACCAACATTGTGCCCACTCTGATGTACATAATTGATGCAAATTTTTCATTATGTCTGCCCTTAACACTTGAATGCAGTCTGAAAGTCTTACAGTTTTACATATTTACATCTGTTGCGAAACACGGAGAACAAACGTGATAAAGCAGTCAAAAAATAATTGGCCATTGATTTTGTATGCAGATTGAATTGAGGTGCCACACACACACACATACACAACAATTTTCCACTGCGACAGACAATAAATACGAGTATTTGTATATGTATTTTTGTGGCATTCTCTCAGTCTCCTCCATCTAAGACGACAAGTTGCGGGCTCTGCAGCGCTTTAAAATTGATTTTCTTTGAGCGTTCCCAAATGTATGCTACATTTTTTGTTCTGGATTTTTTTTTCTCTCTTGTGCCTTTTTTTGTTCCCAGTCAACAAACAGGACACGACAAATTGCTGGAAGCAGGAAAACTTATGCGCATTGGGCACAAGTCAAATTGCATTTAAAGTGACAAATGTGGCCGACTCTACCGTTATTTCAGTCGGTTTGGGATGGGGATGGGGATGGGAGATTGACCAAAAAACGAAGCCAACAAACACGTGCTAAAAATATTTCCTCAGCAAACAAACCCAAATGCCAGTTAACTTCCTTTCTTCCATTCACATTTCTTTTTCAAACAGGAAGAGGGCATTTTTCATGATTCGGTCTTTGGTCAGCTGCCTGCTGCTTCTACTTTTTCTTCAGTTACGCCACACATACTCCCACAGTGGGAGGCGTGGCATTGGACGACCCAGCATTAGAATTTATCGCTGTCAGCACATGGAAGAGCGCTGTGTTTTTTCTCTTGGCGGTTTTTTTTGTTGTGTTTTTGGCCCTGGCTTTTGTGCAAAAACTGTCGCTACAAGCGTGATTTGAGGGGGAAGGAAGAGAAGGAATATAGGATCGCTATCCAAAATGGGCCAACAAGGCGTTTCTAGCTGTTGTGTGTATGTGTGAGTGTGTGACATGTGCACAGTTTGACTTGAGAATTTTACGATATTCTATACCTGGCAAAAAATTGAAGAAGGGTTACATGATCTGTGTTTATTTAAAAAACTAATTTAATCATTTTTTATTAAAATTTATTCAAACAGTAAACGATATTTAAAATTCCATTAGCAATAAAGAAAATTTCTAATTACATTCCTCCTTAAAGTATTTAATTGTATTTGGATACACACATTCAGCAATTATCTTTGTTCCTACTGAGCAAAATTAGAGTTTGCAGAGTATTCTTAAGCACATCCACTGTTTCGTTGGACTATTTTGCTAAAAGAAAGCAAATGGTATTATGTCTTGGGAGTACGAACAGTGCACCTTGAGACAGCTTGATTAATGGCATTGTTTGACTGTCAACAAGATCCATTTCAGCTTGACATTGATAAGCAGCCAAACCACCAGAACCAACAGAACCATCAGTATTTCAAGCGCATTTAAGTATGGCAACAATAATATCAAAGTGCTTTACATTTATAATAAACTGCTAAATATCTTAAGATGTTGTCTGTCTCTCCTTGGTCCAAAATGGCAACACACAGTGCGCCAATTAGTAGAGGATGTTGGCGAAACACTTAAGAGCAGGCTGTTATATCATTTATCAGTCGTTTCACTGCAAAATAATTAGGCTTATTAACAGTGCGTGCAATGAGTATTCGTACTTGAAATTGTTATTGTTATTGTCGAGAAAAGTTGTGCCCGAAAACTGGAAATTAACTCAGAAATCTGTTGTGAGCTCATTGTCAGCATGAAAAGTTTTTCGCCACGTCCCCTTCCCTGCAACTCCTTCCTTTCCAGCCATCTCGTGCCTTTTCCACACTGAAAGTTGCCCAAATACCAAACTTTTTGAATGCAAAACTTTTGGGCGAGAATTACAATCGTGATAAAAATTATGAAAATATTTTTGGAGTGTGCAACTTGCTACACCGAGGACGACGACGACGACGACGACAATGACAACGACAACTTGGCATAAGCAGCAACAAATTTGCAGCTGCAACAAGCGGCAAGAAAATTTATAAATAAAATGAAACTCTATTATGTAGTGCATGAAAAAGACTGTTTTCAATCTTAAGGCATTTAATATTGTATATTTGTGTTGCATAAATGATGACAATAAGTCGAAAAGGAAACGAAAATAATACGCATACGCCACGTTCAACATGCACTTCGTTCGCCTACCTGAAACCCTAGAAACTGCACAAGCTACACGTAAAAATGCAGAAATATTCAATTGAAAAACTTTTGTAATCAAACTATTGAAATTGTGCACACACACACACACACAGATATATATACACACACAACTGCATCAAAACTATTTACTGGGGAGGGGGAAAACTCATAAATCTGTAGCAAAAACTATTGGCAGTTTTACAGTGCGAGCTTGGGATACGGATTTAGATTTGGATTTGCAATGTTAGCGAAACAATGCCAGAGTTACTTATTTATTTAGAATATTTATTTATAACTCGCTTTGTATTGCACTACATTTGAAATTGTCTTGCTCTCTCTCTGTAACATTATTAATTCTTTCTATTGTCCTTTTGGCTTGCCCTTATTTTTTTATCAATTACTATTTTTTACACAATAGTTTAAGTGCATTGTGCTACAAATGGAATTAATAGAGTAACAATATTCAAATATATATATTTTATTAAATTAGTTTCAAGCTTCTTATGAGTAGTAGTCTTACAACACTAGAAAAGATCTCAGTTGTAGATTTAATGGCATTCAAATCAAGTCCCAGATAAAGCCAAAGACCAAAGCCAAGGCGTATCGAGTCTGTCGCAATATTTAAACGTCTGCTGTAAATATTTGATGCCTAATTGAATCATTCATTCAGTTGCTCATTGCTCGGGACACACACACACACACACACAGAGAGAGAGACACTTACACAGTCACAGACACAGACACACAGTGCCTGGCTAACTGACACGCCCACTGAGGCAATTGCCCCTACGCTCAACGAGTTGATTTGAATAAATTTGAAATTCTGCTGAGTCTGCTCTGGAAGCATTTAACCGCCAGGCAACCATTTTACCATTCTACCATTCTGCCATTCTATCAGTTTTCCAGTTAGCCAGGCTGCCAGCCAGCCTCGTCTGCAATTTGTCTGTCAGCTGACGACATTTGGGCGTGGCAGAGGCTGTATGTGTTTGGTCGGGTGTTGGCAGGGAGACGGGGTGGGGGAGTGGCATCGACTTGACTCTCAATTTAGCTGTTGCAGCAGCTGCCTGCACTGCATTTTATGGCATACTTTGTGGCGCATTATGCGGCGCGCGACAAAACGAAAATTGTGCAAATTAGCGCTCGGCGTTTGCTTAACACTCATCAATATTTGCATTTCAATTAGCGACAATACGAGTATGGCAAACATGGCTTACATTTCCCTTCAAAATGCGGCCAAATTGTAACTTCCACCCAACCATCCTTCTTCTTCTTCTTCTTTCAACAACTTTACACAATATTCAGCACAAAAGTTCAGTTTAGTGTTCGATGTTCGGTCTTTAGTTTGTCTGTTTGAGTAATCGACATTATAATCAATGTCATAATTAACAATAAGTAAATCCTTGCAGTGCCATCAAGTTAATTTCTTAGCAAATATTTACATATGTATGTACTTACATTAATGCAATGCATTTATTGATATCATTAATAAATACCTTGAAGCTATTTAGTTTGTTTAAATAGACAGTTTTACTTGAAACTTTTGTGTTTCCTTAAATCAGGTAAAACTTAGAGAAGCATTAACAATTTACAGCTGAAAATATGCGCTTTATTTTAAATATTATAAGTGTTACAGTCCCTGCTAAGTTTAAAAAATATTTTGATAGCATTTTTAAAGGAATTTCTTGAATTGTATATACTTAAATCCTTGCAAGCTGTCGGTGTCAATTACTTTATTTATTTTATTCTCTTCTTTTCATTTAAAAACTTTTGAAGTTAACATAGTTAGGCTTTTAAATTCTTAATCAATATGTAAGTAGTATCCCAATAAGCTTTCATAAGTATTAATCATAACTCAACTACGTTATTGCTCTTGCTATTGCTCTGTTGCAGTATTAATTAGTTAATTCTTTAATGAACAAATATTTCAATAAAACTCTGAAACTCTGCTACATTACTTAAACTTTCATAATCAATACAAATTTGATGAGCTGTAGAGCATCATCATCGACAGCGACATCGATATGAACATTAACGTTGGAAGGCGAATGGCGAATGACGCTCCATTCATTTTGTTAGCTATAAGTTTTTAGCCCAAAAGCAACTTTATCATAATGAACACCATCGAGAAGAGTATGGAAAAAAAGGAACCAACTTTGTCATGTTTATGACACGCCCACGCATTGACGGCACTTCACATTGTGAGTGTTGGAAAGCGGAATGGGGATGGTTATGGTGTTGGGAGGGATGGGAGTGAGGGAAGGGAGACTTGTCAAAAACAGCCGTTGGCAAGTTTTTGATGTGCTCGGGCCGCAGGACAATCTAATAAACGAGAAAAAGCCAAAAGCGCCAGCCAGGAAAAACTTTCACTGACCTTTGTTCAGGGGAGGGACTGTGATGAAAAATATACCTTTGAAGGATTTACTTTCAGGACAAGAGTGAGAGACACACACAAATTGGAATGAATAATAGAATATCATGAGGAAAAACAGCACAAATGAGCTTGGGTTGCTCCCAGCTGTTATTGTTGTTGTTGTTGTTGTCTGTGGGTCTTTTGTTGGCAATTTCCTTGCTTTATTGACTCGACATTGACTCTCCGGGGTGTGCGTAAACCAAACAAACAAACAAAGTGAGAAAAGTTGACACATACACTTACGAGATTAAAAAGAAAACAACAAAACGAGAAAGAACGTGAAAGCAAAAAAAAAAAAAATGAGTGAAAATAAAAATGAGGCAACAATATCCGCAGAGTTGGCCAAATTGAAAAGGCTCTGCCAAAGACAGCTCCAACCACCTGGTCAGGATCTGTGGCAGCTGCCTCAGAAACTTCTGTGCCGCATATCTAATGAGGTGTCGTAAGTTTCTGCCTCAGCAGTTTGACAGCTGTCCAGGGAGAACTCTAAGAGTTCTATTCCAATAGACGAATTGCTCTTCTTAGTTACTTACTTACTTACTTACGTTATTTGGTTGTGGGCCAACTTTGATGCTTTGATTTATAGTCCGCAAAAGTAATTTGCCAAATTGCCGGCATACATTTACTTACGATTAAGGCAGTTTCCCCTCGCCCCCTATCCTCTACCCCTCTAAGGACTGCTCCATCAATGCCAATTAATTGCCATTTATTTAGCCATCAATTGTCATTTGATGATCCAAAACTCAACTGTCAACTTCGCCGTCGTATTTTAAAGCTGTCAATTAACAAATTGTTTTTAGGCTTTTACAAATTCCCCAACAAAATGTGTAAATGAGCAAAGCGTACTGAATACCCTAACAAAGTGTAAAACAATTTTGTAATGAAATGAGAATACCCTAACGAAGAGTACAACTATTTTGTGATAATACGACAAGTGACTTCAACTCAGCATAAGTTGTTGCAATTTAAATGAAGTTACGTACTGTACTCATTCATTCATTCACAAATCGTTACTCAGATACTCACAAATTTTAGATAAAGCACAAGCAACTTTGTTTAAAGGCACTGCCATAATTCAAATACGGCTCAAAAGTCACAAGGCTAAGACAAAGGCGGCAACAACGCATAAAAAAGTTGCTAACAAAAGGCGAACGCATAATTGTGCAGCGAACTGTATTAAACAGGGTCATATGCACAATTATAAGAATAACAAGACTTCTTCTATATATAACAAAAACAACAACAACAACAACAGTAAAAAGAAGAAGAATAACAACAACAACAACTGACACACGCACCACAAATTTGTTAAAGAAAAAAGTTTTGATTTTTGTTGAATTTTTATGTGCAGCAACGTTAAGCGGAAGTCGTCAGTGGCAGACTCCTCCCTAACCCCTCCCATCCCCTCCCCTGCTCTGCTCAGACACCATCATATCTTAACATGTACGCATAGATACCCCCTCAAGCTGCCCCGTTCTCAGCCCACAATCGTCATGGCTCGGCGGTTGCGTCTCTAGAGTCCCCAAGGCACTCGAACGGAAAGCAGCATTGCTTTTATTTATTTTATTTACTTTTTTTTATACACTTTTTTTGGTATGGGGTTTTTTCTTCTAATTTGTTCGTCTTTTTCCACCAAGTAAGTTGGCCACTTCATTTGAATCGTATGATTTGAAGCGTTTGATGATTTGTTTAAGAGATTTGCTAACAAATTGATGGCAACTCATCATTTTCTTGTGGCTGCATTCATTTATTTGTTGTTATCAACTGCTACCCCAACTACAAACATATTTAATTGCATATTAGACACACACACACAACCACAGCGGGTCACGTGCATTGGCAAAATGGGAAATCCGACTTTGAAATCGAAGTAGGAATTGAAGTTTATGCCCCAATGCCCCATGCTGTTGCAAATCATAAAAACTGCCAATCGCATTGCCATTGAAGGACTAATCCCGTAATTACAAATCCACGGCTGACTGCTTGCCGTTTGCTTTGCCACAGGGTGGCCACTGTACTTTGTAATCTCTCGGCGAAGGGGGGTAAATATAGTGGAAGGAGGGGGTTGAGGTGTGAGGCAAGTTGGCAAAAATCAATACGCGCTTCGTTGCGTCGTTTTCTGCCCTTTTGTGCGCTCATAATTTATATACCCTGTTAATAAGTGTATAGAGGATATACCAAGTTCAGTGGCAGTTGATTTTGAAGTACAAGTAGTTAGAAGTCAACTGTAGGAAAACTGTAAAATGTAATATAAAAGTTTTATAGGGGAAAATTTGTAGGGAATTTTAAAATTAATATTTCCCTTCAATATCTTATAGAATACACGACTAAGGTTAACAAATCTTTGATTTTAAGTTGAATGAAACAATATAAATTTAAATGATGTAACTAAATTTTCAAAATTTAATGTTGTTCTTTACTTTTGAGCACTTTTAAAATAAATACGACATTTTTCATCTAAAGCGTTCTTAGCCTTGACTTAACTATTATTACTCTAATCTTGATCCCTAAGTAAGCTTTTATATTTTTTTTTATATCTATGTACTTTTAATATGTTTTCTATTTAAATTTAATATTAATATTATTACCAACTGGTTTTTTTCCTGGGTATATAGTACGTTTCTAAAGTCTAACCGACTTGTTTTCAGTTGTCTGTCCGCTAATCATACGGTCAATTCCATAACAGTTTGAGAATTATTAGCGCTATATCCCTCTTTTTACCTTTACTGTGATTTCATTTCACAGTTCACTATATCTATATTTAAATACAGGTCATCAGATTGTCGTTCATCATAATTTGTGCACTTGCCACTTGTCATAACGTTGCCATTTGCCCATTGTTGAGGGTCTTGGCCTGCGTTACGTTCGGTCTTACATGAAATTTTCCGATAAGAAAAATTGCGGATGAGGGCATTGAAATTTATGCGCTGAATTTATGCCCCCTTCCCACCCAGCAACATCCCCCTTAGTTATTTTCTCTGCCCTTTTCATTTTATAATTTGCTCGACAAAGATGCAATTGCAAAGGAGCTTGTTATCGGCTATTGCTTATATTCTACTATATATTTATATATACTCGTACATATATATATTTGTTGCGTCTTTGACTTTAGCTGGCTGTTTGATATGTTTGCCCAGACTGAGGTCTGGGTCTCAGTTGATTTAGATAATGCGATTTCCTGCCGGTTCTGACTTTGCACTTCTTGTGGCATGTGGCATGTGAAATTAATTGCCAACCCATATGATAACAGTGATATTGGCAAAGGAATTGGTGTGGGAGTGGGAATAGGAAGTCTTTGCCATTAGCTGGCAAAGTTAATTTATGCAAATTCCACATTCTCAGATTAAATACTTATGTCATTAACAAACAGCGATGAGGCAAGGCAAAGCTAAAGGCAAGTACAAATACAAAAGTAAAAGCAAATCTCTCAGGCACCGCAAGTGTAATTTGCAAAATGTACTCAACCACACACACATACACACACACTCACACAGACGTAGACAGAAACAGAAACAGAGACAGACTGTGGCATGTAAAGTATCTGGCCAAGATGAAGACCACATCAAAAGCATTCACTTTGGCCAATAGTCACTGACAAATGGCAAACTGGCAATTGGCAGTCTGGCAGTTGAATCAGCTCAGTTTGTGGCATAAATCGGGCTTAATTAATTTAAACTGTCAACTGATTTGATTGCATTTGAATAAAGTTAAAGGTATGACAGGTGAGAGCCAGGCAACAGGACATGAAACGCCATTAGAGCAATCCTTCTAAATGTTCTCATTTTATTTTCTTACTTCATTTCATTTTTCACTCTTCTGTTGCTGTTGTTGCTGTTGCTGTTGTTGCTGTTGCTGTTGTTGCTGTTGTATTTTTATGCACATGACAGTTAAAATTGATTTTTCTTTTCGCTGGCTGCCATTTCATTTCCCTCGCGTGCACTGCGATTGTTTTGGAATTGATATTGAAAGCTGTCAATTTGCATTTGACATCGTTTTCCATTTTTGCCAAAACTGCAGTTTCTTTTTTCGTTTGCTTTCCCACCATTTTGCTTTTACTTTTGCCAATGCACCAAACTCTCTCTCTCACTCTTTCCCCTCTCTCCATCTCCCATTTAACCATTTCCTCTCTGAGTGTTCTGGCATTTTGTTCGCTTGATTTTCTTTCATGAGATTTTGTTCGTTTTTGAAGATTTTTCAGTTGATTTGCCTGCCATTTCCCATTGGATTTGGTGCATGGAAATCTCCTCCTGTTCAACTTTGATGTGTTTGACATTGTTTTCCTTTTTCCTTTTGCCTTTTTTTGTGCTTTGCTTTTTTTTAACATTTTGTTGTTGCTCCACACGTTTGCTCCAAAGAGCACGTTTCATTGCAAAGTGTTCAATGGGATTTTCTGATGCCAGCAACAGCAACAACAGCAACAACAACAATGCCAACAATAACAAAATCAACAAAAGCAACGGCAAATGTCACAGTTTACTTGTTTATGTCAACGTCAATGACTTTGTCAGCTTTTAATTCTATTCAAAAATCGAATGAATAACATGCAAAATTATTTTAAAGGCCGAATAATTAAAGTAAAAGGTGTTTCATCAGGAAAAGTCAAAGGATATGGAGAATTTCGAAATGTTGAAGGAATTATGCAATCAAATTTGATGTGTTTTACTTAAATAGAAATTGATTTTAGATTTGAACAGCTAAGTCAATCAATTGTGGAGTGTTTTTCTTTAATTAAAATACCTGCGACAATTATATTATTTACAAAAAGTTAAATTCTTTGAATAAGTTTAGCAATAGTTTAAATGAATGGTTAAAGTTGAAAAAAGTTGGATAAGATCTACAAAGAGACTTGGATCGAACTAAATTTAAATGAGAGAGATTAGACAAGGAAGAATAACAACTTCCACTTTCTAAACAATTAACATCTGCCAGAATGTCTATTCTAAAATCTGTAATGATAATCTTAAAGAAAGTACGTCAATACTTGTGTATACTATTACATTGTAAGTCTTTCTTTTGTTGTTTAATTAAGTTAATAAAAACGAAGCTCATTAAATATAAAATCCTTCGAGTGTAACTGATATGTATAAATTTGAATATTTCATACATATATGTATTATATGCCAAGGTTACTTTGTTTTCAGAATTGAATCGATTTTTAATCCAAACTTCAATGCGGAGTGTTCTTATTCCCATGTACATTGCTATAACTTATGTTTCTTATCTTGAAATATCTATTCTCTTTATGGGTTTTGAATTATCTGCAGATCTGCCAAATTTGACTCTAACCATGTGTGTATTTACAGTTTATGTCATGGTCAACTGATGAGCTGGCTTTGACCTCGTACAAATGTTATTCTCGTTGATGGAGTTGATCACATGACCATGGATGATATCTGGCATATTGTGAGTTTATCTCTGGGATGTCTGGTCTGTCTGGTTTGTCCGGTTCTGTCTGTTCTGTCTGCTTAAATGGAAATAAAGCATATGTCTGCCCGTCTCGTCTGTATGTGTGCTCCACAGATTGTCACATTTAATTACACATATTGCAGCGAGTATTTGGCTTAATTCTTTTTAACGGCAAATTATGCGCCCAACTGCAAATTATACGCACGGACAAATTATTATTAAAGGCCATTTTGCCATGTTGCGAGTGGCGTGTTGCGTGTTGCATGTTGCGTGTATGTCACCTTGTGTTTGCCACGTAATGCAACGTGAGTGGCAAATAGCTTGCAGCATTATAAAGTAGCAACGAAATTGCAGTTGATGTTTTAATTTGATATAATACGATTTATAAAGTTGGCAAACACAAAATGAGTTTATTTTCATTTAATTAAGAGCATTTTTAAAATGTACATTTAAGCTCAGACTAAAATAGACATCAAATAATAAATATGTGAATAGTATAATCTGTCGTTTAGATATAATTTATCTTAAACTTCCTCAACAATTTATGCTTTAAATTTATGCCGGATATTATGCTTCCCATTTGGTTGTTGGTTGGCAGACAGGCAGGCTTCAATTTCCAAAGTTTAACTGTCTCATAAATATTTAGAGCTGAGCCAAAAAAAAAACACAAAAAAAATAAAACGAAAACAAGAATGAACAAAAAGATGAATTAAGGGCAGAATAAATTGTTAACACGCATGTGCCGCAAAATAATGCGAGTGACGAAAATTAACTGAAACTTTATTAAATATGCAGTAACCATGGTAGGAGGGGTTGAAATGGCTGGAGCTGGGGGCGGGGTAAACAAGGCACAACAGATGAGGTCAGGGTGGGGAGGGGTGGTAATAATGAATGTTGAATGTTTAAACAAAGAGCCCGAGACGAAAACGCAGACGAAGACGTAAACGTAGACAATGCCAAACAATAACGATGCGTGTGCTCGGAAGAAGGCAGAGAAGTCGAAAGGGGGGCAAGCAGGGGCTGAGGAAGGGGGTGATTGTCGACTGCCGACTGTCGACGGTATGTGTGTGCTGTACGGTCTATGGTAAGAGTCTCTTGGCCTCGACCAGGCCGGCATTCAAATCTAGGCTACAACTTTTGCTTAATGCAATAACCGTGTTACGGCCCCGCCACATGTAAATGAAGGCAACACAAGCGCCATTGGGGCTACAGGCAACAATTCCCCAGGAAGTCAAGATATACACACACACAAACACACACACACACATAGATGCAGGTATTGTCAGTGTGTTTGTGTGTGTGTGTGGCACTTACAACGACGGCAATGTTGGACGGCACAATCAAATGCATTGGCCTAAGGATATTTTCATGTTGGCAACAATGAAAATTCGCTGTACGTCACAACAAGGGACAGCAACAGGAAGAGCGAGTGAAATGGCTGTATTGAATTGCCTGGCAACACACACACACACACACAGCGGGTGGTTCTACGTCTATGTCACACGCACACACACACTCTCACACAACAATAAGACTACTGTCATTCATTCATTTTTAAATTCTCTCCAAATGCCGGCAATTCACTTTTTAGCTGAATAACTGGCCCTCACACCCTACTCTCGACACCCTACCCCACACTCCACTACACTTACGTCTAGTTGTCTCATATATAATATGTGCGTGGCACAATTTTTTTAGCAACCACTGTACGAAAACAAGAGGTATGTTGTTCAAGCGGTGCACACCGGTTCTTAAAATGGAAATGAAAGTACAAATACGAAATAGGAGTTTTTACTGAAAAATGCGTTTTCAAAAGCTCCAGAACTTGATTTGTTGTTCTTAACTTAAAGTGCGTTAAATGTAGTTTAAAGACTTGAAAAACATAAAGTTTTAAAAACATATTTGATATCAATTTCAGCTACAGGGTATCGAGAAGTGTAGCATCTAAGCATCAATACACGCCCAATTGTTGTTATATGCTCTGCCTTTTCAGCTTGTTTATTTTTATTTCAGTGCATTTGGCATGCTTCTTCTTTCTACCCTACACCCCTCCAACCTTGTCATAACCATTCCCCAGTTCCCTTTCCCTTTCCCCTTCCCCTTCCCGTTCACATTCCCATTCCGTTTCACGCTCAACTGGAACAATGATAAATGTTTGTTGGCATTCGCCTGTTGTTATTCGCATTTCTAGGCTGACTTATGAATCCATTCACGAATGAAAATCATGAGTTATGATCGCTGTGCAATTTTCAATTTCATAAGAAGCGACTCCGACACAAAAAAAACGCCACTTTTTATTCGAATACCAAGCCGAATTGTAAGATTTTCAGCGCTTGAAATTATCGACCAGTGTTGGCTAATTGCCAAAGTTGAGCTTTTATGGTAAATGTCGTTTGCCTTTTGTAACTTTAGGCACGAGGCTAAAATGATAACTCTAAATTGTAAATTGCTTTATGCGCCATAAAATACCAGTCAAGGTGTGTGTTAGGGGTGTGTGTGTGTGTGCATGTAAATATTTAATGTTTAAATTTAAAAACATAATTATATTTTAGCAGGGAGCGTACAGTCAGCATGATGTCCTGGCTTCCTTCTGATTTTGGTATTCTGGCTTCCTGCCAGGCAGACCGTCAGTCTGTCATCCCGTCAGACATTCAGCCTGCCAATTTAATTCGTTTGCATAAATTTTTGGCATGGCAGAAGAGAGAGAGAGAGAGTAAGTGAGAGAGGGAAAAGGGAATACCCTCTGTGTGGGTCACAAAACCAAGGCCCTGTGGCTTTTTTATGCTCTATCTCCAGTTGCTCTTCTAGGCAGGAGTTGGGTTTGTTTTTATGTTGTTTTCCTATGCAAAATTCGATTTTAATGTGCTGGCAAATGCCTTAAATATTTGCTGGCACTGTGACGGTGGTTTTTATGGGTGGTACTGGGTGGCGCTGAGTGGTTTCGGGTGGTTCCTTTTGTTGTTTTGATTTTCATGCTTCAAAACAATTTCTGCTATTTGTCTGTGAATGGAAAGACTTCATTCTGTCTCAATGCCTTGCATAAACAATCAAAGTGAATGCAAATAAACAATTTAAGAAAAATACCGAACAATTGTTCTTAACTTTAAGTATGTTGATTCTGAATGATGTCAATGAATAAATAAACATAATTGCTAATTGACTCGAAAGTACTGTAATTCGATATCTTTAATTTGATCAATAATTCAACAGACGATTGACTTTTCTTCTGTTTCGGTTTCGGTTTCTCCTGCTTCTTCTGACCACCGCATGTGGAGCTGACCCCCTTGGAGGGCCATAAATCATCATTTATATTATTAACATGGGGATCAAAACAGACAACAGACAAGCCAAACTACTAAACACGCACACACTTTCATATGCATGTGCATGTTGGTGTATCTGTGTGTGTGTGTATGTGTGTGTTAACCGGAAACCAGAGCGACCACAAATGACAAGGGAATGAAAGTATGTTCGTGTGTCCGTCTAAAATATGTTCCTTGCAAAAACATCAAACGTTGCCAGGACGAAGCGAACTCCTGTGAACGGACGAAACGAAGCAACTAACATTAAAGTGTAGCATATTTATGGGCGCAGCATGAAGAGCCAACGCCAAAACACCATCCAGTCAGCCAAAACCAACCAGTTAGCCAAGTTAGCAGCCAGCTGGCCATATGCAAAGGGCACATGGGGTCCAAAAAGGCCAACTCAATTGAGTGTGCAGTGAACTTATGTCTGCTATAGTATAACAGCTCTGACTACAGTTACCCGCAATTGTTAAGGGTCAGTAGTAGAATATTCTATTACTACTTGTTATAGGATACAGTTCAATTCTGAGAAGAGCTTCCCATTTCACTTTACGTCACTTCAACTAAAGTTTAGTTGAGGACTAATGACAGTTAATTATTTGATGTAAACGTGAAATAATCATTCATATATTTACAGTTTATACAAATTAGCAGTAATCAAAATGAATATTTAAAATATATATTGTTGATAGTCAGAATGTAATTAAATTATTAATATAAGTATTAACTTTTTATTTACTGTGTCATTATTATTTATTTCGAAATAATATTTTATTTTTATTTAGAATTCAACGGCATTTGAAAAATCTAAATTCTAATCTATTCTAAAATGCCTTTATTTTGAAGTTCAATAAAATAAGCAACATTTCAATATGAACTTTCCAGGGTATACTGAACCTTATTCTCGTTCTTTCTTTACTCTTTTTGGCTGTAGTCTGTCACGATGTGTTTTTTATGGCTCAATTTGTGCACAGACTTTTTGGGGCTACTGTATGTTTTTAGAAGCCCGCATGCAAAACTAATAGAAGCTTCAACTGACCAGGTTAGCTGGCACCAGGTCCAAGTTCGACTAGACGACTAGTCTCTCCACCTGACCAGCACTCCCTATCTCTGTCTTTTTCTATGCGTCTGTCTCTGTCCCTCTCTGTGTGTGTGATGGACTACGATTCGAGGAGTACAGACTCCAGTTCACAGGTCGCCTGTTTGTCAGTTCTCTAGTGCTTTGCATGTTTTATAGTTTTGACCTTAATACCGACAAATCCTATTCCCTGTGTATGCAAAGGTGTGTATGTGAGTGAGTGTGTGTGTGTGTGTGAGTGTTTCTGTGACGTGTGAAGCTGTTTTTGTCTTTGGGACTGTTGCCGTGATATTAAGCTTAAGGGCAAACACAGACATGCACATTAGAAAACGAGTTTATTCATTACTTATGATCCAACAATTTGTGGTCTGTAAATAATGCTGTTATTTGACAAATAAATAGTTGTGATGAATATATAATTAATTAACCATTAATTATAATCATGTAACAAATATTTATCATTGGGGTTTCCCAACATTTTCACATTTGTTGAAGGAATTATTGTAAATATTAACATTTTGGAGTGGATGCAAAATAACATTCCACAGCTAGTTAAATTTTAATCTTAAAATTATTTGTATATAAGTATACACGGAATTATAAATTTTAAATTTAATAATGTTAAATGTATTTTTATGCTTTCTGTTGTAAACAAAACTCTTATTATTTAAAGTTTAGTTAATAATTGTATATTACTTTTTGTCTACTGATTCTAGTTGACGCATAATAATTAAGTAAATAATTAGATAATTAAATAAAAAGATAAATAAATAACTTTTCATTTAATGCTTTTTATATTAATAATCAAATTATGAGCAAATACCCTCCTACCTCAATTATTCAGATAAATTTTAAATAAACTTATCTTAAATGGTTTAATTTCTGACTCCGCTGTGTATCGTATTTGTACCTTGCCACTTTTAAGATATCTTTCTAGAGTAAATGAAATCATTTAATAAATGCTTTCAAATGTGCTCATATGACTCCAATTAGTCTTTGGTTTGATGGCTCAAAATATCCTAAGGGGCTAAGGAATCAATCGATGTAGTTTTCGGTGCCAGACGGTGTGTGGTTTGTTATTGGATGGAAAGTGGTTGAATTGTTGTAGTCGTAAGTTAGTTGTAGCCTTGGGCATTTGGGGAGCTGGGGCATTTGTGCTTTTGGGGCAAACATATGTTAGCTGAATTTATTGTTATTGAATGGCAGGCTTGACTCCTGAAAGGAAGAGACTCTGGTAAAGCCAAGTCAAACATTGGCCTACCACATTGAAAGCCACAAAGTCCAAGCAAGTGGCAAACATGTTAAATTATGTATATTTTAATTTTGAGCTTATCGCACTCATTAACACCTCGGCTTGCACAACTACAAGTACTTGTTACCGTGGCAACTTAACCTGGGGGCCAAAAGGCTTTACAATTTCTCAGAGCACATTCAGAGAGACAGATAGGGAAAGACAGAGAGAGTGGAGAGAGGGAGAGATACTTTAACTTTGATGAGCTGCTTATAGTTGGGTTTTTATCTGCATTCGCATCTGGTTGATGTGCATAAACTAATAAAGCTTATCTCGCTTGCTTAGCCACAAAACCTGAGGTGAGTCTAAGTGGGACAAGTTGTTTAGCTCTCAGTGTGTCAAGGTGATGCCCAGAGTAAACAAAACCACAGTAGAAAATTCTTATAGCATCTGGATAGCTCTCAATTTACACGAATATTTCAACTGCTTCTGCTGCCCCAAAAAAGAGGCCAATAATTGGGAGTCAAATTCATTGAATGTTGTCCAATTGGCTGCCACTGCCACAGTCATTGGCTCTGCAGCTGCCACAATATTGGCAATTACCAATTTTCGGCTTAAATTGAAAGCCTTACAATTGCAGCTCAGGCATAAAATGAAATAATGAAACCAATTGCAAGAGCAGGAAACAAGGTAAGAGAAAGAGAAAGAGAGAGAAGAGAAAGAGAAAGAGAAAGAGAAAGAGAAAGAGAGAGAGAGAAGACACTTGTACCGATTCGACAAAATTTTAATTAAAATCTCCTGCCTCTCACTTTGTGTGCTTAATTAAATGTACTTTAGCTTTGTGCAACGAACTGCATTAATTCTGACTGTTTAAACTAAGAGACGGATTTGCAACATCAGCTCAAGCATAAGATTCTTGTCTGGATAATAATACAGCTTAGTTAACTAGAGCTTAGTTGGTGTTTAAAGCTTGATTAACAAGTGTTTAAATCTGAAAATTTAAGGAACTTTCAACTGAGCAACATTTTTAATGATTTTTCATTGTTTGAATATTCTTAGTGAAATCTACTTGTTTTAAATTGTGTTAATTAATATTATAAAATTATATTAATATATCTCATTTCCTAGTGCTACAAGTTTAATAAATAAAATTCAAAATTTATTGCGCTTAAATAATTATTGTTGAATTAATAATGCAAAAGTAAATAAATAATTATAAATAGGTAGGTACGTAAGAACATTTTATAAACGAATTTAATCAATTTATAAAATATGGAAATAATAATCAATTTTATAGAAAGTGTTATAGAAAATTTAGGGAAAGTAGTTGATAATTTTAGATTATTTTGTTTCTAAATTGTATTTGTTTTTATTTTGTTCCATTTTTGTATCTTTTTTTATTTTCTGGTTGGCTTGCAATCAAAAATAATTGATTGTCTGTAAGATTTGTCACTATTTTCTTTGAGTACAGAGATCATTTCTGTGCCTTGTGATTTTGCAGTCGCATCTCGAGATGAATAAGCGCATCACTTGCCACACAGATTGCCACAGCAAGTGCTCACTTACGCCCCTTAAGACACGCCTACTAGTACAACACACTGACACACACAAACACACACACACACACACACACTTGAATAAAGGAAAAAAGCTTGAAGGCAAAGCATTTCAACGCAAAACAAGTGTAAATCAAATAAAACCTAATAAAATATAAAAAGAAGCGGTCGCAGCTTGGCCCTGGCATCGCCGACAGCAGCACGCACAACACCACACACACACCAACACACTCCCTCGCACACAAACCCACACTCCCTCAGACACACACAATGCCCCAGACATTCGAGGAAAACCAGGGAAACGTGAGATGTGAAATAGAGGGAGATGGAAAAAAAGGGAAAACGAAACCCAAATGGCAAACGAATTGAAGTCAGCAATTTTATGTTTTATTGCAATTTCTTGCCTTTCATTTTCTCCTATTGCCATTTCACTTTGCCCTCCCTCCACATGCCGCATTCTATTTTACGGTTACCTTTTGGCGTTGCCTCGTGCCTCGTGCCACAATGGAGGAACAGTTCTAGCATTTGCCACGGTTTGTCATAAAAGAGGCGGTTCAGTTCTAGGTGTGGATACGAGAGAGAATGGATAGTATATGGATGGATGGATGTACGGATGCGTAGCTATGGATTCAGATACAGCCATTTGCCATGCAACGGCAGTGGAAACAGCATTGGCATTGGCAACCTGGCAATGTGGCAACAATGGAGCTCCATCAAAGCAAAAACTTGCCCTGTAGACGCTGCCAGCGGCGTTGTGGCTGCCACACGCTTGCAAAATCGCTTAAAAACCAAGATTTTTTTTTTTGTATTTATTCTAGGTATAGAAGGGGGTGTTAGGGGGTCACGGCTGGTCACCCCCTTAGCTGTGTCTATGAAAACATGAAGGGTATATTGTATATGTGCGCATATGTCATAAATGCTCCAGGATCAGGTTCCTTTTCCTTCTCCATTCCCATTCCCATTCTCATTCTCAATAAGACCGCCCTTTTGGGGTCTCGGCCTGTTTCTGGTTCTGTTACAAGGGCAAGGGCCAGGGTTGTAAAAGCGAAATGGAAATGGTTTTTTTGCGGCAAGTGCGTTGCAATTGTGTGGCATTTATAGATAGCAAACTGTATGTGTATGTTACATATATGTGTGTGCGTAGGTATTCATGCGTGTTTGTTTACATCCCGCCCCGCTTAGGTTTTTATATTAAAATTATATGATATCGATGTGTGTTTTATGCATTCGTTCATAAGGAGCAGGGGCACAAATCCCGCAAATTGTTTTCAAGTGAACATAAATTACGGAAAATTGCTGTACATACATAATTTATTGTCTACGACATTAAAGTGTGTAATCGATTAGAATGAGGGTATAAAATAATAAACATAATTAAGGGCAATGCATAAGAAATCTTATGTAATCACCTTTTCAATCAATTACCCAACTTAAATTCACATTGCAATCTAATCTTTCAATCAGTTCAATGCTTGCAATTCTTTTACTTTTATGACATCAACGATTTTACTGGCCAAATCCAAATTCCTCACGCCAAGCACATAAAACTTGGACATAAGTAATTCCCTTTTGGCCCGGCCATTATAACGCATTAGACATAAGCACTGTTTCATGGACTATCAGCCAATGCCCCTTGTTGCCCCTAAAACCTGGTTTACTCACCCCCGCTAGTGTCTAATTGCCAGTGCTGCCAACTTTCACACAATGAATGGCGTGTGCCTGGCTCGAAGAGTGCAAACCTAAACCTAAAACTCTGAGGAAAAGCCAAACTCTAACTGGGAACTTTGCAGAGGTTCCGGGCAATAAATCATTGCGATGGCTGCCAAGCTGCAACATCATTGAACATTAAAATAATTGCAATGCGAAAGTTGCTGCTTCTTTGGTCAGCACATGCCACACAGACCAAGTCCACTTCATGTTCATTAATGATAATTAAAAAAGTTTTGCCAATAAAAATTTGCTATGCCGACCTCTCTTCAATTTGTTTAACAACTGCAATGAATGTACTCATATCTGTGTGTGTGCAAGGTGTGAGTATTAAAACAAATGGATCTAAACTAGAAATCAAGTTTTAAGTGGAAAATCCAATTAAACTTATATATATATATATATATATATATATATATATATATATATATATATTTATTCTTTATTTAATTATATTTACATATCTTATATTTATATTTATATTTATATTTATATTTATATTTATATTTATATTTATATTTATATTTATATTTATATTTATATTTATATTTATATTTATATTTATATTTATATTTATATTTATATTTATATTTATATTTATATTTATATTTATATTTATATTTATATTTATATTTATATTTATATTTATATTTATATTTATATTTATATTTATATTTATATTTATATTTATATTTATATTTATATTTATATTTATATTTATATTTATATTTATATTTATATTTATATTTATATTTATATTTATATTTATATTTATATTTATATTTATATTTATATTTATATTTATATTTATATTTATATTTATATTTATATTTATATTTATATTTATATTTATATTTATATTTATATTTATATTTATATTTATATTTATATTTATATTTATATTTATATTTATATTTATATTTATATTTATATTTATATTTATATTTATATTTATATTTATATTTATATTTATATTTATATTTATATTTTATATTTATATTTATATTTATATTTATATTTATATTTATATTTATATTTATATTTATATTTATATTTATATTTATATTTATATTTATATTTATATTTATATTTATATTTATATTTATATTTATATTTATATTTATATTTATATTTATATTTATATTTATATTTATATTTATATTTATATTTATATTTATATTTATATTTATATTTATATTTATATTTATATTTATATTTATATTTATATTTATATTTATATTTATATTTATATTTATATTTATATTTATATTTATATTTATATTTATATTTATATTTATATTTATATTTATATTTATATTTATATTTATATTTATATTTATATTTATATTTATATTTATATTTATATTTATATTTATATTTATATTTATATTTATATTTATATTTATATTTATATTTATATTTATATTTATATTTATATTTATATTTATATTTATATTTATATTTATATTTATATTTATATTTATATTTATATTTATATTTATATTTATATTTATATTTATATTTATATTTATATTTATATTTATATTTATATTTATATTTATATTTATATTTATATTTATATTTATATTTATATTTATATTTATATTTATATTTATATTTATATTTATATTTATATTTATATTTATATTTATATTTATATTTATATTTATATTTATATTTATATTTATATTTATATTTATATTTATATTTATATTTATATTTATATTTATATTTATATTTATATTTATATTTATATTTATATTTATATTTATATTTATATTTATATTTATATTTATATTTATATTTATATTTATATTTATATTTATATTTATATTTATATTTATATTTATATTTATATTTATATTTATATTTATATTTATATTTATATTTATATTTATATTTATATTTATATTTATATTTATATTTATATTTATATTTATATTTATATTTATATTTATATTTATATTTATATTTATATTTATATTTATATTTATATTTATATTTATATTTATATTTATATTTATATTTATATTTATATTTATATTTATATTTATATTTATATTTATATTTATATTTATATTTATATTTATATTTATATTTATATTTATATTTATATTTATATTTATATTTATATTTATATTTATATTTATATTTATATTTATATTTATATTTATATTTATATTTATATTTATATTTATATTTATATTTATATTTATATTTATATTTATATTTATATTTATATTTATATTTATATTTATATTTATATTTATATTTATATTTATATTTATATTTATATTTATATTTATATTTATATTTATATTTATATTTATATTTATATTTATATTTATATTTATATTTATATTTATATTTATATTTATATTTATATTTATATTTATATTTATATTTATATTTATATTTATATTTATATTTATATTTATATTTATATTTATATTTATATTTATATTTATATTTATATTTATATTTATATTTATATTTATATTTATATTTATATTTATATTTATATTTATATTTATATTTATATTTATATTTATATTTATATTTATATTTATATTTATATTTATATTTATATTTATATTTATATTTATATTTATATTTATATTTATATTTATATTTATATTTATATTTATATTTATATTTATATTTATATTTATATTTATATTTATATTTATATTTATATTTATATTTATATTTATATTTATATTTATATTTATATTTATATTTATATTTATATTTATATTTATATTTATATTTATATTTATATTTATATTTATATTTATATTTATATTTATATTTATATTTATATTTATATTTATATTTATATTTATATTTATATTTATATTTATATTTATATTTATATTTATATTTATATTTATATTTATATTTATATTTATATTTATATTTATATTTATATTTATATTTATATTTATATTTATATTTATATTTATATTTATATTTATATTTATATTTATATTTATATTTATATTTATATTTATATTTATATTTATATTTATATTTATATTTATATTTATATTTATATTTATATTTATATTTATATTTATATTTATATTTATATTTATATTTATATTTATATTTATATTTATATTTATATTTATATTTATATTTATATTTATATTTATATTTATATTTATATTTATATTTATATTTATATTTATATTTATATTTATATTTATATTTATATTTATATTTATATTTATATTTATATTTATATTTATATTTATATTTATATTTATATTTATATTTATATTTATATTTATATTTATATTTATATTTATATTTATATTTATATTTATATTTATATTTATATTTATATTTATATTTATATTTATATTTATATTTATATTTATATTTATATTTATATTTATATTTATATTTATATTTATATTTATATTTATATTTATATTTATATTTATATTTATATTTATATTTATATTTATATTTATATTTATATTTATATTTATATTTATATTTATATTTATATTTATATTTATATTTATATTTATATTTATATTTATATTTATATTTATATTTATATTTATATTTATATTTATATTTATATTTATATTCTATCAGAATTTTAGCAAACTCAAATCTTTTACAGTCACTATTTGAGTGGTTCTGAGGCTTGGAACAAATTAAAGTGTAGGTCAAAAATGCGTTGAACAATAAGCAAAGTCAAATTCAATTGCCAGCAAATTAGTGAGAATATTCATGACAAGCAACTTCCTGAGAACTCTATAAATATGTATGAAGCGTTGTCTGCCTAGAATTGAAGAGTTGCAAGTTGCAACACCAACAGATGTCTCCTAGGCAAGGAGTGTGTGTCTGTTTAATATTCTGCACGTATTTTTGACAAGCTTGTTGCTCAATTTTGCAACTAAACTGCAGATAGACATAAAGGCAGGAGGGGAAAGTTGGGTCTAAAGCGAGTACAAGTCAAAGCCAATGTTGAGATGATGTTGACTTTTATCTACGAGTATTTCAATACTCTTTATACCTGAAGAATTCCATCGATTGAACTCATATTTCACATTTCCCATTTCACATGCTCGAAAGTAGGCAAAACAAAATTGATGCTCCCCTTCTGCTACCTCGTTTTCCTCCCAGCAACCTGCTTTCCTCATTCTCTTGGCCACTAGCTACTGTGCAAAATGTAAACAAACATTTTGCCACACACACAAACACATGAATCCTCACACAATCGTAAAGTAGACTCTAGCTGGAAGTTGCCGCCGTTGCACGTGCAACACACTGCGCCGACTCACCAAAAATCCATTCGACTTTGTGTTGAATTTTTCGGCTTTCCATTAAAGTCAAGTTCGCAGTGAAATGGTTTTGTTTAGCCAGCTTTCTCAGACAGTTCGTAACGCGTCGCTGTCGCAGTCGCCATGTGAAATTCGCGTCTCTGCAAAAACAGTTAAAAACCACACGGAACTTGTGCGAAAGTTTACGAAAGTTAACTGAAATTCTCAAATTATTGCACGTCAATTAATGTGCTAATAGTGACATTACGCATACGCCGCGTAGCTGAAATATAAAGATTTACATTGTGCTGTGCTGAGTTTTAAATTAAACAGACTTTAGTGGAACGCTGCTTAGTAATAAACAAAAATAGTTGCCACAGCTGCCACAGTTGCAGCCACAGCCGGCGTCAGTTCGTGTATATTGTTAACGAGTATTTGCCTTTTTGCCACACTTAATGGCTTTGACATTGACAACCCACTAGTCCCATTGCGGCCTCGTCCACGTCCTCGATTTCGTCCTCGTCCTCGTTCTCGTTCTTTGAACTGTGTAAATATTCATTTTTCTAGCTTGGGCACGCAGGTGCAAAAGTTGTTGCCTGCTTTTAGCATAATTAAGCCGAGCGCTTGCAACACACATTTTGGGACCGCGGTGGCAACAACGGCTGCAAGTGAAGCTTGAACTGAAGTTGCATGCCTCTCTCTGCGCGTCAGTGAAAGTTAAGAACAGAAAGAGCTGTGCATGTTAAAGGTTCCTTAAAGTTCCTTACTTCGGTCAGGACTGCAATTTGAGGTAAGTTCAACAGCTGCAAAAAGCAAAGGAAGAAGCACTTAACTATCCTGCCACTGGCCACGTTGCAAGTTTGCCAGTTTGCCAGTTTGCTTATAGTTGGTTAATTGAAGTCAAGATTTTTGGTCAGGCCAAAATAGTGAGGTGCTCGAGCTGGAAAAACTTTAATTGAATTGCATTTGAAAATGTAGAGTGCTGACTGTTGTTCAGTTTTAAGCTCTTGATGCTTTTTGATGGAGTTTCAACAATTATTTTAAAATAAATTTATTTGTGTGGAAAATTAATTTTACAATCAGTTCTAATTTAAAAATAAACAGTGCTAAAGTCATAATGCATTTAATTGGCATACAAAATTCCCGATAGGGACATATTATTTTTAATTTTTTCATAATAGCTGTCATTAGTCTTTAATTGACTCCATGACCAGTTGTTATCTAGATTTCCATTTTAATCACGCTAGTATGAACTGTTATATTAATCCTAGCTATTTTGGGATTCAGCAACTTGGGATTCAGTTACTATTTTAAAGCATCATTCCCATTAGGATAAGGCAGAAGTCATGCTTATCCATTTCAAATCTCTAAATAGTGTCTATATCCTGGTTTTGAGTAGGCAGAGTCTATTAGAGACAGGACTTTAGATCGAGCAATGTACTCGCATGTAAACAAAGCCTAAATGGCTTAAACGATTTAACTGATGATGAAGCTGATGCTGTCCAATGTTGATTTTTCGATTGACTTCTGGCTGTAAAAAGCGTTGCCAGCATTTGAAGGCTTCAGTTTCAGTCTAAGTCTTAGTTACAACGAAAAAAGTTCTCAAGTGGCCGAACAAAAAGCGTAGAATTAAATTAAAAAACACGAAGCGAAAAGAAAAGAAAGGAAAGCGAAAGAAAAACGACGCATGTGCAAATAAAAGAGGGCTTCAAATTCAATTGAATGGGGATGGGACTGGGAATGGGAATGGGGTCTACTTGGCATAGGCCCCACGCACAATAGTTAAGCGGAAATGAACGTCCCTGGGGCCCAAGGCATGGAAGTGTGTCAAAGTATAGAGGCATTGGAGGAATCAATCGAAGAAGACGAAACCCAAATAGCCCCCGGCCATAAAATTGAGCAGGGAAGGGAAACGAACTCGTCAAACGAAATCGAAATGGAACTCAAGCAAAAACTACTTTGTTTGCGATTAGCACTTGGCCGGCTTTCTAAGGAAAGAGGGTAGAGGGACTTGAAGAGTGCCACTTGGCTGCCATGTGGGAGGGAGGGGAGAGAGTGGATGTTGAAATGAAATGTGTGTCAATATATTGATTGAATAATGGTCTACATATTGACAAACAACTCAAAAGGCACTCGACAGACTCACAGACTCACAAACTCACAAAACCCACCGACTTGACGTTGACAGGCAACTGGAGACGATAGATGATACGATGACATGGCCTAGGGGCAGAGTACTCTATACAAAAAGGAAACGGAAACGGAGCTCGGAATCTTGCAGGCGAATATGTCAAATAGGCAAATGCAAAGTGAGACAGAAGCAGAAGCAGCAACAGAAGCTGGAGGACACATCAAAAGGCATTTCGAGTGTGTCATCAATGCAAAGCAGTTCACAAGATGAAGATGTCGTTTGGAGATGGAGATGGAGATGGAAATAAAGATGAAGATGGAGTATTGAGAATAGGGGTACCCAATGACATTTCTGGGTAACAAGGACAGCAGTTGGGGGTGTGTCTAGAACACGTGTTCCTTTAATTAGATAAAGTTTGTTTGCATTACAAACATACTGGCAGCAATTTGCCTCGACTGTCTCTCTGACTTTGCCCCTGCCCCACGAACGCTGTCAATAGCAACGCCAACCGTTAACTTTTTGCGCACTGTATTCCCTAGCGGAAAAAAGTTTATCCTGGACACCGTTACCCGCTGCCCGCGCCACTTTGGGCCATGATTGACAGACGCACGTCTAGTAAAATAAAATAAAAAAAAACATTATGAAAATAAAAATACAAATAAAATAGAATATAAAGTACTTCTAGCAATATTCCTTCTCCAACCCTCTGTAAAATACATATATTTACGTGTATATAATTTCATTGAATTTTGCGCTATGCAAAAATATGCTGAGGGAAAATTTTGCTCATTTGCGTGACATTTTTACATCACGCAGATTTTTCTTTTTAGCAATTTTCTGCAAAAGAACTTTTCTCAAATTATTTGTGTTTGTACTTGATTTTCTTTTATTTTTGTTTTCTGTTTTGCTGTTTTTCTTATTTATTTGCGTTTATGATTTACAGCATTCAGCTCAGTTGAATGTTGAAGTTTTCCCTCGCAAAGCAGATGAAAAACCTCTAAGAAAACGTCTTTAAAGTGACATACACTGATGCCCTACTTTAAAAAGGTCTCTCTGATTTAATAAGGTAATTAAATATGGAGAATATTTATTCTTCCTGCTTGACATTCCTTAAATTCTTTATTAAATTTCCTGAATACTCAGTGAGTTTCCTCTTGGAGAGGAAGCTTTGTCCCATAATCTGTATTTAAGCTGAGACAAAATCTGAACAGCGTTTTATAATGCTTTATTTAAAGTACTTTTTAATAAATCTCTCTCTATATATAGCACAAAGAAAACGCCGCATGGAACACATTGAGGCACTGTGTGAAAATTTCAAGGCTTCCTTTGCTTTTCGCTCTTTTTTATTTGGTTCTTTGTTCCGAGCATGCAAGGCGCACACTTGTTGTTAATTAAAAGCTCACAAAAGTAGGTAACATGCATATAACAAGGCTTACACACACACACACACACACACACACACACTCTCAATTGTTGCACATATTAATTTGTGTGCGGTGGCTTTCAACGTGGTTGCCTTTTGTGTTGCCTTTAGCTGGCACTTTTCTTCATTTTGGCCAAGCGACAACAATGGGAATGACAACAATGAAGGCCAGCAATGCACATAAACTTGCTGAACAAACACAGAAGCAAAGTGCGCCACAACAACAATTACAACACCAACAGCTACAACAACAACAATTGAAGAACCACAGCCAAAGAATAAAACACACTAACACAAATCTTTATTTAAGCATAACAAAAACATCGGCTTCAATGCTACCAAACTACGACACAAAATGCCAAGAAAACCTTCTTTTAACTCCTGCCCCTTTGTCCCAAAAAAAAAAAATGGAGGAAAAGGAGAAAAATTAGAGCAGCAAAGCGCCTTAGGATATGCAACACATAAAACTTCAGCTTCAGCCAACAGCCAACAGCTAACATTTCGAGTCAGTTCATGCGGTTGACTGTGTGTAGGTTACAACTAAAATTATTTACACTAGGTTTGTGCGATGTCGAAAAGCGTGATAAGTGTGGGAATTCAGAGACATATTCTGCCAGATTTAGTTCAACTAAATTACTTACATAGTTTTTAGTTTAAATACATCATGCTTATTTACGCAATAGCTCAAGTTGCTCTAGTTGTATATTTTATAATTTTTTATTCGATAACAAGTAGTTTTTTACATCTTTAACTTACTAAACGAACTTACCTTAATCCGATTCATGCATAGCTGAATATCACAATATGTGTCAGTTATAAACTTAGTGTCAATTAGTTTAAAGACAATTTATAAATATAGAAACCTCACTTAGTTGACTAAAATATAATAAATTATTCATTGTATTTATTACATGTATTTATTTATTGTCAAACTACTTATATTTCAATAAAATTACAATTGATAATTAATATGTAAATTTAAAAATTAATATTTAATTGATAGTTTGCCAGATGTATTCACAAATAGCAAAACTGTGCAACTGAAATTCATTCTGTGTGTCTTCCCACCACAAATATTTACAATGTTTATGGCTTCTCTGTTAACCGGATAAGTGACAAAGTTTAACCTTAAATGCCAAATCGCTAGCTGACCCAGAGATTGAAGGCAAATGGTTTGCTGAACATAAGTAGGTTAATAGTGTTAACCGGATTTGCAGCTTAACGTGATATGCCACGCATAAACGTTGCATGTGTTTGTCGAACTGTGTGCAGTCAATGTTGCTGCTGCATGAGTGGCAAGCAACAACACCAACAACAACAACAGCAACAACATCAACAAGGGCAACTGGCAATGGAACCCAACGGCTTCAAGTGACGTCTATGGGCGGCCATTTCCGTTTCAATGTCTCTCCGTTTAGTCCGATGGCTGTTAAGCCATTTTCTGTGCCGACTTCGAGCCCGAATTGGCAGTCAACTTTAAACTTGGCTGAGTGAGTCTTTCTAATGCGAATAACGGCATCAGACGCAGTCTCAGCCATGGCTAGAAGCCTATATACCAGCTAAATATATGTGGTAAAGTTTTTTCAGCTCTTGAAAGGGGGTGGAATAGATAGGGGGGGAGTGGAAGTGCCCCCGGGTAAAAGAGGCTGCCAAAAAGTTTTGCGTCGCAAACTTTTCTGCATATATTTTCCCCACAAAACGGAAGCTTGTTTTTCATGTCTGTTGGTGTATTTCGTAGCGTTGCGTTGCGTTACGATTTGGTTTTCCATTTTCATTTCTCCCTTTAGCTTTTCTCTTTTCATTTTTATTTTTTTATTTTCTGCTGGCATTTTAAATGCTTTAATCGCAATTTATCAAATTGGAAAATAAAGGGCTCGAGTCCCGAGCAAAAGTTTGCTAGTTTCGAAAATTCAGGACATTTTCTAAGCGTTTAATTTGTCAGCTATTTGCTTAGTTAAAAGTTTTTTGATAACAGAAATGGCATTGGCAACACGACAGCAATTTACAGTTACAGTTTTTTTCATTTATATATATTGGTTTTCTGTTACAGTGGGAGGATTCAGTATGCACCCCGAACTAGAAACTCAGCGAAGAGCCTAAAGTGTGAGCAATGTTCAGGGTGCCGACATGTCCATATCGGAAAGGAATACGCCCAGCCATGGGGCATTGGTCACACCCTCGCATCGCCAACATCGGCCACCGGACGTTGAGGAGGCGCTCTCCTCAATGCTCTGGACGCCCTATGAGCGCACCACGCCCATGGCCAGTTCATCGGATGAGGAGGATGACGATGAGCGGCTCAATCGAAAGTTGCGTAAATCCCAGAGCAACTACGAGACAAGCACAAGCCTAATGCCACCTCCAATAGTACTAACCACAGAAACATCTCCTCCAGCAGCTCCTCCCGTGCCTTTTCCCAGTTTTAGTTTAAGCGGATGCGCCTTCGAGGCGGACAAAACGAGCCGAGCTGGCGGCCATCGGAATCGATATTCGTATCCATCCTACTACGGCAGTCCGGCACACACACTCACCCAATGGTGTTCCTCGGCAGCCACGGCCATTAAGGAGCCTCCCTCGTACGAATCCCTCTACGAGGCGAGTGTCTCTAGTGTGGGCGCGGCTAGGGCGAGCTTGGCTCGTGTCCAGCCGAATAATCTACAATGTGATAGATCGCAACGATCCCGAGCAACAGCAACAGCAACAACTAAACCAACTGATCATCATGGTAATGATAATGATAAGGATGAAGATGACGAACTAACGGCACATGTTCCCGCTGAGCGTTTGGTGCGCTCCTTCACTGATAATTACATATCGCAGGTGAGTATCGATATAAGATCGATATTATACCTCTGATGAGAATGAAATGTTATTCCAGTATCTGTCGTTATTAATTGTAATTATTCGATAGTCATCGATAGCTTGTCGATAATATATAACGGTTTAATATCGATATTAAATTATTGTGCAGTAGATTAGAATGGAGTGTTTGACCTATTTAAATATATTAAGTAATTGCATCATTATAAATCCCACTATTGACATTTCGATATCTGTCGTTCAATATCCGATCTTAGTTCCAATAATCGATAAATTATCGAAATCAACTTGAATAAATAGATCTACTATCATTTCTTTCACTATTATCGAATTGATTATAGATGAGAGCAAATAGAGTTGACATCTTTATTGTTTTAATATTTCTTAACCGTCTGTTATAATTCCAATATCTGTCTGTCATTCGATTTATGTGCAAAGTCGGTGTCCCCATAAAATTGTCACCTCGGTGGCGCCACCAACGCCAACTGCACGCACTTAGACGCCTAATGTGGCACCATCAAATTTGATGTCAAGGCTGATGTGTAGGCAGAGGGAAGTCGGGGGACCTCTTATCGAGCCCCCATTGACAGTTTCTGCAGTCGATAAGAGCTAATGTTTCACTTAGGCCCTTGAGTGCCCGCGACTTCGATAAGAGGAGCGCCAGATGTCGTCTAGCATAAGCATCGACATTGGCATCGTAAGTGTAATTGGTATCGGCTTTGATATCGGCTTAAGCAGAGTGAGGTTTTGAGGGTCGTTCCGTTATGTTGCCACTGGGACTTAAAATGTTCTCGGAAATATGCATTTAAATTTATTTCAATGCTCTTATTACAATTTGTATTTGTCGTTGTGTCAACAGAATGGAAAATTAACCACAAAGCAAAGAACAAAGAACAAAGCGAAACTAAAATGTAAGAGTACATACATATTTAAATAAATGATAAATACCCCCTACCTTGTCATATACATACATACATATGTATATGGGGTTGTGTGTCGCAAAGAGGGAAATAGAGAGGTAGTGTATTTAGGGGTTGTAATCAATAGACAGACTGCACGCTAGGGGTATATAATTATATAGCTTTATTTGGCAACCCGTTCACATACATATGGCGCCGAGTGTATCAATCGCTTGGACATGCGATACATGATTATCATACATAACCTCTAAAAGTATCCAAAGCACATGACAAAACCGTAATTATAAAGTTACTGGTAACGTTTTAAAGCTGCTGTCAGGCACAGTTAGATTGTTGGCTTTGGGGCTTTTTTGGGGCGGGTTCTAATGATTGCAACTGGTGGCTACAACAATCACCAGTAGCAATCGCAGTCACATTGCACAAGAGTGAGCAGCAATAAGAGCAACAACTACAACAATAATCATAACAACAAAAGCAGTGACAAAGCCAAACAGCAGCACCTACAATAACAATAAGTCAACAACAACAACAGGCTTTAGCAGTTTGAGCTAACAGTAAATCACATTATATTTCTGTAACGTAATTAATGCAAGTAACACAGCGTAACATAATTAGAACCCACACACACACATATACACGCACTCACCCAGTCACACACATACAGTTAAAGCCCCACATGATGTGGATAAGGATTTTGTGGAGATTGTCTGAGAAGGGGAGTCGTTTTGGGTTTTGAACAGTTTACAAATTAGAGATGGACTAACATGAGCAATTATAATAATTATTAAAGCAAGTACATAATATTTAAACAGTCAATCTATGATTAATTTTATGTATGTGCACTATATTCACAGCTTTATTTATAGAGTTCCATTTGAAAACTAAGAGATTAAAATTTCGCGACAGGGTATAAATAGGAAAGCATTTTAGGATTTGCCAAAGTCTTATATAAATAAAATTAGTACCAAGATTTGGGAAAAGCAAATAGATGTGAATATAATTGAAATGCAGTTGCATTTTACTCAATGTGCTAATCTCTTCTATGGAAAAATGCAGAATGCAAGTGCATTGAGAGCGTGATTTTATTAAACAAGTTCCAGCGATTTTTAACAAAAGCTTTTCCCTTGTTTTTGTTAAGCAATAATTTCGTGCTTTGTAAACTTCAAACTTCAATTATCTGTTCCCAATGCACGAAGCTTTTGTCACGTTACACTCACGATATGAGCTCAGCTCTAACACAGACGCAGTCGTCTGTGTGGACATTAGACAGAGAGAGAAGGAGATAGAGAGAGTAAGTCATGCAGCCCCAACGCCAACAACAATGACAATAGCAATAACTTTATCAGCAAGCATGCAGACGCCAGCCAGGGATACACAACAACAACAGCAATAACAAAAGCAACAACAACAGCTACAATTACTTGTGACAATTTTATGTTTATGCGTTGGCTTAATTAATTCAATTAAGCGCACATTTATGCGCCTGCCTGGATGTTGTTGGTTGCTTATGCTGCTTTTACCACATCCTCCGTAGGTTACTTGGTTGCTGTCACCTGTTATTTTTTTATATTTTGGTCAATGGCTAATCCCTCGGCAATTAACATTAATTAGCGCTTGAAACTTAAATCTTGTCATTTGGTTAATGCAAACTTGACGTTTCTTTTTCATCTCTCACTCTTCCGCTCTCTCTTTATCTGTTTATCTGTTTTTTTTTTCATTGCAGAACTGCGCATTATTCACTCCAGCAATAAACGACACAGAAAAAGCAACAACGACGAGTCAAAAACAAAAGCCAACAACAACAACAACAACAGCAACAACGACGAATGCAAGATCACAACAAAGTGCAGAAAATCAAAGCGACAGCAGAGCGAATTGCATTATCAATGAAAACAGCGACAAAGACGACGACAACAATGTTGGCGATGAGCAAGAAATTGCAACAACAAACGAGGAAACAGGCACTGCCTCTGCTGCAGTCTCAGTTGCTGCCGCAGTTGCAGTTGCAGTTGCAGTGCAGGTCAATCAACCTGTTTCCTGTGCTGCTGCTGCTGCAAATACTACAACAACAACAACAGCATTCAATCGCACTCTCAGTCTCAGTCAAAGCCTCAGTCGCAGTCACTGTGTCAGCGACCAAGAGCACAATGCGGCTCTGAGAGCAAGCACAACAGAAGCTGAGAGAGCAAGCCCAGCAACAGCAGCTGAGAGAGCAAGCACAACAACAGCAGCTGAGAGAGCAGCAACGACGGCCTGTTCCATTGAGCGACGCTCACCAGCGATCAGTCTCTCGAGTTCGTTCGGCGCGTGCACAACAGACGCGTATTGCACCGGCAGCAACGGTTATTACAACTACAACAACACGTTGTCTTCGTGGTTGTCGCGGGGGCGCTACAACTACAATTCGTGTAGTAGCAGCAACAACGCCAGCAGCGACGCGCTGCGGCCCAACAAATGTTTGGCAGAACTCGAACGTTTATATGCCGAATTTCGCGCGAGTGAAAGTCTGTTTGAGCATCGTCTAAGCCAGACGCCAATCGATAGCGATAACGATAGCGATATCGATACGATGCGTTTAAATGTGGCTGCTGAGTTGCCGCCAGCAACTGCAACGGCAGCAACACAAACTGCAGGCAGCAGCACCAGCAACAGTAACAGCAGCAGCATATTTCTTAAGGCCAGCAACAGCAATGACAGCGACAACAGCAACCTGGCTAAAAGCGTCAGCAGCATTGCAATATTGCCAGCAGCAACAAAGTCCTGTCAAAGGCAGCCAAGTCTAACGATACAAGTGAACAACAACAACAATACTAACGGTACTAATAACGGCAATCAGGTTTGTGTTGCGTCGCCCACAAGCACAACAGCAACAGCAACAGTTACAACAACAACTGCAACGGCAACGCAAGAGTCAAGCATTTTCAACAACAACAACGGCGTTTGTGTTGTAAATTGCAGCTACAACAATAGCAACACCCCCAGCAACAACAACAGCAACATCCCCAGCAACAACAACAATAGTATTGTTGCAATTAATAATTGTGTGCCAGCAACGAAAGTGTTTAGTGCAAGTGTCCAAAATAAGCTTAATAATAATAATAATAGTCCCAATGTGGATGTGCAACATGTTGCTGCCAGCGACAGTGGCAGTGGCAGTGTCAGTGTCAACGCCAGTGCCAGTGCGATTAATAATAATAATGCAATTAATGCAAATAATAATAATAATAATTGTAATGAGCCAAGCAATGTAAATGTGAATGTGTCCAGTGTTGAAAACAGTGTCAAAGTAATCAATGTGAATGCATCTACCCCACGCACTTTCACCTCAACCGAATGTCAAACCGATGATCTTACCAACAACAACAGCAACAGTAACAGCAATTCCCCTCAGCAGCAACACCAACAGCAACAGCAACTGCAACAGCAGCAACAGTTGCGCACACGCGAGCAACGTCGACGGGAACGTCGCGAACGTCGGCAACAACAGCAGCAGCAACAGTTGCCACTGCATCATCCGCGACGACTGCACGTGGAACGACACTCCCCACCGTTGCATCCACCACCCCACTTGCATCATCCACATCCTCATCCACATCCACATCCTCATCCGGCAGCAATGGGCTTGGCGCGTGCCTTGTTGCCAGATATCCTTCACAGCCATTACCCGCCACCCTACAGCACTCTCCCAGCAGGAGCACCACCGCCGCTGCCACCTCCTCCACAGGCAGCACCACCTTTGCCCCCGCTGCCACCGCCACCACCACCGCAAGCGCCAGTGCCAATGCTAACGCCAGTGATATCAACGGTTCCCCTTCCAGGCGCCGCTCCTCTGATGAGTGATGGACGCTTCACGTTGCCGCTGCCCATCATGCGCAGGTGAGTTCCACCACTTCCAATTCCAATGCCCCTTTCCACTGGCAATTCCAATTTCTAGTTTCTATAACTCTTTGCAACATTTGCTGTCCGTCAGCTTCATGTTGTGCCTCAACTCTCACCTCTGGCATCATCGATCACTTCAATCCCCATTTCCATTTTCATTCAAGCGCTCCTTTGTCTCAGCTTTCGTGTTTCATGTTTATACCCTGCACAATTGTCCTAAAGGGTGATCTGACTTTGTTAAGGGAAAATTTCGATTTAAGCTATTAAGTTCATTTAGAAGAACTTTAGATATTTCATTAGCAGAAAAAAGTTTGCATACCAATCTTAGGGCATTTTACTTTGTAGATTGCAAATGTTTTATCGTAGTTTCCTTTTTACTAGGGTGATTTAAATTTGTCTAAAGGGAATGTATTAGGAACACGTTTAGATATGTCATTGTAGATTTTTCATAAACATTTCTCTTTATTAAATTATCTATATTGTAAGTACATGCTGTGTGTTAATTCCTTTCTTAAAATATATATATTAGAAATATGTTAACACATTTCAGTAACACATTTTAGCAGTCAGTTATTACTATAGGGTCTTTGTATAATTTATTGTTTTTATAGAGTATCTACTATGAAGATATTTTTCGCTAGTCTTTTTCTTTTTCTCAATTTACAGTATGTCACGTCTCTTCAGATAATTGTATAGTTGCAGGGTATTCACTTATTTCAGCTCTTTCAAAACTACTCAATTCTCACTTCATCATGTTTCATGTTTGCTTTTGGTTTTGCCTTAACTTTTCTTCTTCTTCTTCTTTAGCTGACGTTGTTGTTGTTGTTCATGTCTATTTCGACATTTTCTATTACCGCACATAGTTTTTTTTTTTTGTGCTTTTTGCCGTTTGCTTTGCCGATTGCCGGCCCGGCCATGTGTCTTCCTGTTTCGTGTTAGACGTTGACTGAGACTCTGAATGAGACTGAGACTGAGACTGGGACTAAGAGGAAAGACCCGGCAGGGTAGACATAGACATTATAATGATGGTAATTTTGATGTCAGTAACAAATTTCTTGCTTGATTTGACGCTCGAGAAACCGAACCGAAAACTCAACCTAGTCAAAAGCCTACACTCGACCCGAACCCGAACCTTAGACCCAACCCAAAATTCAACCCAACCTGAACTTAGACAAACTTCTTGGTGTAAAAATTAATTTCAGAGGTTGACAGGCTTTCCAAGAATTTGAAGAGAAATATATAAAATAACAAGAGCTCTAATTTAAAGTTGATGTTAAGAGGTCGTTGTAATTATTTCTATGTGTATTACGTTGAATTTTTGGTTAACTTTTTCTGCGTCTGTTTCTGTTTTTATTTCTGTTTCTGTTCTATAACTCATTTCGGTTATAATGAGTTTTGGTTTATCTGTAATTGCAGATCTTAAATCACAGTTTTGCTCAGGTACAAAAAAAAAAGCTTGTATGTGCCTTTTGTTCACGCTAACAAAGTGAGACAGAGAAAGAAAGAAAAGGAGAAGGAGAAGGAGAGAGAGATAAATATACTTATTTACTATATATGGTTTTTAGTAATTTTCCCACGCATTTGTACAAGTATTACTATAAATATTTATATCTATAGTTGCGCCAGAACCAAGGAACCAGTTTTTCTCATGACTGCACAAAAATTATTATTGTGTATCTGTATCTGTATCTGTATCTGTTCGCCTTTGTATCTGTATCTGTATTTCTATCTGTAGCCAGCCAGCTGGATGTGCGCTATCATTCAAACAGTTGGACTCGAAAAAACATCTCCTATTATATATTTACTCAGACATACATATATAAAGCACGCCTCTGAGCATTTGACATTTGACAATGACGACGCTGGCAATTTCCAGTTGAGTCAAGAGCAAATCGTGTTTCAGAATTTTAATTGTGTTTTATCTATTGTATAATTGCAAAACTATGTCAAGCTAAATTGTTTGAGCTATTGTTTAAACTTTAAAGCAAATTAGTCTTGGACTTCAGCTCTTGTTCTTCCTATAATTGTTGTGGTTGTCAAAGTTTGGAGGCGTGTTCAGCTTTGTTAATTGTATATTTAGGAGCTTAAATGCAATGTGCAAATGAATTGTTCATAACTTATTTGGATAAAGAATACATATATTGCATATATCTAATATATAATATTGCACATTTTTGTACCGAAACAGAAGCTTATATTTTATAGGTTAGCTTTTGTGATAAGTCCCAGTCAGTTGGTCACTTCCTGTTTCATTTGTTAAGATAAACTTATTATGACTGCGGCTCATGTTGTTTTTCATTTTTTATCAACTCATAAACATGACTCAGAGCAATTCCAGAAACAAAGGAAGTAGGATTTGTATCTAGAATTTTGTGTGGCAACTTAATAGCTTCCTATGCCTCCTAATGACACGCCTCCAATTTAAATGTTATCTTTAGTCAATGGTGGAACATTCTCAATCTCAGATATCACAATGAACAATTCAAATTTCAGTTTTTATCTGCAATTTCAGCACCTTCAACCTTCGCCCCAAATTAACATGCTCTTACACAATATGTATTTATGTGTTTCTTTGGCTTTTACTTACTTTTATTTTTGCAAAAACCAAAAAAAGGTGTAAAAAGCGAAAGTTTTTTCAGGAGTTGTTAAAGGGCATTCGATTGGAGGGACGCCTGGCTGAGCGTGCATAATCTTTAAATCATTAAATAACAACAACAAGAAATTACAACAGTCCCAAAATGAAAAATGAAAACAGCACAAGCAACAACAACAACAGCAGCAACAGCAACAAATAATAAAAAATAAAAAGAGCAAGCAATAAAAAAGGAAACGTGATGCTGAACTCACGTTGCTGGGCAGAAGAAGAGACACAGTCTACATATAAATCGTTGTAATCATTTTTTGTGTTTCTTCTTTTTATTTTTGTGAGTTTGCTTTTTCCTTTCATAGGATTTAATTTTATATACATACATATATATATTTTTTGAAGCATGCGAAACAAAAGAGCTAAGACAACAGCGTGCCCAGTAATAAAATCACTTTAGCAGATACAGATAAAGATACTTATACAGCTACTACAGATACAAATGCAGTTAAAGATACAATACTAATACTCTGTTTGCGTTGACGTCTCAGTCTCAGTTGTGTGCAAGTTTTCGGCTACTTTCACTTTCGCATTTGTATCTGTATCTGTATCTGTATCTTAAGCTGAAAACTGAAGTGCTTGGGCCAAGTTATCATAAATTTGGCTTGCAGGCAGCACACACACAAATACACAAACACACAAAAACACACATGCAGTCGTAAATTAAGTACGTAATTCAGTTAAGATCATTAGACTCGTGTATTTCATATTAATTATGGCACTTTAAATAATTACGCGCTGCGTTGATTTGTGAGGCATTGAGGCGTCTGACAATGAAAACTGACAACGACAACAACAACCTTAACCGGTTTTTAAGCCGAGTGTCAAATTGCGAGTCCAAAGACCCAAAAAAAAAAGAAATAGCATTTGCATACGACGAAAAAAAGAGTGCAAAAGTATCTGCAAGATACGCGCCTGAAATCGATGGATGATTCAACTTTTTAGGCCCCAACGTTCAAAATGCAAAAGCAACAAAGGCAGCTTAAAGCGACTGAAAACCAGATTTCACTCCAACAACAACAACAACAACAACGGAAAACAAACCAAGTTTCAAGTTGCCACAAAACTGAACTCTGAGCAGCACCTCGATCTCTGTTCATGTGTGTGTATCTACAAGTATTTTTCTTTTTTTTTGGTTTCGTTGCTTGCAACATTTGGTAGCACGCATCTCCTGTCGCCTGACACACTTTTTGGTCTAGTTCTCTAGCCAGATCATAGATTTCAGATTTACAGTTGTGACTAAAAAGAGATGCGATGAAGCCTGCCACCAATTGAGTGATTGTCGTATAGTTTGTGGCATATTATGTGGCATAAAATCACAATCACAGCCAATGCTCCTATAGCTAAACACAACTGACAACTGACCAAACAACTTTCCAGTTTTATTTTTTGTATTTTTGTTTTTGCATTTTTATTTTTCATTTTGGCCGTCCTGGTTGCCTTTGAGTTGGCTACGAGGCAACGTCTGGAGTTCACCTCCCGCTCTTTCACTGATTTGGCGGTGTTGGCTTTATTTATTTTTATAAGAGCGCAAACACAACACACACCACAGCAGCCACAACAACAACAGCAACAACAACAACAACAACAACAACAACAGAAGTAGAAGAAGCAGTAGAAAAAAGCGGCTAAATAACTTGTCGGCTTTGGCACTAGAGAAACAGAACCGCATCCATGAGATACTCAGATACTCGTACTAGTAGTAAAAAAAAATACCAAAAAGAAGATACGAAACGAAGCGAAACGATGCGAGGAAAAGAGAGAGAGAGAGGGAGACAGAGAGAGACAGAGATGAGAACTTGACAAAAGTCAATAAAGCCAATAAAGTAAAATTGTTGCTGCCGCTGTCCAAGTGCAGACGACAACTACAGCAACATCAACAACACTGTAGAGAAGTCATTTCGGTTGGTGCCACATGCAACAGTGGTTAAAAATTCTAAATAAATAATCTAAATATATTTAAGAGATTTATTTTAAAGTTAACTATGTTGCACAGTTGTCGCACTTTCTTCTATTTAAAGACTTAACTTGAACTTTCAGCTGAAGGTAATCCTCGATCTGAAATGTTATTTGAAATATTCTATGTTATTGTAGCTATCAGACCCCAGTTACTATTCTTATTTCAGCTAATGTCATTATATCTTCTAGAAAATACAAAACGTGAATTACTACTGCAATATTGTATCAAGTTTGTTGAGCTTTAAAATTTGACACATTTTGTTTCTCATATATATATTCATATATGTATTAGCGTGTGATTATCAAAAGTTATTTTTAGCGCTACAGAAGAGAACAAAAGGCGTATCTAACTTAAGGCGGTAATTTGCATAGCGTTGAATAAATCCTTAGAGTTAAATGTTCTTTTTTAAAAAATTAACGTTCAGGTTAAATAATTTTCTACGCATTGTTCAAATATTTATTTTGTGATTTTACTCCAGCTTTAAGCTGTTATTTTTTGCACAGTTAGTTTTATACATTTAATTAAATAATCTGACTTATTTCCTTAGCGTTAAAAGAATACCTAGCGCTTAATGTTCTTATCTAAAAATTATTTATTATTTTCTTTCATTTTGTTCATTGCCTTTTAGATATATATTTATGAATATGTATTAATCGCATGTGAATAATCATTCATGCAGAGATGTTTCCCTATTTTATATAAGCTTCAACCACTGTGCTTGGTCTGCACTAAGCAGAAAACCAAATTGCGGTTGTCTGTTGCGGTGACTGCAGCCTTTTTGTTGTTGTTGTTTTTGTGACTGCTATTGTTGTTGTTGTAGACAAGTTTGTTTGTATAGAAAATGCATTCGGGCCAAGTTGCAATGAGCCGGCAAAATGCAGCAGCAAATAGAAACTGCGACCCAAAACAAGTTGCCAACAAATCTAAGAGAGACAGAGAGAGAGAGAGAGAGAGAGAGAGAGAGAATGAGATAGAGTTAAAGGGGAATTGGCTTGCTTGGGGGCAACGATGGGCAAAGGGAAAAATCAGTTCTCTAGACAAACTGTTGCTGTGCCAATCTCAGGTTTATTAAATTGTCACCCCAGTTGAAAATTCGATTTACATTTGGATTTTCTGTTTTGGCCATTAACTGTCGATTGTCGGATGTTGGTTGGCACACAAACCTTATTCCACATTCAAACCAAAATCCACAGTCTAAGCCCGAAAGCCGAAAAGATGTCATTATCAGTTTTGTGGCTAAGAAAACTTGTTTGCTTTTGGCTTAATTGTGAGCGTGCAATTAACGTTTTTGATTGTGCCAAAAATGCTTTAATAAGTTTCTTAACTGCTTTGGCACTGGCCTTGAGCGCTGAGAAAATTATCGCTCAGACGAAACTTGAGAGGTTTTTTTTTTAGAGACTTGGCAGCCTCTTTCTCTTTTGGGTTTTGGCTTTTAGCTGTTGGCAGTTGCCGTTTGGGCCATTACAGTTCAATGCCATTTTAAGCAAGAGAACAAAGCCAAAGGCCCAAGTCTAACCGGCTCATTGTGAATTCAGGCATCAGACATTTCCACACAAAAGCCGCTCTCAAACAAATGAGAATTATTATTATTATTATTTTTTTTATTTTTATTATTATTTCGTTTGTTGTTTTTGCGTTTTTTTTTGTTGTTGTTCTGAAATACAATAGGAGCCTCCCTGTCCCTGTCCATTCCCAAGAGCAGATGAGCATCATTTGAAAATAAGCATATAAATAAATAAATATGCGAATGCAAACAAACAATATGCTTATATGCAAACTGCCACTCCCTCTCTATTCATTTCTCTCTCTCTTCTCTCTATTTCTACTTTTCATTTATTTTTATTTTCATTTCAGATTTTACTTTATTTTTATTTTTTTGTGGCTTTTGTGGCTGCGGTTTTAAACAAAAGTCCATAATTTATGTTATGGCTAAGCATTGGAGACTGTTTGTTGTACATTGAACAGTTTGTTGCCATTCTTCTTGCCACTCTTTTTTTACTGTTGTTGTTATTGTTGTTGCTGTTATTATTTTTGTTGTTGTTTACCCTCAGTTTTTTTTTCTGGTTTTCAGTTGTGGCTTTGCATTTGTGCATTCAACTGAACTCAAAACGGGGCGTGTGGCATTGGCAGCTTTTAGTGGCATGGCCAGTGATACAAGAGGGCGGGGTCAGTTGGCAGACTTGCGAATATTGGATAAATTATATACAATAATTGACTTAAAACTACATTCAATATTTGCCAAAAGCATTTGCTGTAATTAATTTTAACAAGATCTTGGAAATTTTAATTTGTAGTTCCTTTCAAGCCATTTTTATGTGATTTAGTAGTATAGATCACATATATATAAAGTTAGCTGGTAAATAAAAGTATTTTTAAAAGTAGAGAGTAATCTTTAAACTTAACATTATAAACATCTTCTACACATTAAACAAGGCAATGAATTGGGAAACACCTCAAAGTAAAATCTCATGATTTCGTTGAACTTGCAAATTTCAAGAGTCAGGTGAAAACCGGATCGTATCATGTCGGTTTATTTTTTTTTTTATAATTTTGTCACGAAATGTGTAAAGTAAAAGTAAAGCATTAATATTCTTGATCAGGTTGTCAGTGTTTTGATCTCTAAATTACTATGCAAATAGATATAGAAATCTGTATTAAGCGAACAAAACAAGTTGAAAAAAGTCACAAAGTAGTCATAGTTATAGATACTTTATAATTATGAAATAAAGTGTCAATTTGTTGGGCAATATTAGAATTAATATTCTTGATCAGGTTTTCAGTCGTTCAATCTATAAATTACTATGCAAATAAATAGTTAGATCTCGATCAAACGAATATAACAAGTTGAATTAAATCCCATAGTTGTTGTAGTTATAGATGTTTAATTTTTATGAAGAAAAGTATTTTGTTAAGCAATATTAGAATTAATATTTTTATCTGGTTGTCAGTGTTTTGATCTCTAAATTACTATGCAAACAAATAGATAGAGAAATCTGTATTAAGCGAACAAAACAAGTTGAACAAAGTGACATAGTTGTCATAGTTACATTTGGTTTGCAATTATGTTATATAGTAGCAGTATTGGGCAATATTAATTTGTAGTTTAGTGTACTCATTTCTAAAAAGAGAAGCAAAGTGGAGCATTGTGGCAACCACTTGACCCGCATTGCGAGGCTGTGACACAATTACGACCACTAATTCATTTGATTCATTTGAATGTGGGTGTTGAGCGGAATTTACGCATTTCACTTTAATATAAAATTGACTTGTTCATATAAACTGGCAAAAAAGAGAAAAATAAAATAAATGATGAGAAAATTCATATATGCTCTCGTCTTTTTAATGAATCAAATTTGCTGGGGAAGAGAAAATAATTAAAACTCATTTGCTTTGATATTGTTGATGTTAAATAAAATTGTTTGAATATTCGTAGATTGCATTTTTAATGCACATTAATCAGTTTTTGGACTCAAAGTCTTGACTCTTTCATAATGGCCCCAGCTTTGATTACGGGGTTTCAAATGAATTTTCGGTTCATAATGAAGTCTCCGATCTCCGGTCCTATGTCTGGCATGAGGTAATAGGAGAAATATTGGCGAACCAGTTTTGGTTTCTGCTTCTGCTTTTGTTTCCTTTTGTGGGGTGAAAGTTTTCTGTTTGCATTGATTTGTATCTAAATAATCTTTAAGTTTTATGGTCAGTAGGTGGGCATTATTTGAATTTGATTTGATTAGTTTTGAGAAATGAGTGAAAATCTCACAAAACAATTTCTTGGCTCTCTGCTTTTGTGTTAAAGAAATGGGTAAATATATGTGTTTAAAATTATTTTCAAATTGGAAATAGAAAGCTTAAACTTATATTTCTTAAAATTTATTCTTATATGTATTTCTTAAATGAATAGCTTTATTTTATATACATACATTTTCCCTTAGCCACTCATTAGATTTAAAGTTCAGTTATTTGTTTATAGTTGTTTTGCCCTTTTGAACTAACTTTGGCAGTCTGGTTTAACTTTAATTAACGTGGCCAACAGCAAATATGTTGCATTTGTTGTTAAATATTTAAATCCAATACCAAATTGCCATATAAAATGCGCAATTGTAATGAGGGAAACGATACGAAATGGAGGATAGCCCAAAAGCGCATTTTAATGGCAACATTTTAGCTTAAACATTGTAACATTTACCAAAAACCAATTGCCAGCAAAGTGCAGTCAGAGTCAGAGTCAGACTGAGAGCGAGAGCGAGCGATGGAAAACCATGAAAAGTCGTAGTCTGGAGCTGAGAGTTGGCTTGGATTCAGTGTTGAATCCTCTTCTTCCTTCACTCACTTCACAACACTGCACTGTGTCAACTGTCAACCGCAAAATGCGCGAAAAATACAACAAAAACAGAAACAACGAGTCAAAAAATCAACTGGCAACATTGAGGGGGAGAACTTGCAGTAAAGGGACAGAAAAAGTGGCAGAGAGAGGGGTAGGGGTTATAGCCTGTATGTGAACTCTTCGCAGTGATTTCAATTTAAAGTGCAATGAGGTTTTTTGTTTTTTTGGACTTGTTTCTGGCCATCAAAGTTGTTGCAAAAGCTTATTTGTTCGCTGTCTGGTGTCTGCAAATCTGTTTGGCATACAGATACAAGTGCAGATACTTTGTAATACGCTCTGTTGCCACGCCCCCATAGAGATGGTGGGAGGGGAGGGGTCCTACAAGAGCAACAATCAGAACTCGTGTTATTGTGGAACTTTTGATAAGCTGGCAATTCGTGGAGAGAACAAATGCCAAATTTGCATTTATTTTACAAATTAATTAAAACATTAACAACAAAATTCAAAAGTATATGAGGAGTGAGTATCTTTTGTATCCTTTTCGTGTGTATCCCTCGTATCCCACGTATTTCTCGTATTTTGTATAATCCTTGGCGCAAATAAAATGCAAAATTTATAGCTTCTTTTGCTGTTGCTTTTTTCGTTATGCCTTCAGCATGTTCTTGTTTGTGTTTTCATAAAATTTTACGTGTAGATTGCTCATAATTACCACTACACACATGGCACAGCTGTGCACACACATTCACACACACACAGACACACACACACGCAAATACAAACACATAGAGACAGAGATTCAGAGATTCAGGAAAAGCAGCTGAAACTGAAAGAGCAACATAAACAGAGACAGTAGCAGTTACAGTTACAGTTACAGTTACCCAGTTACATTTGTCTTTTCGGCGCGCCACGCGGCGTATGCGCAATATTTTATACCCAGCTGTAAAATGTAAGCAAATATGGAGTATATGTGACATTGCAGCAGCTTTGTTGAATCAACTGTTTAGCAAAGATTTTAAATATAGAACTTTTAACAGAAACCTTTTAAAGTCAAAATGTTGATTATTTTTGGAAGAAAAAACAGAAGATTTTACTTCATTATGATTTATAATTCTACCATTTTATATATACTTATAAGTATATTCTTGAGTACAGCATATCTCAGAGTCGATCACTCTGCCATTCCAAATACTTACTTGCTTTTTATTGTCATAAAGGATTTTGAATGCGTTGTATTTCAGCTGACGCTATTGTTGTTGAGGAGCATTGGTGGATTGCGGGGCTTGAACAATTTTAGTATGGTGGGGGTCTGTGTTGAAGAGGGGGAAGGAGAAGGGGTTTTTGAGCGGTTTATCCTGTCACGCTGCTGTCATAAACAGCAGCCGGGCGTCAAATAATTGCTGCCAAATTTGTTAGTCTTTGCAGTACACGCCTCATTCTTCTCCTCCCCGCTCCAGCTGGTCGTTCAACTATAAATGTCAAGAAAAGGGTTCGCGTTCGCACAATGGGTTATAATTAGAGAGTGCACGAGCCAAATCCAAGTGGCACTTTCATAAGCCCGGCTAACTAATGGAAACTGTTGTTGTTGGGCAAAAAAAAATAGAAGAAATATATAAGTATAAAATACGAAATACAAAATTTGAAATTTCAAATTCGAAAACAAAAGTTAGGAGCGCATTGTAAAACAACCGCACAAAACAAAAGGCGGTAATTTGAAGCAGCTGGGAAGCAGCTCAGCAGCAACAGCAGCAGCAACAATCACAGCAATAGCAACAGCAATAGCAACAGCAACAACAACATCTAAGTTGACGTTGACGTTGACGGCAAAACTAAAGTCAAAACAAATAATTTGCTATAATAACTAAGAGCGTAGAGCAAAATCAGCTGAAAAACAAAAGAAAAGAAGCAACAGCAAAAGTAATAGACAAGTGGAAGTGAAACAAAGAAAAGCCAAAACCAAACAACAACAACAGCAACAACAAGAGCAACGACAACAACAAACAGCGACAACAACATCACTTACAACTCTCAGCTCAGTCTCATAGAAACTTTCTCCTTCTTTTTTTTCTAGAGATCTCGCCAGTTAAACGTCGTCATCTTCAGCGTCACTTTGTTGTTGTCGTCTGGTGTGTATGCGTGTGTGTGTGTGCCAGTGTGTGTTAGTCTCAGTTGGTTTTGTATACTTTACAAGTTAAGGAGCTGCTAGTCTCTGTCTGAAAAACTCAACCACAAGACTATTAAACGCACACTTGCGTAGAGTTTTCACACCCGCCATTTCGGTTTTCCACTCAAGGCGAACCACAAACGCCGTAAACAGTTTTCAGTTTTCTGTTTTCTGTTTTCAATTTTTTTTATTTTTTGCATTTTATGCAAAAACAACTTTTGCAAATCTCGCACAGCTGCGGCTTATAAAACCCCCCTCCCCCAATTGCATTTCATTGCCAGCAGCTGGTTTTAGCCTTGGCTCTTAGCCCCATCTCATCCTGCAATGAGAAACGAGTCCACGAGAGAATTGGAGAATGTGAGAATCACCCGCATGCCTTGGCTCATAATTTTTCGTTACGCTTATCGACAAACTGCAATCAGCATATAATTTACAGATCCCTCGCCTCCCTCAATCCAACTATCCACTCTCCGCACTTTAACCGATCCATGTCCATGTGCTTGGACACCAGTGTTGACGTTTGGTTTGCTGATAAAACCAGCAAAAAAAATAACACTAGAAACAACTAATATCTCAAATAACTGATTTTATATTCAATCAAACACAATTAATTCAGAAAACATCCGAAAACATCAAATTAGAGTTATAAGCTAAAACCTAACTTAAATTACAGCATGGCTCCTTTGTGGCCTTCAGCTAAATTATTTAATATTAATTTAATAAACAATTTATTTGCTGTCGATTGCTTTTCTGAAAACCATCAAAATTGTTAGCTCATTATACAAAAATTTCAATTTACTAGTTGCAGGATTTTTAATTATATTCAAAGTCTTCTACATCTAACTGGACTTATGATTGTGGAACATTTTTAAATATAGATAATGACACTATGTTTATTTTAAAAACATTTCTGTAAGCTGATTTGCAATTTTTTTTAACTGTAAGCCATCAATTGACGCTATTTTTAGGACAGTGAATTTTTTTTAATAACAGTTCTTGTCTCATAGTAAATTTATGAGCATTTACAAATTCTTGTATCATCGAAGCTAAATTAATGTATAGGAATATCAGACAGTGCAAAACAAATAATATAATAAAATTTAGCTAGGTGCCGAAAACAACAGCTAAAAAGCCTCGTGGTGTATAGATTTCATGATTATAAACTGGCAAGTAAACAAAAGATCACTAAATCTAGTGGCAAAGTGGCTAAAACGTCAACACTGCTGGACACCCTCATGTCGAGGCCTGCATCTCATGGCTTTGACCATATACCATTCCTACACTCCAACTCCAACTCCAACTCATTCCTCATTGAACGCTAAAAACCATAGCAACGATAAGGCACAGAAAATGGTCATATAACGATAGGCCAACCCTGGTTCCGAGGGAGGAGAGCAGCAAGAAGCAAGAAGAAGAGATGAGAGTTGAGACTGGGAGTAAATTTCAGTATGTCATTGTGATACGAAAAAAGTACTGAAATAAGGGACACAGGAAATTATGCGTAATGAAGTAAGCAATGGGTGTGCGTATCTCTCTCTGTATATAAATGTATGTGTGTCCTTATCACTGTATGTGTGTTGTTGTGTGTGTGTTGTGTTGTTGTTGTTGCAGCTTGTTGCTGTTGCTGGACCTTGTGTCTTGTGCTTCTTCATCTGCTTGTTTAGCTTGGGTAGTTTTTATTCGCTTCGTTTCCGCGTCAATTTCCTTTAATGTGCTGTGGCGTGATGTCCCTTAGTGTACACACACACACACCACACACTCGCACACACACACACACACATATGTAGCAAGTATGCTATCTCTATATAACTCTCAATCAGTTTTGCGTTTTATGCGCACTTTTATGACTTGTGTTTTGTTTTGTTGTTACTTGTGGTGGTGGTTGGCACTGTATTTTATCTGCGTAATTGAGTTCGTTTGCACATTAGCAACATCAACAGCAACAACATACAGCAACAGCAACAACAACTACAAACAACAACAACAATAATAGCAAATGGCAAAATTTGAATTGTGGGTATAGTTTAGTAATGGGGCGTTGGTAATTGCCTAGCCATGTGTTATAAATGTACAGAAAGTCTTTCAGTTGAAAGATGACAACAGCTTTCGATAAGAAAAATGTATATATAAATGGAAGAGCCATTAAAACTTATATGACTTTATCTATAATATTTATAATATTCTTTTGCTGAAACACGCTTAATTGAATATTCATTTGAACAATATGGAAACTTAATTGAAAAGCAAAAAAAGGGTATAGGTGTGCAGGAGACTTTCTGTTAAAAGAAGACAACAGCTTTCAATAAAAGAAATTAGTATAAATGGAAGAGAAGAGACAGGACTAAAATCTGGCAATACTTACGCTATAATAAATATGTTATTAGTTAAATTACAATGTATCAAATTGAATATTAAACTTACTTTATAGAAAAGCAAAGAAAAGAAAACTTTTTCAATATTTAAAAGTAGTCATATTTCACTATTCAGAGTTAAACTTAGCATAGATAGTTTTTCTCTATCTTTTCCACGTAAATCGAAAAGCGAATCAATTTTCCATTTTGGACTAGTTATAAGTCTCTGCTAAACACACAATTAAATCAGTTAAATTGATTTATAGAAACAATAACACAGAGTTTATTCATAAAACAATTTATAAGGAAAGTCGCAGCATCTCCAAATAAATGTAGTTACCATAAATTACAAATAACTAATAATTTAAGAATTAAATCGTATTGAATAACATGATACTTAAGCACATCGTTCATTTAGCTTAACTTTGTTATTATTATAGAAATTATAAACAAATTATTTCAACGCTTTTCTGTTTTTCTCATTCCAGGTATGTTCATGTCGATCTATATGTGTGAGTCTATAATCAGGCATTAATATTAATGCACTCTCATTTAATGATCCCGGGCATATGCCAATCTCAGGTATTTATGTGTATGCCATTTGCTCTTGTGTGTGATGAAAGCCATTTGCGTTTTAATAGCTCCCCGGCAACAATATCAAATTATAAAAATAATATAATAATAATAATAATGAGGGAAGCATAATAAACTTTAATATATAGAGGGGCAAGTTTTGATGATGATGATGATGATGTGAGAGGCCCCATTTATATTTTTGGATTGTCCCAGTTTGAAGCCCCTTTTTTTAATGAGTAATTTGTGAGCTGTGCATTTATATGCAATAAGAAATAATGTCGGATGCGGCAAGAGTTTAAAACCAATTTACTGATAACTGGTCAATGGAAAAAGTAAATTTGAAAAACGAAAAACTAATTGCAATTTTCGCACTCGACATTCACCGAGATAAGTTAAGAAATATGGGCCCAAAATGAACCCAATGGCTGAATTGCGTGCTGAAAGCACTTTTAGATATTTCTTTTTTTGGCCAGGTTAAAAAGAGCTGTTGAGCAGACAGTTTAGCTGACTCACGACTTGGCCACCATTTGACTTCTCTTTTAGCCCAATGCAGCAAAAAATGAAACCAAGTCAGCCACAGAGGCATTTCAATCAGCTAGAAAGAAAAAAGCGCTGCTTAGCAACGTGCCATGACTAAATTGTTGGTACTGATGATGGTACCAAAATAACCAGATAGTCTCTCGACTCTCGAGTCTCTCAGAGTCTTAACTGGAGACCATACTCAATAGCCAACAGCCAATAGTCACAATCCATTGTGCATTGTGCAAAATTAGCCACATTTATGAGCATGAACGAAAAGCATTTCTAAGCCTGAACCCGAGTCGAAACGTGTGAACGTGAACTGGTAATCGATGAGCATTGGGAATGATGGTATTGGACATGGCTTGGACTTGGACTTGGACTATGGATACCGACTCTGGCTAAAATGGTAAAGCTTGCTTTTGGTACGTGCACAAGGTCAAGTTGTTTATGGCCAAGCACTTGATATTCGATATCATCGACACTCCATACCCGTGAACAAAAACCAAAAACCATTTTGGCCACATTTCAGTTCGTTTGTTTTTTTTTTTGCTTCTACCTCTTTTCTTCTTTCCATTTCCTTTGTGCCGAGTTATGAATATGTATGTATTTTGCTGATGAAGTGCTCTGCAAAATGCATAGCTATTGAATTTATTTGATTTTGAATTTATTGTCTGAACGTTTCTTTACCCACCTCCCCTTCCCACCCCTCTTTATTCCATTGTCTCTCTCTCTGTCGTTGTTCCGTTATTATGTTGCAACTTTGGCGGTTGCTACAAATCGTTTACGCTAACGATTTTGTACCTCTCCAAATTGATTTCGTGCAAGTTGAAGTTGAATTTTGAAGTTGCTTTGCCAGCTAAAAAGTAAATATTTAAATTCAACTTCAATTATTTATATGAAATAATAATATTTTTAAGAAGCAAATATTCTGTTATGAAGAGTAAATATTTTAATTTAGCTACAAATATTAAAATAATTTTGTGTTTCATATTTTTTATACAATTTTAAACAACTGTATTTCTGAGAAGCAGAAGAAAATTATAGAGAAATCTACAGAGCTACTACTTATTGAACAATACAGGAAATCATTTGTTTATCTGAAGCCAAGGAATATTTATTAATTAATTGAATCTTATATTTCAATCTACTAAAGTTTGCTTTTTAAGGTTCTACTCTAGTTTTCTCACGTTGTGGATTCTGTTTTCTACTACAGCTCAACTTAAATATGATTTTTTGTATACCACTTGAGTATGTACTCAAATTTCAACAGCTATTAAATTATTGATAGAAACAATCAGCAAAAGCAAATAGAACACTTGTTTACCTGTCAGACTATTTATATTGAAAGTAATCTTGCATTTAAGTGATACAGATACTTTATTTAACTATGCTTTTTAAAGAACCAGTTGAATTGAGTTCCTTACATTGCTCTACTTGAAATTGAGTAATTTAAACACTTCACATAAGCAAACTCATCAAGTTCCAATTTGTCATGTTTTTAAAGTGTAATCACATATTAATTATTCCGATTAGATATGTATTTCCTGATCATTTAAAGCGCTTTCGATTCGCCTTCCGGTGCTATCGACGCTTTCATTTTGTGTGAAAATCGAATTCGCGAGAATTCAAATTTGAATTTGTTGCAAAAAGCGTTTAAAATTGTTTTTCGCCGTGTCATTTGAAATGCTTGTGGATAAACATGTGCGGTATATTTGAATTTCGAGCTATATGCTGATGATTCTCGAAAGCAAAAGTTATGCAGCTCTTCTGTCTGCTAAACCCCTCCCCCCCCTCTACCTTTTATACCCTACACTACCTCCCGTTGACCCTATCGGTTATTGTTGTATGTATATGGTTTGCTTTTTTTGGTCTGTCGTTTTCGCCGTCACTTTCCATTTTAGACATTTGCAAATTTGCATTTTGCTGTTATTGAATATGTATGACATACTGTAGTATATAGAGAGAAAAAAGCAGACACAGCAACAACAATAACAACAATAACAACAACAACAACAACAACAACAATAGAAACAACAACAATATGCTCACATTTGTCCCACGTATTTCATTTAATTTCTGTCGTGTATTTCATTTCAATCGGCTTTTGCTTTTCATTTGTCGCGACTTTCGCGCAAACCAAAATTCCAATTTGCATATGGAGGGCACCTCCGTTGCCAGGGCTGGGCAACTGTGTGGCAACTATGTGGCGCCCACCCCTGGCGAGAGTAGGAAGGAGTCTATCGGGGTCCTAAGCGTTTGCCATCAAATTAATGCGCCCAAAAGTCGGGGCAAAAATTGAAAATAAAATGCGCACAGATTGAAAAAGTGAGCGGCAAATGAAACGTGTCCTGTGCCAAGGACTGTGTGCCAGGAGGATTGTGCCCAGGATCTGAGACGTGACCTAGCTATAAAGTGGGCTCAGGTGGACACAGGCTACAGATACACCTACAAACAGTGGGCAGTGGAAAATGTTTAATAGAAAAATTATGCACTGATTTGTATTTGGTCTTAATCTTTTTTTTTTCCCTCGCTCGCTCTCTCTCCCACTCTGAATCATTCTTTTTCCTCGTTTTTGGCTGTGTCATTTTCATGGCTGGCTGACTGGCGCTTATGCAAATCGCGCCACAGGAGCTGGAGAACAGGATAGGCGAAAAGGACAAACCATAGCAAGTTCCGAGACGAAGAAATCGCAATCGAAATAAATTGCCAAAGTGTCGTCTGCAGTGCGATGCGGATGGATGAGAAGCCCCATTTTGTGGGTGTGTGTGTGTGTGTGTGTGTGTGGGCGGTAGGGGGAGTGGCATGTGGGCGTTGCCGGGTCAGACCAGCTATCGATGGCAGCAATTTCCGGCAGTCAAAGAAAGAGAGGAAATGCCAGCGAAAATGCCCCGTTACATGGCAGAACGCCTGCTCCACTTCATTCTCCTCCTTCTCCTTCTCCTCTTTTTTTTCCCTTTTATCCGCCACTTCCCCCCCCCCCCACTCCAGTCGAGTGTCGTAAAAACAAACGCCAAATCCGCCGCATCAAATTGGCTAAAACAAATAAAAAAAAGAAAATATACAAAAAACCGAGACGCGAATAAACTCAATTGGAAATCGCCGTGCGGCACTCGAGAAAAAATCCAAATCGTCCCTTTTCCTTTTTCTTTTTATTTTCTTTTATTTTTTTTTGGTTTACGCATAACATTTGCAGTTAGTGGCAGAGTCACGCTGCCACGCCTTCGAAACTACTAAAGCACTTTTAGAACAATGACGGCTGCAAACTTTATGCCCCTGCAACACCTCACTCTCTACCCCTTCATTCTGTCCACTTGGAAGTCGCCACTCAACTGGAGTTTTACAGTCAAAGTACCTCGATCCCTACGCACCGTTCGATTTGTCAACGATTTCAAATGGGTTGCATTTTTATTGGCAAAGCGCTGGAATTTCATTTTATTGGCCATTTTGGGTGACCTTCGTGCCAACAGCGAGAAGAAATATTCAAGCCAAGTTTTGGCTGCCGTCTGAAGGCTTTAGATACCCTGGAAATCGGTGCTATATCTAAATCCTGTAATGATGGGTATGGAAATCTGAATTTCTATTCTTGTTTATTCTATTTTTGTTTGTTTTGTGTTATGTTTGTGGTATATAATTATTATGCAGATATTTCTTAATATTATTTCTTAATATCATCAAGAATATATTTAAATTTGTCATTAAAAGCACTTTATTAATTAATAATTAATCATATTTGAAGATATCAATTAAGATTGTTCTCGTAGAATGTAGTTAACAATTCTTTTCCTTGTTTAGCAGATATGTAATGAACATATTAAATCAGTTTAGACATTCTAATATTTAGTATTAACAATTAATCACACTTGAATATTATTTGAGAGTATTTACTGAGTATCTTCAAGTCTTGTTATCTCCACATTGCAACGAGTTTTCATCTTATTTTTGGCGAACAAATTCCGCAGTAAATTGCGCTTGGCAACCAAGTTTTTTGCATAATTTGAATTGTTCGCTGTTATTGGGTTTTGTGTGTTGAGTTTTCTCAGTTTTTCACAATTTTCTGGCGCTTCGGTTTCGGCTTATTGCAAATTCAATTTGTAGTAGACGTCCGTCGTCAGTGCTGATTCTGAATCTGAATTGAATTACTTTCTTTAATTGGTAGCTAGAGAAGGAGAGAGAGAGAGAGAGGGAGAGGGAGAGGGAGAGGGAGAGACTTGAGACTGGACCCATAAGTGGCTGCCACAATGATAAACGAGGCCCAAGCATCACAAATTGCTGTGGCAGCTCCTCAAGATCTCAACTCTCTCAATGCAACTCCACAAATGGGGTTAATGGGCTCGACTTGGACTCGAGACTTGAGACTCAAACTCAAACTCTAAGTCGAAGTCGAACTCGAAGTCGGACTGAAAGCGACTGCACTTAGCTGCAATTACATGGCAAATATCAAAATAAACTTGCACAAAAGCTTTTCCTTTGTGGATTTTCTTTTTGCAATTGCGTGTCGTGCAATTAATTTTCCCAACACTCTTAAGACTCTTTTATAAGCACTGGTCCTGCTGTTTACTATGTTTTCCTGTCATTAAGTCTCTCTCTCTCTCGACTCCAGCTGATAAATGTCTGTAAATATGGTAACTTTCACACACACACACACACACACACACATACACACACACACACTTCCCTTTGCCTCAATTTGTCGACCATCTGTGAGTGTTTCACACTTAATGAAATCCCATGCCACAAGTCTGCAGGTGTCATAAACATAATTCACGACAACCACATAACAACATTTAATAATTACCCCAACACAGGGTCAAAACTATACACAGACTTGCAACTTGATGGCGAAATTCTTGACAAACCTTCAACTTGAGCAAGACTTGTTAAAGACCAGTTCATAATAGTCTTAAGTAAAGGGTTTTCATCAAGTTTAGATACCAAATTGACCTCGAATAAAGGTGTTTATAATTTGTAGCAGATGCAGCAATTGCAACTAATTAGATTCTGTTCATGAATTCTGTAGTACAGTGTAGTTCATCATCTGTTATGAATTAGTCACTGGACATGCTCGTGAATCAAGATTTCATTTGCCTTTGTCTTCTCTTTGTTCGATATATGTATCTGAAATATCAAAGTTGTCGGGCTTATAAAGGCAATCGACACCTTTGGCAATGCCACAAAAGTACTCAAACGATTCACTGATTCACTGCTGATTCACAATTATATGTGAATAAGTTTATGACCATGTCAGATCAGTTCAGCTGCCGAATTTCTTAACCCAAAAGATATTAAGCCACATCCGACAAAGATGTTGAAATCTTGCCATGTTCTTAGTTCTTTTCGTTGTTAAATAATAGTAAATTATCCCTTTTTGGAGTGCCACACACACACATACACACACAGTGGTGCACATAATTTGTGGCACAAGCGTGCATAAGTATTTTAAGCATGCCCCAAAAGAGAATGCCACACAAAATCCATTTGGTGCTAAATTAAATCACTTGAAGATGCCATCGTCGCGATATTAAAAGCGCATAGAATCCAAGTGAAATCACTGTGGGACTTTTTAGACTGAAGGGGGGAACTCTAGTGTGTGGGGAGGGGGAGAGCTGTGTCTATGAGTGTGGAACGATCCAGCGAAAAGAAAAACAAAGACAGCAACAACAAATTGAAATGACCTACATAATGGCCAAGAGCGACAACATTGCTGTTGTTGTTGTTTTTGCTGCTGTTGTTGTTGTTATTGTTGTTGTGATTGTTGTTGTTGTCGTTGCTGGCATGATTATTGTTATTGTTGCCCATCATAGAGCAATGCGAGAGAGAAACGACGACGACAACTGCATGAATGAATGAACCAGCCTCATCATGAGCTAACGAGCAATTTAAGAATTTAATTTATATATGTACATATATACAGACACTGAAAGATACAGATACAGCGACTGGGCGATCCATGACTGCTGGCTGCCACTGTCATTGTATATGCCGCTTGCAACATGACAGCGGGCAGCAGCAGCAACAGCAACAACAACAGCAACAGCCTTTGGAGCCTAATGACGCAGCCACTTAAGCGCGTTTCGTGTTGTCTCTGTGTGTGTGTGTGTGTGCCACAGTGTATCTGTGTGTGTGTGTGTGCGCCACATTGGCTGCGGTTCTTTCGTATGCTGACTGCGTCTGCGGTAGCTGTTGCTGCTGCTGCTGCTGATGTTGCTGCTGTTGCTGCTGTCGCATTGGCAACATGTAAAAGTAATTGCCAACCCGGATGCTTGGCAGCCAACGTTGCCAGCGTCATGACTGTGCCACATGAAAGCCAGAAATTAGAAACGGATCTGAAATTAGAAATGCCTCAAACCCAATGCAGCTCTTCAGTTGCTGTTGTTGCTGTTGTTGTTGTTGCTGTTGCTGATGCTGTCAACGTAGCAATCGCAGTCGCAGTTCTCGTTCCTGGTCACGATGTTTGGCACTTGTTCCTGCCATAATCGTGTGTGGGTGACATTTATATACAAACAATATAGTATACGTATATATATTTATATCTGACTATATATAGAAATGTTGAAGTATACATATTATGCCAGCTGGCTGCAGCCTTCGAGTCTGCAGTTGCCACAGTTTACACTTGGCATGCTGCCCTATATACACCAATACTATAAATCCCCTTCCTTTTCCTTCACTCCACTCCACTTCCATTTCCACTTCCTCTTCTTGGCCTTTATTCATTGTTTGTGTGTGTGTGTGTGTGGGCGGCATTTGTTGGCAGTGCAATGATTGCGTTTTATGCATTCAAAAATTGGCAATAAACGCGTTCGCTGCTGGCAAACTTTGTCCGCAGTTATAGCCCCGTTTGCCATCGATGGACAGTGCCAACAACAGCAACAGCAACAACAGCAACAACACCAACAACTTTGCCATATAATCTTTTACGCGCACATTAAGCTCACTTACGAGCGAGTTCACGACAATGCCCAGAAAGATAGCAAGACAATGTTCCAGAGTTGGCCAACAACGAGACTTTGCGGCACCTTGTGACATAGACAAGCCAACTTGCAACTGGCAACTGGCAACTCTCAGCCTGCAACATCAACATGGCAACTGTTAAGTTTCCAAATGACAGCAGCTGAAAGTGGTCGTTAAGCTTTGGATTACACTTGGTTTATCTGCTAAGAATATGTGCCATGTATAAACTAAGTAGTTCTCTTTTTGCAAACACCATTTGCTTTTTCTATCACTTGCAAGCTTGCAGCAAGATTAAGTTGTTGAACAAACTAAAAGCTCATTTATTTATTGCTGAAGAAGAACTTTTAAATAAAGAAAAAATAAAGTAAAAGACGAGATTTTAAATAAACTGATATGGTATGTATATCGTGAGTATCGAACAATACCTCAGAAAAAAATAAATAATATATTTGTGCTTTAACATAATTAAAGTTATATTTAAAAATAGAGCTATAATTTAAATTTCATTTCATAAAATAGAGATTAACATAACTTATTTATCTACTCCTGTTTACATATGTAACTTTAAATGATAAGTATTATATAGGTAGTATTTTCGACGTTCTAACTAGCGCCTTAATTTATAAACCTTGTCTTGTAGCGCTAGCAATGAAATCATAATAAATAAATTTTATTTTACACGATTTAAAAATTACAAAATTAAAATTATAAACATGAAAAGCTGAAATAAAATAGTTAAAACTCATTATCAGAGAATAAGCGCTTGATCAGTGCAGGATTAAGTGCAACTTATAGCTAGTGTCATTTAACAAAAAGTATTTAGCGCAACAACAAGCAGCTCGACAAGTCAACTTTGCATTGCCTGTCTGATTGTCTGTCTTACTGTCTTACTGTCTGTCTGTCTGTCCATCTGTCTGGGGTATATCAGTGTCGTGTGTTCGTGTGTTCGTGTGTTCGTGTGTTACGCCCACCGGCACTTTAATATAAACTGTGAGGCGTGAAGGCGCTGAAGACAGCGGACTGCAATTTAAACTGAACTGATACTGAACTGAAACTGAACTTAACTGTGCTGAACTGAACGGAGTTGAGTTGAGCTAAACTAAACTCGACTCTCGGCTTTGGCGTCAGTCAAGCGTCAAAGCGTTTTCAGTTAAGTTGGAAAAACGTTGCCCAAGTTCGGAACACACTCCCTTTTTACTCCCCCCCCCCCCTGCTCTTCTACAACTTACCCTCGTCAAGACTTGTCTTCAAGTTGAGTCTTCGTCTTGAGTCTTCAGTTAGTAGGTCAGAAGTTTCTGTGGCTATGTGTGAAATTGTTACTTTTACTCTAATATTTTAGCTGCTCTTTAAGTACACAAAAGCCAACGTGACTTTGTCTCTTTTCCTTAGACATTTTATAGTCGTCTGTGTGCTTTCATTTTTATATGTGCAACACCAACAACAACAACAACAACAACCAGTAACAACAACAAATAGCAGCAACAATAGAAGTAGCGATTTTAATGCTGGGTGAATGTCATGTTCTGGGACTCAAATGCTGCTCCCACTTCCCCCTAAGGCAAGAGCTACTGGTTTTTATGTTAACCCACACAGAAAGACACAGAAAGCCAGAAAGAGCCAGACAGAGAGAGAACACACAGCAAAAGAGACAGCAAGACGATGACAAAGATAGACATACGACTCTACTTATAAGAAGTCTGGACAGATACTTACTTACATTTACAGACTTCAACAGACATGTTCGAATATTATTCACTCTCTTTCTCCTTTTCAGTCTCCCTGTCTCTGTCTCTGTCTCTTTCTCCATCTTTCTGGTCTTTTGATGAAAATTCTTTGAAGTTTTTAAAGCTTTCGCAGTGTCATGAAATTTAATAGAACACCTGAGCTCTGGTCTCTGCTTTATGCGTTGCAACTTTGCAGAGGTTTATGTGCTCTTTTAATAAAACAGAATTTTTAAGATAGGAAGGAGGATAACTGAACCCATTAAGCCATAAAAGAGTTAGAGAAGCAACTTTAAAAGCTTTTGTTGTAAATATATTTCTTATTAATTACATTTTATATTTATTTATAAATACTCTTAGCAACTGCTAAAGTTAAATTTGAATTATTTTTAAAAACTGCTTTAAAGTAGAAAGAAACTTATGTGGATTTAACAGAATTAATAGAATTTTAGAAAATAAGAAGGAAACGCAGCTGAACCCATTTGCCATAAAATAGTTAGAGAACCAACTTTAACAGCTGTTGTTTTTAATATATTTCTTATCAACTTAATTTTCAATTTAATAATTAATACTCTAAGCTGTAGTCAAAAATAACTTATTTTTAAAAACTGTTTTAAAGTAGAAAGAAACTTATGTGGATAGAATTTTAGAAAATAAGATGGAAATGCAGCTGAACTCACAAGTCATAAAAGGAGTTAAGAAACCAACTTTAAATGCTCTTGTTTTTAATATATTTCTTATTGATTAAATTTTATATTGAATTATAAATACTCTAAGCAGCAGCTGTAGTTAAAACTGAATTATATTCAAGAACTGCCTTAAACTAAAAAGAAACTTGTGTAGACTTAACAGAATTAATAGAATTTTGGAAAAAAGAAGGAAACGCAGCTGAACTCACAAGTCATAAAAGAGTTAAGAAACCAACTTTAAATGCTCTTGTTTTTTAATATACATATTTAGTTTTAATTTAGCATGCCATTAAATGAAAAGTAATTTAGCAGCTGCTGTAGATAAATATGATTATTATTGTGGGCTGCTTTTAAGCAGAAAATGACTCTAGCAGAGTAAACCGAATTTTTAGAAAAAAGGAGGGCAAGAAATATAGAACCAACTTTAAGTGCTCATGATTTTACTAAATATTCTTTTTGTTTTAATGTTCCATTAAATTGCAAATAAGCTTAGCAGCTGATTAAGCCAAATATGATTATTTTTGTAGGCTGACTGTAAGCAAAAAGTGACTCAAGCTAAATTAAAGGTCTAAATTCGCTTAGGTCCGGGTTTAATGCAGAAACAAAAATCAAGGTGTCTTAATTTCATGCCAAATAACAAAAGCCTACAACAAAACAATAAAGAAACTGGAAAAAATAACAAACTCCATTACAAATCAGAACTGCGGTAAAGTTGAAAAGCGCTCTGTAATTATGCCTTCGGTTTATTTTTTGTTGTTGTTGGGCTTTATTCGGGCTTGTTTTGGGGAAGTTCGGGGAGTTGAAGGAGGGTTTGATTGAAAGTTGAAAATGGCTTTTTGGGTTTTTATTTTTGTTTTTTTTTGCTTAAGTATAAGCGCCCACTTACATTTAGTGGAGCAATCTAATACTAAACCCAACTTAGCTCAGCTCAGTTCAGCTCAACAGAGTCCACTCGGAACTGACTCGGGGTCTGGTTTTCAGGTCTGGGTTCGAGCAAATAAAAAGCGAAACAGAAAACGCTTTGTCAGTGGCTCCAAACTCCAAACTCAAACTCAAATTGTATTCATCCATCCAACCAACCATCCATCCATTCATCTGTTTGGGCAGCTCTTGTGAAAAATCATTATTTAATTTGCTATTTTCCATGCTCTTTATTCTTGCTATTCGTCTTCTCATATTTGTTATTGTTGTTGCCAAAGAAAATGTGCCAATGTTATTATCTTTAGATGCTTACTAATATTTGCACTAATTATAGACACTGACTAGAGTTATATATGTAGATGTCGATTGCCTCATTTATTCATTTGAATTATGCAATAATGAGAGAGAAACAGAAATAGAGAGAGAGGTACAAAGAGGAAAAGAGACAAGAGAAAAGAGAGTAGAAAGTAGCTGGCAAAAAGCAAATAAATAAAATATTTATGCTAATTTATTTATACAATAATACAAAATTCGCTTTCAGTGTGCGAATTCATTTTGACTTTATTTAATTAGTGTCTGTTTGCACCTCATTGCAGTCTACAAATGCCACGCCCCTCTTCCCAGCTCCCATCTCCACCTCCAACCTCTCTTTATATTTTCGTGTGCCTGGCAAAGTTTTCATTTCTGTTTTCCGTTGTTGTTTTTCTTCTACTCATTCACTTTTGTTTTTAGACGTGTTAATTATGCGCCAGTTTCTGATTTCTTTTTAGGCGAATTCAGACGAAATGCAGTCTAAACAAACTTTAGCAATTTGTGTGTCGAGTCTATAAGGAAAACTCAAAGTTTTCCACACTCGTTATACAATATGCGCAATTTATGTCATTTTCTTTAAAGTATCTCATCAATTAAGGTTTAAGACAACAGATTTTTCCAAGAATTGGCCTGATTTCTGTTTTATTTATATTTAATCTTATTATATAAAGTGTTCCTATAGAAATTGTGTCATTTCATTGGAAAAGTCTCATAAATTACTGATAAAATGCAATCTATTATTATTCTGTTTTATTAGAGAAATTCAGACTTTTCCAGACATTTTCCAAACTCGGAGCTATTTGAGATATTTTAATATTTCTTTTAAGAATTTGTGTCATTCACTTTGATGTGGCAAAGCTTCATCAATTACTCTGCACGTTGCCGTTTCCCACAGCTTTAGTTGCTTTGCATATTTCCCTTTGCCGTTTGCCCTTTGCCATCTGTTTTTCCCCCCCGCCACGCCACAAGTTCTAAGTACTCGCTGTACTTTTGTGTTGTATTGTCGAATGATTTCTGAGCTGAATTGTAAAGAGAATTCAGAATTGCAGAGACCCCATGTCGAAGTGGCAACGACCTCCCAGACGCCAACAACAACAAAGATGCCGCTGGCAACGTGTGGCAGCAACTCTGCGTGTTGCACCAACAAGAACAACAATAACAACAAGATGATTGATTAACGTCAAATTAGCATCACAGCAAGTAACAACATTGAATTACAATACTTTAATATACAGATACAAAAACAGATACAGATACAGATACAGATACAGATACAGATACAGATACAGATGCAGATACAGATACAGATACAGATACAGATACATATAGATTGCAAATGAGGCTGAACTAAATGCAATACATTGGAAATTGAAGATTCAATTAATTGAATGATGGGTTAGGGCGGTGGGAAGGGTTGTTAATTACGGGTGATACTTGCATTGGGTAATCAAATCATCAACTAATTGCGCAGTTGTTATTTTGCCATAGAAGTACATACAAATATCGAGTATATATATACTTACTTGGACTTGTATGAATAGAAGCTACTTATAAACTTGTCTATTCTGTCTGTCTGTTTTCGTTGTCTACCTCAAAAGTAGTTCAGGGGCAGCTTACAATTAGTAAACAAGTATATCAGAAACAGCAGCTCAGAGAATCAGCAAACAGACAGTAAGTCAGTCAGTCAGACAGTTAGTCAGTCAGTTATTCAGTCAGTCAATCAGTCAATCAGTCAATCAGCATTAACATTAACGGCCAGCTGCATTTTTAATTTATAATTAATTAATTGCAATTTGTAATTTGCCAACATTGACACAGTTTTTCGCGCCGTTTAATAAAGTACAAGCAAATAAAATATATACATACATACATATATGTACATACAAAAAAGAAACTTTCCATTTTGCTGCAACAGTTTTTCATTTAAATGATGGCTTTTCCGGCTGTCAGCGTCACATTCACAAGAGACTGCACAATTTTCAATTGATTAAGCAATTTCATAGTTTGCCCAACAACAACAACAACAATAACAACAACAATTACAGCAGCAACAATAAAAGCGAATGCCAAAGTTGTTGTCAAGCTCATTTCGATAAGCACTTTTTCAAAAAGATTGATTAAAATTTCGTTCCACTCTCAGTAAATGTTAATGAAAGAAATAACAACAAACGAAGGGTCGTAAAAGTCGTCCATAAACTTTCAACAGTTGCCCCTCAACAATTAACCAAAGTTTTATATATACGTTTAGGAATATAAAGATTTTAAGACTTTTGCACTAATCAGAGTTATAAATGACCAAACACCACAGTCTGCATCAATTTCGTTTTATTTCATTTCATTTATTGCGGAAATCCCCATAAGATCTCAAAACTCGATTTATTGTTGTTCAGCGAAAAACTTAATTATAGCAAATAATAAAACTCAAATTGCACGTTGGTTAAATTGAAAAGCTAACTCTAAATTGTATTTTTAATTTTAACTAGTTAATATACTTATTAACAAATGTTGAACTGAAATTGAAAAGTGCGATTAACAAAGCTGTTTTTGTAATGTGCCAATGACACTAGCTGAAAGTTTGCGGTATAAGCAAATACTAGATTTGTAATAAATATTATATATTTATAATTTAAGCATTAAATATTAGATTAAATATCCCTAAGCAATGATCACTTGGCTCTATTGCTTTTTTCTGCGAGGAAGTATTGCGTTGAGAAAGATAGAAACCATTTAAAATTTACAATGACACTAGCTGAAAGGGTGTAGTATGAGATTTATCTAGATTGATATAATTTCTATGCATATACTTTTTAAATATTACATTGAGTCTCTCCAATGACTTATGTCTCTTCTATGGTTTTCTTTCTGAGGGAAAGTCCTGAATTCAGACAATTAAGACAGACAGAATAGTCTTAAAATTTTCATTGACACTTTAGGTCAACTATAGATGTTCTTACTATATAATTTGAATAATGATTCATAACAGCACTCTTTTTAAACATCAGTAAGCTATAAGACTCTATTTGGTTAGTTTTTCTTCTTTGGTTCTGTTTGTTTCATACTCTTCTTTTATTTCTGATGCTTTGTCGTTGACCGATTTACCTTTTGCTTTGCTATTTTGCTATTTTGCATACTCATTTCCGTCGAGCTCGAGCTCTGTGCGATGCGCTAAAAAGATCTTATTTATCATGACATGACATGACAGCTGATGAAACATTAAAGCCGCGGCCCCTGAACTCCCCAACTACCAACTCATAACCCCCTCGTGATACCACAGCTCACATGGCTCAAAGATAGATCAAGTTAACAAGAGAGTCAGGTCTCAGGTAGTACACTTTTCTTTGACACAATAACAGAGATAGAAATAGGAAGAAATAGATTTATACATATATATATATATAGAGAGAGAGGGAGAGAATTGTGTACTTTTAATGGCGCATCATAAAAATCCTCAAAATCCTCGGGCGACAACATCAAATTATGAAACATAAATTTCCGGCCATAGCCGGTTTGCCTTTTATGCACGTAATTTTCCAACAATTTATCATTCGGTTGCTTAAATTGCTTCGATGACACAAAAGTGGGCAACGTCCCATTGGATTTTGGGGGTTTGGGTTCAAGTCTGCTTCTTATTGAAGTTGAGGTTGGGGGGTTGGGGCTGGGACGCAGCTGCTTGCCTATAAATATTTCGGCGTCTAATTGTTTGGCAAGCCCCGAGCTCAGAAAGTGTACTCCTCGTTCCCTCATCTATCCCCTAAAGGGGTTGTCAACACACACACACAGAAGAGTCTGTGGCCATAAAGAAAATGCTGCCTCTGTCCGTATCCTTAAACGAGTCTCTTTCCCTTCCTCCCTCTCCCTCCCTCTCTCTTTGTCACTTTTCACTCGTGTCTATAGCTGCGTCTCCGCCTCCGTCTGTATCTGTGTCCTAATGAATTTACGCACACACGTCGTTTCTGTCGTCATTCTTGCACTGTGGGATGTATGCATAAATTAGCAGTCAAAAAATGCAACCGGAAATGACTTAATTTTAGCATTTAAAGTTCGACTTTGATTCAGCTATTACTCTTTATTTCAACAACTGATATCGAAACTAATTTTGTATGTTGGTAATTTAAATGTTTTATTTGTCGATTCTCTTAATTGCGTGCTCATTTAATTATTTATAAACCTCTTCAAGCATATAACAGCAATTTGTATAAACTTTTAAATTCATTTATAAGTAGCACTAGCTATTATATTTTGACAAGTCTGGAATTTAAGCTCGGAACTTCAATGTGATTTAAAGAACTTAGCTACCAAGGTTGACATTATCAAATAATTGTCTGCAATTAAACTACAATTTTGCTATCTTTAAAGAAATCTTTGAATGAATGATAACATCAGAGAATTCATAATTGTTTTATTGTTCATATATTTTAGTTATTGTCAGAATTTGTGAATGGATTTTTGAGCATTGCTTGTTCGGTCTATCCCACTGTATAGTGTCGTCGTCTTTTAATGCTGTTCCTGCAGCGTCTGCGTCGCATAAATTGTCCTTGCTCCTTTTTTCTTGTATGTTGGCTGGCAAATGCGCAAAATATTCTACGCTTTTGGCCATCCGCATACGCATCCTCCTTCATTTCTGAGCTCCAGCTTCAGCTTCAGTTCATCTTCATTCTCATCCTCGTTCGTTTCAGTTGCTCAGTCGCATCGTCATTATCTGGTCGTCTGGCCTTCTGTCTGTCTGCCTGTTTTATTGTGTTCAGTGCGCAAATTTTGGTCTTTTGGCTCATAAATCAAAAACATTACAACAATTGTCGCACACTCGCTGCGCTTTTGTTGCCTTTTCGCCTTTCGCCTTTCGCTTTTCACGTTGCCACTACCAATTTGCACGCGCCACGAAACAAAACAGCTGCCAGTCGGTCCTGTTCCTGTTTCTAGTCCTTTTGCCTGGTCCTTTTCCTAGTCTTGGCAAGTGTCCTTGCTGCCCACCTGCTCTTTTAGCAAAATGGCAAAACTATTCTCATTTCTGTTGAAAATTGTTAGCCAAAAATGTTTTAGCCAGCTGCAGAAACTGAAAACTAACAAAAGAAATTGTTTATTCCTTTTTATTTGCAGATCCCCCTCGGAGCGTTCCGGAAAGGGCTGTTGTGGCCAATGGTTTGCTGGACCACCGCTTCGCGCCCTTATTGCTGTTGTCGCCCTTGGGGGCGTGGCCTGCGCCCTAGGCGGTGCTGCTTTGGGGGCCACAGGCTTGGCTGGACCACCAAACTCTCATCTGACGGCTGCTCTTCTAATGATTGGTAAGTAAAGAGTATTCCACAATCTACTACAAACGCAAATACATTACATCATAAATACATATGTATGTATGTATGTATGTGAATGTATGAACTCATTCATTTATGGGCAAAAGTCGAACAATTGATGAGGCCACAAAAATGGCATTAAAATGTCTCGTCGTCGTCTTTTTTTTTCACGATGTTTACACAAGTCGCACATTTGTTGCCATTACTTATATGTGAGTTTGTTTTTATTGTTGTTGAATGTCTGTTTGCCTCATACAACAATTTCTACAATTATAACAGCCTTTGTTGCTGTTATTTTGTTTTGTTTTCCCCTTCTTTCCCCTTCTTTTCTCTGGGCAAAAAGGCGTCTGCCTGACCCAGTTCGGAGAACAAACAAATTTGTAAAGACACAAAATGTGTCAATATTGTCAGAGCATTTAGTTCCGGTTACGAGTTTTATCAGCTATATAATAGTGGTATATATATAGACCAATAGATAGTAAATAACTTTATTGACTAGCTGTGGGTGTAGTCGAAACATTTAGACGAATCAGTTTGAGCATTATGTAAACACAAAACTGAAGGCAGAAATGTGTAAACTTTGCTGAAAAGAATTTTACACTGTAGATAAATAGACTACAATGACATTAGCTAATTTAAAGACTGACTAAAAAGTATAGCTTTTAAATGTGTAGCCAAACTGGTACTGAATCTATTTCTATTTAGTTCTTATCTATGCTGGGGAAATAATTTAACTTCAAAGCAAGAACTCAAATTAAACTAACAAATTTTAAATGAATAAACAAAATTTCTCAGCAATCAATGTTTATTGTATTGCAGTGATTTATTTATTTAATTACCGGCAACTAACAGCAGTCAACCCATAACTATTTTCAATTTAATATAGATTTACGAAGTCTGATCTAAACTTAACAAGTATAATAAATGAAATAAAATCAACTTAATATAGTTTAAAATGAGTAAATAAATTTACAAATTTGCATTTCAGTTTTAATTAATTGAATTACACTTTTGTTTCATAAAATAATAAAACATAAATATTCTGAATTTGCACATTTAGAAGTTTTAACTGTGAACTAAAACCAAATTCAAATAATCACAAAGAAGACCTGAGCTTTATTTAAGCTTTAACATATAAATTTGTTAGCTTTTCTGAATTATAAAATAATATCAATTTGTTAAAAATGTTTAGCTGTGAATATTTGCAAGCAACTTCTTGTATAACTTATCAAGAGTTTAATTTAAGTGAAATTCAACAGGTTAAATTGTTATTTTCTTTTAATTAGCTGATAGTTGATATTAATCTTGGGAATAAATTTAATTTGATTAAAGGTTAAGCTACGAATATTTGCAAGCACTTCTAGTACAATTTTTCACGAGCTACTAAACTTCATTCATGAGTCATTCATTTGATTCTCTTTCGCTTTCTGCGCAAAGTTCAAAAAACAGCTGTCGAGTCACGTAACTCTACAAATACAAGTACAGTGGGGCCAAGTGCACACACACACACACACACACACACACACACACACACACACACGTTGACGTCTCGTTTCTCCGGCTCAAGTTCCGTCTTTTAAGTCTCCGACTGGGTTTAAGTTGAAGTCTGGGGTTGGGTTTGGGTTTGGGTTTAGGTTTGGGGGTCTGGGCATTACTTATGTATATATGTTGGGTCTAATCAATTGCCGGTCGCTTTTAGTTGGGACACTCGAAGCGTGACATTGCGCCATTTTCTGGCGGCAATTACCAAAAATTGTTGAGTTGTAACACTGAGTTTTACATAATTTAATGGCAATCGAGTCAGAGTCGGAACTAAGACGGGGTCTGTGTGCATATGTCGCTTATTTATAATGGAGGTCTTTCATCGTCAACGTACTCATAATAAACGCACAAATTGCAGTGTTTTTTTCTTCTGCCTCTCTTCATTTTCTTTTTCGAAGCGTAAATTGCTCATGAAAATGAGCAACAACAACTAGAAAACGACGACAATTTTGCGCTAATAAAATTGTAGCTAGCTTTAATCAGCTGCCGGGGCAGTTAGAGGCAGCTTGAGGTAGTTTGAGGCAGCTTGAGGTAGCTCTGGGGGTCTCAGATGATGCCACGCTTCACTGCCACTGCCATGCTGCCACAGCCACAGCTATTGACTGTGCCACATGCAGCTGTCAGTTGTCAAAAGGAAAGCCTCGACCTGCCTGGCAAAAGTGAAAGTGGATGCTGAGACTCACTTTTGCAGTCTGGGAGTGAGAGACCCAAACTGAGACTAGCTGGAGGAGCGACCCCAACCAGAGCCTACAATTGCTTTAAGTGGACTGGTAATTGTGTGCCACGCCCACACAACGTTTGACGTCTAATTAAATTTTACAACACAATCACAATGGCAAATAGCAAAAGTAGCAAAAGTAGCAAAAGCAAATGATTGGGCGGGCATTTTCAAAAACCGTTTGTAATTTTGGTTTTCAGTGTTGTCCAAGCAGCTATTTTCTGTCAAATTTAGCTATTTTGTGCAACGCAGAAGGAAACCCATAGAAAAATTCTGTATATTTCTTAACTATGTTGTTTTATTGTCACATTTTTTTAATTTAACAATAATTTATAAAGAATTTCAGCTAGCCATATAACTGTTTTTGTGAAATGCTATTACATATGTTCAAAAACATCATAACAATTAAGTTGATTTCACATATTCATAGTTAACTTTGAGAGCATACAAAGTATAAATACAAATTTATGAAAATATGTTATTAAAAATGGAAAAATATAATTTTTTCTATAAAAAACTTAACATTTTTTGACCTTTTTCCATCAAAAAAAGCCAAATTAAATTCAAATTTATAGCATGAAAAAAAGTGAGCTTGTTTTTCAGATTTTTCGAATAAAAATTGCGCTTTTTTCGACTTTGTGCCCGCCAGAAAAATGTATTTTTTGTTACTTTTAAGTTGGTAACACTGTTGTTTTTTACACTGCTCTGACATTGTCGCTATATCTCACTCTTCCTCTCTGTCTCTCTCTCTCTGTCTCGCTCTAGGCGTTGGCGTTGTGCTGGTCACTGTGAGCGGAGCCGCCTGGCGGATGACAGCACCTGGTGGCCAAAGCTGCCTCGGACTCGGCACCAGCGTCGATTTGGCCCGCTGCGGACGTCGGCCCTGTACTCGAGGTGGAGGTGCACCCCATGGTCTGCTCTATCCCGAGTTTCAGCATCGACCACCGCCTCCTTCCTACCAGGCCAGCATGCAGGAGTACCGTCTGAGGTGAGTAAACCCTACACATATGTAAGCACATAAGAGAGTGTGATGCATGTGTGTGAGTGTGTGCATGTTTTGTGTAAAGTACGCAGGACAACTGCGGACATGCTCGGCTAACCACATCCGTTCGCATGTCCTTGCGCAATTAATGGCATTATGTAATTATGCACTGGCTGAAAATGCTATTTTTTTACTCTTGTGCATTGCATTTCAAAGGCGCATATATCCTTGCAGAGAGTTTCAGCTTGTGTATGAAGTTTGTATTTGGCTTACAGTAAGGAACAAGTTAAACAATTCTATTTGAATAGTATTAAATCACGTAAACAATTGGAATTTCTTTTATTTTTGTTAAATTAAATATGTCAACACTATATTATAAGATAGGTAGGCTAATCAATTTTTAAATTCAATAATTTATTTCCGTGAGCATTGCTTGAATTTATAAACACAACATTGTAGCACTAAGGATTTAAAAAAAAAAAACATATAATTAAATAAAAATAGTACTGAAAGATATTGTAATAAACAAAAAGATACATAAGTTTGAATATAAAAAAGAATCAATTTTTTTTCTATTTTCTCAATCTATTTGTAATTTCAGAGATAAGTACTTTGTGACTGTCACAATATTAGTAATCGGCATCACTATTACATATTTCTTGATATTAAAATTTATCGATAAATCGTGATAAAGCTATACCGATTGTAGGAAGCCAGACAAAGGCATTTACATAAGCATATGAATAGATGGCAGCACTGCAATTAGAGCCTCATTAAAATCATCAACTGTCAGTTGAATTTAATGATAATTATTCAATGAACATGAGAAAATAGCTTTGCATAAATTAGAGATGTGGAATTTCATTAGGAGATTATCTTTTTGGCATTACACAGTTATAGTGTTGCCAAGATATCAACAGATCATCTAGATATGACTAACTGTCTCAACTCTTGTTTGTAAAAGTTACTAGTCATATTGTAAGGGTATCAGACTGTCGTTAGTTATAGAAATTACACACTTTATATACTTTTTTCTCTTGGCATTGCCTGTCGCATGGCATTAACAACAACAATAACAACAATTATAATAATTACAACTCTTCATTTTTTATACTTTTTGTTGCAGACTTTTGCTTTTGGACCGCGATCGTCAGAATGGAGTTGTGCGTGGAAATTCACCACCGCCCACATATCGATCTCATGCCGGCAGTCTGCTGAGGTAAGTGTTTACTTCCGTTCGTGTTACCTTTCTTCCTTCCGTCTCCCCCTACCCTTCCCCTTTCCCCTACCATTAAACACCCTGCACGGAATTTTCCCCGACTTTCTTCTATCGTGAGTTATTTGTAAAGTTTGGTGCTGCAACCACAAAATGTTTACAACGCACAGTTCGAGTTTGGCATGAAAATGAGGAGCTAAAGCAGATAGGCTGGGTGGAATGGAGAATGGAGGAGGAAAGAGGGGATAGCAGGGTTGTTTCAGGGTTGCAGCATCAGCTGAAGCGTTGGCGGTTTGGCTTTGTGCGGTTTTTTGGGGGGTGTTAACATTGACACATCGCTTGGGGTTGCCCCACAAAACTTTTGGAAATTTTTTAATGTGGCAACAACCAAAAACTTTAGACGCCTGTCAATGGTTTTATTTGTTCTTGACTTTGGCTCTCTCTATATATATATATATATTTATTTTTTGGCTTATAAATGATTTTTGTTGATTTCGATTTGTGAAAGGGAAGGCGTCAGAGAGGAATTTGCAACTTAATTGAATTGAGCACCAGGCGAGTACTTCAAACAGGCGCCCAAATGGCAAACAATTTAAATAGGCAACAATCCGATTGTCGGCCACTCAAGTGCCAGGAGACTGGACAGACAGACAGACGGCAGCCATCGGACCATGAGACCCATGGACCCATCCAGCTTTCCACACAGGACATTGTACAGACAGGGAGCAAATTGAAACAATTGAAATGACAACGAAACGAGGCGCCACAGTAATCACAATTGAGTGGGAGTATCCCTATCTCCCGCCTCCCTTCCTCCCTTCCTTCTTGTCCTTTGCCAGGACTTTGGGTGTTTGGGAGAGTCAGGATAATTGCCGCTTTGATCGCATAATGGCCACTAATTAGAAAAGTTTACTTTTTATTGCGTTACAAAAATAGAGACCGTAAATTTCCGCTCTGCTAAAGACGCAAAATACTCAAATACTCAAAAAAGTATGCTGGCATGGGTACTCGGGTACTCATGAATGTATTCACCAAACAAATGCAAATTTATGGCAAATTAATTTGCTTGTAAAGACACACAAGGCCACATGCACTTAAATATTTATGCCATATAATGGAAATGAAATGAAAAGCCAACAACAAATGAAACCACAACACAAAACAACAACAACAACAACAGTGGCAGCTTTAGCTGTCCAGGAAAAGCGTCGAGAAGTGGAAAACAATTGAAAATGCTGTAGGCAACGTCTTGCTCGACTTGAAGATAAACACAAATTTCCACACATTTTCACATATTTTCTTGCAGGCAGCTGCTAAAGTTAAAAGCCTTAAAGCATGCTGTGTTTATTGTTGCGGGAATTGTTAAAGTAACTGACTGCTGAGCGTATATACCCGCTATGGGCTTAGCGCAGGGTGTAGAAAAAAGTGTCAGAGAAGAATGTCAGAAAAGCAAAAACTTATGCAAAGTGTGTGGCAAATCTTGTATTTGTGTGAGTGTTTGAGTGTGTGATGGCATATTCAAATAATGTAAGAACTAACAAAGAAATCTGTGAAATTTTGCAAAATATTTACATACACACACACACACACACACACACACACGCACACACATACACGCGCGCACGCACTTGACGAGACTTTCTGTTGCATAACAAGCAGGCGAGTGTTAAAAGGCAATCTGTGAAAGGCAGGCCAGGACAAAAACAAGGATTAAAGCCAGGACACAGTGGAGAGAAACAGCAACCAACAACAACAACAACAATTCCGTTGCGAAGCTGTTAGCCAAGTCAATTAAACAAACAAAGACGAGGCCCAAGTGCCGTCTGCTGACTGCCGAGTGCCTGTGAAAATAGCCTATTATGCCAGAGAAAGATAGACATATAGAGTGTGAAAGAGAGAGGGAGCGAAAAATGCCTGTTCCTGTGCAGCTGAGTTAGTTTTCCTGTTTCCTATTGCATTGAATCTTTGTCGGGAACAATTAAATGCAATTTTACATACTTCAAATTGCTTTATACAATTTTGAAATTTGAATTTTTGCATCTGAAGAATATATCCCTAGATGTATGTGTGTGTGTGTGTGTGTGTGTGTGTGTGACTTTGTTGACTGAAGTGTGAAGTCTGTAGGATTTACTTGCAGTCAGTCAGTTTGAATGGCAACAATTGCCCAAGCGCCTTTTGTTATTTAAATTGACAAAGTCGAATGCAGATAAAACGGAATCACCTACCTACAAGATACACAGATACAGATACAGATACAGATACAGATACAAACACACATATGCAAGATACACACTCGTAGATACATAGATAGTTGACTGGGTATGCAAATTTGTGCATTGACTTTGTCTCATGTCAGCCACAGTGCAAATAATTCATTCACTTGATGTTTATCTCAATCCAATTCTCTTCCCAATCTTAAACTTTGTTTTCATCATTATCTTATATTCTATTTCTTGCAGAGCTCCGTTGACCACATTACGCTCAGGCATCGGAAGCGGAGGAGGAACCATTAGCAGTAGCATGGGAGGTTCAGAGTACAGTCTGCCCCCGAGTTATCGGTCCAGGAACGCCACGCCCGCCTCCCTAACGCTAAGTAGTGAACGGACCATTGAGACGGCTCCTTCGGGTCGGCTGTTGGCCAATGAGGATTTGCCGGAACTTTCAGCAGAGCAATTGCCCGACTACAGTGCACTGCAGTCGAATACATTGCTTACCTCGGCCATCGTTGAAATTGAGTCGAGGAATCGCAGTCAGAGCCAGGATAATTCAGCCAAGAGTCCAACGACAACAACAACCACAACGACGACGACAAAGGCCAAAGACCTGGTGACCATTGTGACCATATCACAGGCCAACAGTGGCAACAACAACAGCCAGGTGCAACCAGGTGGAAGGGCGCAGACACAGGTGCCAACTCAATTACCTGGACAGGCCAGTGCACTCGATCAGATCGATATATTGGCCCATTTGTAGCCCCCCTGTGCTCTGAGAAAACCGAAGCTGAAATCAAGCGGAAAACATGGCGAACAATCCGAAAAGTCTCGGCTGTTTTTCAGTGCTCAGTTTTCTTAAACATTTATTTTTTTTTTGTTTGTTACTCTTAAACACTCGTTAACCCAAAGGTATTTATTTGTACGATACGAAAAACTAAAACTCTGCTCCTACATGAATATATATATATATACATATATCTAGATATAACACTGTATCTATTCATAAGCGGCATTTAGATAGTAAGATATGTTTGTTGTACTTGAATGTGTTGAATTTATTTTTGTAAGCATAAGAAATGCGCTACGTATCTATTACAAACTATCATTAACATACGAGTATTATAATATTCCAAAAAAAAAAAAAAAAAAACAAAACGAAAAAACATGTAAAATGAAAGTTAAAGAAAAGCGCAGAAAACCCCAGGAATTCTGATTTGTAAATAACAATTTTGAGTGCATTTCTAGCATGCGTTAAGTGTAGATTTTCCCCATCCCAAAACGAACCCAAATCTCGCATATATAGTACCCATATATAGCTATACAGCTGCGTACTATATATGTATTTATATATATAGACATATATGAACTCTGTGTAAATTCGCAACGGAACGCTACGGTGACAAATTTTGCGCGCATTTTCGAATAACGAATCAAACGGAAACTGAAACTGATTTCTGAATGCGTTTCAAACAAAACAAAATAAATGAATAGATAAAAAAATGTAGAAAGAAAAACAAAGTAAACAAGTCTTTTCCGGTTTTCGCTTTCGAATTAATTCCACTAAAATATGCACAGTTAATCTATTCGAATCGTTAAGGTCGAATGCAAAAAGTACTGGTATGTTTTATTTATTTTGATGGAATTAATGCGAAAGAGAAACTAGGAATGGACATGTGAAAACTAATTACGAATAAATTGAAGTTGCATACGCAAATCAAATGCATATGTTATCATTATGAAATACTGATACGGATACAGATCGTGCATAAGTACAATACAAAAAATATAAATATAAAGAAAAAATATATATAGATATATAGAATTACTTAAAACTAACTTAAAGTCCTCTGTTTAATGTGCAAGGCTAAATAAACTAAAAAGCAAACATCTGCAAAAATGTAATGTTGAAAAATGCTACGAAAACCACAAATTGTTTTTTCTTTCCGCCTGCCAGCGTTCAGCAACAAAAGGGCGTAACCTCCTCTCACACTCACACCCACAAACAATTCACTAACACACACACATACTCGTATAGTCGTATATCCTGCTTAATCTAGCGTAAATTTGTATTGGCCGAAAGGCCTTGATAGTCAGAGGCACAGTAAGTGGTCCAGCGATTAACACCCCCTGACACCGCAAAAATGTGGAGTGAACACAAAAATTGACACCTTATTCCATTTGAGGAAAGCGGGGAAAATAGAAGGAAAAGTATTCTGCACCGAACAGTTTGTATATCGCTACGAAAAATGCCAAATGAAAACAACAAAAATTGGTTAAGCATGAAATTGCTCCTGGCTCTTAAAATGGTGCGTGTGTGTGTGTTTGCTCTTAGCTGTAAAGCAAAAGCTGTTGCGTACTTTTCGGCTGTCAACGAAATACGTGAGGGCAGCTAACCGGAAGCCTCAAACGATTATGACATTATGTTCCCCGCATCAACAAAATTTGTGCAACACACGTTCACAAGGACTCTCGCATTGTGCGAGTTCTTCTCAAAGAACAATGTAGATAAATTTACCGAAGGATGGATATATGGCCGAGTTAGAGCTTATTTTCTTTAAAGGATAACACATTTTATTGATCTTTTGCTCATATCTTGACCATATCCTGCAGGATCTCAAATTTTTTGAGATGCCGATCGATAGATATTGTCCTTGCGAATCGAACGAGACATGTCCTGTCAAAATGCGCAAGGATATGACTGAGATAGAGCTAATTTTCGGGCAAAAACTTGGTATAAAAACAGAAAATCCGCCATATCTCCGTCATTTAAAGGACGATTTTGATGTCCTTTGGCAGTCACACTACCTTTTTTCTTCCGAATCAGAATATGTCATCAAAAGGACGAAAATCCTTGAAACAGCCAAAATGGCATCCTTAGAGATCATGCAACTTCGCTATATCCTTGCGTATCCTGACGAGTCCTATGTCAAAAAAAGCGCCCCAATCAGGACAACAAACTGACGAAGGGATATCAAAAAAGTCCTTCAAATGGCGGAGATATAGCTGTTTTTCTAAAAAACGGTTCGCTGAAAAGTGGCGCCATCCATGGTTTGTTATCGGAACTATAGTTTTCCTAAAAGTATGCCACAAATATTTTATGGCATGTACATATAGTTTTTGCTATTTTTAAATATGCTAAAAAATTTGTTGTTGTTGGTGTCGAATGTTGGGCGTGTACGTGCGTAACTGCACCTAAAAACCAAAAATTATTGATGTTTTGCTCATATCTTGACCATATCCTGCAGGATCTCAAATTTTTTGATGCCGATCGATAGATATCGTCCTTGCGAATCGAACGAGACATGTCCTGTCAAAATGCGCAAGGATATGACTGAGATAGAGCTAATTTTCGGGCAAAAACTTGGTATAAAAACAGAAAATCCGCCATATCTCCGTCATTTAAAGGACGATTCTGATGTCCTTTGGCAGTCACACTACCTTTTTTCTTCCGAATCAGAATATGTCATCAAAAGGACGAAAATCCTTGAAACAGCCAAAATGGCATCCTTAGAGATCATGCAACTTCGCTATATCCTTGCGTATCCTGACGAGTCCTATGTCAAAAAAAGCGCCTCAATCAGGACTACAAACTGACGAAGGGATATCAAAAAAGTCCTTCAAATGGCGGAGATATAGCGGTTTTTCTAAAAAACGGTTCGCTGAAAAGTGGCGCCATCCATGGTTCATTGTCGGAACTATAGTTTTCCTTAAAGTATGCCACAAATATTATTAGACATTTTCGATGCATATTTTCGCAGACTTTACAATCCCAATTAAAAACGGCAATTAAACGCGAAAAAGATTTCGAAATTTATTGATTTTTTGATTTGGAGCAAAGTACAATCAATTACAGATGTCTCTCGATAAGGTTTACAACATAAAATTTAAAGTAGCATTTAAATTAAATTTGTAGCTTAATAATTTACGATTGCAACGAATTGATTTTATATGAATTTTGATAATTTGATAAAGCATTTCATAAATTTGTACTGCTGACAACCAGATTTCCTTAGCAATGACTACGTTCCGATTAGATGCGGATGCGGATTCGGTTAATGTTGGAAATTTAGGCGATTTGAAATCTCTTCGCGCGGTTTGTTAGTTGGTTTGTCAACAGCATCGATTTTACACTTTAACTAAATAACTTTTGTGAAAATACATATAATAATAATAAGTAATAGGTGTAGTGAGTGTGTGTGTATTTTCTTGTAGATAACTCGGTTATATGATATGATGAATAAATAATATAATCGTAGGTAGATTGACAGATACAATTATTAATGTCGTTCTGTGTTCCGTATTCTCCTTTTTTGCGCTGTGATAGCTTAATCGATTTCGTGTCGTTTTGTAGTTTTCTGTATCTCTTTGTGTTTGTGTGTTCACTCATTCATTTAAAATTAGGATAACATTTGTGTGCACAATTCAAAATTAAATAAAATATATTAAATAAACAAAAAGGGCATCCTTTAGTTTGATAATTGCAATAAGTATGTAATAAGCTAAGCGATTTCATTAATTAAAGAGTCTCGCTTAAGAACTGTTAATCGCTGTCTCTAAATTGATTTCTGATTTGAATTGTTGTTTGTTTGTTGTTAGTGTGCGTAATCCCTGAAGTCCATAGTCGAGCCATATTCGATCTATACTGATCCTGTGGTGGCCTTAACGCGCATGATTCTTGCAGAAGGGACGACCGCCCTTGTTGTAGAAGCTCTGACCCTCCAGGTTTTGTTTGCAGAACTGTCGAAAAAGAGAGTTGAAGTTAACCAAGTTCCATTATGAATTATTTGAGTGTACTCACAGTGCAATTGAAGCATTGGCTATGATAGTTATGGTTAAGTGCCTCCACCCATCTATCTCCGGCCTCAACGGGGAAGCCACAAGCGTAGCACTTTGTGGTAAAGAGTTCATTCCAATCGGCCTCGCAGTATGCATTGCCATCCTCTAGGAAGAAGGGCGTGTTGCCAAAGATCTTGCCACACTGGCCGCAAGTGAAGCACTCGGGATGGAAGTGCTTGCCAATGGCATTAAGGCAATCACCCTACAAAAAAAAGAGTATTTACATGGAATAAGGGAACAATACTATTGTGCGTACATTATTTCTAACCAATAAATACAAATTAGGAACTTAGCTAATGCAATTACATACCTTGATCTTGCCAGCGCACTTGCTGCAGGTGGGCGCCAGATACTTCTCAAAGCAATACTCGCAATAGAGATCGCCCTTCTCCTCAACGAAACCAATGTCCTGCAGGGGACGGCGGCAGTTGCCGTTCACGCAAATGAAATGATCGGGACACCAGATGCGACCCAGAGCCGTAATGAAGGGTCCTCTGCAAATGTCAAAGCAAAAGTACATTAAGAAATGTTTAAAAAAATAATAAAATTAGTGTAAATTCAATGGAAACGAGAACAAAGGAAGACTGAGGCGCAGGCAAGCTACTTACGAGGTGATCTCCTTGTTACACTGACAGCAAATCGGACGCTTACCATCCTTGAGCAACTGACTTACGGCCTTCTCGTTCTCCTCGGACATTGGACCCTGGGCATCTGCCTGGGGACCCAAGGCCTTGACACATACACTAAAGCTGGGCGTATTTGTCTGACTATTGTTGCTGATCGTACTATTGTTATTGTTAAGGTTGTTGTTGTTGCTGTTGTTGTCAACGGCTGGAGAGCTTGGCTTTGGTTCGATATACGAGCGACGATCGGCTCGTGTGGCATGTGTGCCACCTGTGCGTCTCAGATTGTTGCGGAATGCCACAGGCTCGGGAGCCTGTTGCTCTGTCGTCATCTTGCCACTATCACAAATATCAAGTATCTTGCTCATCGGATGCTGTGCCGGCAACTCAGCTTGCAACGTCTGTTCCACACGTGCCACCTGAGGCTGAGCCTGTTGCTTCTGTAGCTGCTGCTGTTGCTGTTGCTTCTGTTGTTGCAACTGAGGCACGGCGACAACTGTTTGCAATGCCACAGGCTGTGTGGGATCAATGTGTTTGAAATCCTCTAGATCCAAGCGTTTTCTCACAATCATTGGACTCTTTGAGAGATTGGAGCTGCTGTTGCTACGCAGACTCAGTGTACTCCCAGCATGAGAGGGCGTGCCACTTGCATTCCCAGCCAAACGTGCCTCCAACATATTGGATATGATCTTGCCTGCCTCCTGCATAAAGGCATTTGTCTGTTCACCCATATTGATGCGTCCAATGGACTCGGTCAACATGGCTGTGGCATCTGTGTCTGTATCTGAAGTTGCACTCGAAGTTGCAGTTGCAGTTGCAGCTGCAGTTGCAACTGCATTTGATTCCTTGTCAGTTGCCTTTTGGGGGCGTGGCAGCGTGGCATTTTGATTAGCATGCAAGTTAATAGGCTTGGCAAGGGGAGCTGCAAACAAAACAAACAACGTGTTAAGACAAGGAACATGCACGGGATTAGAGCAGGATTAAATTAGTTAAGAATTAAGGATCGGCTTTGAAGATCTCATTGTCAGTTAAAGGTTGCATCTTAAAAATATATTAATTAAGTAAACAAACAACAAGTTGAAACAGAAACTGTTTGGGGATACTCTTCACTTCTTATAATTAAATTATTTCAGTTAACAAACTCAACAACAAAAGGAAATGAACAACAACAAGAATCAGGAACATTTTTTAAGGATTGTTGATGCTCTTCACCTGATCTGCACGTTGCAACTGTTGCACAATGGGATGCGTACACCGGGTCCAGCAGCCTTGTTGAGAATGCCACGTCCACGCTTAGGAGCCGATGTGGCACCAAAAGCGGCGCTCTTGCCTCCAGGACCTGTGGAACCATCAACATTTGAGTCAAGATTGCTTAAATCTGGCGGAAATACTGCAGGAGCAGGCGCAGTGGGCGTGGCAGCGGCAGAGGCAGCAGCTGTTGATTTTGGCTTAGATGGAGCTGCGATTGAAGCATTATTGGTGTTAGCCATATTGGTGTTAGCCAAATTTGCCAGCGTAGCTGCAGCTGCAGCTGTTTTATAGCCATTGCCAGTGGAGCTCGAGACTCCAGAGTGTCCTGTGCTCCTAAATCCGGCACAGGCTTGATTATTAGTCGTGGTAGTAATAGCAGAAGCTTTGGTTAGACTGGCTTGCGCCGACCTTGATGCTGATGTTGATGCTAATGTTGATTGTAATGTTGATGCTGATGATAATGCAGATGCTGCTGAGCCTAGCGATGAACTCTGAGTTCGCAACTGTTGCTGAGATGTGGACACCGCCGGAGACGCGGACTGTAAGTTCGAGGAGAAGGCGGACTTCTGCTGTTGCTGGAGGAATCCTGGTGGAGGTCCTAACAGCTTATTTGTTGTAGAAGCTGTTGTAGGAGCATAAGTGGGAGTAACCAACTCGGCTGCCGACGGATTCAATGGAAACTTGCTCTCAAAGGTAGGTGAACGCAGTTGCGGAAAGCTGCCTTCTCCCATAGTAGAAGCTCTGGCACTGATGGCCTGCGATTGACTTGTCAAGCTACTAATCTCCTGCTCCAATCCGGACAAGCGACGAGCCTGATTGGCAACATATCCTGTTTTGCCATAAGACAGACGTCGCTCCGTGGATTCTGATTGTCCCTGTGACTGCGACTGCGACTGTGACTGCGACTGTGACTGCAACTGCGACTGTGATTGCATCTGCGACTGAGTCTTGGAGCCAGTGCGAATCTCTATGGTCTTGGCACTCTGGGTACGCTCAAACTCCTCGGTTACTTTGCGCCTACGTTCAATCTGTGTGTTGCCAATCTGTGTCTTGGTCTGACTCTGCATCTGCGCCTGATGCTGCTGCTGCAACAGCGATGCTTGCTCCCGTTGCTGCACAGTGAGGTTGCCAATTTGACGTTCCGTTAGCATCTCCGGCTGCTGAGTGTAACTTTGGCTACCCGATTGCGAACTGAGCTCCGAGTGTGCCAACAATTGACCCTGATAGCTTTGACCCGTGGTTATAGAACCCGCCTGTAGACGTGGTCCAGAGACTGACAAGAGATTCGAGTCTGGCTCCTTCATGCGAGGTGCTCGTATAGCTGCCAGGGGATTAGGTGGAGGTCCTGGTGCTGGGGAGCGAGCACGATCCGGAAATGGGGAGGCAGCTCCTTGATCGTAGGCACGAGCATGTGTGGCCGAGCACTCTTCGAAACATAGCTTCTCGGGTGTCTGATAGAAGGGTATAATCGGAGCCGGCTTGTTGGTCATGAATGAAGACGGCGTGTAGGGACGCGTGGGCGTCTGTGATTGATCGGGACGCTCGAATTCATCTAGTGATTGAAAAGCCATTGTTACTGGACCCGAACGATCCTCAATGATGATTGGCACCGACGGCTGCACCGATGTTAACTTTCCCTGCTGGCCTAAAGATGCGATCGAACCTCGGGCAGCCGTGGGTGCCTGACCTGACCCGTTACCCCCAGAAACCTTTGCAATGGGTCTATGTACAGTGTCGGCCTTGGGAGCATCCACGAAAGCAAGCGGAACATTCTCGCGCAGCTCTTGGGGTTCCGGTGTGCGAATGGGACTCTGGGTGGGCAGCACTGTCCAATTGCGCTGGTACTTTGGTATGGCATCGGCCTTATGGAGGCCGGATTGTACGGCTTTGCCCTTGAGATGGCTGAGCGGGGATGGTGGCGGGAATAGAACCTCAGAGTGTTCGAGCTCCTCGGCTGTTTCCTCGATCAGCTCGTGAGCATCAATTTTGCAAGCAGGAACAGAAGCGGAAGCGGTATTTACAGTTGCCAGTTTGGAGGCAGCTGAAAAGGAGGAGCGGTTGCTCTGCGGCTGGACCTGGGAGCTGTTGATGCTGTTCGCGATGTTGGTGGACTGTTGGACTGTGGAAGAGGAGTTAGAGGATGCAGTCGCATTGGAAGCGGTAACAAGCGAGTTTGAGTTTAACAAGTTAGTTTCTGTGTGTTGTTGCTGTTGTTGTTGTTGTGTCTGCAGTTCCTCTTCCTTTTTGTGATAAAAGTCAAGTCGCTTCTGATTGCGCTGCTGTGCCTTGCAGTATTTCTGGTACTCAAGATCAGTGTGATCCTGGGACAGGGAGGCAATGGAGGCACGTGGCGTATTTGTGACTGTGTTCGAGGTGGAGGAGGAGGAAAGCGGCTCTCGGGACGGCTGGAATGCTTGCATTGCCGCAAAGGCCGATGACTTGCGATGTTGCTGTTGGTGATCCGTTGTGTAGTACTCCACAGATTCCGGTGGTTGTGGCTTTATACCCAACTCCTCCTCATGATCAAGCACCTGAAATTCATATTTTTTCAATTCCTGCTGCTTTTGCTCCTCATCAAAGCGTTGCATGGCATTCTCGGGATTCAATGGGGTATAGCCGCGATCGGGAGCCGTGCAGAGGGCATCGCACAAATTCAGATGCTCCTTGGGTGTGGGCAGGTCTATCAAATGGATGGGCACGTCCCGTTCGAAGTGACCCTCAAAGGGACGCTCAGGTGCAGTGGTCAGGGCGCTCACAAATGGACTCTTGGGACGATAATCTTCACGCAAATAGGGCTTCATATCCATGGGCGGTGGCATATAGGGCACTGTCTCCTCGGGTAGGGGCACACCCTCAGCTGCAGGTGGGGCAAAGCGCACCTCGAATTCGGGTGCCGTGGCCATGGCCTTTGTAAGGCGACTGCCAAGTGGCGGAGATTCTTTTAGGAATTCAGAGGCATAGGTATCCGGAGTAGGAGCAACTGGAGGAGGAGCGGCTACTACAGGAGGAGCTGGAGGAGCAGGAGGAGGAGCTGCTGTTGCAGCTTCCTCAGCGGCAGCTGCTGCCGCCTCAAAGTCATCGCCACAGGGTCTGGGGAACGGACACTCCACCAAATGGAAGGGCACATCCGAAGCTGTGGTCAGCACTCGAACCATGGGATTAATCCACTCCTTGGGCGAGGGATTGGGTATCTTGGAGGGTGCTGGACGTTGACGCACTGGTGCAATTTCAAACTTGATCTCAGGCGTGGGTTGGAACATGCGTTCGCTTTCGAGGATCTGGCAACGCTGCTCGATGATGAGCCCGTCTTGATCATCAGCCCAGTTGGTCACATCAGCTGCAGTCGATGCCTGCTCAGCCTCAGCGGTTGACTCAGGTATCGTCTCGAGCTCTGTGTGCAACTGTGGCAGCTCCTTGATCTCGGGCTCATCGTTGAACGCCACATGACGTGGAGCAGGAGCTGGAGCAGGAGCAGGTGCAGACACTGGACTTGGTGTCACCTCCCTTACCATATCGATGAGTTTATAGGTGCTCAAAGGTGCGGACAATGAATCCACACACTCCTGTGCACTGCGCCTACCCGAAGCATACTCCTGCACATCCTGAGCACTGCCATAATCCACTTGGTAATCCATCTCAGAGCCAGACTGCTCTGCCAGATAAGCCTGTTGCATCTGATAAGCTTGCAACTGTGCAGCATACATCCGTTGATATTCCTCGGATGTGGTTGTCGTCGTCGTTGAAGTGGAGGTGTAGCTATCCGAACTCGACTCCTGCTCCACCTGAGCCTGCAACTGCTGACGTTGGTTGCTCAGCTGTGGTGCCGAGTAGCTTTGCCATTGAGGAGCTGCCTGCTGTACGGGTTGAATCTGCTGTGGTTGCGGATCGAGTCGTGAGGTGGCACTACCTGGAGGCAACGGAGGTGCCTCTTGCACAGGATTTGCCACCACCACATGCTGCGTCTCTGGTGGTGCTATATACAATGGTGCCGCTGTTGGAGCCGCATGACTCTCATCTTGTGGCGGTGGCCAGGAGAAACTTGTGCCATGGGAACGACGACTTGCTGCCATGGCAGCCTCAACGTCCACCTCAAAGCATTCCTCCTCATACAGCGGCTGCAAGCCTTCCTCCTCCAATTCTGGAGAGGTGTGTTTATTGTGTGTGTGTTGGTTGTTGTTGGTTAGTTTTGTTTGCGGATCAACGGATCGATTTGCATTTTTGAGGGGGTTAAAGGGCAAATATAAGAGCAGAAAGAAATAAAATGCATACGCTTGTTAGTCGTTGGCACTTGGCAAAGCGGCGTCGTAGGCGAAGGCGAAGGTGAAGTGAAAATTATAGCAAAGACGAAACGAAACGAAGCGGAACGGAGCGAAGCGAATATCAGAAGGCGGCGCAAACAACAACAAAACTAAGCAGGGCTAAAACTAACTACAGATGGCAGCCCTTTTCAAATCAGTTGCAACAAGTCGAAAACTTAAACTGCAACTTATTAAAATCTATCAGAGAACCAAGAAAACCATTCTCAATTAGTCTAAATATATTAAATAGGTGTGTGTGTGTGTGTGAGAGTGTGTATAAATTGATGTCAGTTTTAAAGCACACAGACAACTGCAACTGGCGAGTATTAAAAAAAATCTTTTAATTAATATAATCCCAACATAAAGTTACTTCAAATAGTTATTAATAATAGTTTTCTTACATAAAAAATAAAGAAACTTCTTGGCTTGAACCACATTGCGTATACGCAACAAATGTAACGAATTTTGAGTTATCTTTAAAATAACATAATCCCATCAAGTTAAACTTGTTTTTAATAAAAAAATGAAGAAACTGCAACTGTGCTAGTTTGAGCTTGTACAACATTGCGTATACGCAACAAATGAAATGAGATAAATTCAAGAAACAATGCGAGAAAAACCAAAAATAAACAAAATATCACTTGCAATGCTCGCATATGTATAATAAAATGAATAAATATTAAAAATAAATAGAATAAATAGACTGAATGGCGCCCAACGTTTTATGCCTCGTCGTGCGATGGGCAAATAAATTTTTCATTTCTTATTTTTCCCGTAATTTTCATGGCGCAACAATAAACAGGCTTCCACACATGGACAGCCTTTGTCTCTCTCTCTCTCTCTCTCTGTCACTCCCTCTCTCTTCGTCTGGATGTGTGTGTGTGTATGTGTGCTAGACACGCAGGTGTACTTGTGTATTTGCTGCCATTTTTTATGGAGGCGTCCCACGTTTTGTGCCAGGCCAAAATGGCGACGACAGGTAGTCATTGGTTTTTATTATGCATAATTTCATATTGGCTGTAATTTTGCAGAAATTGAAAATGGCAGAAACACACACCAACACACACACGCACACACACACACACAAATACATATGCAGACACACAGACATACAGGGATGAGTATGCGTACGAAACAAAAGACAATTTGTTGGTTGGCACACACAAAAAAAATTGTAATAAAGAAGAAAAGAAATTCGAAATAAAATTATAGCAAATATTTTGTCATATCAAAAAGAAAAGAAACAAACAAAAAAAAGTAAATAAAGAACAATTGGTTGGCAACAGAAAGAAACAATAACGGAAAGTTTTTGGGCACAAATACGGGAGTACGAGTAATAAAAGGACCCGTCAGGTTGTTGTTGTAAAAGTTTCTTTGTATAGGCCAAAGGCATGCAAAGTTGTGAGACGAATTCATAGAATGCCTTTGCTGACAGTTCAATTAGTATATATAGTAAAGATATAGATAGACAGATATACATATGTGCGTATGTATTTGTATATACTCTTAGGGTATATACTTCAGATATCAGTAATTCTTAAGAGCGGTTAGGCCAAAGCGTTTAGCGCAAGTACATAATTTACATATGTATGTACAAATCAATTATATAGAAATATATCACTTTTTTTACAAATTTGATATTGGCACATAGTTGTGCAATTTATTTCGAATTCATTGAAAGATATACAAGTAGTTGATACTTTTCCTGTTAATGTTTTTTGTAAGAAGACTTAAGAAAACTGTGTTAGAATTGTATGTAAATATAATTTTGATTATCATTGCGAAGTATTTTCCAAACAAATTCACCACTTTGCACGCCCTTTGTATTTGTTGTTTCTAGTTTTCTTTGTTGGGGTTTATTTTGTGTACAAGGACTAATAGGTATATTGGTAACCGTAACCTAAAAGTAGCCAAAAAGAAACCAGAAAAGTTGATCAAAAATTGAAATAGTTTGTTGTGTGTGTGTTAGAGTAGAAATAAATAAGAGCTAAAAATAGGAACGAATCCTGATCGGAGGCATTTGTAGACAAATGTACGAGCAGGACAATAGTTTTCTTATACAAAATGCATACGATAAATCACAAAGAAGCAAGTCCTGCTAAAAAGGAATCCAAAGCATTTGATGCATGGATGCCAGGCACGCTTTCAATCTGACAGTTAGAGAGGGGAGACAGTGAGGAAGAGCGGTAGAGAGAGAGAGAGAGGCAGTAGAAGGAACACACAGGATGTCAGCCTGTTTGGATAATAATGACTGGTAATTTATCTGCCTTCGTTTACATTGTTCTGCGTGTGATGGTCCTCTGTGTGTGTGTGTGTGTGTGTGTGTGTGTGTGTGTGTGTGTATTGGTTGTGCGTGCGTGTCGGTATGTGTGTAACACAAACATTTGTTTGCCAGCATATTTTTGTGCCCTCCTTTCCCCTTTCCGCTTCTTGCCACCCACAATCTCCTGGTTTCTGGCTTGTTGTGGGATTTGCCAACTGGATTTGTTTTTATGTATTTGGCGGCTTTTACACACTTTTGTTTGCCACTCTCGCCTGGCGGCATGCCGCCAACAAAAAAACCAACCAACCAACCAAAATCCCCTCAATCCCCATTTACTCTCCCCTACCTTTGGGAAATAACTTAAATGATGGTTGCGGTTGTGCGTGATTCTGGCTTTGATTAGGAGATTGATTTTGAATTCCTGATGCCTGATTCCTGATGGCGGGGAAAAGAGGGAAAAGATTAATGAGGGGTTCAAGATCTTGGTTCAGAAGTGAGAGGGAGAGGGAGAGGGAGAGGGAGAGGCAGAGTGAGAGGCGGGGACTTAACATTGGCATTCAATAATTGCATTTTTAATTGCATATGTGTATGTAAACGATTGGCTCATAAATTGCATTGTTCCTTCGTTTTTTTGGGTTATTCTTTCATTTCATTCGCCATATTTGCTCTTAATTCATTTCCTTTATGATGGCCAACAAGGCTCGCGTAATTGATATACAAACACACATACACACAAACACACACATACATGTACACAAACAAGTATTGTTATATACCCGTTGTATATAAAGAAAGATTGTTAAAACTGTGTGAATCGAATTCAACATTCAACTTGAGAACAGGCCGCTGCACATGACCACTAAAACTATGTGCACACAGAAAATGGATATAACTTTAATATATTTACTTTATTATTTATTTTTTGAATGCTAAATTATTTCTTTTTAAGTTTATTAATTTATTTACTTGTATTTTAAATTCTAGTGATAGATTTATTAAGGTAACTTTCTAATTTATCGCGCTAGTCACTTTACAATACAAAAGAAAAGATAAAATAGATAAGAGTAAATACTTTAAATTATTTAAATTATTACTTTGAATATAAGTTAACCCTTTAGGACTTGGATATAAGCAAATATAAATAAATATAGTTTGGCAAATGAAATGATAAATGAATGAATGAATAATTTCCTCGCAGTTCAAAAGTATTTCATTTTGGTAATCGCTCAATTTGCTTAATTTTGTTACTTTGTTTCGCTAGTGTTTGCATATTTCTTGCACTCAGTGTTTCCCCTGCGTATATTTGCCTTGCATTTAAAGTGCCTGTACTCCAAAAAGGTGCGCAGCAGGTGCAGCGACCGCAGAGATTGCAATGTTGCAACGCCGAATCGAATACATTTTATAACATTTATTTAACTCCCCTCTGTGTGTGTGTGTGTGTGTGTGTGTGGGTGCGTGTGTGTGTGTGTGTACATGAATTGTTTCGTTTCGTTGCATTACGTATACGCAACGTTCGTTTGGTTGGGTTTGGGTTTGGTTTTGGTTTCGGTTTCGAATTGGGGTTTGTATGTTTGGGTCCCGGGTTGGGGTTTGGCTTTCAATGGCATGCGATGTGCCGGAAGCATGTGGCAGTGCCAACTGCAACAGTGCCACACTGCAATCGCAATCGCAATCGCAATTCACAATCACATTGGCATTGAAAAACCTTCCTCCCATTAACCTTCTCCCCCACCCGCGGCAACCAATCGACTGGCAACAGCAACAACATTTGGGTTGTCATTGCTGCCGTTGCTGTTGCTGCCGTTGCTGTTGCCGTTGCTGTCGGTTTTAATTTCCCGTCTGGTCGCATTATACCCGTAACTTATTTAAAATGCTTCTACCTATCATCAATCGGTCTTGTCAACGAAATGTTTTCATTTTTTATGCATTTTTGTGTTATTAACTCGATTAAATGACTTTCAACATGTGCTACCAGTTACAGTTGCAGTTGCAGTTGCAGTTGCATTTGTGCTTTTGTGGATTGATGAGAGTGTGTAGTCTTAAAGCAACAACAAAGTGTGTATCAATAATATCAACTCAAATAACAACTCGAAATTGAGCTTAGTTTAAGAATAACAACAACGCGCGTTGCAAATTTGCTCTATGAATGTGTATGTTGCTGCTGTGCGTGTGTTGCAAGTGCATGTGCAACAATTGCTACTTTTCTTTTTTGGGGGTTACCTCGGTTATAGCTATTGTTGTTGTAAGTGCTATAGTTGTTGTTGTTGTTGTTGTTGTAGGACTGAGACTGAGTGTTAAAGTTAGCAGGCAGGGTAGCATATTTATTGCTCGATCCAATTGGGTATGAGTTTCTATATTGCTGCTTTTGTTGCTGCTGCTGCTGATGCTGATGTTGGTATTGTTGTTGTTGTTGCTGATGTTGTTGTTGGTGGTGGTGTTGTTGCTGTTGTTGTTGTTTTATGTTGAAGCTATTGTACCTTTGCACATTACGACCTAAACACACATACATATATTTACATTTATGTACAGCAAAATAATTGAATTATTTAAATCTTTCCTTCTGCATCTTTCCAAATGTTTATAATATTTTGTTGTTAATTTAGTAAATTTAGTAAGCGGCAAGTTGAAGTCTTAAGGGGCAGAATTGTTAGTTCTTGTTGGTCTTTTTATATTGCAAATTTATTAGAATAAAAATATATATGTTGATTGTCATCTTGTTTTAAACTTAACAAACAGGTTAAATTATATCATTTAATACTAGAGTTGTATGGACAAGTGTACAGAGTGGCAACTCTGGCAGCTGGCAACTCTGTCCCCCTCCCACTCAAAACGACAAAAATAAAAACAAGCAGCTAAACTTGCAGAATATCACGCTCTCTCATAGGTAAGTAAAGTATCTTAAGTATCATTGTATCTGTAGTATCTGTAGCTGTATCTGTATCTGTAACTGGACTAAACCCATTCACCTTCTGACAGAGACAGATACTCATCGTCGGCCGTCTTACCTTGTTGACCAACATTGGAACGTGGCAATGTGGCATAGGCATTGCCAGCAGGTCTTGGCGATTGTTGCTGCTGCTGTGGTGGATACGAGACCGGCACCGGTGACTTGGGAGCTGCTGCTGGCGGCTGAGAGGCGCCATAGGGACGTGCGTAGCCCTGGTTGACCTACAGTGAAGAATATAGATAAATTATTATAGATTAAAGGTGTAACAGATTAAAAATTTGTTAAACAATCAACAGTAAACAACAAACAGGCAGCTGGCTGCTAGCTTAAGAGCTGAGAGGGGGAAGAGAGAGAGAGGAGAAAGTGGAGAGCGGGGTCTTACTTACCCTGTAGTTGGCGCCAACACCCTTACCAGGTGGTTGCACGCTACGTATCACATTTCCGGTCAAGGTGACATACTCGAAGGGTTGATCCGATGAGGAGCAAACATTCCCCGATGTCTGCATGGACGGAATTGTGCACGTAACGTTCTCGTTGTTGCAATTGTTGCTGTTGCTATTGCTGTTGGTATTGCTGTTCATGTTGTAGTTGCTGTTGTTCATGTTAATTTGACCGTAAATGGCCGATGATTGCTCATCCGCCACGTTGGCTGACATTATTTCAGACTCTGCCTGAACTTGCTTAATGTTATCAACTGCTGTATTTGTTGTTGATGTTGTTGCTGTTGTTGATTGTGTCGCTGATGGTGTTGTTGTTGTTGTTGTTGCTTGTGCCTGATGTGAATTAAATTTCAATTGATTAGCAAGTGTTGCCGTCAACGCTGCCACATGAGGCTGCAGTTGCACAGTGCTTGCTGCTGTCGTGGCAAATGGCTTGGCCGTATTGTTGTGTCTGTTTGTTGTTGCTGTTGTTGTTGTTGTTGCTGTTGTTGTGATGTTTGTGTTGTTGTTGTTGTTGTTTTGGTGTTGGTGATGGTGGCTGGGGTGTTGAAGCTTATTGGAATACTGCTTCAGCAGTTGATTATACGCATTATGGTTCTTATTCTGCGTGTTCATGTCATTCTCATTTTGTGTGGATCTCGACTGTGTTGTTGTTCTTGTTGTTGTTGGTGAGGCTGTTGCTGTTGCTGTTGGTGCTGTTGGTGCCGGAGGTGGTGGTGGTGGTGGTGGTGTTGGCGGGGATAAAGCTGCCAGCATTGTATAATTATCAACCTGACTCGGCACAACGCCCACATCCAACGATGTGCAGGAGCCAGAGGTTTGTCGAGAATGCATGGGCGAGTGTTCCATGTCCAGGGATAATGTGGATGCACTGGATGCAACAAGGCTTGGACTCAATGCCGCACTGCCTCCCACACCCGACGATGAGGAACCGCTCGAAATTGATGAGAGGCTGCTGTTTGTGCGTGTATGTTTACTACTGGCCTGTTGCTGCTGCTGTTGTAGCTGTTGTTGTAGCTGCTGTTGTTGTTGCTGTGGGGCTGAGGCTGAGGCTGTGGTTTGTGTCTGGTTTTGGGGCAACAGCAGCAACTCCTCGGTCTCATATTGCAACAGCTGTGTGGGTGATGGTGGCGGTGGCAGGGGCAACTCTGCAGCTGTTGGATCTGGCATTGGCTCAGGCATTGGCATTGGCTCGGACTAATGTGTTAATACACGAACGCGTGTTAATAGGCAGAGAGCGAGCAACAACAGAAGGAACAGGCAGGAGGCAGGTGGCAGGAGCCAGGAGGCATGTAAATTGATGCACAGTTAATAAAGGCAGTTAATTAAAATGCAGAGCGGAATGTGCGTGTGTGTCTGTGTTCGTGCTTTACGTGTGGCTTTAAAATGTGTTCAAGTGTCAACCCATGTGGCGTATGAGCAATGTGCACTAAAAATAACTAATAGGTCAAGGTCAATTCGCTGGCTAAAGTTAGCTCATCCCCCCTAAAGTAGAAATGCATATCGAAATGTAATTTAATCCACAGAGTAATCCAATCAACGGCTGTTCCTTTTGTCTCATGTTATGCAACACTTTAAATAATTTTCTTTAACAGATTTCAACTCCCTCAACTGACACTTTAAATAAATGACAACTCCTTTCGTTTCAACACTTTGTTGGGTGCTTTTCTTTATTTTTTTACTATTTTTTGTCGAGAACTAATTCGATTTGTGGTATTGCGAATTAGTTAAACTGCAATTCGCAGTTTTCGCGATGGCTGCGTGCCGCGAACACGAGTCGAAAACGCAAACTGAACGCAAAATCGCTAAAGATTCCACTCGGACTATTGCAGCTGTGTGTTTTTTATAGCCCTAGCACAAAAACAAAAAGTATATAAAAAAAAAAAAGAAACAACACTTGGCTTAAGTATATTTAGCATTTAGCCATTTAGCAATTTAGCAGCCATTGCACATTTCATAGAAATGCGCTGGCCGCAGCCAGCAACAAAAAATAAATAAATTAAAAAAGAAATAAAACGAGCAACTTTGGCTGCAATTGCAAACTGGCAATTGTTGCTTGCCAAGCGACAATCCCACAACAGCAACTGTTGCAATTGCAACAGCAGCAGCCAAGTGCATTAAATACTTAAGATGAACCCTCAAATGCTCAAAATTACTACAGCCGCATTTACTTTACTTTCTATTTATAAATCTTTCATTTCGTGGGTGAGAATCACAGCCCTAATTTCAATTGACAATTGCTCTGAGTATTTTTGTGCCACTTTGGCAAGACACGATAGCTGGTAATTCTAAAAAGTCAACTTGACTGAAAGTTATACTTATACGTGTATGTACATGAAATGTCTCATATACACTATAAAATAAAACTAAAGAATAAAAGGTGTTGTAAAGCTTTTAACTAACTAACTAACTTTTAACTAATGTAGACTTAACTCACTCTAGGATCAGATGAGATACTAGCACAATTCACAATAAATTTAGAATTGGTTATTTCAAATAATGTTAAGTAAGATTTGATTTATATTCCTTTTTTAGAAGAATTTTAGATCAAACCACTTAAGACAGTCTAAAGGTGTATAAAATAAGAGATATTTAAACTAGGGATACAATTAAATAAAAGAACGCAATATGTTGATTAAGAAAAGGCTAAGTAAATATCATATAATATATAGACTATGATTGATATCTTACTTAGTTTATCATGTGAGTTCTACAGATCTCTACAGATTTTAACAACAATTGCTTCTGCCTTTTTCAAACACTTTCGACTTCAGGAATTGTTTTATTATGAGGCTCAACAATCTATTTATTATTGCCATATTGTTATTCAATTTAAATGTATTCCTTTAATATATTTCCTTTATTTCTAAATTTAGAAAATGATTAAATTAAATTAATTAAATTTAAACCTTATCAAATCTCTCAACTATTTCTTGATATTTAAAAGCTTTAGTTGCTTGATTTGAGCAACAGTCAAAACTTACTTCGGTGTTGCTTTTGGGCTGCTTAAGTTTTATAGAATATGCATATGAATATATCAATTTGTAACTGAACCTGAATAGAGTGTAAATGAATTGCAAAAGTGTAATGTCAATTGAAAGAGTACTAATTGCAATGCTCAATTGCAACCACAGATTAAATTGAGTTGAACACATTTGAAAGACTGTACAAAAACAAATTGTAAATAACACTAGCAATCATATTACGTGGTAACAATAACTGCATGCATATAATAAACAAAGAAATAAAAACAATAATAGACACACACACACAAACTAACATACACAGAAGTGAGAATAGAACAATAACACACACAAATGCATATAAACTTTAAAAGCATTTTGTCGTTTTTATCGCTTTTGGCCAAAATGAGAAATGTAACCAAAGAGAAAGAAGCGTCTCTGGTTGTAAAATGTTTAAAGTTCATTTTCGTTTTTCTTAACAATTTTTTTTCTGCTACATGTTCGTCTTTTTACTCTTCTTCTTATTATTTTACTTCTTCTTCTTCTTCTTTTGTGCTTGCCTTGAAAGTTTTCTGCATTACATTGCATTTTTCTTTTGGCCAGATGATTTTTAGCATTTTAGCATATGGATGTCTGCCGCAAGCGAATTTTGCTATGAAATTTATGCAAACATTTTGCCAGCAATATGATAAAATTGATTGTAAAAACATGGCGAAGAAGAGAGGGAAGAGGGTGAGAGAGAGAGTGAGAGGGAAGAAGCAGCAGAAAGTGACTTCAGGTGCATTTTTATGGGTTGCTTTTTCCTCCTCTCATTTCTTGTATCATTTTATGCTTGACTCAAAACCATTTACTTTTAACATTTGTGTGTTTATGTCTATCTCGAATGTATCTGTGTGTGTGTGTGCGAGTGTGTGTGTCTGACAAGATTGTTTTTAGCACGGCAAAGCACAGAAAACAGTTAACAAGTTGTTGGTACTTACCGGTGCCGGAGTTGGAGTTGAATTGCCATTGGAGTAGCCATTGCTGCCATAGCCATGAGAATTCAAGGCCGATGAAATTGTGCTGGCACTCAGCTTGGTGTTGCTGTAAAGTTTGGAAATTGATTAACAAATATTGAAGTGAACCTTAATTGCCTTGACCCCTCTCTCTAATTGACCAATTGTTAGCCCTTGCTGTCTGTTTGAGCCCTTTAATTAAGTGCGATTTGTTCATTTGGCCAAAATTCAAATAAAATCAAAGCTAACTTAAACAAATCCCAATGCAAATTGGCCATGCACTCGCGCCTGTCAACTGTCCACTGTCCACCGTCAACTGTCCACCGTCAACCAAAAATGTATACATATAGATTGTATATGTGTCTTTTATATGACGTTTGTCTGCAATTTCATTTAATAAAAATTTGTCGTTGCCGTCGCTGACACGTCAGCAATCAGTTGTCAGTTTGCATGTCCACAGCAGATGCAAAAAAATGTCATTCAATCGGAATTGGGAACTGGGAACTGACCAAGCGAATTCCTCCAACTCTCCCTCATCTGTTTGGCTTCTCCCGCCAAAATGTCAAACGTGTTTTGGCATATTCAAAAATATGCATTTATTTATATATATGGGACATTTTCATATTCATATGCAATCATATTTACATTCATATTCAGATTCGTTTCTCGGTCTCACCAATTGGGCTTATAACTGCAACCAACAATATATTGCAAATATTCTGTGAAATAGTTGATGCTTAACTTTTCAAAATATTTCTCTTTGTTTAGTTTTGAATTTTATTTAAATTTCGTCTACTTATTTACAGGGTATTGAGTTGACACTTACGGCTTAATTGGCACGGGGACATAGCCCTCGGTTCCAGCTGGAGGATGTTGTTGGGCAGCCTGCTTGGCGTGAACATCGCAGTAGAGCTTGTTGTTAAAGTTGTAGTAGCCCTGGTTCTTCAGGGATGTGCCACAAGTGGCACACTTGAAGCACTCGACGTGCAGATTCTTATCCTTGATGCGCACAAAGACACCACTAAAGAAAGATTGCAACAAGTATTAAATATTAATAAATGAAGCTAAACAAGAAATGTTGTCAAAAGCTTTTCAAAATATTTAAAGAGTTTATTAATATAATATATTGTAATATATTGTTGTAAACTGTTAAAAGTATATATATTTATAAGAGATCTAATAACAAAAGATGATATTTATAAATTGTTATATACTGTTATTCATTTCAAAATAATTATTTATAAATATATTAATTTATTTATACTCTTAATAATTTTAAAAAAGCTTTTGAAACCATCTTTCAGTTGAACGTAACAATCGATAAACGATTGTACATTTGTGTATGTACATTAAGAATAATCGATGATAAATGCAAGTCGCGTTTAATTAGTGAATCAACTTATAGCACGTACCGTTAGTCATTGATAAATAAATTGAAATAAAAATAATAATATCAAATAATATGCAATATGTAAAAGCTATAATGAATTATCGAATTAAGCTCATGAGTCGTCAATGGCAGCCAATTAAATTGGCATACAAATTAATACAAATGATGATGATGATATTCCCATGATGCAAGAGGACCAAGCTGCTTTGGCTCTGCTCTGTTCTGATCTGATCTGGTTGCAGTCGCAGGTGTTGGAGGCGTCTGCATAATAATGTGCACTGCATAAATTTAAACAATTGACTTCGAAATAAAAGCAAATTAAAATGCGTGCACACACAGACACACACGCAAACACACACAGAGACACAGATATATGCACAGACGAGCATGAATTATCATTGAACATGGAACAAATCCTTACACAATGCCCACGCCGCACAATTGACATGCCGGATGTCCGCTGGCGGACAATGTACGAACACCATCATTGCCATCGGAGGGCATTGCCGCATCCATATCCGCCTTATAGTCGGGACCCTGCAGTGCCCGGCATATGGGCATAACAATATTCCGTGGATCTGGTTGCTGTTCAGCCTCCTCCTGCTGCTGCTCCTCCTGTTGAGGTTTTGCAACCGGCAGACTGGGCCTATGAGTTGCCGATGGCGCCAACGTATTTTGCTGCAAATTGGTGCCGATGCGTTCGTCCTGACGTCCTATCGTCTGGAACTGACTGTGAGGCAGCGGCGTGCGTCTCTCATTGCCACCAATTGCATGACTCTGTGTCCAGTAGAAGTTCGCCGGACTGTGCGGCTCTGCAGCATTATTGTTGACAGCACAAAAGTTCAATCAGTTTACAAAGCCTTTGACAAGTTTTCTAAAATGTATGTGTTGTAGCCCTCTTCTAACTCCAACTACATCCTTGAATAAACTCAACTGAACTCAACTGAAAAACCAACTCAAACCCCAACTCAAAGTCCATGAAAGAAGTTACCAAATGGACAATCACTGTCAAATCTCGGACTGTTAATGCAACTGTTAACTTTTAATGTTAATGTTATTGTTAGTGTTATTGTTGTTATTGTTATTGAATGAACTTTATGTGCATACACAATACTTGCAATAATTTAGGGCTCATATAACTAATTGAATAATATTTCAAATTAAAATGTATAGAAGTAATTGACAAATTCAAATATATCAAACAGATAAAGTTTAACTGAATATTTTCAATATATGTATCAATAAACCCTGTTAGACAGATTAACTGTCAAGTAAAGGCAATTTCGTTTTTTTAATAACCGAATAAGGCAATTTAACTTTAAAGCGCTATCTGGTACTTTATCTGTCATATAAGCTTAATGAGAAATAAAAAATATTTGATGGATGGACTGATTGCTTTCACAGAAATTGCAGCAATGAAATATAAACATAATAATATTGCCGTTTTAATGTCTTTGAAATGTTGTTAATAACGATTGGTAATACATATTTGTGAAGTCTACTAGAACATATTGCTTTGAGTGCATCCTTGGCTCTTGAATATAATATAGACTTGTGATGCCATTTGCATTTTGACGAGATATATAATTTTAAGAGTTGATTGAAAAATTTAAATTGCTTACAGGACTTTTTATAAATCAAATCATTCTTTTTGATAGGTGTTGAATTACTTTATCAAGACATTTAATTAAAAACATTCTATATCTGATAGATCTTTATGAATTTGACATTATAACATTTGGCATTTAACGTCTAAATATTATTCAAATAGTTTTTTAATGCCTTGTGTAGACATTTAAAAATATGAACCAAATGTTTTAAATAACCAACTGTTAATGTTAAATGTTACAAATGCTTTTTCTTTTGATATTGTTGCAAATGTTAATGTTAATATTATTGAATGAACTTAATGTGCATACACAAATGTAATTTTTGGGTTCACTTGTAAATGTTTTTAATGGCTACGACATTCAGTTGCCCACTTACGTAATGAGACGTTCACACTCAGTGCAAATGTTTTGACCAGTTGGTAATCCGCCGGTGCTTGGGGGCTTTGGTGTATTGACGGGCGCACTAACATGGCGAGTAGCGTTGTTGTTGTTATTCAATTGTTGTTGTTGTTGGGGATAGTGTTGGTGTTGGTGTTGGTGTTGATGTTGTTGTTGGTGTTGGTGTTGATGCTGGTGTTGCTGTTGATGTTGATATTCATGTTGCTGCTGTTGATGGTATTGCTGTTGCTGATGCTGTTGCTGGGGTGCATCATGCTCATAGTTGTTGTTGTTGAATGCTTTTAAAAGTGTTTGATGAGCAGCCATTTTGTATTGGTTGTTGTTGTGGTTGTTGTTTGTGGTGTGTGTATAACGTATGGAAAAGAGTTGAAATACAAACATGAGTTAGACACAGAGAGAAAATGAATTGCAGGCAAAAAGAATTAAGAATTCTTCGACATCAACATGAAAAACAATTTTTAATATTTGATCAAATTGATAATAAACTAGAATCCAATCAAAATCAACCGTCTCGATTAAATCTATATTTTTTTATGCCACACGAAAAGTCAGTGCTGCAATAACTAACCTTAATACTTTAACAACTAACTATATATAATTTATTTGATGATTTAATTTGAGAAACAAAAATAAAGAAATGACTGGAAAATGTGTGCAAGTTTTATGAATATTTATTTCATTGTGTGGGCTGCATTAGAAATTTGTTTTGACATAGAGAAAACGAAAGTCCATTTCTTTGTTTTTGTCTAGCGTTGCGCACATTGAACAAAAGTGAAATAAAAGTTAAACAAAAATAACACAAATATACAAAAAGAAAAAATATTAAATAAATTAGATACAAATACAATTTCAAAATATAAAAATACACAAAGTGTTAAGGGCTGGTCTCAATATATGTGTTCCCTCTGCTGTAAATTCTACTCGTAACAGAAAATAAATCTAATTTCAAGGTCTCTAGTTTGTGTTTTAAAAAAGTCGCTGCTGTAATGTGGCTGCTTATTTATAAAACAAAGGCCAAATGACACAAAAGAGCGCAGCGAGCTCAGTTGGCTGTCTGCCCCACAGACAGATAGCTAAGCAACACGCAGCGTATGCGTAATATTACACCCCCTTAAGTAACCCATGTGATTAACCTGCCGCTAACTAATCAGCCAAATTGTCGCTGACAAATGGATTGACGCCCTCATTAAGAATTAGAAGCAGGCGGGCCAGCTCATAGTTTGGGGCATTACCTGGAGTCGAATGTCCAGTTTCCTCCTCGCGCAGGAACTTCAGCACCTCCGAGCGGTCGGCTTGGTATTCCTTTTCGTTCTTCTTGAAGTTAACGCTGCAAACATAGAGACAAAGAGAAAGAGAGAGAGACAATTAAAGAAGAAAAAGAGAGAAAAGAGTGCAATTTAGTAGTTAACACACTTTTTATTGCATACTTTAACATGCGAGCTCACAAAGCAGACGGTGCGCGAAAGTATGCTGTGAAAAATGAGTACGGCAAACATTGTTGCGCATACGACGCGTTTGCCCGCAGACAGCCAAAGCCTAAAAGAGGCTCAACGAGAAGTAAACAAGAGGAAAAAAGATCCCCTAAAGAAATTAAGTGCAAGTCCCACGCGTGCGTTTGTAAAAAACACACTTGGCGAACAGCCCAGGGAGGCAAGAGGAAGGCAACGAGCTCGACCTGCTATCATTTGGCGGAATTGCACTCAGCTTTAGACGCTTAGATGGCCCTGTGGTCGTTCTTGCAGCCGTTTTCTGCTCTGTTCTGTTTTTTTGCTTCAAGCCATAAAAGAAACCGAAACAGAAACAGAAACAGAAATAAGAAAAATAAATTTTAAAGTACAAGTTTTGTGGCCAGACAGTTGTTCCACATTCTTTTGTGCGGCATTCCAACTTCGAAATGGGGTTTGCGAGTTTCACAAGGACATTCGCCATGTGGCTACCTGGTGACTTATGTAAGGCAATGTTTCCGTTTTGCAAAAAGAGTCAAGATGGGATCAGCTGACAAATTGCCACTGCTGATATCTCTTGTTTTGTAAGGGCAACTGGGATTCGTTAGGGGAAACCAAGTGATGCTTTCCTAGTTTTAAATTTTCTGGGAAAACGGTAGAAATTGGATTACTTACCCGAGCACACCGCCAGCCAGAACCTCTGCCTGGGCAGAAAGTGTTTCCGCAATAGATTCATCGCTGTAAATGCCAACCGGGGTGTTGTATTGTTTATTGACGATGCTCTTCACGCCGCCATCGCCGCCGCCGTTGGCCTAGCCAAAAGTGAAGCACGATAGATATGAAAATAAATGGAAATATGAAAATACAAATGGATATAGATATAGAAATGTTCGCCAGAAGATTCACATAAAATCAATTTCTGCTCTTTGGGCGATGTCGCATTATGATTATACAAATTCATAACAATAAAATGTACGCAAATGTATTCATATCACACACACGCACACAGAGATATTGATATTATTATGCATGGCACATGTGTGTTAGTAAGGGTGTGAGTGTGTGTGTATGTTTTGGGGTATTTGTGTTGTGAGCCCTTTTGCACATTAATTCTTGCCAACAAATAATCCTAGCACTCATATTCATTACTCATTCTGACACTTTTCAAAACTACGCACAAACAGACAAACAGACAAACAGAGAGACAGACTGACACATGGGACGAATGGACAGACATCGTATAAATGCAAATGTTGTCAACTCATAGAAAACAGACAAGTTTCTGCCCCATTCTCCTGTACAAATGAAATGAATGAATGTGAATATCAACAGACAACAACAATAAAACCAACACACACAAATTTCTATATACAGATGGTGTCATCATAGCAACTACAACTCCAACTCCAACTTTAGCACTTTTCCCAGGAGACTAACTATCAACATCATTGGTCATCAGCACGTCAGTTGTTGTTGTTGTTGCTCTCGGAGGTGCGTGTGTGTGTGTGTGTCAGGGATAGGGTGTTAAGGGAGGGGGGAGAAAACTAAAAGCTTCACTCAAATTTTCAACATTTTAAGTTTTGGTCAACCAGTCGAGAGTTTATGAATTTTATAAATGATTACAGCTGCCCACAAATGTATGCTACACTTTTTGACAACCCACTCCCTCTGTGTGTGTGTGTGTGTGTGTGTGGTGGTGAGAGGGCACTATGGGAACTTTGCCCGATTTTTGGAATTAATTAATAACTCAAGAACGGGACGAGATATTTTGGACTAGTTTTTTGCAGTGGGCTTCTAACATCATTAGGAAGCTGTGTTAAAAATGTGGGCGTGGCACCGCCTTTTTTTATTTTTAAGAGTATGCAAATTCGGTGTTTTCCAAGCGATCTGGACCAAATGTGCAAGTTTAATGTGCTAATACGCTATTTACATTCTGTCAAAAAATTATTCAAATCGGAAGTCTATATCTTATAGCTCCCATGCAAACCACTCCTTAAATTAGTAGCTATTAGTAATTCGTATTGACAACTTTTTTGTTTTACAAGATGTCCTGACCAAACTTTCTATGTATGAGTTATGCTATGCTCCTGACATATTGACCAAAAATTATCAAGATCGGACTACAATAGCATATAGCTGTCATAGGAACTATCAGTCGACACATGAGTTTTTGTATGACAAAAACTATTTTATTGTTGTTTTTGTTGTTGCAACCAATTAGAACATATTCGTTTCAACTAATGCAAGCTATAAAGTGCCATAAAACGGCATTTTCAAAATAAGTTTACTCCTTCTGCTTCTGTCAGTTTTCCACTATGCCGACATGTTTCACACAGAGGTTATGTGCTAAAAATTCAAATTTTGAGAAAAGTGCACAAAAGTGCACTTTAACCTTTTGCATCCAGATAAAGAATTGATCACTCTACAAATTGCATATAGTCACTTTGCTGTCATTTGCTGTCGAAAGTAGTTTGGCCTTCTTAAAGTCAAAATTTCTTCGCAGATTTTATTTTTCAGGCAGTTTTTTAAATTACTTAAAAGGAAAGATAAAACAACACATAGCAAGAAAACAGATATATTAACACAAAGTAAAAACCACGCTGAATGTAATCCATTATAAATTTTTCTTATTGGGCTTTAGGACTAGTATTGTGAAGCACTTGAATTTAACCTAAATAATGTGTTTAACATTAACACGTGCTACTCGTTTAAAACAGCTCTGTTACAGAGCCGCTAACTTCAAAAAAATCGGTCAAAGTTCCCATAGTGGAGGGGTGTGTGTGTGTGTGATTGCAAATTAGTAAACTTACAAATGGACGCGCCGAGTTGTTGTAGCCACAGCCAATGTGCTGGCTATCCGGTTGATGGTGAGCCAGAGAAGTTTTCGTCACTGTCTGCAAATAGGGTGAGTTGACCTGGGGCACATTGCCAGTGGGGGTCACATGTGGACGCCAGGTGGAGCCACCACTGAGATAGAAAGAGGAAGAGATAGAGAGAGGGAGATAGTGAAAGTTTCTGTCATAATGGAATGCTTGGTTGGATAATAAGGATTTACTTACCGCTGCACTGTAATGACAAAGTTATTGCCAGAACGAACCACAACATCCTGGGCATCCTTGTGACGAAAATTGAAGACATCCACGTCGTTAATCTTGATGACAGCATCGCCGGGCTGCATGCCAGCCTGCTCGGAGAGACTGCCCGCATTGACCTGTAATTAAAGAAGACCAAAATTATTTACTGACTCTTTAAATACATATTTACAAATGTTTTCATGTAGACATTCTGATCTCAAGTCAATATATAAGACAATGATATTGAAAGCTTTTTCATTTTATCGTTTTTAAAGGCTACCAATTGGCAGCTACAAATCAAATTTAATCAAAACATAAACCGTTTATTTATTAATTTTAATTGTAATTAAAACGCAAATTATTAATTTAAAATGTATATTTATGTTATGTCCCAAAGTTAATATAAATCAATGATAATGATAACTATCCACAATTCCAAAATTTAATGCTACCAATTGGCAGTTGCAATTCAATTTTGTTGCCTCGCATAAATCAAGCACTGAAAATGGCCTAAACGCTTGAAAAGGCCAGAACGGGCAGTCAAAGCCAAAGTAAATGAATTTATTATGTGCAGCCTGCAAGAATTATGAAGACCCAATCTCAATCCGCATCTGAAACCATCCAGTGGCCGCATTTCGGCCACGTTTCTTTTTTTTCCTTTCGTTTCAGCTAACGGCCAAGTTTAGTTTATAGGCGTTGTTTTTTTTGTGTATTTGGTGTGTGTTGTTTTCATTTATTTATTTGCAGCCGCGTCTGCTGGGAAATTGTGCGCACAAAAAGCCATAAATTTTTCGACGATTAAAATCGTAAAAGTTCCAACAGACGCTGCATTCTGTTTGTGCATTAAATAAAAAAACAGTGCAATATGTAGAGGGAAATACTAAGCTGCCATCATTTGTGCATTTGTTAGACAGAAATATTAAACAAAAAATAAATACTTAAATAATTGTTTAAAAAGAAACGCGACTTCAGATAACTGCAAGGTAAATTTAAAGAAATTTAAATATACTTAACTATCAAAAGAAAATGGATTAATTATGATTTATTTAAATTTAAACCAAGAACATATTTCCATATCATATTATTCAATCAATTCAAGTTTGCAGAAATGCTTGTTAAACTGTATTTTTAATTAGTTAAGGTTAACTAAGAGTTAAATAAATGTATTTAAAATTAAAATTCCTTTATTTAAATTTATACGAAAAAAATATTTAAATATTTGTGGTTAATTAGTTTTAAGAAATGCATATTAAGCTTCCTTTCTTAATTAGTCAAACCTATTTACAAATAAATAAATATATTTAAAAGGCCTATAAAATCATTTAACACCCAATATCTTAAATTTCACACTTAACTTAGACCACAAATATAAAATCAATGTTTAATCAATCTATAGAAATACTTGCTCAACCGCCCATTTCAATTAGTTGAAGCTCTTTTAAAGAATATCACATTTATTTTATAATTCCTGATATCTTAAATTCAATGCTACACTTAGACCACAAAATTTAAAGGCAGAGTTCATTAGGAAAACTAAACAATTTAAATTTCACTTTGCACAGATGTGAAACCACAAACACGAGGCACCATCTCCTGTTGCACTTGGCTTGTGTCTAGGCTCAACTCGTGCCACGTGCCCCATTCGTGCCACGGCTCAGGTGTGCGTCCTTTCCACCAAAATTATACGCGCGTTGCACGTATCCACTTTGCCAAATTGTCTGTTTATCAGACTGCCAGCCCAGTCAGTCGTCTGTCCGTCTGTCTGTCTGTCTGTTGTCGGTTGTCGCTTGTCGGTTGTCGACTGCGGCCGGTTTATATTTACAGAAAAACGGCGACGTTTTGCAAAAACAAACTCACATACAGTCACACACAGTCAAACATGTATTGAGGCCTGCATAAATATTTCATTGGCGTGCTCGCCAAGCGAGACACCTAAATTTTGTAATATTTACAAAGTTGCTAAAAATGTGGCGCCCCAAAAAAACCAAAGCCAAAAACCTGAACCCCAAAACGAACCCAACTCGAACTCGAACTCAAACCTGAGCCTGAACCTCAACCTGAACCAGAACCAGAACCAGAATCAACCAAGCGACCAAACGACCAAAAGACTGAAAGACAGACCCAAAAATTCAAGGAAAATCGCGCGTGCTCTCGTTGCTTTGCTGTTGACATGTTCATTTTCCTGTTACATGTTGTTCTCATTGTTGTTGTTGTTGTTGTTGTCCTTGTTTGTTGTTGCTGTTGTTATTGTTGTTGCTGTAGCTGTCGACTGTCGCAAAATTGATATTGGTCGTGCCGAGGTGTTCCAGGCAGGCGACAAATAATGTTCCAACGTACAGAATCAAAGTATGCGCCGTCTCGCATTTTGTTTTTATTGATTTCGTACAAGTTTTCCAATACCCTCTAATATATATGTTGAAAGAAGGTAGACTATGCTGTATTACAAGACTGATCAGTTAGATTTACTTAAATTCTTTATACAGTATTAAATATATTCAATTAATGAACACATAGTATCAACTAATTAAACCATAAAAATCGTTAAATTTTTTGGCCTTAATTTAAAAGGTATTTTAAAAGCGACTCATTAGAGTAGCATCCATTTTTTGCTTGCTTTTTACCGGCAAATTGCATGTCACAAAAGTGAGCTTGGTGTGTGTGTGTGTGTGTGTGAGTGTGTGGCATTGGAATATTGACATTTGGACAGTTTTATGAGTACCTGCGATCAACATGAACCGTCCACAATGTTCCCCACACAATGTTTGCTCGCCTGTCTGGCCATTCTCTCTCTGTCTGTGGTTCTATTCTGTCTATCTCTACTCTATTCTATTCTATTCTGTTCTCTTTTCTTCTGTTCTATGCTGTTCTATACGGTGGTGAGCTTGTTAGACATTTGTCAGCTTTATAGCATTTGTGGCTGGCCGCCAATTGACAAGGCATTTGCTTTGAATGACTTATGGACGTGTTCGCGGTCGACAGTCGACAGTCGACAGTCAGTGTAGTTGGTGTTTGTAATTCGTTGAATTTTTGGCTAACTGGATAGTAACTGAATTACCATAAAACTTGGCCCAAACATGTCAAGCATTACTATTAGTTGTGTCCCATTGCACCTAGTGTACTATAACAAAGTCTCCAGTCTCCATTTTTCTGTCTCCTATCGTCTCTCTTCTGACTCTAGTCTCCTCTCTGTTTACTATCCAGCTGGAGGCCAGCAAGGACATTAACGTGGCCCATTACATGTGTAGCAACGTTTGGGGTAAATGATGATTTATACTGGCCAAACACAGGCTCCCCAAGCTGTCAGTTTCAACTCCAGTTACAGCTGCTGATAAGTATGAAAAACACTCGCCCAGAAATGTACATTTTCATTTTAATTTAGCAGCAAATGTTGTAAAAATATTTTAAATGCATTAGTTTAACACTTCTTTACGACACTTGGAATTATAAATATTCGTATAAATTTATCTATGTTTTAAAGCTTCAAATGCGCATTACTTCCATCACATGTCTGGCAAAAATTGCATTTTGTTGGTATTTCAAGTGGTCTACTTATTTGCCAGGCACTCGAAGATTGTGTCAAGAACGAAGAAGATCTGGTTATTGGGGATTCACTCGTAAATCCATACAGCAAATTAATTTTAATGGGCTGACCAAAACGCTCGTAATCAAGTCAAGTAAGAGCTAAGCTCATATCCATTCAAGTGCATTGAAATTGAATTTTTGAATTTAGCAGCAACAACAAGAACGACTATCAAATGCACTTTCGGAGTAAACTTAATCTGAAGTCAGAGGACACGCCTACACAGGCCTATTTCGCACACTTGCCTAAGTCGGACATATCCTTTAACACTCTTTGGGTTGCATGCAACAAGGTAGAACAAAAGCCAAACCAAGTGGCATAAACTATGCACTCAACAGAAAGAGATGCACGCACATTTTGCAAGCAGTAAACCACATACACTTGCACACACACACACACACACCACTCACACACACACACACACACCACACACACACACTCTTAGTGTGTGGAATATGCAAAATATTTATGTTGATAAATCAAGTTTGCTTTTGTGGATTAGGTGTATCTAAAATAAATTGAATTTGTGGCGTAAATGTAGCCCAAACAAAAGACAGGCCTACAACCAGAGACAGAGCGAGATAGAGAGAAAGAGAGTTAGACAGAGAAGGGAGATTAGCCAAGGGCGAAGAAGTTGTTGCCAAGTTGTTGGCCAAGTTATGAAGTTGTTTAATTGAAAATAAATCAGTTTAAAGGCAACATAACATGAAAGGCCACAACTCCATTTGTTAAGCAACAACAACAGCAACAACAACAACAGTATTTTGTCTATCCGTTTCAAATTGTTTATCTCTCCATCTCCATACTTCTCGTCTTCTTGTGCCATAAAAAACAGAAACCAAATACAGAGCACACAACAAAACAAATGCGAAATGCTCGTAAGTAGAACGAACAACGCTCAAGAGTGAAAATAAGTAGAAAAAATAAAGAAAAACTCGTTGAAAATACTGCGGAAATGCAGCACAAATACAATGAATCTCAATGTATATGAATATGCATGGCCATCACTCATACGCCCCATAGTGCACCAAGAGCTTTCCATCTCTCTCGCTTGCTCACTCTCACTCTCCCTCTCTATTTATCTTTCCCTTTCTCTGTCGCTGTATCTTTGTCTGTTGTTGCCAACTCTAAATCACCCAGAAGCCGCTGCGGTTCTCTGCCACAACAAATGGCGACCGCAGCACTTGACCAAACTGCTGCAAAGCTGGAGAACAGCAGCTGAAAAATTGTTGCAGATGAAGAGCAAAAGTACTTTCCCCTTATATCCCCTTTCCTTCCACCTTCCTTGAATGTCCATAAAATTCCATTGGCAAGCCAAAAAACAATCAAATTCAGCGAGCTGTTAATGCAGCAAAGTAAATACAATGTTTGAAATTCCTTCTTCATCGCAAGTTGCAAGTTGCAAGTTAGCTAAATAGTCAACAGTACCTCTTAACTAGCTTAGTTGGGTTCGGGAGTAAGTGCTTTGGTGAATACACTCAAATACTCTAATATTCAGATTCAATTTTCCTTGCCATCTCCATAGCAAAGTTCACGATTCGAAGCCCCTTTTAGCCAATTTTCATTCAGCTGACCACAAGCCGCGTAGCGCGTTACAAAAATTATTTATTTATTGGGCAAAAAGGAAGGACTAAAAGCGAGAAAAGAAGGAAACCAGCAGCGACTGAGCAAAGTCCAATTCAAGCGCCATTGAAATAGCATAACAACAACAAACATAACAACAACACTACGACTAACAACTACAACATGGAGGACAACATTTCGGAGCACGCAAACTGTCGGCAAAATTTATAAATTATGATTGCAATCAACGTGGCACAAAGCGCTACGGACAAGTTGTGAGTTGCCTTTATTTTTTCTCTCTCTCTCTCTTTTTTTGGGTAAAATGACAGATACACACACACACACACACACACACATGTGCGTTGCAATAAACGTGGCAATTTATATAAATGTTGCATATTCATAGCAAGTAATGGAAAAACTTTGCACAATGAAATTATTGTGGCCAATGCCAGCGGAAATTTGTGCACAGCTAATGAATGAAAGCCCAGGACATGGACATGCCACATGCGACTTGCCTCATGCCTCGTGCCTCATGATTGTATATGCCATGTGGCAGGCTGTCATGTGAATAGTAAATGCGATTCCAAATGTTGCCAGTGGTCATCCTATGCACACTCTGCACTGCGTGGGCAGCTTCACCATGTGGAAAGGGGAAAGTGCAACTGCAACTGCAACAGCAGCTCATTTATCTCCTCGCATTATCAAAAAGAAAAAAAAAAAGAGTGGAAACAACAGCGCATGTGTGGCACACTCATATTTCGCTCGACAGCAGCGGCAACACCTTTTTTTTCGTTTTGCTCCTACTCAGATATGAATACACTCATGAATAACTATTCGCAAGATGCTGATAAATGACAATTGCCCGAGGCGTTGGCTGCAAACTGATCGCTGCCAAAGACGGACAGACAAACAGACTGACTGACAGATTTGTGAAAAGTTGTTACAGGTATCGAGTATATTACTAGCTACACTGAGCGAAAAATATGCAAACGAGTATAGAAAGAGTAAAGAAGAAGTGATAGAAGTACACAGCAAAAAAGGAAAGCATTAAAATTAAAGTTTTAATTAAATGTTAACTGGAATATATTCTGTTTGTATGAAGAATACAATTGCTTAAAGTATGGATATAATTAAGAAATATACAAATAGGACTAAAACATTTGATTTAAGTACAAAGTTTCAATTAAAATAGATAAACAGTCTAACTCCCACTCTTTACTTTAAAGGGAAGAGAACCATAGTATTCTTTCACTTATCTCTCATTCTCTCAGTGTACTTGCTATAGAGAAACTTTAAAGCAATTGCCTAGAGTCTAGGCCCTAGACATTTAATTTAGTTGAAACTGTTTTGGGATTGAGATTGCGTTTAGTTTGTCACTCGTGTTCAACATTTGCATGTTGAGTCGAGTTGAATTTCAATAAATGTCACATGTCTCGACGCATTAAATTTTGTTGATTAAACCGAGTCGAGGTCGTGTCAAGGAATCGCATTCTGGCACATGGCAAAGTCATAGAGGGGAGTGGTAGGTAGGTGGTAAAGAGGTAAACACTCAAGCTGGGCCTGAGGCAGGTGTGAGTGAATGTACCTGGCAGAAGGGTTCATTAGGTAAAATGGCTGCGACACAGGATACCAGCAGGATATGGGTTAATAAGACACAAGACGCGCTAAAGTGACAACGCGTCACAGTGTGCCGCCCCCTCTAACCCTACTCCTCCCACCACCACCTACAAACAGTTGCCCCCAAAAGTGTTTCAGCATCTTGTGCGTGGCGCGTTGATAGTCATTAGCATTGCTCTCCTCTGCTGCTGCTGCGGGGTGTTAGTTGCCCCGGGGTGTGGCAGGTTGTAAATATTGCCCAAACGCCTGGCTGACTGCAAAAATACAGACAACACACACACACACACCCATCTACACCTACATATATAGCTAAACAATTCACTAGAGAGAGATAGCAGCTGGGTGGCAGTGGGAAAAGGAGGTGAGAGAAGTGAGTCAACAACAGGCAACTGCCGCAACGCAAACAAGATTAATTAAGGAATGTAAATTTCGTCAAATTACGCGCCATTGTTTGTATGTGTGTGAGTGTGGGAGTGTGTATCTGTATGTGTGTTTGAAAGGATGTTGAGATTTTTTCCATTAACAACATCATCAATGTGCGGCACAGGGTTGTCAGTGTTTTTGAATGGTTTTGCCCTCGCGGACAAGGTCGATTACGGTCCCTCCGAAAAGGTCGAAACCGTCTAAAGGTGTGCAGCGGTTTTGGGGAATTAGACGGATTTCGACTGCCAGCTAGTGCACAAAATCTTCCTTCCCCTTTCTTTTCTCTTCTCCTCTCCTCACAACCTTTTTCAATTTCACTCATCAGTCGCATCGTCGCTTCGTCGCATCGTCGCTCTGAGGGTTGGCCAACAATTTTTAATTAGTGTCGTCTTCGTCGCAGTTGACGCTGATGTTGATGTTGACGTTGACGCAGACGTCGACTGCGGTTTACCATAGACCCCATGTGCCCCATTTACCCTTTGTGTATTGTGTCAAAAGCATGCATAAATTATTATTCATATTTTTATTTTCTAATGAAGCAAGAAGAAGATTACTTAACATCAACCCGAGAAAAACCCAGGAGAAAAGTGTAATGAAAAGTTTACTATTTATATTTATAAAGCGATACAAAGATAGAAAAGCACACCCGAAATAATTTATAGTTGTCTGAAAAAGGACTTAATCAAAGACCTGAAACAAGTACTTATAATACTCTTAATACCTATGCTTCGATCCCTGGTGAATCTAGAAAGATCTATGGGGAAGCAATAGAAGAGACAACTTAAATGCAAATAGAGATTTACTTTGGAATCGAAAAGCAGCCTATATCTTTCTTTTTGATTGCTTTCAAATTAATGATACCCGTAGCAAAACATAACGAACAGAGCTCTCGAAATCATTCGCCACCGCTACTCCAAATAAACATGTTGCTGATGGAAATATCAGTTAACAGTTAACAGGGCCTTTCACTAGATTTAATTGCTGGAAAACTACACGTTTAGTCAATTTTCCCGATATTGCAGCACATGTGAACTGCTTGATTCGCAGAATTAGGTAATTAGTTGGGCTCAGCGTGAAGGGTGTGGGAAATACTCTTAACCAAAGTGCATAAAGTTGGCCAAACTAAAGCAATTACAGGCAGTGCACACACATGGGTTAGTGGTCGGGGAAAATCTGTTGCCTACCTGCGCAACTGAGTTTTTCCAGTCAAGACAGCAATGGACACACTCCCAGTTGAGACATGTGGTGCATTGTTTACATTTGCGTGCCCAGAGAATTGGAGAAACGAGACAGACATGAATCCATCCGTATCCGCTCGACGCAGTACGTGTCGAAATGTGAATCCCTTCAACAAAGTATCTGCAACTTGCACCAGCAACAACAACTGCTGCATCTGCAACGCATTTTGTATCTGCAACTAATGTCTGGCTGAATTTGTTTTGTTTGTTTGTCGGATTAAGTATGTCAGTGGGCTAGGAATTGGGTCAGCCCGAGGTTCTATGAACTAAAATAAACTTCTCTTCGACGCAGCACAGCAGGAAATGTCGGTTGCATGCCACTTTTTCCCTCTCTCACTCTCTCTGTCTCTCTCTCTCCATCTCTCTGTTAGATTGTGAAATGCACTTTTGTTTGATGTTTGATTTAATTTAGTGCAGCAACGAGTTGCAACAGCTTCATTAGTTTGTATATACTTGTGTTTATATATGGACAGAATTATTACAGCAGCATCATCTGCTCATCTGCACAATAACCAAAGAAGCATCATCTCCATTAAGCGATCCATCAATCAGCGGGCAGCGTGTAAACGAAATTCTGACAGCCATGAAATCGTGTAAACGCAATCTCAGCTGCAGTCTCACAGTCTCGTAAAGCCAAAAGACCAAGCCGGTTTGTATGCCCATCTGTCCATATGTCTGCCTGTTATCTGAGGGTGGCAGACAGACTGACATGAATGATGGCTCTCAAATTACATTAAATGGAATTTCAATTGAGGCAAAGACAAGCAGAAACCTCCTCCGCTGATGCGAATGCTGACAAGACAATACCCTGCCCTGAAACAGGAACAGAAACAGATACAGATACAGAAACCGAAACAGATACAGAAACAGAATCAAAAACAGAAACCGAAACTGTAAATGGCATTTACATGTTCACTGTCATAAGCCAATAGGCCTTCCTCTCCTCCTTACCCATCTCTCTCTCTCCCTCTCTCTCTTTAATGAATCAGCATCATTTTCTGCAATAATGTGCCTCTTTTCCGATTGACAAATCCAAACCCATTGCATTTATCCAGAGTTGCAATCAGACAAATGCAATTAGGATTTGGCGACGCTTTCGTGCTGTGAATTTCCAAGCAAAAATTGCAAGCGGCATTTTCCACTTGGACTTCATCTCCTTCTCCTTCTTCTTCTTCTAGTCTCTTCTTGTCATTGGGGAACAGCGACAGAGACATTGTCCCATTGTCAAACGAGATGGGACGCGTTACTCCAGGGACTCCACATGAAAGACAAAGAACCCGCTGACGATGCCTAAAAAAGATGGCCAACAACCGATCGACAACAATGCATGGCTATAATGAAATTTGCTTTGCTAAGCAACTGAATGTGGCAGCAACACATTCAATAACTGATTGGTTAACTTGCATCACAAAAGAAGCGACTTTCAACAAAAGTTAAAACTCTTAAAAGAACATTGCCTAAGTTCAATTAAAGCTTATTAAAGCGAAAACAAAAAGAGGTAAATTTAATCATCTATCTTAATTTCAAATGGTGTTTTGTTTGATGGAAACATAAAAATATTCTTTCTTTCTTTTAAGTAACTTTAGCTTAACTGCCTTTATTTTGCGTCACACGTTTTAAACAAGTTTTAATTCAGTTTAATTAAGTTTTTGCACTTAATTTATTTTTACAAACCCTTTTGAAATATCTCGCAATGTATCTATTATTTATGCGAAACGACTAGAAGATACTCTGTTTCCTATTGTATTTGAAAAGAGACTTGATAAAATTTTAAAATTAAATTAAATATCTTTAAGAGCTGTATATCTGTATATAGAAGCAGAAGCTACATTATAAATCAAAACATAATAATATTTTGTACATTTTTTTGAAGTAATTTTTGCTGTAACACAGTCAAAACCAGTTCTAAATGTCAACATTTGTGTTGTGATAAATTCAATACATTTTCAAGTTGAATAAAAATGCATAAAGAACATTTGTAATTGATTTATTTATTTTCTATTTTGAAATATTATGTTATTTGATAATTTGAGAAGTATATTAACTTATTTTTATGTCTGCAATTTTTGCTGATTTTTCTTTAAGTTGTTTCCAAAAGCATCTCTTAATAATCGGTAAACACTTCCTATCCTCTACGGTATTTTGTAGTCCTACTATTTTTTCTATTAAGTAACTCTGCTTACTGTTTGCTCCAAAGCGATGGCAGCTCTCAATTAAATATTTAAGTTGAAGAAATGCAATTTCAATTAGCGCCACAACATTTAGCCATTAACGTTGAGCACGAGATTTGTGCCAATTGCAAAATACGATAGAAAGAAGCATAGCAACAACAATGAAGAACAACAACAAGAAGATGAAGAAGAAAAAGAAGAAGAAGAGGAGGAGCAACAATGGCATCAACAATGTTGTTGGCCAAGAATCGGACACCCGCGTTGCTCACTCACTCAAAATCATTACGTGATTAAGGTTGCCATTACGGCGGACAGCAAAAATAGAAAACTAGAGCATGGCACGCAGACAGTGGCAGCTGTAGTAAGAGAGTGCGGTGGGGGATGGGGAAGGGGAGGGGAATGTCAAGAGGGGAGGGAAAGAGTAAAGTGAAAACCAGCAGCTGAGCAACATCGACCGCAATTGCGCTGCTTTGGGTTTTGGTTTAAATACAGCAAAAAAAAGTACGCCAAATAGAAATAAATAAATCAGCTAGACAAAAAAAACTTTTAAAAAAATTGAGCTAAGTTTAAAGCAAAAAAAAAAATGGGAAAAACAATTAAAATGAAAAAACCGTAAGCACTCTAATACTGTCGCTGGGGAGAAAGGCGTCAAAGAGGTCAAATGTGCAACGTGGCAAGTGGCAAGTGGAACAAACCAAAAGCGACTCTTAAGGTTGCAGCCTCAAATACGTATCCGAATCCGAATCAAAATACGATGGATTCAAATACGAAGTTTGGTTTGGAAATTGCTCGGAAATTGTGGGAAATTTGTATGCAACGATGTTGTTGCTGTGATTGTTGTTGTTGTACCGCACGAGCGCACAAAATGGTTTCGAAAACAAATTTGCCGATCTAATTAAAAGCTAAATTGTGAGCAATAAACGTTGACTCCTTCATTGAGAAGGACTACGCGCTCCACTTGCAAACTCCCCTCTCTCTCTCTCTCTGTCTCTCTCTCTCTTTATCTTTGTCACCCTCTCCCTCTATCATTTTGTCGGTGGCTGGGAAAACAGTGAAAAGCATTTAAGTTGCACACTCGCACACTCAGCGCTATTTTCTTGCCCAACCTTTCAACAAGTTGGCAACCAATGCAATTTACAACAGCCACAGGCTGCAGGACTCACAAGGACACTCCCATTACTGGGGCACTAGGAAGGAAGGATAAGAGTCGAAAAAAACAGAGAGAGAGAGAGAGAGAAAAAGAGGAAAATAAAAGTATGCCAAGCCCACGCGCTGACCATCAATGAATGAACGAATTGTGGAGCCAGTGGAAATGTGAAAATGCGGATGGCAAATTGTAAATTAATTGATGAAAGCAACGTTTAGGATAGACAGTTTCAGAAAGAGACAGATAGAGAGAGAAAGAAAGAGAGAGTGAGAGAGAACGACAGAGTGGTATATCCAGGCTAGAAGGCAACTGCTGTTTCCATTTGCTAGCCACAATATTTGAACTGCATTTGGCATCTTTCAACTGCAACTCGAACTAGAAACTTGTTCTCCATTTCATGCCACACACACACACACACACTTGCAACACACTCACGTATTGCTTCCTTTGCCAGGCTGCCCTGACAAATTGCTGGTAGCAAGATTAATGTTGTGCATTATCTTTCCTCATTTGTCGATTGTCAATGCAACTCGGACCAGTCAACAGCCAACTTCAAACGTGGGCGGCACTTTTACATTGCATCTACCTTTTCCACTTTACCTGTCCTCCACTCCCTTGTATCTGTAACTGTCTCTTCTTTCTCCTCTCTCCTCTGTCCCTGTCATTGTTCTGTGATTTTCCATTCTCTATCATTGACATTTTTCAATTTGATGTGCGCACTCAAGGCTACACTGTGGATTGTCCTCTTTTTTGTATGGCAAATGACATGGCAAGGTAATTTCATCTTACTCTCTTTTATTTTACCTTACTTTTTTAAAACTAACGATTGCATCGACATTTGATTCATTAAAGAGCCTTGAATGATCTATCAAAAGCAGGAATAGGCTGAAATACAATCAACCACAAAAAAGTGACCTAGTTGTTTGAGAAAACTCAGATGATGATGGACAAATACCATTAGAAAATAGTAATTATTAGTTAGATTACACACTCGGATTGAAATTTGGATATCCGCTAAAAAGACATAACTTTGACATGTTCATTAAATTATTATTAAAAGAATTTAAGATTAACTTCATTTATTGTTATTTCACATTACTTTTTATTTGTAGTTTTAAAATTAAAAAATAATATTATTAAATACTTTTTATTATACAAATTTAAATAGATTTGTTCTTTAAATTTCATAACCTTTTATTGACAGATATTAACTACTTTTATTGATACCCTGTCTTTAATTAGTAGGAAAATTCAAAAACTTAATCTTGTTTCGTAATCTTTATTTTAGAAAAGCATTATCCTATAAAAAAAGTATAGAATTTTGTTTCTGTTTAAAGCCAAAAGCAATCTCAATAATCTTCAGCTGCTTCAGATCATAAAAACTGCCGACTATTGACTGTTGACATCGTTGAATGCTACCAATTAGCAATCCCATTGTCCCTTGCAGCTGGCCGCTGCCCAAAACAATATGCTCAGTGGGCCAAAAACAACTGTTGGCTAAATCTAAATCCTTGCGACCAACAAAAACAACAAAAAAAACAAAAAAAACTGAACGAGAACATTTGGAATTTGCCATGGACTTAGCTATCGTGTTTGAGCTGCCAACTTTTACAGACGGAGCACACACAATAGCCGGAGTTGAAGTCCGGGCTTGTGTCCGGGTTCAGGGTCCGTTATGTGTGGATGGAATTTTTAGGTCTAAATCCTGTCGGGTCATAAAAAGTGCTTATTACATTATCACCTCAAGCGTGGCTGAGCTGGCAACAGCCACGCCCCCTTTACACACACACACTCACACTCACACTCACATGATGTCTGCCTGCCCTTCGATAGTCTCAATTGACTCACTCTTCTCTCTTTATTTTTCGCTCACTTCTTCATTTTTTTTTTGGTTGGACTTTTGGCTTAGGCTTTATTATGGGCCTGGCAGCTGCTGCGTTTTTCAATTTACGCTTTTTAGGCCTTTGGGCCCTCTCCGAAGTGGCATTCACCTGAGCCTTGAGCCTTGAGCCGATTTGGCTTGTTGCTCCGCCATCATCATCGGCTATTGGCAAATGTTTGTGGCGCAAAAATGCGAAAAATGTGTAAATTCACGTTGATGTTTTCCTTTTACTTTACTTTTTTACTTGCCCCGTTTTCAACATCTCTTTTTTATTTAGCTTTCTTTTTTTTTACAACGCTGCTGATCCGCTTTGGCGTCGAGTTCATTCAATTTGGATTAAGTCGTTCGTGTTGATTAACGAAATTGACTTTTTTTCGGGAAGATTTTGTCGAAGAGGGTGGGGCGACTGTCAAAATCGATTGACGTCTGTTGTAAAAAGTGGAAAAGACAGCTCGTCAGCTCAGAGCAGAGTCTGTAAACAATTTAGAAGGCAATGTCAAAAGACATTTTGCTAAATATTCAATCAATTTGAAATGCATGCGACTGAGGCCAATACAATAAATCACAAAATATAAAAATACACAAAACACACACAAAAAAAATGTCTCAATTTCCGGCGTAACAAAATATGCGTCATAACAATAAAAATGCGCCAAGCCCCAAAAACAACACGAAAAATAGCTAAGGGCAACTGCTGTTGGTGTTGTTGCCACGTTTTGCTAAATAACGCAAATAAACAAGACAGGCGACAGGCCATAATATATCATGGCCCAAAGGCGCTTGACGACGACAGCAAGAACAAGGACATGGATAGGACCAGGATGAAGACGAAGACGAAGTTGAGGAGGACTATGAAACGAAGAAGCGATAAAGATATGAAGAGGGGAAAAAATGACAAGGACGCATAATGACTGTCAAGGGGGAAAACGAATCCGTCGACGGGCGTCTGTCTGAGTTAACTGGGAATCAATGACATATCGTTATAACTAATACGTGCCCGCTGGCCCGACAAAATGCCATAAAAAAGTGAAAATAAAATAAATATACGAATAATAATGATGATAATACATACATGCTACATGCTGCATGCCACACGAGTGTGTGCCACATGCCGGATGTGTATACAGCACAATATAAACTGTATCATTGACTCGGACCAATAGACCAATTTATTTAAACACAATAAAACTATCAGACCTGACTGGGTATCAGTCTAAAGAGCTTTAAAGCGCATTAAAGCTTCAATCAATCAGTAAGGAAAGTTAAAGCAGAAAGCTTACTATCCTCTTTTGAAACCTGAAGACTATATTTGAAAGCTTTAGCATCAGCATAAAGAGCTTTAAAAGCGCATTAGGGCTTAATAGAATTTTAAGCTGAAAGCTAACTCTCATTAATATCATAAAATATCACAAAGCACATTAAAGCTCACTGTAACCCCTTTTTGGCAGCATAAAATGTCATTTGGCCACTTCAATTGTCCGCTAATTGGCCGGCAAACTAATTTGCTAGCTTAATCCCTTGGCCAGTGTCCTCCTATACGATCGTAAAGTTAAAGCCGAAAACCAACGCAAACAAGTTGAAGCAGACAAACAACAGCTGTAAGTTTCCTGTCCGCATAAAGTTTCCTGTCCGGCCAAAAGGACTCCAGGACAGGCAGGAGTACGGGGCTCAGGGTCAAGCACACGCTAAGGCACTAAAAGCTCTGCCTTCTCCGGAATCCGGACACTGGCTCAAAGCCGGATATCCACATAATGCCCCACAGGAGTTGCTATCAACTCCTGGCGCTGCCCAGCACCGTAACTTGAGCTCATAATTTATTTCGATTACGCCGCAGCACGCAATTTGCGCTGAAAATATCCTTTAAGCGCACCGCACGCAGCAACACGCCACACGCACACATACACACATACACAGAGAGAAAGAGACACACACAGAGATACACACACATATATAGAAACAAACTTGCATTGAGATAAGCGTGTGCACAATTTCCGTTTCCGCTTTGTTACCGTTGTTAGCCGCATTTCCGAGGCTGCAAAATCCACTAAGCAACAATTAAATCAGCGCCCAAATCAGCCAATGTGATGAAATCAATTGAAAGGAAAAGCGAATTTCCCTCAAAGACAAATTAAGTACTTAAACTGAGCAATGGGAACAAAAGTGAAGATTGGGATGCTCTTTCCAAATTAATCGACAACTCTGAAGAGTTAAGTAATGATCTTATCATCATATCTTGTAAACTTTAATTACAGAAATAAATTCTATTTTAGAAATATCCAAAATTTAATCAAAGTTAAAAACAAATGATGATTCTATATCTGATAAAAGTATAGAGAAATGTAAGTTTACATTTACTTAAAATCTACATAAACTTATCTAAAGTTATAGACAGTCGAAAATCTATTGAAAATCTAATTAAAGGCTAAATCTATTAAGGCTTGTTTAATATAATATATAATTAATATAAATTATAATATATATACATATAATACCATTGACTGCTGTAATACAAAATAGAATATAACTTATAACAAACCAAATAAAGTTCGGAAATCTATTTAAAGGCAATCACAATTTATAATAGAACGCAAGAAGATATGAGCATGTTTTCCCATGTTATGGGTTATGTAACAATCTTAAAAAAAGAAAGATCTTAACTTGATTGTTAAGTGTGTGTTGCATTCTTGGGGCATGACTCATTGAGGCTTCCCTTGAACATTTGTATTCAATTTTGATTGGAAAACAAAGAAAAAAAGAAACAGAAACTGAACCCGAAACTGAAACTGAATCATGCCTCCAGGTAGAACAACAAGAATTTGAACAACTTGAACAACATTTTCAGCCTGATGCCATTAGCTGACTAATGTAGAGTGGGAAGTGTCTTCTCTTGACTTGGTCTGGTTATGGTTATGGGGTCTTGGCCATGTTAAGCGCTTTAACGTTTACAAAACGTTTGCAGCTTGCAGGTTTTTGGTGTGCGCATTTTACGCTTAGAACTTATAAATATTTATGGCACACATAATGCAGCGAGTTAAGGTTGAGTTGAGCTTGGCCAATAATTTTGCAGACCCTCATCCTCATCTTTCCAGAGTTGCTGTTGCTATCAGAGCTCGTAACTCAAGCGTGTAGCTGAGCATGTGTGTGTGTGTGTGTGTAAGAGTGTGTGCGAGTGTGTATTTTGGGTTCAGTGAAGCAAGCATTTTCAGCTGAGGGATTTATGTGCACTGACATGCAACTTAAAAGCAAGGACAACAAACGGTTGCAGATAGCGAAGAAAGGCGAAAGCCAAAGGAGCTGAAGCAGCAAAAGGACCAAAAAAAAAAATAAAAGAAAAATATAATAATACATAGTAAGAGCAGAGATGCTGAAGGAACCAGAACCACAGCAGCTAACTGCGTTACAGGATATTTCCTTATGTGCAAGTGCAGCAGGCGCCCAACAATTGAGAAAAATATGCGAAGCACAAGGATTAGGCGAACACAAACCCAAAATTTATGTGACTTTTGCATGTGGGCCACACCGACCAGGACCAGGACCAGAGCCAGGACCAGAACCAGAACCAGATCAGAGTCTGCCAACAGACATTAGTACTATTTCCGGCCCAGGCCACAAAATATTCAATAATGTATTAAAGATACACAGACAGATAAAGAGGACAGAGAATACGGACAACTCAACTGAAGCGTAGCAACAGGATAAATCTAAATAAGACGTGCTTCAGAATCCAGAAACTGCATTGACTTTAGAGCCCGCAGCATTTGTGCAATGAAGTGCAATCGAATCGAAGCGATATGAATACCCAAGCCTGAGTATGAGTACTCGTATGTGAATGCGCTCAAGTTTTGAACTTGGTCTTGGCCAGCAGCTACCTGATTAAGATTCTATTCTTAAAGTAAAAAGATGGAAACAATTTAATAAAGCAGCTATTGAGTTGAGTGTTCGTGTCACGACACGACTTGTGCTCATCTCTACTGAATGTCCAGGCATAAAACAAAACGGAAGCGAGACTCGCTCTCGGACATCTCTTGGCTCTTGGCTCGTTCTCGCTGTCTGTGGGCGGAAACGGAAACCAGGCAACATTTATGGCTTGCAGTCGAGCTGATGAAATTGTTGAATCAATTTTCCCCACACACATTCAAACTGCAACTGCAACTTCAATGGCATTGAGCTTAAAGCGGAATCCGCAGCAAAGGCAGCTGCCAACTGAGACCAGCAAGAGAGTGAAAGAGAGAGGGAGAGAGAAAGATAAAGTGGAAGGCAACCGGTAAAAATTGATAATCAATCAAACGCAACGCAACGCAGAGACACTTAATCACTGTCTGTAGCCAAGACTTGGCTAGAGGTTATCCTTAACAGCAACTGGCCTTAACTTTATCAATTACGCCATTGTGACTGACCAGTCACTGACAACGCAATGATGAATAATCACAGGAAGTCGGACATTGCATCAACGGATTTAATCCAACCAACCAAATTATCACCTGCTCATGATTCAATTAACGCTTCGATGCTAATTGATGTGGCTAACACTCAAGTGTTTTCAATCGAATTGAACCTCTGTCTTAGTCCAGAATCCAAATCGGAATTCCAAATTTAGCACAGTGGCAAAAATACAAAAAGATTTATAATTATGGTATCGAAGTGCTGACAGATCGTTTTTTGTAATTAATAAAAGTTAGTTTTTATTTTAGGTTGGCTAATTCTAACAATATAATATGATATTATATTTATAATATAGTTAGTTTTTGAATAAATTACTCATGTCTGCGTTAAAATTATATTGACACGATTCACTTAAATTTTCGTGAAGATGTTACGATATCAAGGTGAACGATAAACAAATATTTTTGTATTAAAGAGTTCATATAAACTTTAATTTTAGAGTACAGTTTATTTCAGGAAAGTGACTTTTAACCTTTACTATAGTTTCCAAAGAAGTTGACTGCTTTTTAATTTTGAGTTTAGTTTACAATGAATGAATATAAACAGTTAATTGGATTTACATTTTGTTTTCATAGAAATTTACACCATAGAAAAACATTGGAAACATGATATTTATTAAATATATTTGCTTTAGTGTTAATGTGTAATGATATTAATTAATATTTCTCCTTTGTATTTGCGAAATACGAAGCTAAAAGAAGCCACTGTGCGTGGTTTCAACCTGGTAACACCTTTTGAGCCCACTTAAGAGGGAACATAAAGCACAATTTTGTGGTCAGCTTGAAGTCCATGTACTTAGAGAGAAAGAGAGAGCAAGACAGACAGAGACAGAGAGAGAGAGTGACCTTTCTCTTTGTGCGCTTGACATTTGTCATGAATGTTGCAACCTGTTCGCAAAACCAAAAAAACCACAACACGAATTTGCAACAACTAAAAGCAAAGTGCGCATATGTAAATCTGTTGTGTGTGTGCGTGTGTGTGTGTGTGTGTGTGTGTGGTGTGATGCACAATTGATTGAACAATGCGAGTCATGTTCTCTGATTGCGTAATTTGTTGTTGTGCAATTAATAAAATGTCCAACTAAATTGAGAACAACCGCAGACCAAAGTCTTGACATTGCATTTGTGCCACACATGGCACCACAGATTGCGACAAGTCGTGGCTTTTGTGGTCATTGAAATCCATAAGAACAATGGAAATTCAATCAAAACACAACTCAATTCAATTGAATTCGTAGTTGTTTCCAAAGCGACCGACGCGCTTTGAACGCGGATTCAATTACACAAAGCCAAAAGCCTCGAATTTGGATTGCATAATTTGTTGGTAGGGGTGCCATAAATCAAAGACAGAAACCTGGTGGCCCTAACAAAAGACTGGTGTGAACAAAAGTCAAATAAAATGTACAAGAGTCAACTAGGCAATACCCTGTAAATTCAGTTGGGAAACTTTTCTTTTCGTTTAAGATAGATTGTAGATCTCATAATAAATGTATTAAGTAATTTACCAATTCTTAGATAATGTTAAAATTCTATTGAACAAATCTTTTTATTAGATTCATTTCAGCTAGTAATAATTTATTTAGTTATGCTAAGAATTTGTTAACATTTAGTTAAAGTTGAGCTTTCACTTTGCTATAATATTCCTATTAGATAAATTTTACCTCTAACTAAAATCATCGACTTGTTTAGAGCTTCTGCCTTTGTCTGTGCACAAAATGTGACTGGAAAATTATGAATTTTCATAGTTAGAAACGAAACGAAAAAAACAGACACCAAGTCAGACACAAAGGCAGCCAGACAGGAGTCAAATAATTAATAGCCATGCCCAAGAAAGAGGCGGAGGTGTTTTCCAGAGTTGAAGCTAGAAATGAGGTTGAGATTGGGAGTGAGAGTGAGAGACTTGTGCAAAAACAACGACAAAACAAACAAAAACACGCAAAACAGATTTGCATGCACAAAACGCAGAGTTGAATGGATGTGAAAATGGGGAAATGGTACATGGGATGCAGGAGGGGCACATGTGGCAAGAGCCACAGGGAATAAGGGGCAGGGGGCACGTCGGTTGCCTTGGATGCCGACAGTAGCTTGTTAGTAGCCAGCACAGAATAGACCAGGCCAACATCATGTCTAGACTTTAAGTTGGCTAATAGCCGAGGCTGCATCCTTTTAGCAGAAGCTCGTTGAAATTTGGTTTTAGCAATTTTTTTTAGTTGTACTCTTTTTTTTGGCCAGGAAATTTGTACTAAACCAAATTTACGCTTTTGTATTACTTATTTGGCTCCATTATTTGTACAGATGAAGTCAACCAGAGCGCGTTGAGCTGCTCTCAGCTCTTGGTCAACTCTCTCTCTGTACTTGGCTTTCGCTTTTATTTCGGCCTGTGGACTCTGGACTCTGGTCTCTGTACTCTGGTCTCTGTACTTGTGGCCCTTTTGGCTTTGGCCTTTGTACGACGTTTTTTATGCACGGCCGACCCTGCACTTGATAATGAAATATAAACGTGGCGATATGTGAGAGAATGAGTATCAGTCTGTCTCTGTCTTTGTGTGCTTGCTTGCCACAGAAATCCGGCAGCATAAAGCTTAACCGAAAACAACAACAAAAATGAAACCAAAAGAAAATAAAGAAAATGGAAAAGTGGAAAAATGGAAAAAACAAGACATTTCCTTTGGCAGCAACAAGGACTTCATTTAGCGTTCGACGTGGCGTTCACAATAATAAGAACTCCGGCGAGAAATCATAAATTAATCCGATTTAAGCCGTTGAGTAGCTTACTTTTTTATGCACCTCCATCAACGGACAGTTTCACTTCATTTGTCTTAATGAGTTGCCGTGGGACTGGGCTCTTTTAATAAGCCAAAAGCAAAGCTGCAACTAGAAAAACAATTTGTTTGTGCAACACAAAAAAAAGTTGACATGATTCTACAGATTAAATTGGAAGGAGAAGAGAGAGTAGTGAGTTCGGATTTGTGTGTTGTCAAGGTGCCTTTATGTCAAGGACTCAAGTGGTAATGCTCACTTTTACTCAGCTGCCACTCGAAGCTATTGCTGCATCATCATCATCATCATCATTCGCATCCTGGCAACGCCAGCTCATTACGAGCCACGACACGCACTTGCAACTGCTGCTGCTGCTGCTGCAACTGCAACTCAAGTTCTCTAGTGCTCCCCATTCTAAATTCAATTGAGCTTGAAGTGTTCAAAAGGCGCCAAGCCATGCAGCTGACGGATGCAGTCAAGATTCAAGATTCCAGTTCCAGGCAACATCCAGATCAGCTTCTGTTCCTGCTCCAGCTTAGACACCTTTGCAGCAAAGTGTAAAACTGAATTCAGACAGACAGACAGGCAAGCAAACAAACACAAACAACAAGGGATTTTTAGGGGGGGAGGAAAACTCGGGAAAATAGGCAAATGGGCAAATGGGCAAACGGGCAAACGGGAAATTGTTGATTGGAGCTTTGGGATTGCACTTAAATCTGTTTGCGACTCAGCTGAATTTTCAGTTGTGTTTTTTCTAGTTGAACCATAAATATTTTCAATATCAACGCACAAAACATTTTAAATTGTTGTAAAATTTATGCTGCGTGATTTTGCAATAAATTACAACAAGTTTTCATAGATTCCCTAACCGAAAAGGTATGTAGGGTATTAACGACTAGAGCTAAAACAATTTATTTATTATTTATTTTACTATTGAGTTTATCTTCCTAGTGCTACAAGTAATTAATCTAAGAAAAGTTACATTTAATACTAAATAAAACAAGAATACAATTAGACAGTGATATAATTTGAATATGGCAAAGAGAATAGCTTCAATCTAAATATTGATTCAAATTTGCTAACCACAAAAAGAAAGACATGCAAAAGGAGATAGAGAAAAAAGCTGACTTATATTTTTATTTGTTTACATATTTACTAACCATAAGTTAGCATATTTACTAGTCTACCAGTCTAGTCTAAGCACATACTAGTTTTGGCTTTTCTATTTTAAATGGATTTTTTTGTTTGGATTTTCTCTCCAATGCGTTGTTGGCTGACTGCTAAATTGGCCAAATAAAAGCTACTGACTGCTAATGGCTTTTTCTCTGTGGGATTTCCACTTTTGTGGTTATTGCTGTTGTTGTTGTTGTTGTTATTGTTGTTGTGGTTGTTTGTTGTTATTGTTGTTGTTGCTATTGCACTTTTGGCAAAATACATTGTTTGCCAGCAAAGTTGATGGCGCCTAATTGACATCAACATGCATTGCCATTGCCATTGTCATTGTCATTGTTTTATGCACTAATTGGCGATCGAACTCTGGGCGACATTTTATTGGAGCATTGCAGCGCAATTAATTGATTTAAAGTGCAATTAAATATGCAACGCCCTGATTATTTTTGGCCATTAGATACGCTTAAATGCGTATATACTATATATGCACAAATATTCGCACAAAGAATGTCGCACTTAAGTTTAGCTAAATTTGAATCGATTCTAAACAGTCAGAGGATAGAGATGCATAGCATTGACATAAATCAACCCAATGAGCGGCTGTTTAAATAGAAAATTGTTCATTTGTATCGGCATCAGCAGCACCTCCCCCCCCCTCCCCTTTGTTGCCCTTCTCCCACGCCCCCGCCCACTCTTGCGCCATTAGCAGCTGAACCCTTTTGTAATGCCAAAGTAAACAGAAATTTGTTGTTTTTGTCGAGTTTTGGTGCCGTTTGAAAATGTCAACGAAATAAATTCCGTGTGGCATAATAAAATATTTACACATTGGCAAATGCTGTCGCTTAACGCTTAAACAATTACCCCAGCTTTGTTGTGACTGCCACAATGAGATAAACAGCAATCCAATTGAATACTTTCCATTCGCCTCATTCAACTACAACTCAACTTTGACTATCTTTAGTGTCGCCGACTATTTATAAAATGTATTATCAACTTGAGCTGCCTTTGACATTCGCTTTTAATGCAAAATAAAACAAAAAACAACAACTCGTCAACTTTTTCACAAATATGGGAATGAGGAAAGCTCTTATCATAGACGCTGATTCATGTTAAACATGAATGAACCTCGATACACTCATATACAAACTGTTGGTCAGTGGCAACAATTGCGATAGTGTGGTCACTTTAATCGGGGTGGGGTACCATGATTCATACATTCAATTTGGAAATACGCATGAGTGCAAAAACGAGTGCAGACAAATGCACTCACTGGAAACTTCGAGCCTTGAGAGTGACTCAAAACTAGCTCTTTATTAAATCAAGTAGTTAAAACAAAGTTTTAAAAGTGAATGAATTAAAGATGAAAATAGTATTAGCTTTATATTTAGTGTCATTGAGAAGAACTTTGCTTTGACCACATTTGTGGTCTAATAAATTACAAACTTCTATAAGCACAAATGTATCAAATGATTTCAATTAAATTTTCGCAAAATACTAAAAAAAAATGGCTTTATTTGTGGCCTGTCGTTGTTAACTCGACCCAGTTGCATAAGCCATAAACATAATCTAACTCATAATTTATATTTATGTTTCACAGCTTTTCAAATAAAAATCTGAATGATCAGGGAGAGAATGCTCGACTGGCAGACACCCTAAGCTGCCAAAAACAAATACGAAGATAAACTTAAAACTCTTTCAAATTTGACTATAGAGTTTAATTTAACCTTCCAGCTCTTTCTGCATTTACAGGGTATACAAAGTGAAATCTCACACAGTAACAAACATTAACTGCCCTATACTGAAATAAATAAAAACCGCACTACCATAAACTTTTAAGTGTTTGTATAAAGCAGATAAATATATATATTTTTTACTACATATAAACGCATAAAAATCAAAAGCACACACAAGTCAAACGTATTTATTCATAAAACTACCCAAAAGTTTTGAAATGATTTGCCAAAAATTTGAGTGCGTGTCACCATAAATGTAAAATTATTAGAAATAATTTTCAAATGTTTAACAAATTGTTGAACTCAATAGAACAAACACACATATAAACATGACTCTTTGTGTCTGTGTGAGCACATAAAATTTCCAAAATGGCAGCAAAGGAAATTTTGGTTGGTTGGTTGGTTGGAAAATTGGTCGGGGAAAAATTGTGTGTTCCGTGCGCAAAAACCGCGCGCAAAAAAACAAATAGCTAGAAATGTATTTTTAACAGAATCAGAAAGAGAAACCACACCAACAAAATGTACGAGTATCAGCATTTAAATGCATAAATAAATTAACTGCTGAACTAATAATTTTTTGTGCTTTCCATTTTATACTATACTATGTACTTTTCGCGCGTTTTTCTGGCCAATTTCAACACACAAATTCCATTTGGCAATTGCTTGTTTCAATCAGTTGAAATTAAAGCAAATCTGCGCGTAATGGAATCTGTATGAAACACATAAAACCCATTTAAGTTACCCCGTCAATCCACATATCAAATATGTGTATATATGTATATATATTGATATGGACAAGGGCGTGGCACTTACCTTTTGCACTAACAAGGGCTGGGCGAAATCCACACCGCCCTGGAGGCGGAAGCCCCAGGGTTGGGCATCGAAACGTGACAATTTGATTTGCAGCAATTGTGGTTGGGCCATTTTCCTATTGCACAGAGCCGGAATTTATTGAAATGTTGTTATTATTATTGTAGTTGGACTGTAAATATACAAAAAACGAAGAGAGATATAGAATGAGTTGATGGCGTATACTTGATATCACGTAGCCAACTAATTAATGAATATAAAATCAACAAATGTGGTGTAAGAGTAAACCACAACACAAAGTCTTCTTTTGGGCTGCTAATAAAGACATTACTCAGACATGTATGCATGTGCATACAACATGCTAATCCTGGCAGCCGAGCAACCAACGAACCAACCAATCCCTATTCCTAGTCTTACTCCTAGTCCAAGTCCTAATCGTAGTCATAGTCGTATTACTATCTGCTATGTCTTGATCTCTGTGCCAGCTGCAGTTGCTTGCGCATTCTCGCATGCAAAAATCTTCTCTATTGCCAACATACTTTCGCCTTTTGCCACGTAGAAGCAACCTAAACTAAAATGTTAAGGCAACGAAGAGATACCCTTAATAATAAATTTAATTTAGAACTTCTATAACTACTTTAAACCTGAGTTACATGAAAATAGACGTCCTATTTCTACTAGATAAAGGGCATTATTTTAATGATATTGTGCAGAGTGTGACCAGATTCTGTGAGTATAAAAAGCTGTGGTTCTTTGGTGTAAGAGCTGATGCGTATACTAGTGTATATATATATATCTTGAATATGCTTTTTATTCAAGTCTAGCATACCCCATTGCACTTAATTTGGCTTTGGTATATACCTAAAACGAGTGAAACTTTGTTAGATATAAAATTTTTTTAGCATTCAAGCAGACACAGTCACTTACACACACGAACACACGCAAACACATTCTGTGGTGTTACAGTGTGTGCAAAAAGTGCACGCATTGAGAGTGCACATGAAACTGGGGCCAGTTGTATGTAAGTGTGGCTTACATGGGTTTTTTCCTGGTAATAGTCGTCATGGCTGCTTTGTAATTTGTACTGCATGTGTATGTGAGTGTAAGTGTATGTGTGTATCTATGTGTGTGTGGTATGTGTGTGTCTGTTGATTTAGTTTGCTGCATAACAATTTTGCTGAGTGTTGTGTTTTTTATTAGCAAAGACGTTCAACCATCCAGCCAACCAACAAACCCCTCTTTTCCCCTCCCCAAAACCCTGACATTCTCTCCCTCTCTCCCACTCTCTCTCTCTCTACGCCCATGATTCTCCGCTTGTATCTGTGCAATGTGGAGGGAAGACACTCAAAGTGGAAGTAACTACATTAAGCTATTAAAACGACAGCAGCTGCCAGCTACAAAGGACAAGGACACGGCAACGAGTCTACGGCTACTTGCAGGATATGCCTGCCAGCTGCCAGAGAAAGAGAAAGAGATAGAGACGGAGAGTGAGAAAAGGAAACAGAGAAAGAGAAAGAATGAGAGAAAAGTGGAGACTGGGACACATTTTAGCACACACAGCAGTTTAATTAACGTTAAGTGCGGGTGGTAATGGCACCAGCTCGATCCTCAAGTCCACCACATGTGTGTGTAAGAGATAGAGAGAGGGAGGGAGAGAGAGAGAGAGCCTTGACTTGGGCCATAACACGACAGCATTTGCATTTGCATGTAAATGCTTTTGCTGCCATGTGAAGTTGGCCCATTAGACGGGGCCCAACAACGTATGCACATGCACAGAAATAATTTAATTAAAATATTAAATAAATGTGAAAAGCCAAAAAGAGCCGTGCTAAGTACCTGACACAACGAATAAACGCGGCCACAAAACGAATACTCTGCGAATATGAATACGAGTATGAGTATGAGTGTATAAATGCCAACAGATTCGAGTACGAGTCTACTTTTGAGTATGTGGGAATAGAAATAGGTAGCTAATGGCTAATTACAGACATTAGAATCGGATTTTGAATGTGCAGCACTTAAACATATGGAAAAGTCCTTGGAGTACAAAAATAAATAAATAGTTAAGAAAAACTTTGAAAGAATGGGGATTAATACATTATTATCATAACTAAGTATGTATAGTTTCTTGAAAAATCTAATCGTGTGTATAAATTATATAAATGCAAATAATAAACAAGTTTTAATTTAGATATTTTCCCTTTTTTCTGTCGCTTTTTTATATTTTGTATCCTTTTCGGGGCCTGTTAATCCTGTTTCTCTTATTACATTTACAAGCTGTGTGGAACAATATTATGAGGAGCAATGAATAGAAAACTTTTGTTATATGAGAAATTCTCATTGAGAATGCATATGTAGAATCTATATATAATTATTCCATTAATTTATATGAATTTATGATAGAAAGGAAAGGTCAAATTTACAGCATGTCCTTATGCAGAAGTTCCCTAGTCAAAAAATCAATCTATTGAGTGCTAACAATTACTAATTTAATTATTGAGATAGTTTTTCAAAAGCCAAATTTAACAAAAGTACATAAGATTGTGGAACAAGGTATTTTGCAATATGCTAAAGTGAAATTGGGAACAATACAAATTTATATCTTCACATTTTGTGGCTTATGGAATAATGAAATGTATAATACGACTGCTAGTAAAAGGTATTATCTATTTGTTGGCAACAAATATGTCTCATTCACGGCAAAAACATAATCCCCATCAACTTGTCAACTTGGCGCCCAATGACAATGCAACCCGCTTGTATCATTAATAAACTTATCCCCAATCCATTGCAGCTTTATGACTAATAACCAAATGTCAGCTTATGAGTATTTTGCCAGTGTGGATAGCGGATACACGTATTTTGTTTCCTCATGCGATACAGCGAGACAAGCACGGTTCGACATTTTACAAAATAAACAACTAAAGCTCTTGGCCATATATGCACATATCTAGATACATTTGTATATTGCTTGTATGTTTGTGTGTGTTTGTGTGTATGTCAGCCTGTGGCTGCAACAGCGACAAAACTTATCGCTAATAAGTTTTACACACAATTGGCAAATTAAAATTTATTTATATGCAGTCGATAGCAATGCGAGTGTAGGGAGTGTGGGCAGAGGGGATGAATGAGGAGTAGGTTGGTCAAGGGGAGTCTGTGGAGCTGCCATTCGTCACACTGTGCCTGCTGATTTTGCATGGCGATTATGGTTGCTGTTGTAGTTGGTGTTATTACAGCAGTTGTTGATTTTGGTATTGGCAAAAGCCAGGAGCGGACTTTCTAGAAATAGTGGTATAATCAACCAAAAGAGCAAAGCTACATATGTTTATGCGAATCTTCACTTAAATTCACAAAATTATTATAAGAACCCCGATAGTCATAAAGTAAAATGACCAGCGTACTTAAAACCGAGGTTACTTAACCCTTGACACTATTTATATTGATTTTATCTCGGAAACCCCGTTTAATTTTTGTTGAATATATCTCAGTTTATGGTTTATCACCCGCACTCCGCTCCTGGTATATGTATTGTGAATATGAGAGTCTGTCCCTGCTCCCACCGTCCCGATCCGCGGCCCAACAGCCGATGCATTTCATTTGATTCACGGGGAGCAACAAATCAATTTGCATGCGGTAGTTTTGGAGATTTATGGCATTGGCATCTGTGCATATAATTTTTTGGGCGAGGCTTTTGCATGCAAAATATATATTTAAAATAATTTCTTATTTTCAAAAGCAAGTTGGTTTACGAGTGGAAAGGGAAACATTTAAGCTCAATGAAACTATGAAATCACTCATGAGTTACCATAAAAGTTAGAAACAAATTGATTTCTGACGCATAGCATATACATTTTACGAGTATGTCATTAGCAGTTTGGGTTTTGACCGGCCCCAAAACGATTCGTCTCTTATTCCATGTGACCCGCATAAAGCGAATGACCGGACCGACTCCTAATCGAAGAGAGCAATAACAACAACAACAACAGAAACAATATTAACAAACCAAGCAAAGAGTAGAAGCCAACGCAATCAACCCGAAAACCTCAGAAACCAAAGCAAAGTCAAAATCAAAACCCAAACCAAAATCAACTGAAGCATCCACTGTCCACCTCCGCGGATCGTTGCCTCTTTTAACGCTGATGATGTCATGCGGGTGGTCAAAGGGGAGAGAGAGTAGGGAGGGGAACGGAGGAGGGAATGGCAACTGGATACGGCAATTTGGTTTGGGGATTTCGCACGCTGCTCAAAATCTACCTAAATAATGAAGCACAGTTTTTGTTCATACCCTGCTGGCAATGAGGCTAACAAATCGGGTATATTTGAGACTTAATTAGAATTAATATCAGTATCTGCAGGGTATCTTGAAGTCTCACATCAGTTACTTTTCAAACTTGTGTGGCTTTGTGCCATTGCCGTTTCTTATGTTTAGTTGTACTTCTTTTTTTTTTGATAGTTGGCTTTCGGTTCGATTTCGATGATTACATTTCGGGTGTTCAGATAACAAAGTGAGAGAGAAAATGAAGAAAAGAGGGAGAAAGATGGTGGGGTTATTTTATTTGAGTCCAAATACCGTTCAATTTTTATGATAGCCATATTACTTATAGCCAAATTGTGACTGGCCACAATTGTTGACAATTTAATGAAATCTATCCCTTTCCACCAAAAAGTATATGTATATTTATCTTCGTTTTTTAAAATATTAAGCTAGTATGTATATATATATATATTTTTTTTTTTTGTCAATTTCATTTTGTTTAGTTGAATACCATTAGTATAAAACAATAGTTGAAATGGCACTCTAAGTAGTTAAAGGCAAACAACTTTATATAAACATTATACTAGAAAAATGCTATTAGTTCTATTGCAGTTGCTATTTATTTAAAATGTTATAAGAGATTTATTTAATTAAATGTTCCCCAATTTACAGCGGAACCAGAAAATAGATATCGCATTTCTTAGCCGCTAATGAGACACACTAATTGCAAGGAAGCTTTGAATTATTTATAGCCCTAAACAAATTCAAAGTTAGACAAACTTTTGGCTGGCACGCCACAGCAAAAGCAACAGCAACAACAATAACAAACAACAAACAAGAAAACAACAACAAATGCAACAGGGGCAACAACAATAAGTCTGGGCATCAGTTTTGTTTTTGTTTGGGGCTTTTCAACACATTAATAAACTGCATATGCAACAGCTCATTAAAAGCCACTCGAGCCTGTGGCAACACGCAAGGCAAACCAAACTGAACCAAACCGAACAGAACCCGAAACGACCCGACCCAAAAGAGCTTCCAAACCAGATCTTCAGATCTCTCCAGAGCTATCCCATTGCTGCAACAGGGAGAAGAAGGAACGTGCAACATGCAACGTGAAACGACCATGTCAAGTGGCCAGACCGCATTGAGCAAACCTTAAGAAGCAGCAAAACTGCTTGAGAGTTTATTTAGTTTATTTTCTTGCTGCTGGCTGTTGTTGTTATTGTTGTTAGTATTGTTGTTGTTGTGATGTTGGGTTTTTGGGCCAAACAAAAGTGAAGTTTTTATACATGTCTCTGTCTCTATCTCTCTCTCTCTGTCTCTCTCTGTCTCTCTCTGTCTCTCTCTGTCTCTCTTCTGCTCTTGCTGTCGTCTGGCGCGTCATCGCGGCGACATTCACCCACTAACTGCCAAGGGGAAATTAGGGAAAAACGCAGCAACAACAACCAACGAAGCTGTCATGAAATAACAAGCCACACACACATGTGTGTGTGTGTTTGTGCGTGTGTGTGTTTGTGTTTGTGTTGTGGTGTTTGGTTCTCTCTTGGCTCCTGGGGGCCAGTCAGTTGCCAAGTAGCGAACGCGTTGATTTCGCATTTATGCAAATTTCACGTACACTTCAAAATCTACGGCTGCGTTTTTTGTGCGCCAACTTTTCCACTATTTTTTTTGGAGACCCGGTACTTAAAAAATGCAAAAGGGTATATATTCTTAATCAGCATCAACAGCATAGTTGATATAATCATGTCTACTCTCTGCATCATTACCCATATCTCAGAAACTATTAGAGCTAGAGACACCAAACATGGTATGCAGGCTCTTCAATTATATATCCAGAAGAAGTTTGATTTAGAATTTAAAAATTACAAATTAGATTGTCAAATTACAAAAAAAAATGGTTGAGTTTTGATACACAAGATATAGACTACAGTACAGATCTGTCCGGAAAATTTAATCGCGATTGGATTAAAAATTATGTAATGAACAACTTTGATCAGCTTTATTTGGGTATATATTTTTTACAAAGTAAGGACAGGGTCTACCACAGTCGACTAGGCACCATTGTAACCAAACCGAGTCTTTTTTTATTTTAGTCTTCTTTTTTCTACGCGCTTTTGTTGGCTTGGCCCAAAGTAAAGTTTGGCTAGAGTGAATCTGAAGTTGTGCCGGGAGTCGAGTGATTTTTAGTTTGTCTCTTTTTACACTTTTTTTATATTTTTGTTATTCCCCAACCTCCAGCTCCATTTGCTAAGGCATCCGTTGATGCAACGTGACGTGACATGAACGTGACGTCATGTGTGTTGGCGTGCTTGTGGCTCGGGATCTAGCTGAATGGCTATGGCAATGGCAATGGTTGTGGCTGTGGCTGTGGCTTCAACTCCTACTGGGTACCTACTCCTTTTTCTGCTGCCTGAGCTGTTGCTCTTCAGTCTGTCTAATGCAATGCGCGTGCTAAATGGGCGTAACTCAACGGCTCGACGACTTTTTGCTGTGCGACGCTTATCAAGCGCTGAAAAAACGCAAAAACTTTTTTCACTCAACACACACACAACACACACACGCACATACTCACACGCTCACACAGCATTCTGCATCTGTCAGTGCATCAAAACACTTGAGTATTCGAAAAGTTGTCGCTTTTTTTTATGCAGTTTTTAGTTTTTAGCTTCGTGTCGAATGCGGCGTATACGTAATGTTTGGCTTTGCATTTTCTGTTTAGTTTTTTTTTTGCATGTCACACACACACAGAGAGAGAGAGAGAGAGAGCTGACAAAAGTGACACTTGCTTTCGCTGTTGTTGTTTTTAGTTTAACTATGTCGTGTGTGTGTGTGTGATTATTTTGCTTCTTGGCGCTCTCAAGTGCTCTGTCAACTGCTGAGCGACGGCAAACAAGCCTAAATGCGATGCCAAAAGAATGCAAGTGACATTGAGAATGCGCCAATTTGCAGCATCATGGAACACATGGAGACATTTCATATTGAGAGGGAAAGAGAGAGAGACAGGTCTGTCTGTAGCATCCGTAGTTATCTGGTAAGACATCTGCTCCAACTCTCTCCCACCTCATTGTGTCTGTCTGGGCAATGGCCACGCGATGTTTCGCCTTGACTTGTCACAGTGCTCAACAGCAGTAGCTGCACAGGTGGGCGGCCAATTTACTGTCTCTCTCTTTTTATCTGTCTCTTACTCTTTCTCTTTCTGCCACTTTTAACATGCTTGACTAGCTGGCATTGATAGACCCCAGACCCAAAGACCCAGACCATAAACCAGAGCCACACTCGGAGTCAGACAAGCGTGTGATAAGTTCATTACTGCACTGTAATCCATGTCTGCTCTTTGAAACTCCACAAAATGCAATGATTACAATTTACTTTGAGTTTTTTTAATACACTTTCACCTGACTAAAGTTTAATTTCTACAACTTATCAGATAACTTCGTCTTTACTCATGTACAAACTAAAGCTGAAACTTGCTTAATAACAGTTACGAATAAACTTGACTAAAAAGGAACTAAGTGTATAAAATTATCGGTTTAAAATGATCTACAATTCTTAGAATATTATATCTACCTTTGTTTAATATATAATACACCTCATTACTTTAATTATTAAACATTGAAAATATTTCACACACTTCAACAATATGTAAATTGATATACCCAATGGGACTCTATACACACATACACACAGTAGACATAAATTATTTTATTAGTATTTTGATTGAATATAATTTATGTGGCCGTATAAAATAAAATTCTAATTATTCTATCAAATGCAAATCTCATTTTTATTCGTGTGGAGTGAAAAGTGGAAACAAAATTGATTAATTTCTGTGCGTGAAATTTAAATATCAAATTTATATGCAAATTATAAATTATTGCTTAATATACTTTAAACAAGAAACCAATTTAAATTGGGTATCAATTTTCTCAAATTTAAATCAAATGCATTAGCAAAATACTTGTAATAAAAAAACAGTAAATTGGATTTTCATTACATTTGAGAAATTTTCATTTTCTCGTTTACCAACAAATTGTAAATATTTATGTATGTATGGATACGCTTTTAAATATCGTAAAACAACTAAAATATTAAGCAAATTTTTAGCTCTTGAGAGTGATCGAATCGAAGATATTCTGTATCCCTAGCTAAAATTTAAACTTCTTGAAATTTATCTTATTCTCTTAAAGAATTCGACATTGAACAAATGAGTGCTGTATAAGTCAATTTGTATATCTTTATTATAACCATTTAAGAATGTTTATGGGTGCAGGGTATATCATAAACGATAACTTTTTACTGTCGATCCAAAAAGTTATAACGAAGGCAAGAGCCATGAAATTGTTTATGACGTATTGTTTACTCTTTCGTTCTCTTTGTTCAGCAACTGTTTAATTTAATTTATTATTTTTTTTTCACTCCTTTTTTGTTTTTTGTTTGTTTGCAAATCGGTCAGTGCCTACACTGGTGATAAGTTAATGCATTAAAGCACAAAATTGAATTATTTATATATGTATCTATATTACATATATACATATACTATATGTATACACACACATAAAAATATAATACTTATTTGTTTGAGAGTGAGACAAGTGTTGTTTTTATGTGTTGCAATAAATGTCGCATAAATGTTGCACAATATTTTTATTTACAATTCAATGAAAAATGCTGCAAAAAGCCCCGAAAGTAATTAAATATAATATAAAACAATCAAAAAACAAATCCCATAAATTAAACTTGATGTCATTGCTTAAACCACACAATTAAACAAACCAAAAGATAAAAAAAAATAAACTATATGATATATGTATTTGTTTATAGTATAAAATCTGTCACTAGAATAGTTAATTCCATATTAGTTTTTTTTTGTTCTTAAGCTAATAAAGCGTAATTATCAGCGCATTTATTTAATTAGCCGCATAAAAGTATGTATTTTATTTTTTGTGCCCTCTAAAAATTTGTTAACTTTTTCCATTCACATAATGGGAATTTAATTGAACTGTCAAATTGTTGTTGTGGTTGCAACTTTGTCAGGCTCTATTGGATCTGATTTTATGCTGAACTCCACTCGGTTGTAATTAAACTAAAAGACTCTCATTTATATGATTTTTTCTATCAAATACTATACACGGAATTTATCTAACAACTACTATCAAAAGTCAAACAGATACGCGAGAGAGAGACAGAGAAAGTGACAGAAAGAGAGAATAAGAGGGATAGATCATTTTGCAGTCGGCGATTATCTGGGACTTAAGCGAATGCATTTTGTCATTTCATTAAACATAGACAAATGCAATTAATTTTAAACTATTTTTAATTACCTTTTGTGCATAATTTGTGGCTTTAATGATTAACCAAAATGCAATTGCAAATGCAAATTCACTGAAGCTAGAGGTTGTAGATGCAACTGACATTTGAATAGAGGCTTAAATATAAATGCAAATTGGTTAAATCAGAGCCTAGAACAGGACTCAACAGTTGTGGTTAATGCCAGTTGAAAGCCAATGACAGTTGGCAGATTGAGAGCCAAAGATAAACTGAATGCAATGCCCAAAAGCCTTGAGTAGCAGTAGCACTTGCAGTTGCAGTTGCAGTTGCATGTGGCATGTGCCACTTATACTTAGGTTGCTTGCCATCTAATGCCAGGCATAATTCTCAATCAGAAATGGACACATTTTCGGGGCAGGCAGCATTTGATTTATGGGAACAGGCACTTGTTGCTTGCCCCAAGATACATCCAATTTCACAAAGATACACCCAATGACAATGCCTTCTAGTGGGTGTCGTCCAAGTCGTCCTGTTTCTACTTTTGCTCCAGCTCGTTGTCGTCGTTGCCATTGTCGTCGTCGTTGCCGTTGTCGTTGTCGATGCTCTGACAGTTTACAAAGTGCAGCAATTAAGTTGACAAAGTGCTGGCTTTTACACACGGCAAAACGGCGGCTCTGGCAAATTTGTAATGGCAACAGTGAAAACACTTAAATGAATTTGTTAACCATGCCACATGCCGCATTCAGAATTGGCCTCCGGCACAAGCATAGGGCACAGATGCGTGTCAATTGCGCAAGTATCTTGTAGATACTTATAAATTAATCAATTTACTGATACTAATAAAATATTAGCTGATTGTGTATAGACGGTGACCTGTGATCCTCAGATAACAAAACCAAAGGAGACGAGTTTGCAGAGGATAAAGCTATTTACAGTATATAGTATCAGATAAGCAAGGATACATATTAGGTCTGTTTACAGGGTATATCCATAGTCGAGTAAGCCCTGCTGTTGCAACAAACGATTCGTATTGTTCTTGTGTGTGTTGTTTGCGCCTCCAATTTGTCAGTTTGTTTAATGGACGACGACAAGTGTCAGTAGATGGCAGATTCTCCTCCTCCTCCTCCCGCCACAGCTTCTGTTGTTGCTGCTGCCACTTGTGGCACAATCGTCTCTGTCTTCATTCTATTCTGTCTGCTTAAAAACATATATTTTTTGTTTTCAGCCAAAGAAAAACTATTTCAAGTGTCAAAGGCGGCTGTTGTTTGTGTCATTCTGGGCACTCTTGTCACTTTTCGTAAAGATTGTATTTTGTATTCAGTTTTAAGTTTGTATTTGTTGCTGGTAATCGGAGCTATGTTGCAGGATTCGAAATGCATTTCAGATTACTCAATACAGCTCTTTTCTATGAGAATTTATGAATCTGTCAAGTGGCATTATTTAATCGTAATTATTCATATGGAATTTGCAGCTGCTGTGGAACTGAAAAAAAAAAGCGACAACGACAACGCCAACGCAATCTTAACTCTTGGTCCAAGTTTCTTTCACTCGTGTTTGATTTTTTTGGCAAGTCGTGTGCAAATTGTAATTTATTTTCGTATCGTTTAGGCCCAGCTATATGCTGTCCAATATATATATACTATTTTATTTTTCATTGAAAGACTTTTGCCCTGGCACATTTCATAGATGTTATGAGAGATATATATTCGTCGTCTGTCTGAAATCGTTTCGCCCAATTTCCGCCCTGGCCTTCTTACACTCAGTTTGCCTTAGAAAAATGCTACAAGGGTAAGGGCAAATTGTAGACAGGATTGTAAAGGCAACATCGCCAGTAATTTTCATTGAGATTTTTCTCATTCACTTTCATTTTGTCGCCTGTCAGCGCCAAAAAATGTGACAATCAAATTTGATATGTGACTTTGGCATTGACGTCGCAACGTCGCAAACTGCCGATCGAAATAGATTTTGGGTAGTAAAAATAAATTGAAATCTTGTACAAATAAATTGCTTTATGTTTGCACTTGAGGCGTTTTAGTAAGACCTTGAAAACCACAAATGAAAAACACCAAAAGGTTGCTGTAACTTTAGATATAATAATCTAGATACATAACCTAATATAAAATTAGATATCTGGTTGGATTATTACAATGAGGCTTCCTTATTGATCTGCTGTATATTTTATTTATATTTGTAATCCAATAATATAATTTACTACATCCTCTTCTTAAGCTGTTGTACTAAGTATTAATCGAACATTAATACATAAAATGTACTATTCTTAGATACATTTATTTATTGATATATCTTCAAGTATTTTTACTAAATAGAAATCCATTCAATTTCTATGCTGAGTGGGTAGATCATAAATACTAATGGTCTACGTGGAGAATACTAAAGAATGCCTTAAAATAAAATAAACCAAAATGTTTGATTAACGCATTTTAAGCATAAAATTCCACTCTTTTTCACATTTTACTTGAAAATAGATTTTTCAAGCATTTTTTATGGGGAAATAAGGAAAATCACGTTTTGATTTACGAGCAGAAGCTGCATGAAAATTGTGTTTGCATTGCAAAACTTGGTTAAAATCCACAATAATAAATTTGTATAATTTTTATAACTCTTGTTAATTGTTGAACAACAATCAGAGCTGTGGCTAAAGCTGGAGCTGGTGTTTATGCGGGTTTTACCAACCAACCAACCAACCAAACGAGACGAGACAGTCAGACTGTTGGCCAGACAGACAGAGACACTTAACCCAATCTCGATGGGTCTCTTTTGCGGTTGAAACAAAAATTGTTTGCCAGTCACGTTTGTGGTGCAGAGAAGGCACGGTGATTGCGGGAAAGGGGGCAAGTGGAGGGTAAGCAACTTTATCTGCACTTCTTCAACGCTATAAAGATTGTTTTTTTTTTCTCCACCTTATTTTTTTTGCGATTTTTGTGGGCGTTTATTTTGAACGCATTGTGATTGTTATATAATTGCGAGTTGACTGCGACGTTGACTTTAACTGTAAAGTGATTACTTTTTATACAAATTTGCGAACTGGAGTTGTGTAAGCTCTGGATCTTCCCCTGGTCCCCCTCTTCCCCTTGACCAGTTCGAAACTGTGTCGCTGGTTAACCCAAAATGAATGGAACTTGTGTATAAGAAAGTGAATACCTCGATTCGAGTAATGGGTTGCGTTCACCAAACAAATCAAAGACAGAAGGTTAATGAAATTTAAATGTTATGAATGTTCTGCTTATGATGTCTACATTTTTGGAACTTTGTTAGATTAGAATCCATAACAAAAAGGTTATGTTAGGCTTAATTTACACTGTGTCACAAAGGATAACATCCCAATGTCACAGCACCTCTGTGCAGCTTTAAATCAAGTTAAATTTCTATCGAGGGTCGAAGTCCGAGATGCAGAACTGTGATACTGTGACTAGGTTAACCTTGCTTTGGAATTCTCGGATTGTGTTGCCTTTTTATCGATAATGTCAAACTAAGCTCAAAAGCACTAGACTTTAAACTGAGATTAAGAAACTGATAAGGAAAGAACTTTATTTTCTGTTAAACTTGTCTTTAATATATCTCATATCAATTTTTAGAAGCGTGTACAATGCGTTCTAAATTATTAATGATTTCAACTTATTCTGTATTGTTTTAAAACTAGACTCTTTCCTTGTTACCTTTCAGTTCGTTAAGCATTTTATTACAAAATGTTGTTGTTATTCTTAAAAAATGATAAACATATATAAAACTAAAAGAAATGATGATAATGTATGGCCTTTAAACAATCACAAATTGGTTGAGAGTTGGTAGATGATTGAAGTGTTCTTTTAAGTAGTAAACGCGACTGTTGTTAAGTTCATGCCCAGAACTAAACACCCTGTATGCAGACTGAAAATGATTTTTAGTAACCGCAACAGTAGCAAATGCCTCCCCTGGGCACCTTCTTCTCTCCCACTGCCTCTCCCTCTGCCTCTGCCTCTGCCCCGCCTGCGCAATGCACTAATATACTATTTAATTATGGACTTGAAGTGTTGTTTGCATTGTTTGCGTTGTTTGTCGTTGTTCTGAATGACATACGAGCCCTGAAGACAGTCGAAACAAGCGAAACACACACAGAAATGAAATATGCATGCATCAGCACATTAGTTGAGAAATGACAAAGAGAGCATATAAATAACCAAAGAAAGAGAAAGAGAGAGAGAGAGCAACGGAAGGCAATCTACCATGACAGTTCATGAAGGTTAAATTCTTGCGAAATTATTTTAATTTTCTCTCTCTTTTGTTCCAATGCATCTGTCTTCACATATTCAGCTTTGGCAATGCAAGTAATTAAAATATACGCAAACCTCTCCTCGCAAATTTTTTAGAGCATGTTATATATTTGTGTTCTGCTTCTTCTTCTTTTTTTTATTCGTCTTATTTATTTTTTTAATCTAGTTTCTTTCATTCAACAAATGTTTCAAGCCATGAAATATTGTCACGCACAAGAGATGTTGAAATGTGTTGAGATATCTACAGATGAGGAATGGAAAAGGGAAGGAAACTCGAACATGGCTGCATTGCATGTCATCAGAGTGCAAGAGAAAGAGAATCTGGCAAGAGGAAGAGGGAGAGGGAGAATCAGTCGGTCATCCGTCGCCTGTATAAATACGATTCTAATGAGCACGGCGTGGCGCTTTTTCTGCGCTCATTAGGCACTCCCCAGTTGCCTTCCCCTTGATATCCCATCCCCCTCATTTCCATTCCCATTCCCACTCCAAGTGACAGTTGCCTGCTGCTTGGCGCTTAATTTATGACTTGATTTGCAGTAGTTTTATTGCAATTTCAATTGCTGCCCCCCTTTAACCCACAGCTGACGTCACTTTCAACGTCTTGGGGCCGGGTTACTAATTAATTACACCCAACTGATAAAAATACACATACTCGAATGTACACATACATATACATATATAAGAAAGTAATAAGTAAGTATACAAAGCAACTCATTCAAGGAAATACAATCCGATTTGTTTTACTTCCATAGAGCTCGTCACTTGCTCATGAAGTGACTGAATGTCCAAAGTGGAAAACTAAATGACGCAGCTTATCAACAATTTGTTTTCCTATTGAATCATGTTCGATTTAAGTTCCAATGGGTTAACGTATAAACATGATTATGATTTGCTTTATCAGCTCATGGTGTTGTTCAATTTGATTGATAGCGAGTATTGATGACACGTTAAGAAATTCTAAAAACTTGCTGTCTGATATATCATGAGTGATTAATGACAGTATATAGTAAAAAGAGTGTCAGAGTTCATTAAACTTCAAGACAGCAAAAGAACTATGTATGTTTATGTTTTTAGTAAATAAAATAAACTATTGAAATCAAGATATTGACGTGAATAACACAAATTTCTGTGCAACTCATGTTGCAAATATGTATAAACATTGCCACAAATGAAGACGGGGGCGTTACATCACAAACAGACATCTGACTGCCTGACTGCCTGACTGCCTGGTGGTCTTTAGTCTTGGGCAAATGGTTATTGGAAATGAAAATGGAAATGGAAATGGAAAATGAATATTACGTTTGAGTACGACAATGCGCAATGCGTAAACGCGATATGAGATATAGACTCTGAGAGAGAGAAGATGAAGGAGTGCAAAACGAGACAGGGGACAGGGAGGGGTACAGTATTGGCTGACTGACTGACTGTTGGCTGAAAATAGATCAAGCAGAAAAGAGCTCAAAAGCAAAAGATACGTAAAGGAAAAGCAAAGAAAAGCGCAATTGCAAAAGCAAATTGAAAATGTGTACAGTCAAATATACGATACTCAAATATATATATTGTCAGACAGACAAACTGCCACCGAATCGAGTGAAAGATACATTTCACGCTGACCTAGAGATACATTAATATCTTTTTTTGGCGCCTATTTATCTAATATACGTTTAAATATTTCTATATTACAAAATAAATGCTTCAAAAATTATGAACAGAACAACAACAACTAGAACACGAACAAGAACAATGAATGCATTCGTTTGACAGAAACACATTTCGTAAATTGTCAGCGATATGTATCTGCCAGATATTGTATCTAGCTGACTGCGCAGAGCGCAAAAAATTCAACAGACAGATAGAGAGAATTATATATGTGTGTATGAGAAAATTCGGATAGAAATCCGCGCAGCCATTTCGAAAATACTAAAAATAAACTCACCTTGAAAAGTTTCTAAAATTTTGTGAATATATATTTTATTTTATTTCAGCTGGTGTCCGTCCGAAGATGTATCTGTATCTGTGCTCTGGCCAAAACTAAATATTTTCTAGCTTGTATCCAGAAAATGTTTGATGCTGTTGTTCTCGTTGTTCTTGTTGTTGTTGTTTATAGCCACCGTTTAGCGAGTGCCAAAAAAAATTACGTGTTGTTGTTGTTGATATTGTTTCTTGAACAATTCGAAACTGTTGGTTAACTTTTTGTACACGAGATCTTTCGTTTCGTAAGGGATTTTATCTAGAAATTTGTTGGGTTTTCGATATTCAGATTTAACCTTCAGAAAACGTTGCACAGAAATTCACATAAATTTATTTACATTAACGTTAACACAAAGCACACGTTTTTGGGGCCTAAAAGAAAATGAATGAAAATCGGCGGAAAAGGAGAAAGAGACAGGGAGACACAGAGAAAGAGAGGGACAGAGTGATGCAGGTAAAAAGTGGAAGGGAGAGAGAGAGAGAGAGAGAAATTTGATTTATTATGATATTGATTTATATTGATAATAACACTTAATAAATATTTTATTATTGCTGATGATGTCAATTATCAGTTGCGCATTTTGTAAACTATTTCTACTTTGTATTGTATTGCAGTCTTCACTGGTGAGTAATATACTATATATTTATACATATATATTGTCATTTATTGATTTAAACTATATACACACTTTTGCTGCTGATTTTCGTGAATTGATTTAATTGATTTTATTGCGGCCTGTTCGAGGTGTTCTTTTTTTTTGGGGGCGACGTTAACTAAGCGACGATTTTCTCTCAACTAAAGCAAAATCCAAAACCCAAACCGAAAATTTCGTGTGTGAAATGCTTTTTTCGAACTAAAAATCTTTTCAAGCAAGTGGCAGCTACGTCGCTGCCAACGTCGACGCTGACGTCGATGTCAACGTCGCTGCCTGCATTTTGGGGCCGAGCGAGAGACTTTTTTGCTGTAGTATTTTTTTTTTTGTGTGTATTTTGCCCAACTATATGGCCGCTATATGTAGTGCTCATATACCCGCAGACGTTGTCAGCTCACCTACCTCCCCACAGTCCCCTCTTTGCCCCCTTTCACCACCCCTTGTAAACGACACAGAAACCGAAAACAGAAAATCTACAAAAACTGAGGCAACACACGGCAACGGCTGCCAATGTCTGTCTCAAGTTATATAGTATTCTTTGTTGTTATTATTGTTTTTGTTCTTGTTCTTATTGTTGTTGTGGTTGTTTGTTATACATTTATTTTCTTATTTTGCTAATTGTTTAAATTTCATTTTCAACGCTTTCTAACATTTCTAGCCATATCCGTTTGATGATTCCAATTGCATGCAAAAATATACATAAATGTTTGGCAATCGAATTATGAATATTTCCCGCCTTCTGTTTTTCTTTTAAAGCTAATTATTGAACGCACAAATGGGCCAAATGATAAGGCTTCTAAATTACACACAGATTTTAGTATATTAAAAGTGTAAGTATCATAATTGAGGCATTTCTTATGTTTTTTTTTGAAGAAGACAAGTAATTTTATATGATAAACTGGGCCAAATTACAAGTCTTTTAATTTAAGAGACTTTTTTGCATTCTTCTAAACAAGACAAGTTCATTTAATAATTTAAGATTAGATTAAGTGATAAAATAATAGTTGTCAGAGTTAAGAAACTTTTTTTTGCTTTCTATTAAAGCAGACAAGTTCAGTTAAATGATAAACTGGAACAAATGATAAGTCTTCTAATTTAAGGGACTTTTTTTGCATTCTTCTAAATAAGACAAGTTCATTTAATAAGTTAAGATTAGATTAAGTGATAAAATAATAGTTATCAGAGTTAAGAAACTTTTTTGCTTTCTTTTAAAGCAGACAAGTTTAGTTTAATGATAGACTGGAACAAATGATAAGCCTTTTTAATTACACACAGATTTTAGCATATAAAAATTATAATTATCAGAATACAGGAATTTTTTTGCATTCCTCTGAAGAAGACAAGTTCATTTAAACAGTTGAGATTAGATTAACTAAGGAGCGAATTATATGACATCATCATCATGTATGGCTCATATCATAAAAAGTTTGGTTGTTGTTGAGTTATTAGAGGTTCCTCAAGCAGCTACACGAATCTTTCGATAAATGTTATTAAAGCTGTGGCAATTTTAAAGTGCGTCTGTCTGAGGCAATCTATCAGCAATGAACAAGAATTTATAATGGGTCTCTAGGTATCTAGAAGGTCACATTGGAACTACTCAAACTATGTCTGTTTTTAGTTTTTGTACATCCAGGCATTTTAATTAAATGTCCAAATATCCAAGCCTCAAAAATAAATTGTTGCCCGGGCAACTACAAAGTTGATTTGAATTTACAAAAATAAAATTGCATACACATTTTGATTTTATGGAATAAAAAACTCTTGCGAGACAACAACAATAATAATAATAAATAAAGAAATATGAAATAAACAAATAATAAACTCCGTTGGGCATAAAAACAATTTCAACTTTTTAATTAAATCATGTTGCCAACTGAACAAAAAATAAAACCAACTAACAAAAAATATGACCAAATTGCTGCGTAATTCAATCAAATAACAAAAACATTTTTCCACCAAAAGCGAATATGTATTACATTCGATAAAATCAATAATAATACTATAGTATCAATGTTCTTGTTGACATTCTTTTCTTTTTTCCAATTGTGCTATGAAATTTAATTCCTTCATACGACTTTATTTTTTTGACTTTTCGTAACATGAACTTGGCTAAAATAAGGTGGCACAAACTGACAATTATAGTCCCAAATGCTACAGATAAGCAGTTAACTAATTACAGAGACTTGTTTCACAGTTGTCGCTCTGCGGTTAACGGTCTGCGAAATGATAACAGTTATACGTTTATTTTTTTCGGTTCGTTTTTTTTTTGTTTTACACTTTTGCTTTTGAGCTGCGAATTTTTATGCAGATTTTGTTGTGGTTTTTGTTACGTCAAATTCGATTTTGAAGCAGCTTATTGGAAAAGCACACACAAATAAATTAATTTTTGTAGTTAACATTTTATTTATTGTTGTTGTGGCTGCGGGGCGATCCGGGTGACTCAACAAAATGTTGCCGAAAAACTGGCCATGGCCAGAGCTGAATCATTCGACTGACTGGAGATTTACTCTTAATGAAGCCGGTTTTATTGTGAACCGATGCTGGCCATAAATGTTGGTCAATTACTTTGGAAATTGTTAAAGTAACTACAAGACAAACACACACACAACGGCACACTCACTTTTGCTTAATTAACTTTCTTAAAATTTACGATGAATTTCTGTAAAATATTATTAGGCACAGTTTTATTGTTTTTAAATTATTTTAGAGTTATCAAAGTAATTACTTGTACATTATATATTAAAAATATAACATTTAAAATAAAAATACACTTTTGTTTAGTTGTCTTTATTATTTAAGTGCTGTCAAAAGAAGCGAGAAATGTTTTAAAAACCCGGTTTTATTCTGAACCGATACTAGTTAAAAATGTTGAGCAAGTACTTTGTTAATTATTAAAGTAATCACTAGTATATATTCTAAATTAAGTATACTATGTATATAATTAATTAAAGCACACACTCAACGGCACACTCACTTTTGTTTTGTTGACTTTCTCAGAAATGACGCTGAATTTATTATTAAAGTTCTGTAAATTGGAGCGAGAAATATTATTAAAACCCGATACGAAGCGATCAGACAACCGTACGCGATCGTTGCTTTCAGACGAATGGCAAAGGCGAAGGCGAAGGCGAAAGATCTCGACTAACGAAGTCACTGTCAGACACACACACACACACACACCTATGGACACTCACTCACCCACTCACACACACTTGCCACTTGTGAGAGTCTCTCTTGAGAGAGCGACGTGCAACACAGAAATCAACAGGTAAACGAAAGGTGAAAATACACAAACCACAACAACATCATACATGCAATCAGAATGTATGTGCGTGTTTGTGTTTGTGTGTGTGTTTGTAAGTGTATTGGCGAACTGATAAGATAAAAACGAAAACACGTCAAGCTCAAATTCTATAAGGTTATTGCTGTTGTTTTGTTTTTGCTTTCTATCTACGAAATATCTATGAATGTACATTTTTTGCACATTTCTTTATGGATACATAAATTCCATATTTTTACTATTTTCTTTAGGCCAGACATTTTGGCAACATACGGGTACAAAATTTGTTGTTGCTTTTACTTTTTTTTTACAATTGCTTTGCTAATTTGATGTTCCTGTTGTTGTTGTTTGTGGCTGCTACACATAAAGATATGAAATTGTTGCCTGCCGAATCGCGAGATATTGTATGGACACGAGTATATATATTCTATATTTAGGTTGCATGCCACAACACCATAGCACGCAAAAACTGGTTACTCCAGTTTCCCTGATAATCTGGGTGACGGCTACAACAACAACAATAATAACAACAACAACAACAGCAACAACAGCAGCAGCAGCAGCAAAGGCGTCTCTGATTCTTGTTGGAGCCTGGGCTGATTTTCCTTTTAGCGCCCCAAAAAAAAACATAAAGAAGAAGCAGCAACTGCAAAATGCAGCCAAAACTCAACAGAAACCGCGCAGTTCCTAAAACCGGTTACCCCCTAACCCTATCCCTATCCCTGTCCCTATCACATATCCCTATACCTGTCTCTATCCCTTTCAGCGATTTCGATTATTGACCAACACTTTTGAGCCCAACGAGCACATCTCGAAAGTTGCACAGTCCCTCACTTCATTCAGAAACCAAAAGTGAAGCACAGTCCACAGATCATTCCCATTTACAGTCTCATACCCAGGTCCACACCAAAGGGAAGGGATCAACTGCATATATTATAATCTATTATTTAATTTCACACTTTGTACGATATTGTGCTTTCATAAATATACTAGCTACTACATTTTGATCATAATAATATCATCATAATATCAGATTTCTTGTTTAGTTAAATTTTGATCTCTTATGTTTTAAATGCATAGTCAAAGTATAAAAATGAATGTACGTTATATTTTATATAGGATATAAGGTATATATATATATAATATTTGCTGTTTTCTTTTTAATAAAATGATCACATTTTTAATTATAGCCTTTTTATTGAGCTATTTAATTCCGTTAACTTTGTATGCTGGAATAATTTACCTGATTATTATCAATATTCGATTTAATAAATATTCAATGCGATATTTATTATTCCATGATATTTTCAAAAAAATGTTCATTGCTATATTTTTTCGATAGAAACATTGCAACTTTTAACCAATATTAATTATTTAATTTAAATTGCGCGCTATAGGTAATTTCTATCGCAAAATATCCCAACCGGACAGCCAGACTCTTTCAACAATCTGCTGGCGATAACAAACAAAAGATGACGCCACTGTTTTGAAACGTCTGGCAGCCTAGGCTTCCAGAAAAGACTACTTTCCAAAATATAACTGGTTTTTGCTAGTAGATCAGAGAAAATTTAGATTTAAATTTTGAATTTAACGTCTATTTTGATTAAGCTCGGGCAGCAGCCGTAACAGAGCTGCTAAGTTACAGTGACGCAACAGAACGCAAACAGCGCTCGAGCAGAATCTCCGAGTGAAACATAGATGGCGCCAGCTAGCCAAGGCGCGTTGAATTTTAAACTCTTTTAGTAGTGTTCCACACCATAGTTAGCAAAGCGGCAAACCTTTCGTTCAATAAACGCAACGGCCCCATTTTTAAGTGGATTCCGAAAAAGAATTGTTTGCCACTCAAAAAAGGTGCCACTCACCAATGTGATTGAGAGTTTTTTTCGAATTTTTATGCATTTCATCAAGTTTTTCTTAAAAAAAAACTTAGTTTTTCACACGGCCAGGAACGGAACTTGGCCATTAGGAGAGCTAGAAAATCTAAAATATGTTTACATACTAAAAAGCAGACATCGCCAGCGATTAAAGCTAAAAGTGAACATAAAAAGTTGCCTACAAAGCTAACTTTACACATTAAATGGGAGTAAGGAAAAACTTACCCTTTTACATAACATTTTGTTATCAGTATTTGTTGTCTAGATTGCATTGTAAATGTTCAAAATAAACAAATAAAAATTTTCACAAATCACTTCACAACACTATTATTAGCATTTAACAAAAGCTGACTTCACTTTAAAACACCAAACAAAAACAAAAAAAAACTATAGCCTGACTAAAGCGCATCTTCACACATACACTTCATAAACGAATTGAAAATTCTGAGTGCAGGCAATTGGAACGAAAAAAGCGAAATTAACATACACAAATGCACACATATCATTGCATAGGTGAGAGCGCGGGAGTTAAAACGAGCAACAACAACGATCACAAAAGAGAGCACACACAAAGGAGCACATAAAAATTAGGAAGGAGCGGGAGAGCGTTAAAATGGCGTCAAAGAGAGCATAAGCGGTGCTTCGCTGGCAGCTATGCAAAAACAAAGCACTTGCAAATATTAAAATTTATATTTAACAAAATAACGCTGTTTAATTTAACAACTTATATATGCATACAGTGCACAAAACTTTGCTTGACCGTTTAACACTCAATTTAAGCCAATTGGACCGATTAAACTATTGTTCTCAATCAAGAACGCGGAACAACGAGACAAGACGAGCTTAAGTAAACCGATAAGTAATTAGAACTAAACGATAAGCGATAAGCGATTATCGATATAGCAAAATCTAGCATCTAAGAAAACTGTTTAACGTTTATTGGAAATAAGTATTGGCAAAAGAAGTAAACAATGATTTATAATAAGGAAAAAAAGCTGAAGGCCACGAAGTAGCCATGCTACATTTTAATTTAAGTTCTTAGTTTATAACTCTAATCTAACTGTTAGTAATAATAATAAATAATATTAAGGAAGTTCAATTGAGCTTAAACTACAGCTCGAATGGGGTAAAATATTCTATTTCTGTGACAGACCGGAACGCCAACTCCATATTATTAATAGGAATTTGTTTTGATTTTGTTGGTCTTTGATTTCCTATTGCGTAGCACACTCAAGTCACGATCCGTGTCTAGCCATTTTAGACAACCGACAATTTAACCGTGTTTTTTTTGTTCTTGTTTTTCTACTTAAAGTTTTTGTTTTGGCCAAAAGATAAAACACTTTGATAGGAGCCGCAATTAAGAGCGTTAAATACGGTGATCTTGTACGATATTTGTAATGGATTAATGGATTTTGAATTTGGCCTGGGGTAAACACATTATGAATGTAGCTCACGATCACATGGCTTGATCCACAAATGGAGTGCAAACTAAAGCATAATCTGAGACAAGTTTGGCACATTGAGTGGTGTGAATTGAAATTGAGTGATTAGATGTTGGCCAGGAGGAGGTGGAAGGCGTCCCAACTCTTTGACTTGGGCGGCAACCAAGCAGGCAGCTAATTTTGGTCAAATTATATTGAAACTTGTTATGTTTTCGAAGTAGAGTTTGCAATTTGATCAGATCGTCAATTATTTTACCTTGCCAGACACATTTATAGGTTGTTTTTATTGCATTTCAATTGATTTTTAGTTGGCCACTAATTAAAAATACACACCGTGGTATTTGCTTATTTGCCATTTCGGTGTGCTTTGGCCTAATGACATTTTTGGTAACAGACAGCTGCCGTTGGCCGCTGGCCGCTGGCGAAGACAAACACGTCGATTAATTAATTCGACAAGTTAATTCATTTGGTCATTAAAGGTTGCTCAAGCCAGAAAAGCGCCCAGACAGTTTGATATAAAGCACTCTTTGGCATGCCATGACAACCCTACAACCATTTAGCCATGGCAACCAACCAGGGAAACAGGTAACAACAAAAAAAATCTATTTTGGCCAACTCACAACTTTCAACTCTCAAGAAGAGCTTTTTTCGTTCCTGCAAGAGCAACCGAAAACATTGAACTTCATGTACGAAGCAGGCAGCGAGCAGATCAATTGCAATGGGGCAGTCATAGAGCTGCCCTCGTTGGAGGTGGTCAAAAAAGGTAATTACTCTTACCACAAAGTCTAGATACTGTTGAAAGTACTCTCTCTTTCCCTCTGTTCTTTTACACCCCTAATTAGCACCCAAAATGCCGTCAGATGCAAACATTGACTGGTTGCTTCACATCTATTTTACACGTCGCGAATTCGAGAGATGTCGTCGACTTATAGAACGTGAGTTGAATCGTCATTTGAATGCGGAATATCTGTACTTTGTCAAGGTGAGTGAAGGACGATTGAAGGCGTTTTTCAAATTGATTGCCCAACTGATTGGTAAATTTTTGGCTGTAATGTACCCAGGGTTTAATTGACCGCGAAGATGGCAACAACATTGAAGCACTGCGTAATCTGCAAAAAGCGGTCGAACTTAATTCAAAGAATATCGAGACTTACAAGGAAATCGGACGCACACTGTAAGTCAATTAGTATTATTGATTTTTTTGGTCAGACAGTCAGTTAGTCAGTGAACTCTTCCCTCTCCTTGGCAGCTATGATATGGGTCGCTTTGGTCAGGCGTTAAGCGTTTTTCGTGAGGCTGAACAGCGCAGTCCTCGCAAGGATCATGAAATCTATCATTATCTGGGAGAACTACTTTATCGAGCGGCTGCCACACAACCCCAGTTGGAAGTTGCCCAACAGCAACAGTCGGAGGCCAGAGGTTACTTTGAGTTGGCCGTGCAGACGGGCAAAAAACTGGAAAGCTATTTGCGTTTGGCCGAACTGTATCGTAGGGAGAAGGACTATCAGAAGGCCATTGATGTCCTTGAAGCATGTTTGCAGTGAGTTCCTGTTCCGTCTGTCTTAATGTGTAAATTCCTCAACCGTAAACTTCCATCTCTCAGCCTGACACCCGAAAATGCTGAAGTTCTTACCGACATCAGTGTATTGTATTTGAAAATCAATGAAACCCATAAGGCCTACGATCGCTTAGCGGAAGTCGTCAACATTGAACGGAAGTGCACGCCCAAAGGCTTGCTAGCTTTAGGCGCCATTTTGCAGGTAATCAAAGAGATGGAGATGGAGCCAGTTGAAAATGGAATTGAAGCTTATTCACAAATATGATTCACATTGATAGTCGCGCAACGATATAGATGGTGCCTTGGGCAAGTACAGCCAAATCGCAGATGCCGAGCCGGAAATTGCCGAGCTCTGGAACAATATTGGCCTTTGCTTCTTTAAAAAGCAAAAGTTTATTGTGGTAAGCAACTGAAAATCAACTTCAATTCGCTTACATATTTTTGTAAATGTGCTTAAAGGCCGTTTCATCGCTGCGCAAATCCGTTTGGATATCGCCCCTCAACTACAATGCACTCTACAATTCGAGCCTCATTTACATTGCCTGTGAGTACACAACCACAACTAACTTAACCACACTTTATCCAACATTCCCAAACAACAAAAGCGCCAATAACAATGTTGGTTAAATTATTTAATGATCGACTAGTTAGACACTCTAGCAATCGGACAGAACAGACATATGCCAACTGAATAACATATACTAATAACGGCAACTACAAGAGCTAGAGGCACCAAAATTTGCATTTAGATTCCTGTATGGTTATTTTAAAATAGATCCTGTGTTTCTGAACGTAGAGTTTACCAACTAAACATTTTTAAAAGACTAGAGTCTTGAATCATTGCTGAATCATATTATATAAAGAAAGTTTTACTGAAAAGAACTTGCATTTGATAGGTATTAAAATATTGTCTTAAAGAGGGTATTATACTTTAGGGTGACTATAGTCTTTCCAACTTAATTCTATATTAAGCCTGTTACAATACCACAAATATATTCTACCCTTTATGAACAATTTGTCTTATTAGTAAGGACTCTAAGAATTTGTTGTATACTTATTTTTAATTGCTGTAGAGTATTAAAATCGAGCTTTTCAATTAAGGAGCTTAATACTTAGCTTTACCTCAGTACAAATCTGTTCCTTTAGGACTTTGAGTACTAAAAGTACCCCATTAAAACACTTGTCTGACGCCAGACAATAAAATATAAATATGGCGGAAAGTGTGCACAATAAAAACTGGAAAAATAGGCTCGACACAGGCTTTTCATAAATTTTAAAATAAAACGTAAATGTACAAAAATGTGGGCTGAAAAAAAAAAGGAAACTGTTTTGTAGGCTGAGGCATTTCAAGGACTGTTCATTTTATGGAGCCTCCGTAGGATTCCAGGTTTATTGTTTAGGTTTCTAGCATTCATTGTTGTTTTTATCTTTTGTATCTGCGCTGTTTAATGTTGTTTTTTCTTTCGGTTTTTTTCTATTTACCCAAAACGCGAACTGACCTCTAAGCTGAACAATATGCGAGCGCTTTTCACACGCTGGCTGCGGCCATAAACCTGCGCAAGGACAATGCCGAGTGTTACATGCTGCTTGGTTGTAAGTGAAATTTAGAAATGTTGTAGGGATCCAATTTTCCATCCTCCCAACCCTTTCTCATTCACATTCTTGTTGCCATTCGCTTTTAAGTGTGTTTGCGAAAACTGGACGATATGGACAATGCATTTGTGGCTTTCGAACGTGCCTGCAGTCTTGCCCAGGGTCAACAGGGCAGTATGCGGCATCCATTGGTATTCCTGAATTTTGCACTATTTTGCTTTGAGACTGGACGATTGGCACTAGCCACAGAGCACTACAATCGATTCATGGTCCACTCACAGGATCTGTTGCTGCCCACAGAAGTAAGTCGAAAGTTATACCATCGTGCTCAATGGCTCTTCGCCTGCCATTAGTCCAGATCCAAAAGGATTCCATTGCAAAATTGAAAATTGAAACTTAAACTGAACTATTTATCTCAATTTCAATCTCAACTGCATTTCTGTAGCTTCCCATTTGTTAATTCAACAAAGTTGTGTGTATTTAATTAAATTATGAAAGGGCATCTGCACTAAATAAAACTTTTAATTGGCCCTTGTCAGTCTCGGTGCTCTGACGCAAGCAACAAATTTTAAAAAATTGTGAAAGCAAAAGAAACAGACAGATAATATCGTATTATTCAAGTCTTATTCATGTCTACACAATTGGTAAACTACTCTGCCTGATATAGGGTATTTTCTAGTTATGGACACTGCGCTTACAGGCCTTCCTTTCCTTTCCTTTTGCCAGTATAAATTTCAGGCTACCAAACTAAAGTCCATGCTGCGCATCTCAAGCCACAGTCATGGAATACTTTCTGATGATGAAACTGCGACTCAGAATGAGACAGGAATCAGCCAGGATCAGCAGGAGGAGTTACCACTAGAAGTAAATGCGGTTGTTAGCCAGAACTGATTGATTGACACAACAAAAGTTAATTAACTCAAATAGAACATTTATTTAAATGTATTCTTAAAGTCAATTAAAAATCAGTTTACAAATCGCTTTAAACAAAACTGCAAGCTAATGAAAATCCATTAGCTGGTCTCATTAAACACCATTTTAAATTACAAATACTTTTATATATGTATGTTTGTAGTATATATACATATAATATACAATTATAAGTATTAGGCATAATTATTATTATATACTATATTATCAAGTTCAAGTATTAAATGGACAAGAGAACAAGGAAGCTCAGGGGCTCTCTGGCTTTTCTCGTTCTCTTGTCGCAGATTTCAATTAGGTAGATATTTTATTTAAAATGTAATACATAAAAAACTGTATTCAACTCTTAAGTTTAATTAAATGTAATAAACGCTGGCGTTCTCTGCATATCTCAGATGACAAATTATTTATAAATACTTAGCTCAGTTTTTTTTATTTATTTTGTTGTTGTTTTTACTTTAAATGTAATTCAATAATTGTAAGTTAGGTTTAAGGAACAGTTAAAGTTGTACGAGTAATGCTAATTTCTAAACCACTAAACCACTGTAAATCTCATTTGATTTCCAATTTTATGTGTCTGCTATAAAGAAATGGCATGCGATAGATACCCTACAATATGTTGGATCAACTCTTGCCATGTCACAGTTAAGCATCCCTTGCTATACGTACTTGTAGTATACCCTACCCAGCTCACAGTTTCAGTTCAACTTTTAGAAAGTTATCGGATTAGAAATTCAATTCAAAGCAAGATGCATCTTTAAGATGCCTTCGCTCTCTCTCTCTCTCTCTTTGCCCCCTGCTCCTTATGTCTACACCTGTGTCTCCCAGTGTTATCGACGTCGACGTCTCGGCATTAGCTTCTAGACACATGTGGTTGTAACACGGGTGAGACGTGTCATCTCACTGCTCCCAAAGTGTCGTTTAAAGAACAAGGATCTGAAGGTTGTTCGGAACTGTTTGGACATCAATCCGTAGAGCACAAAGCCAACAGCTGCATTTATGAGTGCCAGCAGATCCATGAGTTCACCAAAAGGCGGATAGCAATGGGCAAAGAAGCACTTCTCCAAGACTCCAGACAGCAGTCCCAACAGACCCTGTGGAAACTCTGTGACCAGGAAAAGCACCAGGACAGCCACCAATAGCAACGTGGTCCGATCATTCCGTCGATCACAACGAGGTGGCCTAGAGGAAAAAACTTATTATTAACTTTTAATTCAATTAAACAGTTGAATGGAGTGGAGTTACCTTCTGGATTTCGTGTCATTTAGATTCAGCTGTATGGCGTACTTGGTGGGATTATCGTAGTCCTTGAGCTTGAGACGACGTCGTGAGGCCTCGCACAGGACATGCATTAGCACCAGACTTATAACTGTCAGTATGAAGCAGGGTATCAGCTTGATAATCACGGAATGTATCCAAAAGTTAAACCTACAGAGATAGAGAGAAAAACCGAATAAGAGGATTAAGTCTGATGTGTCAGTTTGTCAGAGTGGTGACACTTACCGATATAGCATCGAGTCCTTGTCAAAGTACACATGGTACATAGCCTCATGCTCTCGGGTATCCACCTCGAGAGTCTCCCGTACTTTGAATACAAAGTATGTGGGCAGACAGAGGATCGGCGAAATGATGAAGGGAAAGAGGATCGCCTCTCTGGAATGTGCGAGCAGAAAGTTGGCGCAGTTGCCATTGGGATGTCTGTGGATAAGAGATGGAAACAGTTTGCTATAAAATAAAAACAGAAAAAAGAAGAAGAGAGAAGCCACACATTGCCGCCGTGTTATTTAAAGTTAAAGCGCCAGTTAACAAGGTGCAAGAGACGAGCAAAAGGGATCACATTGAGAATTGAGAAACTCACCTGATTGCCACATAGCGCCAAATCGCCAAAGTGACTGTCAAACCAATTGAAATCGTATGTAGAATTTGTGTAAAGTGCATGTGGATCAATAAATACACAGCCCAAGAGTAACTCAAATCCTTTTCACCTGCAAAGCCCAGATGAACCAACAATCAATAAACCTCAACAGGATGTAGTTAGGAGTAGGAAATGAAGTGAGGAGAAACAGTTCTTACCTGGCTTCATGTAGATGTATTGATATGTCGTGTAGGGTATATACTCCAGCATCACAAACATATCGGCCACCGCCAACCATTTCAATATGTTGTTAATGGGCGCCTTGGCCATTTCCTTTCTGGTCAATACCATTATATTTAATATATTGGCTATTGTGCCAAATATGCAAATCTGTCGAGGGGTTCAAAATGAAAATGTATGTGAGAAAAAAAAGGAGAAAAAGAAAACAAACAAAGCTCTTCGTTGGCGCCTGAAGGGGATAAACCAACCCATACTTCCCTTTTTGGTAACAGTTACCCGTAAAAGCCTAAATCTCATCAGCTCAAGTTGGTCAATGTTTTATTCATGTGTTTAGAAATTTGACCGCATGATGAATATGAGATTTTCTGTTCTTTTGATTTAGCATGAGTTGTTAGCTTGGTTGAATGTGTCAAGCTATACCCTATACTCACAGTTATTAAAGACTAAGAAAGAGAACATACTTTAACAATTAAAGGTCACTTTCTAACCACAAAAACCTTTTCTAAAATGGTTGTCATATTGGTTTTATTAATATTCAACTTAAGTCTTGTCTTTTCAACTTGCCGACAACCTTACAGTCTAGCTAAACTTGGCGAACTTTTTAATTTATCTAGACTGTAAGCAGGAAAGTCTTTGTCTTAAATTCTTGTTAAAAACCGAAACTTTGTTAATTATGTAAAGCTGTATTTTGTTTTATTCTTTTTGAAATTTCATTCTTTCTTTTCTTTCACATAATCAAAAGAGAAATACATTAACTTTTGGCCACATTAAATCTAATATTTTTGTTATCCTTTTAAAGATATCTAATTGCTCGTTCAAACCTTTACTAATTTTAGGGTGTTTAATTCTTAAAAACTTTTGGTTGGCCCCTAAGCTTATGAATTATGTAAACAACACAAATTTATTTAATTCGCTTTTGCTTTTGCTTTTGCTGTTGTCGTTGTCGTTTTGTTGTTGGTTTGATCTAAAAAAGGGAAAGTCTCAAAGTTCAAAGGTGTTTGGGAGCCGCACAAATTTATCAAGGGACAAAAGGAAAATCCTTCTAAAGGGTTTACATTCCTTTTGCATTGTGACGAGCCCATTCATTTATTACAACTGTCTACCCGTTTTTAACGCTTCATGTTCCCGTGTCCACCCCCACTGGCCAGAGTGAAAAATGTCTTGGCTTGTGACAGGACGACATCAGGATAATTAGCACAGTGTCGCAAGTCACAATATTTGCTAATGAGTTGCCTGGCAACTCGTTATCGCAGTTTGAGGACCTGGTTACAGGTCTTACAGTACTTACCAGGAGGGAAACATAGCCATGGATGCCGTTGTATGCACCCAGCCACTTGTAAATATCACCTTGACAGTATCCTTGACACTCATCCTGCTGCGATTGATTCTTCTTCTGGAAGTCAAAAAGTAGCTTCACAAAATCATGGATGTCACTGCTCGTGAGTTCCAGATCCTTGAGCAGTGTCTCATTTAATGGCAACTGTGGTTGATTCATGACTAACTCCTGCATTTTTGTGCACAACTTTACTTTGATCGCTCCTCTTGAATTAATTAAATCATGCTGAAACCGTTGCTGAAATTGAATATTTCAATTAATTAACTTGCAAATGATGATTGATTGAGATGATAACAGGTAATGTTAAAGCCACAAAGCAACACAACTGTCATTATAATTATATTTGAAATACCTTTATTCCAACCACAAATGTATCTTTGAATATCGCTATTTATGACAGTAGCTGTGCAATATGCACAATTTGAAATTATTGACTCCTTGCAGTTGACGTTTAAATTGCAATCAAAGTTAAAACACATCACAAAATGGAAGCTGCAATTAATTGCAGATGCTACAGTCACTCATTTGGATATGGTCAATAAACATTGCTCTTTATGTTCAGCTTCAACTTTAATTAATTTCCAAATGCCAAACTATATTGAAGTCAATATCAGCAACCACAGCAACCAGAGCAGCCAAATCAGCAACCACAGCAGCAGCAGCAACAACAACAACTTGCTTAAACTGGCCAACATAATTCAACGATAATTGATGGAAAATTTAATGTGGCAAATAATAAGATATACAAATGTATGCTTGGTTAATACCCTAACCAAAAAACTAGTATGTAAATAAATAAATAAAATACAAAACATACATTAATAAATTATAACCAAATATCTGAATAAAAATATTAATTAGCAACTAAATAGATAGCTAATTATGTTAACTGAATAAATAAAAACTGGCCAACTTAATTTAACGATAATTGGTGGAAAATTTAAAGTGGCAAATAATAAGATATACAAATGTATGCTTGTTAGATACCCTAACCGAAAAAAATATATATATATATATATAAATAAATAAAATACAAAACATACATCAACAAATAAAACCCAAATATCTAAATTAAAATATTAATAGGCAACTGAATAAATAGATAATTAAAACTTAATGTGGTGAGTAAAAAAATAATAATAATAAAAATATAAAAAGTAAAACCAAAAGGAAGTATTTCGAGCCAAATACAGCATTAACAATAAAGAAATAATGAAAACAAAAAAACATTAATAAGAGTATAAGCCATATAATTGTAAAGTTTCTTAACTGTTGTATGCCAACTGTTATTGTGACTAGTGCCTTAAATAGTTAAGTTAATCTTGTAGAACTAAATTGAAAGCAACTAAATAAAAAATTAAAAGACGCTGTTACACTTTTAATGATTAAATGAGATTACCCTCTGCTAGGGTATTTTAACGAGAGCACACCTGTTGCTTTTGCAAGTTACTGGGCGTAGCAGTTAATTGGCCAATACGATAGAGATACAACAACCTTCTATATACATTCAATATACATACATATATTTATATAGTATATCTCAATGTGAGTTTAATGATAAATATGTGCTCATACTTGTATGACACATAAATCAGTCAAGTTTGTGAGTTGGCAAATCAAAGTCTCGCCCCGAATGTCCACATGTCAACGAAGGTGTTGCATTTGGCTAATGGGTCCAGGGGGCCAGGCCAGAGAAAACCGAAAAACAAATCCTGTTCGCCGTTTCGCAATTACAATTCAAATTTTGTGAACAACTCACTGTCTGTCCGTCTGTCTATTGGAAATTGCAACACAACTGGCAGCAACTGGCAGCCTGCTTACAAGTAAATTGTGTCGGCGGCAGTTGTCAATGATTTGATTTTGATGGATATGCCAAAAAAAAAACACAGACTCGAACGAAACTCACGCATTCGCGTATGAGAACATTTCATAAATTGCATATTTTATTGCCATGTCCAAAACAGTTTTTATTTGTTAAACAATATTTTCAAGAATCCATTTTAACGGCTGCATATTTTATTGCAAATACCTTCTGCATAAGCCACAAACAAATAACCATCAATCAAGAAAACGACCTAAAAACAATTCAATTTCTGTCGTTGCCGGCATTTCAAACGACATATTAAAGTCAACAGCTGCCTTAAATGAATTTCAGGTACAAAATGCGTATCTAACTTTTGTTTAACTTCATATTAAAGTCAACTGCTGTCTTTAATGAATTGCAGGTACAAAATACACATTAACTTTTGTTTGACTTGCATATATGCATATTTATCTGGTATTTATGGAATTTTAAAGGTCGACAATCAGAACTTTTAATTGAGTCGCAGATTCTATCTACTTAGTCAACATTTCATATATTATACTATATTAAAATTTAATCAGAATCTTAGAATAATACCATTCTTCTTCTGCTGTTGAGCCTTTCAAATTTCTCTAATTTGCCATAATTTTGTTAAATGTTTTCATTTAATCTTTTTTCCCTTTTCTTATTTCAAGTCTTTTAAAATATTTTCTAATTTAGCCTGTTTTAAATAAATTGATGTAATGAGTTTTGCAATACATGCAAGAATTTATTCAATTAATGCGGTATAACTTTCTATTGTTCGTTAAATTTTTTGTTATCATCAAACAAATTACAAAGTCTCCTTTCTTATTATTTTTGTCCTTGAACAACTCCGGTAGGAAATGGAAAGCCAGCTGGTGTATTAAGAAAAATAAAGAAGATGCCGCAAAAGGACATACACACAGATACACACACGCTCACTCCCACAAAATGCCAACAGCTGACAACTTTAGATAAACGCCATACGGATTTCTTTTTTTTTTTTGCTGCCATTAGCTGTTAATTAATGTTCCGTTACACACACACACGTACACATGAAGTGGAATATATGTGTGTATGTGTGTGAGTGTGTGAATGTTTTTATTGCAGCACTTTACGCTAAAGCATAACCATAACGAGAGTATGACTCCCAAGCGCGCACTTCGCAGTTGTATCTGTGAGATACTTTTGTATCTGCAGGATACTCTCGTATATTCTAGTCATCCCGCTGCGTCAATTGGCTTAATGATTCTTCCGCTTACTTGCTGCACATTAAAATGTAATTACAGTTAAATGTTTTTAATACCAGAAACTAAAACTTAAGAGGCCTAACGCATAATAATTCATCAAAGTATCGCTTAAAACGCAAAAAGGGCAATGCAATTGCCTCAAGGAAAACTTTCCATTAACATTCATCAAATTCAATTTGTTGTTGTTGCGAATAATAACAGCTTAACATTAGAAAAAGAACAATTTGTTTTTCGTCTGCTGGCTGGGTAAATAGCTTTGTGACTTTGAACAGAATTTTGTGTAAAATGCCAAAAAGGAATTGAAAATTAAATTTATTGGGCAACTTTATCATGTTGTTCTTTCGCGTGACTGCGCTACTAAATAAAATCAATTTCAATGCACCCGAACGCCTGTTTGAGTTTAATAAAGCTCAAATTATATCTTAAATCAAATTTAAAGCTCAGCAGAAAGATACAAATTGCAGAGCATTTTCGCTCAAAGTCGTGATAATCAAATAGCGATGGACATAGCCAAAGAACAGGCTATCTAGGATTATAATAATAATACAAAAAAGTTGTTAAATATTAAAAAATGTATCTCAAATTCATTCAATATCAAAAAAATTCGAGAATTAAACTGAGCATCAGAATTTGTACAACTTGTAAATACAATTTTCTCACCTCACTTCATATTAATGTATATTTCCACTTATTACATTAGAATTTGGACAATGTTAATTCATATTAAAACATGATCCATATCCATTTCAATTAATTAATACAATTCTATGATTTGCAACCTCAGTTGGCACTCAAAGTGAGTGACTTGTGTTGTACTCGAAATACTTTTCCGATTGAAAAAAATCATACTATTTGAAAACGCACACAACTCTAGTCTTAACTTGTTTGGTACAATTTGTACTTGATGTAGGCATACTTACAGCCAATGTGCAAGTTTCTTGATACAGTTTTTTTTTTTTGTAAACTGCCTAAATAGTTTTTGCCTAATGAGTGCGTTCGATTTAGTTTTGAGTGAGTTTACGCACAAGAAAAAAATTGTATAAATAAACAGATTCTGACTGCAAACATCGTTAGTTGAAATTTAAACACAGTGCAGTGAAGTGCAGATAGCTTGATTTTAAAAGAAGAAACTTACTCCAATCAATATGAAATTCACAGTAAGTTTAACTTTTGCTCCAGTCAGGCTCGAGGTAAACTAACTTGAGTTTTTCGCTAGCTTTGTTAAAAATGTTCTAAAAGTTAAAAATAATATAACAAAGGATTTCAGAAATAAGAATTTTGTTTGCAAAGTGTTTGCATTTTAATTGAAAAATATTTTCATAAAGTTAAAGGTTGTGCAGAAAACCTAACTTGGTTCTAAGAGCATAAAATTAGAAATGCTTAAGCACAAACATTTTGGGATTTCAAAGTTTTGTAAAATAATATAACAAAGTATTTCAGAAATAAGAATTAGCTTACAAAGCCAATTAGTTATATTTAAATTCTTTTACTAAATTATTTTTATAACAAATATTTGAAAAGCAAAAAGTTAGATGAATATGTAGTTATTTGAATTATTATGGCAACTTATTAAATGAAACCAAACTCAGCTCTAACAGCATAATATTAGAAATGCTTAAGCAAAAATATTTGGGATTCTGAAGTTTGAAAAACAATATAACAAAGTGTTAAAACAAAAAAAAATTAGCTTACAAAGGCCACATAGTTATTTTAAAATTAAATTGACTAAAACATTTGTGTTGAAAAATATTTTAAAAGCAAAATTTTGGTTGTGAATGTAGTTATTTAAAATATTATGGCAACTAATTAAATAAAATATAGCTCACTTCTAACTGCATAATAATAGAAATGCTTAAGCAAAAACATTTTGTGATTCCCAAGTTTTAAAAATAATATAACAGAAAATTTCAGAATTCTACAAGAATTAGCTTACAAAGCCAATGAGTAATTTTTAAATTTAATTTACTAAAAAAAATTTCGTTCAAAAATATTTTCAAAACAATAAGTTTAATTTGTATGTAGTTATTTAAAATATTATGGCAACTAATTGTATGAAACCAAACTCAGTTCTAACAGCATAATATTAGAAATGCTTAAGCAAAATTATTTGGGATTCCAAAGTTTTAAAAACAATATAACAAAAATTTAAAAATAAAGTTAACTTACAAAGGCCGCATAGTTATTTTTAAATTAAATTGACTATAACATTTGTATTGAAAAATTCCCAAGTTTTAAAAATAATATAACAGAAAATTTCAGAATTCTATAAGAATTAGCTTACAAAGCCAATGAGTAATTTTTATATTTAATTTACTAAAAAATTTCGTTGAAAAATATTTTCAAAACAATAAGTTTAATTTGTATGTAGTTATTTAAAATATTATGGCAACTAATTGAATGAAACCAAACTCGAGGAAAATTAGAAATGCTTAGGACGAAAGCATTTTGTGAATGAAAACAAATTTGTAGCAAGATTAATGATAACTTTGTTGCCCATTTGTTAACGTCATGAGAAATGAGGTTTACTATTGAAACGACGTGCCGTTAACAAATTACTTTAAATCTAATTTTTGAAGAACCTTTTTGCAATTATTCTTTCATGTACTTTTGCTATTTGCTGAAAATGGAAAATGTTAATGGAAAATTCCTGATAACTAAATGCGAATGCGATTTTGTAGTTAATTCTGCTTATTGCTAGCATTGCCTGCATCCTGGCCGCACCCATTGCCGAGGAGCAATCGCAGCAGGAGGCCGAGCCATCGGTCAAGGCTAAACGTGGGCTACACCTCGGCCTGGGCTACCACGCCCCATTGATAACCCACTCGCATTACGTGGCTGCACCAACTGTTGTTCACCATGCTCCAATTATTTCTCATGCACCGCTCATTGCACACGCCCCCCTCATTGCACATCATCCGGTGTCGTCAGTGTCCTACCACCTGCCCAGCTACCACTCAATTCATCATTTCTAAGCGACGGCAGCAGCTGGATCAACTGGAGCAGCTGTAAAGGGGTCAAAAACAGTCAACAAGTGGACATGGAAAAGCAGCAAACAACTTTTACATTAACCCGCCCTCGACTTTTCTATTGTCAGAAAGATTTAATCTAGTTCCCGTTCAACTGCATGATAAGTTTCTCTTTTTTTTGCTTTTGTGAATAAAAATGTACAACAAGTTCTCTTCTGCATTTAAAGAAACTTCCAAGTTTAGTTACAACGTCAAGTGGAAAACATTTTACGTTGCATGCCACAGGGCCAACTTAACATCAGCAGTTAAATGCGACGCAACAATTTTGAAACCCCTACAAGTTTTCATCCTTTTCCTTTGCGGCTGCCACAAATTTCCAAACTGCAAGCGTAGCAATGTCACAACTTGAAGCACATAATCCCAGCTGTTAAAATCTCAGTGGCCTTTGGGGGAGTAGAAACATTAAGTTAACATTGTGATTACGCACATTATACTTAGTACAACAAAATTATTGTTATTATAATGCTGCAATATAGTTGATAACGGCTGCAAGTTAAAGTTAAATGTGCCAATTTAATGCAACTACATTGATTACATTCCATTCTAATGAAATTGAAGCATAAATTCTGAACTTTATTTTAATAGCAAATATTCAGCATTTTCTTAGTTTTCATCTTTAATTTAAAGACGATGCTTAAAGCTTTAGCTCCTCTTTATCCCCAATCCTTGACATCTTGTGTTTGTGTCCAATTGTCACATGCCACAAAAATGCCAACTCAATGTCTCAGAAAATGTGCGTGAGTGCCCCTGATAAACACACACACACAGACACACTCGCACACACGGACACCCACTCATATGAAAGGGAAAGGATAAAAGGAGAGACAAACAGAGCAAATCGTTGCTTGACAATAACAAGATTGAATTCCTGGAAAAGCTTTAACACCATGACAACAACAATTTAGATTAAGTGAAGAAATCCATAAGCATCAACAAGTATAGTTTGAATTGCACAAGATTGCAAGCTTATATATTTTTCAGCTTAGATTAATTATGTAGTACAGCAGTTGTAAACCCATTGAAAATTGAGTGAGTGTTGATGTAGAAAAAACTTAATCCGAAAAGCTGTCACTCCAGTAGGTTGTGGTTAGCGGTGCCACCGACTTGAACAGATCCTGTCCCTGTCTGGGATAGCTCTCGTTGGTTGGTCGTCTGACTTTTTGCTCCGAGTGACGAATACAACTGGTGGCCTGATGGCGCTGTAAACGCTGCTGTGTTAGGAACGTACGCTGGCAGCGTTTGCACTCATAGATAACACCATGCTCATCATGACGCACGGCCATGTGACGCTTCAGTTCGGCACGCAGCCTAAAAACCTGGGCACATAACTCACAACGGAACTGGGCACGTTCCGCTTCATGACGCTCCATGTGCGTCTTGTAGGCGCCCCGCACCTTGAACTTTTTGTTGCATATCTGACAGAGGTATTCATAGCGAGACTCATGGGTCTTGCGATGCATAATGTAAGATTGTTTGCGTGGAAAGCTTAGATCGCACTGATCACACTCAAAGGGTCCCTGCGCAGCGGAGGCGGGTGGTGTCTGAAGACTCCTCTTCTTTTGGGGAAAATCCTCCTCAGAGTCCGCGGCACGTTTCTTCTTGCGTCCTCGCCGTCTGCCTGGCTTGCGTTTCTCACTAATGTCCGAGTCAGCCGAGTCGCTATCGGCACTTGTAGAGCCCGCTACGTCGGATACCTTAAACTCCACATCATCGTTGAGCTCTTCTTCATCATCCTCGCTGGCTGAGTCGGAGACGGGTGCATCAATGACTACATAGCCACGGGGTCGTCGTACTTTGTTTTTACTACGCGATAGACGCTTGCGTAAATCTCTTTCCGTGGTTTCAAGTTGCTTTCTCAGCTGTATGGCAATTGTGAGACTTTGCTGGCAGCTGTTGCAAATGAACTGCGGCATAAAGTCCTTGGGTGCTATGGATACATTGGGGCAAATTAACAGCAACATGTCAGCTGGCGTGGCGGCATCGCTACCCTTCGTAAATAGACTGACTAAATCGTCCTTGCTTGTGCAGACACGGCACTGATTCTCATCCACTGGCTCCTCCTGCTTTTGGGCACCGGAGCGGGCGCTGACATTCGCCTGATCCGACAGCTCTTCAGCTGTTTTAGGCTGTTCCTGTGCATCGTCACCAGTGATTAGTTCTCCTTCCTCATCTTCTTCCTCCTCCTCCTCAACAACCTCCTCTTCTTCCTCCTCCACCTCCTCTTCCACATCTTCCTCTACTACTTCAGCTGCTGCTACCACATTATCAGCTTCTTTTTCTACCACAGCTTTATCAGTGGTTGGTGCTGCTGTTGGTGTTTCTTCAGCCTGGACATTATTAGCATTACTTTTGTCTGCTGCTGCTGCGTCTTCGTTCACTGCGGTCGGCTCTCTTTCATCCTCGCCGTCATCTACAGGCATTTCGTCCTCAAGGTATTCAGCGTCGCCCATTTCCTCAGCTTCCTTCTCAGCCTCCACCCCTCCTACGGTATTCGGCGCAGCGTCACCCTGGAAAATGTCAAGTATGTTTACTTCTGTGAGTTATCTAACATCCCCTCGCTTCGAACCTCATTCATGTAAACAACAATATCGCCAGCAACTGCTGCTTCTTCTTCTCCTTCGTTTACCCTCTCCACTGCGTTGTTCGCCACCCACGCGTTCGTCGACACCACAGCATCCATATCCGACACCGCCGTTACCGTTGCCACCACAGTACTCTCCTCGCCATTTCTTGCCACTCCATTTGTCGCAGCCGAAGGCGTTATTTCTTCTTCCATTTTATGTTTTGTTTTGCGATTTTTTGGCGCCTCAAGAGTTTCGCCGGCCTCGTCAGTTCAAAGAGTAAAAATGTTTATTCTCTTTTCGCAGCACTTAAAACTTGGCTATCTTTATTTCTCTTTCGGTTTGTGGGTCTCACGCACTTAATAAAACCTTTATCTTTGTTTTTAATTTCAATTTTCACAGCTTTTTCAGCGAAATGCCCAAATATTTATTCATTTTTACACAATAACGCCATATTGTATGAGTACATACACGCAGCGGACAGCTGTTGGAGTATCGATACTATTGCGCATGTCAAATTAATATCGATAAATCGATAATAGCACATGCTGCAACATCTGCGCGCCAATCGAGCAGAGTTTGAAAAGAAACAAATTGTTAAATACGTAATGAATTAAAAACTGTTTTATCAATTTACAACATTTAATTTGAAAAGAATGTTCTTTTGAGTTGGGACTGATACGTGCTTTGCATGTTTCTAATATAATTTGATCAATTTTCTGTGATGATAAAAGAAAATTAAAATTAAAATAAAGCGTGTAAAAGCACTCAGCGTGACTTTTCGGCTTTCAATATGAAAAGCTTCCATTAATTGTCTGTAAAGTTTTTATTAAAATGGAAAACCCCCAGCATAATAAAAAATACAAAAACTGGCGTCAATAAAGTGACCTATTCATCGTCAAGTGCGCAAACCAAAAATAAATATTCTACACTACCCTCTCGACGTGGTCGAGGTATTCATTTCAATTATGTGGAATCAACGGCCAAAGTGCTGGCCAAAAAAAAAATGTTTGTACTGCGATGTGGAACAATGCTTAAGTTGCCACATCAACATTCAGGACCCATTCAGAGGCCATTTGCGTTAACAGTCCTTCGTCACTCTTTTCAGAATATATTTGTATATTTTTTCTACTGCTAAATTCCATCTTCTCTCTTTCTTTCTTTCCGTGATTTACGTCAACAATTATATCGGAAAAACGTGCATAGCGCTTAACATTAGCATCGTCAACGTTAAGGGAGATGTTGTATCTGAGATTTCTGCGAAAGAGGAGGGACAACCACGTTTATGACGATAGCTAACGACGATTGCGAAAGGCCGTGTAAGTAACAAGATAAATATAGCGTTACGTTTGCACTGGCAGTGATAAAAAAAAAGTGGGACCATGTCAACTGACAATCGCATTCCCCGATTCCCCGATTCCCCAGGCAGTCTTCAGCGTCACAACATGATTAATTATGCATGGTTTAGACACACCATTCAACCTTCTATTTCAGGAGCCAACAATAAGGCAAACAGCAGCATATGTTACCCGTCTAAAGCTTAAGGACCAGTTGTTTCCGCAAAAACTGTTTCAAACTACATCCTCTTCAACCCGTTTAAGGTGTGCATACCAAGGACGCACAACAACAGAATGTGTAGCTTTTTACATGTACATGCAACTATGACATAAATTATTGTTTAAGTTTCCGATTTAAAATAGCTTAAAAGGACCTATTCAAACATAAAAGTAAACCAATAAGTATGTTTGAGCCTGCATTGTAATTTTGCTACATTTTCCATGATTCATTTGCATTTGCTCGTATTTATCGGTAAATAATAATTTATTTGCAAACAAATGAGATGCAGTACAGAGAAAACAGTATACAAACAGAATCAGGTGTACATGACTACACTAAAATAAAACTGTGAGAAATGAATTTATAAATTCAGAGCAAAACATGGGTTTTAGTACTTTATCCTTTAGCCGTAGTCCTGTGGACATGCCTACAATACTTTTAAGTCTAAATTGATAAATTGCAAGAGAATGTAAATGTTTCATTTAATTTGTTTTTCATTTGATTTTCCAATTGTATTTCTATTCTTAATTGAATATGGTTGAACAGGCTTGTATTTACAAATGTTAGAAATATCACTTTCATTTCACATTTAACTCTTCAGTATTTTATAGATGACGAAGTAAAATTTAACAATAATTATTGCACACAAAAAATGCCAAAATTATGCAATAAAATATTTTACGTTCTCTTTTTAAATTTTTGCTAGATTTAAAAGCGAATGCAGATTGTGATCCTTTAATGCTTTGTCCCAAATTAACATCGCATTTTCATTTGTTTTTCCAGTTCTATTTCTATTCTTAATTGAATATGGTTAAACAGCCTATTCAGAGATATCTCTTTCATTTCACATTTTATTCTTCAGTATTTTATATATGACAAAGTCAAATTTAACAATAATTATTGCACACAAAAACATGCCAAAATTATGCAATAAAATATTTTACGTTCTCTTTTTAAATTTTTGCAAGATTTAAAAGCGAATGCAGATTGTGATCCTTTAATGCTTTGTCTCAAATTAACATCGCATTACGCATTCAAAATAGGTACAATACCCATAAGCAGCAATAAAGCTTTCAAATTATCCGTGTATTGATCAAAATAAAACGAAATGAAGAAAGAAAGAGAAAATTCACATCTCCAACGCGGTCGTAACGCGATATCTCGATCTATGTAAGTATTTGAGGCTTAGACTGACACGTTCCTTTTGTGGATTTGATATTAAGTCAAATACATTGGGCCAAGTAAGTTTTCATAGCCTGAAACACGTGTGCACACAATATCCAAAGCTGTTTTGTAAAGCATGTTTAGACTGCAAAAGCTGATGAAAACTTTAAACAGCGAAATTTTTCCTCGTTTTTCATTTCAAAGTTGGCACACTTTCGTTACGTTTCATAACGAGGCAGCCGTTCTGTTAAACTCAAAATGGCACTGCTTAACATAGCACAGCTACGGACCATTTCATTTTGACGTAATGGAATGCTCTACATCAGAGAATGATGAAATATGACCTTGAATAGAATGTGGGAATTGAGGTCACTGACATGCTAAATACCGCAGATTTTCAAAGATCATAAGGACCAAACAAGTTAAATAGACTTTATTTATTTAATTAAAATGATATGCCTAACAAAATAAATATATTATATAATTATAATATATCATCAGGTCAGAAAGCGACTATATTATTATTTTATTTAAAAGTGGCAGCATTAAATTTGTTTTGCTTATGAGCAGCACAACAGCTGATTTATATAAAGCGGCCACAATAACAGCGTAGATAACATGTATCGATATCGAACACGTATATCGATAACAAAATACTAATATTCTGCTAGCGAATAAAACCAGATTTTTACGATTTCATTTTGACCTGAGTCTAAATCATGCTTAAACGTCATGCTTAAAGCATGATTTAGACTCAGATCAAAATGAAATCGTAAAAAATCTGGTTTTTTCACTTCGCTAGCAGAATATTAGTATTTTTTTATCGATATACGTGTTCGATATCGATTAACATGTTATCTACGCTGTTATTGTGGCCGCTTTACATAAATCAGCTGTTGTTGCTGCTCATAAGAAAAACAAATTTAATGCTGCCACTTTTAAATAAAATAATAATATAGTCGCTTTCTGGCCTGATGATACATTATAATTATATAATATATTTATTTTGTTAGGCATATCATTTTAATTAAATAAATAAAGTCTAATTAACTTGTTTGGTCCTTATGACCGTTGAAAATCTGCGGTATTTAAGCAGTGACCTCCAATTAAACGTCGTTAATTCCCTCACACCACATTTTCCCCAAATTTTACTATTCAAAAGGTCATAATTTCATCATTCTCTGATGAAATAAGGGGCGGAGGCTTATTCCATTACGTCAAAATGAAATGGTCCGTAAGCTGTGCTATGTTAAGTCTAACAGTGCCATTTTGAGTTTAACAGAACGGCTGGGCCTTACGTTATGAAACGTAACGAGAAGTGTGAACCAACTTTGAAATGAAAAACGAGGAAAAAATTTTCGCTGTTTTTTTTATATGGAGTTTTTCATTTCCACAGCGTTTTGACGCGAGTCTAAATCATGCTTAAACAAAAAAAGTTTTTGGGTGGTGAATTCAAACATTTTGCATCCCAAGTGGTGTACGTAGAGACAGCAGAGTTTATCCATCAATATCTTAATGCTGAGCAACCGTTGACAATGCCAACGAAGTAATAAATTAAATTTGCATCTTCTTTTCGATATATGTTACTAAGAATAAACTTATCAAAATACATACTATACTCATGTGTGATTGTGGTTTACGTTTAAAAATGTATAACAAGCACTTTATTTTAAGTTGCCACACGCGACATTGGCCTTCAAATGGTGGCCTGTTTCAGAGGTATTGGTAATACCGCAAAGTATGCCACATTTGATATTCATAAAGCAGGTCACTGAGGTATCTATCCATTCATTAGACCTCTCTTGACAGCTATCTGTTGATGTCGACCGCTTCATTTATTTATCGGACTTATTCATTTACTCGAGCGCGAAATATGCACAACAAATTGCTATTCACAGACAGTTTACTGAAATACCCAGAAAACATAGAATAACAGGGTACTTGACTAAGAAAATACCCTGTAGTTTGTAACAGGCTCATCGCACTCAGAATTCTGGTTTGAACAATTTGGAATACCCTTTAGCCATTTTTAGAGGTTAGAGGGTATAGCAAATAACATTAATCACAGTGTCATGAAATATTAATGTGCAATCGAATGATAGCATTTTCAATACATAGCCCAAAGCTATGCTAAATTAATTACGCACTCCAACGGACTGTATTCAACAAATCCCACTCTTTTCCAAATGTAAAATATTCGTACAGTGTAATTAAACTTAAGCTGAAGAAATTAACATACAAATATTGCACATTTACATAAACCGTTTACTAAAATACACAGCATCAGCTGTTTGGTCTATGGATAATGCTAATTAATGTCCCATCAATCATGTGAAGAAATGTCACAGTTCCCACAACAATGAATTTGTGTAAATACGCACAGCTTTATTTTCATTTAAGAAATTACTTGACTCCCCACATAATCCTTTACGCGGTTGCTCTTACATTGCGCATACGTCGCGTAACCCTTGTGGGATTTTAATATTATATAAAAACAGCAGCGCCATCAACAAGCAATATTTTATAAGCGTATAATTTGAAAAAGCCCTGGGGTAATATGTTTATGCGTTGCCCGAATGTCGCTGCTTTTTCCTCCGCAGTTGTTACTGTAACTGTTGCTGAGTGTGAGAGTGTGGTTGGGTGTGGGTGTGGGTGTGTGTGGTTGTGTGTGTGTGAGTGTGCGTGCGCGTGTTTTTTATAACACCCCAAGCGAAAATATTTTTTACGTTGACTAAATTTGCACCCAACGCAAATTATCTACACACACAGCGAGGGCAACTTAATAAATGCTTGAGCATGTTCATTACAAAGCTTTTGTCTCAAAATACCAATTAAATTAGAGCATGGTCACACTGCTGTATAATTGTGAAGATGACTTGATCACAGTTGCCGATATAGTGTTATAGAATTCTACGAAAACAGTAACATTGCGTAGAAGTAGACGAGATTGAAAGATTATTATTATTATTTTCATATTGTAATTTTCATTACAATTACTTGTCAATATTATTAACTCACAGTTAAGGTATAACGGAATTTTACCAGATTGAATAATTAGTATCACATAGCTGGCCTCGCAAATTAAAGATATTTAGATGCAGAAAAACTTTGTTCAGATAAATAAGTTAAATATGTTTCTTTTAAAGTTACAAGTTAATAAACCTTAACTGTAGAATACATTTTGATAAGTTATAACGTCTTCTTTTAAAGGATTCTTTGATCAACCTTCGCATAACCTAACATACAATTGTATATGGAAGTAAAACCCGGAGTTGCTGCTGTTTATTATTAATATTGACTGTGAAGTATGCCCAGTGTTTTTTTTTTTTGGGTAGCAGAAGAGGTACTGTTTATATAACTGGCGGCTAATAAACATTGTGATAAGCAGCTTTATTTCGTTCCATGTCTGTCTCATTAGTCGTATACTTGATTAACAATTCATAAACCATTGGCCCATATGCCCGAAAGAAACTCGATTCCCATGCGCCAGCAACAAGTACAACAAAATGAGGAAGTTGTTTAAGAAGAATCCTGGAGCAAAGGGAGGCGTAAAAGCAGATCCTTGCTGTCAACCCATCTCATCTTTGCCTGTGTCACATTTATCTCAATCATTAGTATGCTGACAATTTTGTTAGCGTTACGCGCATTATATTGAACACAATATCTTAAACAGGCCCATCAAAACGGTGAGTAGTGGGGGGGGGGACAGGGCCCAAACGCGTATTCCAATCAAACTTATGCGTATGCTTTTATATATGTACATATGGGTATGGGCTACAATGGAACCCAAGGAAACACTTATGTACACCAATACATACTCATACACAGACTGAGAAAGCTTAGAGCTTGTCATGTTACAGCTGTTGCCGCCTTCGCGTGTATCAAGGACTCTTAAAAGCAAACACGCAGAAGATTTTCACATTTTAAAATTATACCCAAACCTCTTAGCATGCGTGGGGTATGCTTAGTTCGGCTGACAATAGGGATAGAAGCATATATGTATATATGGGTATTTTCAGATATAGATACAGTGAAATTTTCTTTTAGAAACATATTCATGTTACTTATTTAAACAACTAAAAACTGCATAAATATAAAAGCATTTTTGTTGTTGTTTGGCTGATTTCATTAAAATCTTCTAATAAAATAAAGAATATAAGTATATTAATAGACTTATCAAATGTGACTTTAATTGCGATAAATATGCTTGTTAATTAAAAAAGCTAAACAAATTTATTTAATTGTTACTATTTTAACTTTGTTTGTTCATTTCATTCTAGCTCTACAAGTAAGCTTAAACTTATAAATGAAGACCCTATATTGATATAATTTTTAATTGGATTATTACGTTATTTATTATTATTATTATAAATAAACCATGTCTGAAGTACGGGTATTTAAAAGTCAGTCAGTCGTTTGACAAATTTGCCCCTTTTACGAGTAGTCGCCAAATTGATTTCAGACAAACAAACATAAGAATTAATTTTTAATTTATGTTTAGAAAATGCGCAGCATATTATTTTAAAGATTTTACTTTCTTTGAGCGACAAATTTCATGCGAACCGGTTTGTTTATAAATCAGAATTTAACAACAAAGGCGACAAAATTGCCATATCAAACGATTTTGGTCTTTGATCTTTCACGCGGCGCCGGATATCAAATAAAAATATATAAATATTTAAAAAATAAAACCAAAACAACAAATGATGGAAGGGAAAAGCCCAAAACGGTAAGAATTCAGAACAAAACAAAAAACCGAGACCAAAGCGTAGCGAACGATGAACCACAAAAAAAGGGAACACACACATGAAAATATACCGCATTCTTATGCAAAAATCAAAAAAATCAAATCTCAACGGCGACGATAACATAATTGCAAATGCATATAAATTTAAATTACAAAATTAAAAATTAAAAGAAAAAAGCAGCAAACAGAAATATTAATATATTTATTAATTTAATCGTCGTGATATTTGTTTACTTTCTATGCTTTTTGAATTCCCAAAGTCAAACTTAAACGTTTGTTCTTTTGCGAAACTCGTTTTAGCTTTTTTTTTAAGTATTTCATTCCGTTCTGCTTTTGTTATGTGCTCTGGCCAGGGGCGGTGTGGAAGGGAGTAGGGTTCTGGTTATTACGATGAGGATTATATATCGAATCATTTCGGGGTCTCGGCATAGAAATTAATTGTTGTTGCGACAAACAAAACAAGAATTCAATAACAAAAACAGCTGTGACTAGCGGTTTTAGGCTTTCGGCTTTCGGCTCCCGTCTCGAAATTCGGTTCTTGGTTTTCGGCATTTTTTGGCTTTCATTCATCCCAGAGAATCGGGCATCATCTTTCTCCCTGAGCAAGTTGGTATAAATAGCGGCAGCTGCCACTTGGCTAATTAGACTTAGCACAAACTTCAACAAAACCACAGCAAAACAACCAAAAAAAACCACAACAAACATGTCGAAATTCATTGTTTTCGCTTTGGTAATTGCCACCATTTGCCTGATCCTTGTCAATGCTGCTCCAGCTCCTGATGCACAAATTCTGGATGCTCAGACGGCCATCAATAAGATTATTGGTAAGTTACGAAACATCTAAACAATATCACCTTTTAGCCTAACTAACTTGATTTTAATTACAGCTGCCTACAATCGCTATCCAGGACGCTCCATTGTCCATCCCTGGGAGGTGGCCTCAGTCATCGATCCCAACACATTTGTTCCCCATTACTAAGAAAAAATATCTAGGATTATCTCAAATCCTGTTGACCACAATATGTTCTGTTTTATGCCTAATGCAATTCGTTTTTAACATTCAAAGAAAATAAAAATTATATTGAAAAATTTAAATACTTGTTATTTATTTAGTACATATTTCGAATGCAAATGAAATGCAAAAATCTCAGTATTTATTCGACTCTTAACACCCGTTTCAATTAGCGCCACTGTTAATTAAACACTCTTAAACACTTGTATTAAAATTTGAAATATAAATATATAAAAAACTCAGAAATCCCATTCAATTTGTGAATATTAATTTATTATATTTTTAATTGCCTAATTACTCGATACAGTTAAAAAAGAATTGTTTTAATAGGATTTTTATAGCTTTCTTTTTGGCTATTCCAAAACACACAACTTGTTCCAAGGAGAAATGCCAAACAAGTTCATCTGGATAGGAATGTATGTTTATACATATTAAAGACCATATTCTGAATATGGGAATAACCCGCTATCGTTAACGTTAAACATTCTTAGTTTTTGATTCGATTATGAATTTGTAATTTCAGCATTAGTCGGCCCTTTTGATTTGTCTCTGTTTGATTTGTGCTCAATCATTTTTAAAATCTTTAGCAAGTAAGAAACTATGTTATGCCTTGTTTTCTACCCATCTATATCTTGCCTATTCTCATCTTGCCAATTGCCTTAATGCTTGATTAACTTGTCAATAAGAGAAATTTGTTTTTCTTTTCGATAAGTTACAGGGCAGATCTTCCTCCCTGTATGTTCCTAACGTTAGCCTACTCATTATCAGTTACAAATTTCTTTCTTTCACTAAATATGGCATCGACGTTAAAACAAATTTTTAACTGTCAAAAAAAAATATTCTATCTCATATTTGTTAAGTTTCATAATGGATATTCGGGCGTTTTATATTCAGTCTTTGATGGATATAACTGATGAGGCAGAAGTTCTAACTAGATAACATCCCAAGAGCATTTCAAGCTCACATTAATTACTTTAAAGAATACGACAACAACGATTTTGTAAAGAGGTTTCCTCTTTTTGCATCCACGTTACCGCAACCGACTTTTTATTTTCTCGTCCTAATTAAAAAAAAACAAAATGTTGCATCTCATTTTTGGTCAAAGAAATATTGTAGCAATTTAATTAAAATTAAAATGTCAAGCATCTTTTTTATGCAGAGGTTTCCACCTCTAGAAGGTTGCTGGTTGCTAGGTTTCTGCTAAGTCTGGCAACTTTAGCGAATAGTGTTACCAGGGCATTAATTTTAAATATTTTGAAAAAAGCAAAATGCGAAAACGAAAAATTTTAATATTTTATTTATGGTTAAGTAACAGCAAGATGAGAAATTAACCCTGAGTTTATTACGTCTATCTTTTGCATACATAGTTATGCATCACATATACAAATATTTGCATAAGGAATGCAACGAATCCACATATAAATAGTTACATGACAGGAAACCACTTAAGTACAAGCAGAAATGTTTTGCTGTCATTGTTGTCATGGTGATATCTATTCTCAAAGTAAAACTTATATAATAATTACATGAGTAGATGAAAAAATAGGAATACAGCAAGCACACTTTTTTATTCATAACTTTGAAGCGGACACAAGGGAGAAAGCCGTCTTTGATCTCGCTTGGTTACTTTGAGTTTAAACTAGCAGTATTAAGTATTGCAATGCATTGGCAACGTGCACTGCAATATCTGCATAACCAACATAAATTACTCTGCAAATGCCAAATCCCCAATTCACAGAAACGCTCTTACATAATCTCAAATTACAATTAATTTGATACCCCCTTACCGCAATATTATAATGTAATTTGGTATGTTATTTAGCTAAGCTATGCGAATTAAAATAGATGAGATACTTTTGTACAAAATATGATGTGTACGCTTATAAAATGCAATAATTAAAAACTTTTTTTAATGTTTGGTAAATATGCTAGCTTATTATTGTTACTACTTAATTAAACACACTTTTCCATAGTGCTATGGTTATTTTTGTATCTAATTAGAGCCACTACAAAATTGCATGATGGTGAAAATATGTGGAGTACGATTTAATAGTCCACTCTTACCACTTTATGTAAGTAAAAGTTTGTTAGCCACGTCCACAAAATATATCCACTTATGCATGCCTCGGACTTAAGACGAACTTTTAAAGATGTTCAAGTTTTTTTGGTCGATCAACGTTTATGATTTTAGTGCAAGCACAAGACATTTGATTTTGATGGCAGGTTCATCTAGAAAAAGTTTCGCAACATTTAATTTTCACAATTTTCGATACAAGTGCTTGCACAGCTCTTGGCAACAAACTGACTAACTGTATTTCAGGGTGACCTTCAGTCACCCCAATGTGTTGGGGAGTTAGAGGGAGAGAAATGCACTCACAACATGCTGATTTCTCACTATCTCTCTCCCCTCTTCACCCCAGCAAACCCCTGCCTGACTAAAATTCTTGATAAAAGTCCTGGAGCAGTAAAAAAGATATTGGGATTACCGTGAGCTGCACATATTGAAACTATTATTGCCGGGCAAAGTGTTATGAATTTTGTGTGCCACGTATACATACATGGCGTATACTCGTTAGTCGACTGCAGTTGCACTACGTGGTTCTGTCAGGACCACACACAAAGAACAGCAATAAATTCGCACAAAAGGCATGGATATATTTGTTGTTAGCCAGCGGCATAAAAGTCAAATTGTTGCGTAACTAGTTATTTCTAACATTGCCATACAATAGCCACAACATTCACAGAACAAAGAGGATTGCTTGTCCTCATGGCAATGGAAGGAATGTTCGGCAACTGTATTTGTTTTTGACTATATAACTAGACTCTAGGTAAATATTAATTAATTATATATAATAATAGAAAAATATATTCATATTATTCCAATAGGAAAATGCTATAAATTAGAATTTAATGATTATATTTATTTTAAAATTATTTCAAAATAAATATCAATTTACCACACATTTAACTAAGGTATTGTTAAACTACAATATTATTAATTGTATTTGGTTTGACTGCATATGAGATTGCATTAAGGTGCAATAATATTTATTTTACATATAGTTTTTGTGTTGTTTGGGTTTTTTACACTTGTAAAGACCTCTAGGTCTTTAATTTAGCAAAATATATAAAATATATATATATATCTTGCATACTGATACCATTAAATAGTAACATTTTCATCATGTTTGTGTACATTACACCTGTGAAAATACCCAAAAGCATTAAGACACTTAACACATTACACTTCGCATTTGGTTTAATTGGTTTGTTTATAACAAAGACATACGAAGTGTAATTAATTTTCTTAGGGCACTTTGCTCGACTACTACTTAGTCATTTTTATGTCTATGACAATAGTTTCTTTACGACCTTTTTATTGCTCTCCCACATGTTGTCATCTGTTTGTTTGAGGCTTTTAAATAAGTCAAACAACTTGAATAGCTGAGAAATTCCCAAAATTCCCAATGGAATTCCAGAAAACACAAAACAAAACAAGTATGAGTGACATAGTTGCAAATGATCGACCAGAAAACACCCAGTAATCAGAAAACCCTTTATATATTTGTAATAAAACTATTGCTGTTGATTATCACCTGATATATATACATTTTACAAACTGAAATTTACCTTCTATGGTTATTTGACCAAGTTAATTATACCTCTTATTGGCCACTTATTGAAAATATGGTATAAACCGAAAACCCAAGCCCACTCAATGCTAGCATGCGCCAGGCGTATAAATTTGTTAACAGCTCCAAACAACAATAAAAAATTAAATATAAAAAAGGTGGGAATTTGCATTGCAAATAGCAAATCGCTCCATTATAAATAGACTGACTTACCTGTAGCTCGTTATCTCTTTTCACTATCTGAACGACGGCTTAAATTATGCAAATTGTTGGCGCCAGCAAAAAGTGCTAAAATTAAAAGAGAACAAAAACCAAAATAAAGATATAGATATTGATACAAATAATAACAAGCTGAACCGTTAAAGAGCAAATGAAATATCGCTGTCTGATATTCATTAATCACATTGTCATACGACAAAACATTGAAATAAATTACGAGCATATTTTAATTAAAGCCACTGCCATTTGTCGAATGTCGTCTAATTACAAATTTCAAGTTCAATTGCCTTTTCTGGCCAATTAAATGATTATTTTTATTGATACATTAATTACGTAGGGTATTCAAACGAATATCTTCAATATTGTAGAGATAATTATACTATAAAATGAATTAAATTTACACAGGGTCAATGTTGTTTTCTGCAAACATTCTCCTACTCTTGGTAATAAACATAATGTCTATATTCTTTAAGCGCATATTTGATTACTTACATTAATTTTTATGTGTTTGATCAACTTTCTGTTAAAACAAAGCAAAATTTAAAGGACTCTGACTCTGACCCAAGGCCGTACGTAGTAGTTTCTTTTGCCAAAACTCATTTATTTTGCAGTGAGTCAACAATTTGAAAAGAAGCATCTGCTGCTTACAAATAAGCTCAGTGAACCCTGCCAAAACAAAAGTTGAAACAAAGAAGCCAGTCAAATTAAAGTGCCCCAAAAAGTATGCTACTGAGTTTCCAAAGCGAAAGTCAATCAAAAGAGGTTGAATACAAGTTCCTACTACTACAAATGACCATTAATAGATTCATGTGTGTGAGAGATTTGCAAGTTCTTTATTTAATACAAAGCATAAAAGATTTCATGGACTTATAACCAGTCTTGGGATGCATTAACTTTGCTAATGGAAAAGTTGCCACCCGTTAAAAGAAACAACGAAAGAAACTCTGGGGCATGTGAATGAGGAATTTGTGTGTACCACAACAAAAGCATGGTTGCCACACGGGATGGTTTCTGTCTGACAATGAGTCTTTCTATGCGTAAGTGTGTGTGCATGCACGGTACATTGATTTTTATATCATTTAAGCCTTGTTGAATCACAAGCAGCATCAGCAGGATGTTGCCAACGGTAGCTACATTTTATGCATCTGTGGAAAGAGTTCTTTCCGGTATTTGATTCGAAAGGCATACCAACAAAAAAAATATATATTGTCTATTTGAGCGCACAAATCAAATGGATGAGCTCCATAATGGCGTGGACTGGTTGCTGACCTTTATTCCCATCCATAAGTGAGAGAACTGCGAAATTGCGAAATTGCCAAACTGATGCCTCGTCATTGACGGCGTCAGCACAATGTCAGACACATCCAGCTTTCTGATATCAGCCCCAGCATCGACAACGACCTACAAGCTCTCGTATAAAAGATGTCTATCATAAAAAGCATAACAATTATACGCAGCCCAAGGCGTTAACTCTTATGACAAAAAACGCAGTCTCAATTTAAGTAGCTCTTGGCTGTCAGTTTCTTTTTAGCCCTGGGTACATTTTCATTGCCATGTCATCATAATCAAGCTCATCATTCCCATCGTCATCGTCCCATCGTCATCGACATTGACAGTGTTTAAGCTGTGGCATTATATTAGCATAATCACATCATATTCATCCATCCAGCATCTCGATAATGTTAAGTCTACAACAGCTTAATGCGATGCGACTCAGGGTCAAGGATCAGCTTGCAGATTTTTATTCAATTGTCAACAAAGTCTCAGCTCGTCACGTCGAGTGTTGAAGAAATATGTTGACATTTCAGCACAGACATGTGCATGAATGTGTGCATAATTAATACTTTTTCCAATATACCAGCAATAATATTATGAAATCTGATTTGATAATTATCAAATTCGATTATAATCGAATTTCAATGCATTTTTGTCAGTCAGGCATAATTAATTGTGCTATTATAGTACACTCTGTTTTAATCAGAGCAAGGGTTAACGGGTATTATACCTCTATGCAAATTTATGAAACATTCATTTTTTACTTACAGAGCAAAACGCATCTCAACTATGTTGTGTACAAATTTAAGCCTTCTATCTCCTACGACTTTGACTCTACGATGATCAGTGAGACAGTCAGTCAAAACAAAGAGTAATAGATATGTATAAATGTATGTTAAATTAGTAGTAATAAAAACTTCATTAAATTAGAATTCATCCGCAAATATAACTATAAGATGCATACCAAATTTTTAAGATTTTGCATCAAATTTATTTATTCCTTATTTATTGAAACACAGAAGCGTTAGAGTAACTTCAATGTGGTAATTGGGTATTTTGTTGTAGAGTAAACTCGACTACAACATTTTTGTTTGTTTTTATTATGCATTACAAATCGTGCTTGTTTAATTGATTGTGGGAACCTGCATTTTGGCATTTGAAGTATGTATAAACACACAAGGCAAATATTATTTGTACACATGTTGGGTTAAAGAAAACAATAATGAGCCTAATGCTTGGTTAAGTTGCAAGTGCACTACCTATAATTACTAGGACAACTAGGACAATTACGTATCATCTCTGCTGACTTCCTTAAGGTCGTTAAGTTTCCATGGAGATGCAGGAAACTTTGCCAATTACTATTGGAATACCTTCTCGAGTGAATGCTTAATGCCAAAACATCTCAACATGTGCTTTGTCTGAAATTAATGAGCATTCGATAAACAAATTCGTTTACGTGTGTATGTAACTATTATACAATAAAAATCCTACAATATTTAATATTATTCGACTACTCCGAGTAAAGGTCGAGCTTTAAGAAAGGCAGAGATGGAAGAGCAGTCAATATCTCCATCTACATGTTGTGGACAATATTGAATGTCAGACGAACACAATGATAACCCGCTGATAAAAGCAATATTATTTGCTATTGACGATTTGTTTTCCTGTTTCTATACTCATACCAATATCTACATTAAAAGAGTGCATGCCATGTTTGTATAACACATTGAGGGAATGTTTGACATATTGTTAAACATACAAGTTTCCACTCCAGAGAATACTTATAATATGTCTTTATCAATATTTATGTGCGAAAAAGTGGAAGTTCGGGTGTGTAGAAGTCGAGTTGAATTCAGGTTTGTTAACGTCACAGAAAAAGGAAAAAAAAAGGTGCGACGTGCTGGCTGCTTGTTTTGACAAATGAAACCAGACAAACTGAGAAACAGAGAAACAAAGAGAAAGGGAAGAAGAGAACAGAGAAACCGCTAGCCCATAGAGACATAAATCACACAAAGTCCATCTCTTTTATCCTGGCCGGCGTCTCTATGGCGAACAGCTTGACACGAATCATTAAACGTGGTCTGCAAAATGGATGTCATAGTTTTTTGATTTGACCATTTCCAAACACACACATATTCATCAAACAATGCACAAATATGAAGAGAGTTTCCCCATTGTCCTTTGTCTCCTGTCCCTTGTCCCCTGGCTAATGTCAACTGATTTTGTGTATGCAATTAATGAAGCCCATCCACTCAAATTGTTTGCTTTGGATTGGGTTCATCAATATTGTGCTTGGCATTCAACTAATTGGCCATTTCATCGCCATGGACTTAGGTGATTTATCGAATGTCGATATACAAAATAAGATACCAATATCTATCGAGCTTTCACATTCTAAATGTAAGATAACAATGCAAAACGAAACGAGATAAAAGCTATATTTAAAAGCAGATTTACTTATTTTAGCTTGAACTATTTAAATTTATTTGATTAATGTATAAGTTTTGAATAAATAGCTTACATAACTACACCCTTTTTGCCTACTTTTAAAGGGTATAATAATGTAGTGAGTTAATTGATTTGAAGTCAAGCTCATTGTTATTTTCAGACCAAACTCACATCTCTGCCATTAACAACTTAATTGTATTGAGCCATTGTTTAACAAACTAGAAGCTTAATTAGTCAAACAATAGCTCTATTCATTACAATCAATCAAACATTGATTATAAATGGTTAGCTGCTTAGGACAAACCGAAAATTCAACGCAAGTCCGATTAGAATGATTTTAAAGCTTTAAATTCGGAAATTGCAAAACCCTGTGACCACAATTCATACTAAACACAGAGTAACCTGGATTACCAACTGTTATTGTAATTGATTGTGCAATGTCCTTTAGTTTAATCCTTAAGCCATTCGTTATTGAAAACCAAATGTCAGACAGGCAAACGCTCTAACAATAAGCTTAATAATGTCGTGTCATGAGGTAACTCAATTTGAAAACGCAATAAAATGAAATAATAAAGTAAGCAGACGCCTTTGAGGTGGTCTATTTAATGGGTTTTAGAATCTCCAGCCAAAGGGCCAAGGACCAAGGGGCCAAGTGAACAAGGGGCCAAGGGGGAACAAGCTGCTGAGTCAAAATGCGTTCGTTATAATAAAGTTGCGTTCATTGTGTCGTGGCAAATGCCAATTCATTTATCGTTAATTTATTACGTTTTAATTTATGCAAATTAAAGGTTGTTCATCCAGGTTCTGTAACTCGCATTAATTTGACACATTCTGCGTAGTTAAGCTCAAGGACAACACCATCTGCCATTGTCATGTTCTTGCTTAGATATTGATAAAGTGTTAGATGGAAGCTGCCTTTAGAAAAGGATTCAAGTTTTTCCAATTTTTTATGTTATTCTTTCATCATCAGCAGCAAACGGCGTAAAAAAATACACTTTTACCTTCTGGTAACTGTCTATGTTGTAAAGTGTGACTAAACTTACAGACATTCGATTCAACTCAACAATTATCTTACAATTAAATTAAATAACTTTCACATGAATTAATTTCAACACAACCAACAAACACATTAGTAAATACTTGTAGTGCTGGAAAACTTAATAGCCAAATAACCATAATAATAATTGAAATGGACTGAATACTTTCCAGCAGCTCACTTTTTTGCTGTAGACAAGCTCATTATTGTACACTGCTTACTATAAATATATGTATTTAGTAAAGTTTACAGAAATTGTCATTTCGTTAAGTGAATTTTTCGCTTCACTGGTTCACTGATTATGTTTAATTAGTCGAGCCATCCAAATGTCAACATTCAAATGCAAATTGCAGACGACAAAATGCAGACCAAACTTAATGAAACTATAGAATAATGTAATGCCATCAAAATAACTACATCCTCAGTTACCGCTTCAATCAATTCATCTTGTTCTTGCTTTCATTACCGTTTGCACAATTTGCAAACTTGGCGTTCATTGACTCGGGATTAACAAATGGGTGAAACATGAGTTTGATCATGTCTTTGTCTGCCAACTTTAAGCACTTTACGGTCTTAAGCCGTGGAAAAGTTTATCGTTATGTTCGTTCACCTAGAACTAAATTGAAGTTTAAAAAAATCACGTCTTAAGGATCTGCCAGCTAAATATGTATTATTTAAGTTAATACTTTAATGTATTTACGAGAACGTGGAATACGTTATTTAAACGTAAGCATAAAAATATACATCCCAAGAATACAATTCATAACAAGCCAGGCAAGTCCTTGGCTTAAACAACCTACACGTGAAGCTAATAATAACAATCCAGGTAAACTATGGTAAGTGAGTAATAATCAAGTCCTTGGCTTAAAAACCTAACTACTAGCTAAGTTGATTTAATTGATGTTTAAAATCATCCCAAGCATCAAATTACTAACAAGCCAGGCAAACTATGATAAGTGAGTTATAATCAAATCCTTGGCTTTAACAACCTTCAACCTAAATTAAGGTTGTTGATGTTTAAAATATTAAATAATCTAGAAAGGATATAGCAACTCTGCACTTTCTGCACTTTTTTATATGCTCCACAATTTTGAATTCCATTTTACAAGTATTTCAAGAGACTTCGGAATCCTGATTAAATTTGTTCATCACACACGAGGAAAGAAAATCATTTTTATACGATGTAGTATTTCAGCATTAAACAATGTTTTTATTAAACTGAGTCTTTTTTGTTGCGTTTCTATACAACAAATTTCAAAATAGTTGAAAAAACTAGCTTTAGGTAAACTGTTGGTAGTACTGGTGTGGACTATAAATAACAACAAATTTATGTTTAGAAATTTCCCTTCAACAAAAATGTTATGTGGAATTTTCCCTGCTCAAAACTCAAATGTTAGCTACATTTTAGTTGAAACTTTCACGTTAATTAAATTTATATATTGAACTTTTTCACTTGTATATAGCGATTTCCAACAATTTAGTAACAGAAGTGAAAAATTGCAATTACCATAAATAAGTAGTTACAGGTAGTTAAAAAACTAAAATTAAAATTGTATTATAAACAATTTGAATCACTATGCTCTGCTCAGATTAGAGTTTAAGTGAGCTAAGCATAAAGCAGGTTGTAGTTATAACTTTGTAGTTTAACTTTAAACTACTTAGTTTACAAATATTACAAAATAATTCCTTAATAATCGGTCACTATCATATACTGCAAAAGCTCTTGATATTAGTCAAAATTCCCAGCTCACATTAGGGTTTAATTAAGCTAAAAATAGGGCATGATGAAGTTATCACTTATCACTCGAAACGTTTAAACTACTTAGTTTATAAATATTGCAAAATGATTCCTTAATAATCGTTCACTTTCATATACTGCGAAAGCTCTTGATTGTCTGTCTTTCCTACTTTTGTGTTACTTATCCTTGTAGAGGAGCATAACAATTAGCCAACAATTTGAGAACAGCTGTTGCAAAGTTCGTTCGAAATCTTTTATCTTTACTAAGCGGCCATTAGCTTAGCTAAGCAGACAATGTTTTGCCATTATAATAATAAGAATTAATGCAAAGAGATTGCACTGATTTTCTTTTCACTTTGCTTTTGTAGCATTTCTGGGCAACTTGGTAAGTTGGTAAGTAAGTAAAACAGTGCATAGATTTTACTGAGAAGTGCTACGTTAACCAAAGACCTCATACTTTATTTGTTGTTCCTGGGCTTTCATTGAATATTATGCAAATGGCCATGGATTGTGTGTTGAAGTGCTGACAGGCTGGGAATACTAAAGTAGATACAAATTTTGCTTTTGCTTTCGTTTTCGTTTTTTTTGCGTTTTACATTTATTTAAAAGATGCAAACTTTCCTGCACCTCAACATCATAATGAGCAAACATGAGCATCATCATGATTATCATTCTTTGGCATTTTAATTTTGTTTCATTTCATTATTTTCAAGTGTTCAGCTCAGATTCTGTGCGCTTTTCTAGCTTACAACGGCTTGAGCAAACCCTTCTTACATTTCTTCTTTTTTTTTCTATGTGTTTGTGTTTATTTAGGTGTTGTGATTTTGTTAAGGCCAACAGAAAGCTATTTTCTTACCTTGCAGACGGGCAAAGGAGTGAATGAATAATGAACTATGCTTGCAACCTTAAGGAGTCAAGTGGCAAAGGATGTAGTCAAGGATTTGCCTGCATTTAATTCATGTCTTTAATCCTCCAAACACAGTAACACGTGCATCCAACAGCTTAAAGCATTCGAGTTTTTTTTTTAAGTAACCACAACACAGTCTTTAAATATTAATGCGCAATTTTCTAATATACGACTTTTTCAGTATGCTAACCTAATGGGACACGTAGCTTAGTCATTCGTTTTCGCCATGAAACATCCTGAATAAATATGCATAGCTTAAAATAACTTGAACAAGTCCCTCTCTGAGACTAGAAACATATTTCCTGTTCACATTTTCTTTTTCCTATTTTTTTTTTTGTAGTCGAAACATTTTTAAAACTTGTACAAATAAAAAGTTTTCTTTCACTCACATTAACATCCATAAAAATACACGTGGCTACGAGGGTTGATCAATAAGTAACGCATATATGCACGTGCATGGACTTAACGGTAACAATAGAAAGTTAACGCAAGCTAACTTTGGCTGTTGTATACTTTTGCAGATATAGTATTCTGATTTGATTCATATTGTATATTTTTTTCAGATTGTACATATATAATGATACCAGACACACTACTTGTGAGTTTGTTTGAGATATCTTAAGAAACAAACAAGTTTTTCATACTAAATTTTAATTTCAGACCGACCATTGCTATAGCAGCTATATGATATAGTAGTTCGATTCCAATCAAATTTGGGCAGGCTGTGTGTAACTGTACCAAATATAAAACCTGTCAGACTAATGGCTGATTTTAAGCCGATCGTTCGAATGGCAAATATATGTTATAATGATCCGATCCGGCTGATTCCGTTATATAAACTGCGCCCAGTAAAAAGGCGGACCTGTACCAAGTCTCAGCAAGATAGCTTTAATCCTGAGAGTCTAGTTTGCATAGATCAGACGGACAAACGGGTATCGATTCAGCTCGTCGTGCTGATCAAGAATATATATACTTTATGGGTTCTGCCACGCCTCCTACAAACCAGGAACATTTCGAATTTCGCTACAAATTAAAAATACCCTCCGCAAGGGTATAAAACTTATGAAGTATTCGTCTTTTTAAAAAACCAAAATATTATCAGAAACTATAATTAAGTCATGTTGAGTACGAAAGTAAATATGAGATGATAATCATAATTTTCTCTCACAATCCGTAATAGACATGTACTTGCTGATCGACCTTCGTTTATTTGTATATGCCGAAAATCTTAAAGCAAACACAGCACAGTAAGTAGCGAAAATAAATAGATATGTTTACAAATGAATTTTGAAAAATTCTTCACACATTCTTGAGCTGCATTAAATTGTGATCGGGGCGCAAAATAACATGCGAGTATGAAGAAGAAATAATTACTCAGACCATTAAGGCAATGAAACTTTTTTATTGATACTTTATTCTCATTCACATCTACAATTATTTCACATATGCTATCAATTAGTCTATGTGGGCGGGTCGTATGCGTAATCTTTATTTATTATTATTTAACAATCTCCCTGTCACAGCTGGTGTCATAAACACATTTCAATTGCGCCCAATTTTAGAATTTTCAGAATTAACCGAACATTTTGTCGATGTTTGTTTCATTTTCTAAATGCGGCAAGCATGAAATTCATACTGAAAACTATTTTTCAAATTTATATTTTCGATTTATTTATTTTTTTTTTGACACGCGCATTTCTTGAGTGGCAAAAGAGAAGCATGAATAAAACTTTGGTGATTTGCATTCAAAGCAAATAATAAATGGCCAAATGTAAATGATGGAAAGTGGCAAGTGGTAAGTGGCAAGTGGCATGTGGCATGTGGCAGCAGGCTATAAAATGCGCTGTTTTAACTTTTACATGGACACGCATATTTACTTAATTAATAGCTCAAGATACAAATTATTAAAGTTATAATGAGTTTGCCCAAAGCAACATGGCAGACACCAACAACTTTCGCACTCAACTTCAGGTTCGTAAACTTGGCTAACAAATTTGGCAAAGTTCATATTTGGTGTTTGGCATTTGGCTTTTGGCTTTTGGCTCTTTACTTCTATGCTGTAGTCGAGATAATGATTGGGTATCTTAGGCTTGAGGCAGCTTTTATGAGATGCAGATAAACCGAATGTACTTTAGTCTGAAAGCACATGAAACCTCAGCCATGAAACAAACTTTTTGAAATTATATACTCTTAGTGCCTGGTTAAAAGCTGAAATGATTGTAAAGTCAAGATTTTAAGGCTTCGGTTTTGTTTAAATTATGTGTACTTCTCTCTTTTGATTTGTTTTAACACAATCTTAAAACTTATACGATACTAAATTACAGAATATTTAACAGCCGCAACCTATTCTTATTATTATATTTGACATTTGAACTCCGGAAACGAGCATTGGCACAATCATTTGAGGGTCATGTCAACCCTCATCAGGATTTGGCGATAACCATAACAAATCGGAAGTGTGAAATGTCAGCCAACTAACGGAACCACATGAAAAAGGTGTGAGTACAACTTTGATTAATTTCTATTGCAAATTGATTTCATGCTGTGCTAACACTGTAAAATTAATTGAAATTTCGTTGGATATTTGATTGACACTCAAAGAAAACCGCGCCGCGCGTCCTTAACAAAGATAACAAAGGAACTGTCATATTTGGTAAACATCACACAATAAAACTGTCAATAACAATGACACATTCATAACCAAAACTTACACACATTACACACAAAATACAACAAAGCAAAATGATACACATGTAATTAGATTTTTGGTTATACATATATTTGCAGATGGTATCTACAACTGACAACTGGCATGCAGAATAAGCAAAAACACCCTGGCATAATTAAAAGTATGTCAAGTATTTGATTTGCCCAGAAACCCTAGCAGAAACCAATGCAAATATTTGACTTTAACTTTGTTCAGATAAATGAAGGTGAAGCCCACACTTTAATAAACACAAGTTGACTGCATAGCTAACATAATAGCTCCTTTCAAAGGTCATAAAAACATACAATACACCAAATGGGAGGCAGGTGTAATGTCGGACAGCAGCTGTAACCACATACATAAATAGACCAGATCAACTGGATAAAACAGCAAAAGAAAATTGCAACACTCGACTATGAAATACTCTGGATGCAGCAACTAAGTTCTCGGGTCTGTAGTATTTAGTAAACATAGTTAAAGAGGGAGCTGGAGCAGTGAAAGTGACTTGTAGAAGTTTAAAAATAATATTTCGTATATATAATAATATTTCGTATATATTATTTTTAAACTTCTTCATAACAACTAACAATTATGTTTAAAGCTTTTAAAATTACCAGTTAGTTGTTACTTCAGATTATTAAAAAACAAATTATGATGTAGCAATTGTTTTTGATAATAATAAATAATAATAAAAGTTTTCAAATAATTGCTATTTATGATTTTTAAATAAAATTTTTAAAATTACTGCTTATCTGTTAATTAAGAGCTACAATTTTAAATTAAAATGCTAGATGATAAATACAAATTTATCGCGGATTTCGTAAAATTCGATTTATTTAATTTCCATTTATTTATGTTTTATTTTTATTTTAAAATAATAGTTACGAAAAAAAGTATTTTATCTATTTCTTACTTAAATAAAATGTTTGAAAATACAATTATTCTGTTAAATAAGAGCTAGCATTATTTAAAATTGTATTGATAGTATAAAGATGATAAATAAAAAATGTATCGCGAATTTCGATAAGTTCTATATAAATCATTTTGATTTATTAAGTCACGGATTTCGATAAATTCGATATATTTCATGTTGATTTAATTTGTATAATTTTGATTCCGCAATTATCGTTTACGGTCCTTGAAATTGAGAGATAAGGGCTTGTATATAATTGTCTAAACAATTTTATTAATAAACGCGAAAAGGAGAATTGGCCATGAAAATTCAAAACAATTTCGAGCGGAAATTACATGCCAAATTTGGTGTTTCCAGCTCTTATAGACATAAAGTGTTACAAACTTTTTTACAAAATTAATATGACCTTTTTTGAATATGCTATATTTAATGGACAATAAAGCCAGCTCAGCAACTGTTGGGGGTTATTTTTTTGCTGTTACGTGTAAACTGAATAGACAAATACTCTTGGTAGATGTCTTTGATGGTTGCCATAAGCTGTGGTACATATAGCACAGATGTTGTTGTAGATGTTGCCAATGTTGTTGGAATTTTAGTTGTTGTTGTTGTTATTGATGTTGCTGTCGTTTCGATTCAAACGAGGTCAGTTGAACAAACGATTTGTAAAAGATGAGAAAGTCAAGTAACTAAGTACTGCAAAAGCACGTATTGTATTCTAAGAAGAAAACAATCCTTGATTTTCTATTGCAAATCCCTTCCATCGTAAGCTCTATTCATAATTATGCTGGGACAGTCAGAGTCAGTGTCCCCAAAGGAAGGAGTAGTAAAGCGATAAGCTCTAGGATAAATTGATAAGAGCCGCAGGCTTATTAGTAAATGGGCTTACAAGTACACTTGGCATCTGATGTCTGAGCTGAATGATAATTGAATTCGAGGAAAAGTCTTTTGACAAGCTGCAGAAACAGGGACAAACAACAGGACGCATATTTGGTGTGAATGTGACAAAGCAACACATAAATCAATTACACTCAAACCAAGAACGCAGTTGATGTACATTAAGTTCAAAAGATGCCATTAAAGAAGGAGCTGGAATTTAGAATCGAAACTGAAACTGAAACTGAAACTGAAACTCAAAAGGAAACATGAAACCGAAACTGTTGCATAGCCAAGTGGCGGGAAATTCAATTGTGCTCGTAAATTGCCACGTGGCTTTGCAATCGTTTATTCATTTGGCTTCTGGGAAAGTCATTTGCGATTATATATTTTTATTTATTTACGCCTGTAACAATTTATCTTCATTCAAGAAAGAGGACACAGCTCGCACCTCAATTAGAATGCCGAGGGTCGCACGTGCTGTTCTGGATCCCATCAGATGCATATATCAAATTGATTTTCTGTTGATCCCAAAAGACGACCACATTAAACTTGTGATTGCTAGCGTCCAGTGGAAACTGTATTTGCTCCGTTGACTCGCTGAAAAAGGAGAAATCGGATTGGTCAAGGAGGGCTAAAGACTATGTTACACACATGGTTACATTTCGAAATGCTTTTCATAAACTGACAGTTTTAATACCACATTGTGCTGGTCCCTTTTTATACATTATGCTTTTTGCTTTCGCTTTTGCTTCTTCGCCTTTTACTTTAAAAGGGGCCAATAGAATATACATACATTATACATTTGGAATTCTGAACACGTCTGCATTTATGCGAATTGAAATACATATTCGAACATGGTCATAAAAATTTTTAGCACAAGTGTCTGTTGAAATTTGTTACAACTATTTGTGAACATGTGTTGTCCCGCTTGCTTTGTTAAAAGCATCGACAAACAACCTTTACTTCTGTCAAAAGAATGTATAATAAACTTGCCCAAAATGGGTGTGAAATGGTCTGAGCTGCAGCTGACCCTAAATGTTGAATAGTTAGAAGGTATCTCCTCGTCTAGCATTCTATACAAGTGCTCTAGTCTTTCGTCAGGTTTTAGCAAGTTAATGTCCACTGACAACCGCAATTGATGTGGGTTACAAATGAGCTACGTAAATTATCCTCAATTCCACAGCACACACTGCGTATGCGTAATTTAATGGTTTTATTGCTGTCATTTTGCATTAGACTGGACAGTTTTTTGTCCCCTAAATGCATTTACTTTAAAGTTGGTTGACTGAAGCGCACTTAAGCGATGCCAATGTCCTTCGCATTGACTCAAAGGCCATGATCTGAGTAGTTGCCATTATAAAGCTATTCAAGTGGCAACTCATGACAAAAGTCAATTTTTCTACAACGTTCTTTGTTGACTAAACATTAATGACATCCACATTTAAGTATGCGCTTTTTTTTATTATCTTTTAGCTTGTGGTCCAACACTTGAAGGAATTACAGTTATTTTTTCTTAAATTATTTTCTGCTCAGTCATTAAATAGTCCAGTCTTTAATGACCATTAAGTGACAAAGTCATAAAAATGTTTAAAGAATACAAGCATTGTTAATTAATAGAAATTAAAGTTTAAATAGGAATTATTTTGTTGAATAACTTAAAAAATGCTGTGATTTTAATTCGACTTTTGAGCTATCTAAAGTTTTAGTCAAAGAAGATTTAATAATCGAATAGTTTTGGGAATTCCAAAGCACTTTAAATAACTTTCTGGTATTTACTTTGCCTCTGTTTTACTTTCTTTGCATGAAAAAGTAAAGTTAAAGCAAAAACAGAAAATCAAGCAGTCAACTTTTACAAATTTTAGCTGTCGTCTGTTTTCGGAATATAAACAAGTATGTCATTTAATGAAACTGTTCATCTGGATTGATTCTAAAAACAAAGTTTTGGGGACACTGTCAGAATTTGTACAGATATTTATGTAAACGTAAACATTTTAAAAGAACACAATAATTGTAAATTAATAGAAACAATAATAATGGGAATTTTTTTGTTAAATAACATAAAAAAGCTTTTGATTTTACTTAAAAAATTTAACTGTGCCTACATAATTAACAAAAAAAAAGGAAATTTCTTTTGGAATGTTTTTTAAGTTTAAATGTGAATATCCAAACTTGTTTTTTTTTTCATTATTTGTTTTGCATCGATTTATTATGTGTCCTCGACGACAGCTGTGAAAGAAATGCATAATTTACAAATTGAATCCACCATTTAAAGTGGCAAAGGATGCAAAAAAAAACACTTTGTGAATACATGAAAATGAATACCTGCTGATATTTGCATGACATTCGAACAGCTCTGGTAATTACCATAAAAATCACTTCAGAGCATTCGCAATATCCTTGCTTTACACATGGAAAATCAATCAAATTATTAATACCGAAGGAATTATAATTAATTTTAAAGAGAAGGGGAAAATATTCTCATCTACAAATATTTAAATTTATGTGAAATTCGAGGTGTAGACGGCTAGACATTTAATTTTAATGAACGCAACCGAGCAGCAATAAAACATCAAGCAAAGAAAAACCAAGACGAAATCAAATTCACTGTTCAAATGTAGCCACAAATTTTAAGAGAGTGTTAAATGTAAAAAAGAAGAAAAAAAATCCCAAAAGTCCAGTGAAAATAAAAACAAAATTAACAATAAAGAAAATTGCACCCTTCAAGTGAACAGTAAAAACAATTGCTTTCTTTTTGGGAAATTGTTGGGGCAGCTTTAAATATGTATGTTTTTGTTAGGCCAAGAGCAAATCTGTGGGAATTTACATAAACTCACGTTCAAACAGATGCTGTTGTGGGAGGAGGCAATGGAACTTAGTTGATGGTTATTTATTTGCGAGCCAAAAATAAACTTTTGCTGCCACTAAGTGAAACATGGCCAAGTGGAGCAAAAACGTAAACTCACTGCAAACATAAACACAACCAAAAGGGGCAAAAGCACATTTCGAGTTCCGTTTGGCGGTTTACGAGTCTTGTTTCTGTGTAAGGCACAGATAAAAGCACAGATACAGATGCAGATACAGATACAGATACAGACACAGAGAGATATACAGATACAGTTACAGATGAATATATTTTAAATACAAATGCAACTTTGTACATCTACAGATACAAACATCTGCTGGCAGCCTCAAAAAGCGCCTTCGAGAATTGTTTATTATTTGTTTTTAAATTTTGTATATATAGTATTTACGTGCTTGTTGAAAGGCCTCAATACCATACACAGTCTTTGCCGAGCTCTTTTTCGTGGCATAAATTGAAGACACTCGCTTTTTAATTAAAATTAATAATGCAAATGCTCTCACAAGACACAGACAGACACAGCTACAGAAGGAACAGCAGCTCTCCATGTTTATTGTCAGTTTGACATTCAACGCTGTTTGCTTATGATATTCATGCACAAAGTGAACATTTATTTCCTTACACGTTTCTTACCCACTCTCTAAGCTAAAGCCTCAACAAAAAAATAAGAAGAAAAAAAGGAAATATTATGGCAAACACAAACAGGATTTAGCTAATTAAGTCACAACATCTGTCTAAGCCAGGACCTTAGCCAAGAGTCATCAGTCAGGATCATTCACCCCTTTGCTCCCAGTCTACGATTGTTTCAAGTGTCATCAAATTACTTTCGAACAAAGCAGGTAATCCGATCAAAGACCTTTTAATAAATTGGAAATGCGAGAACACATAAATATGTATGCGATTTCTGATTTTCAAAATAATATAAACAAGTTCAAATGCACACTAGAGAATACCCTATCTAAACCTTGTTTTGAACATATTTAAGGAGTTTTCGATTGATTAAAGGCACTCTAAATCAATCTATCTGATGTGTTCCATACATAATTTTAGCAAATATAAAAGGCACAGCTAGAGAATACCTTATTTAAACCTTGTTTAGAAAATGGATTGATTAAAGTCACTCTAATATAATTTTAACAAGTTAAAAGGCACAGCTAGTGAATACCCTATCTAAACCTTGTTTTGAAAATGCTTAGTAAGTTTTTGATTAATTAAGGACATTCGAAATCAATCTATCTGATATGTTTTGTATAAATATAGACCTTTTTTTGATAAATGCTTTTAGAAAAAAAAACATTTTATATTCCTGTCATATTATCGGAGTCACATAAATAGGCTATCATCAATTTGCTTTAAATTACAACAAGAATCATGTATAAATTCATATCAAACGTGTAATTTTCCGTTCAATTCAATTTGTATTTATTATTTATTTTGTTGTGCATGTTTTTCCAGTATAAAATGAAAATTGAATTTGTAATTACTTAAGAGAAATACCTTGTTTAATTGGAAGTTGTTTCTCTTCATCAATTGGTTGAGCAATTTATTTATCTCGAGAATAACAAAAACCACATAAAATTCCACAACGGTATCGGGAACTTGCAGATAATGTGGGTGTATGTGGGAGGCACTTGCCAATTGGCTGTTAAGTATGATGATGATATCCGCTTCCGGTCGAATTTGTTGCCATTCTCTGTCCCTGTCTCTGTCTCTGTGTTTGCGTGGAAAAGTTAAGAGCATTACCAATCAGAAAATTGACCAAACTGTGACATGGCCAAGACAGCTAATTAGCTGACATGCATGGGCAATAAATTGACTGCTTGGTCCACACAAAAATAGCGCTACATAAATAAGACTTTTTGTTGGACAGTGGCTAATAAGTAAGCCCGAAGCATGCAAGCAAACTGAATATTTAATATAAATTTCCATGGTAATTTAATGAACTGTCTCTACCACTCCCCTCTCCATGACTCCAATAGGATATACTGGACCTATTCTTATATATTTATTTTTATATTTTTAATAAAACGCCGCAGGCAGTGACATTATTGTGGCATATTAAAAAGTGTCCAGCTGGGAGCACCCTTAGACACATACATTCTCGGATCTCTGACGCCATTTTCCATCTGCCCATCTACATAACATAAGTATGCCGAATTCTATGGACACAAATTGAAGTATTTCAGTTGAGCTTCAGCCTCAGATTGCAATAGGAATCTCACTTATTTCAAAATTTTTCATTTTTCCCCATTTAACTTTAATATGTTTTTACATTCCCTGCACGTGTTGCCTTTGATCTGAAGTTAATGTCTGTCAACGGTGGCTCCGTAAATAAAACTTTAACAAGCTAAGACAACTGACAAGAGAAAAAACAACAACAACAACAAAATCTTAACGTCAGTTGTTATCCAAGTCACACATATGCTGCCCCCACTTTGTTATCTCCACATGTCACACTCATGCGAGAGTTAACATAATTTTGGTAGAAATTCCTAGAATACTTTATTTGCCCATTCATTCCAATTCCAAGAAGACCACAACTTTCTAGACAAGCCAAAACGCGGTTTCCTTTCAAAAGAACATCCGGTTTCTATGGCTTATGACTTCCGCATAGCTTGATATGTGGCCCAAATTGTGGTCAAGCGAATCCAATTACATTAAGAATATTAATTACTCAAAAGTATTTAGAGCGTGACAAAAGGGTATCCACTACAGACAGCAGTGGTTTTAGGGAAATGAGAGATTAAATTTTAAATATATGTAAATATGATATAAAGAAATATTCACTACAGACCGCAGCGCTATTAGTAGAATTAAAAGTCTAACAATATTTAGATATATAAAAGATCAAACAATTATCACTTTGGCATTTGTCTTCATCTTCGGATAAGTTTTGATAGAGTTATGAGAAGTCAATGGTATAAACAAATTGAACAGATGTAAGTTTGGAATTAATTTTGCCAAAAAGCTAAGTTTAGATACACATTACCATATTAGAAATATTTAGATACAATTTATAATGTTAGATATAGTTATGTGGAAATTGTTTTGATAAAGCTAAAAAACAACAACATTAAAAAGCATATGAAAGTAAACAATACTAATCGAAAATCGTTTAAAGTTTATTGAAAAAAATTTAATTTTAATAATATTATCAAAAAAGAAGTGAAACAAATAAAAATTCTGAATGGAAATCGGTTAAATTTTGAAACAGTTGAGACATTCTAAACTTATTTCAAAATTTATAGAGTAAGCGTTAAAATGTTAAATTATGTGCACCTTTAATATGAAGAGAAAAAACCATAGTTTGAAAAAAAAATAAGTTAATATAATTCATACGCTATTATCGAATATAATTTATTTTCTTTTTTAAGCTTAGTTTCGAAAAAAAATTAAAATATAAATAAAAATAATAATAATTGTTTTTCTCTTTAGACACTTTTATTTATTTTTATGAAGTTGACAACAGTCGAACAGAATTTATTTTTGTTGCAAACTAAATCCACCCAAAACAGAGTGAGGCACGAAATGAAAGCCTTCTTATACTGGCATTTCCCGGTCTTTACGATATTTATTCACTGATTTAATAAAATGTATTCTTATGCGTTGAATTTTATGTTAAGTAGGGTTTTGAGTAAATGAAATTAGAACAGGTAAAATAAATTCACTTCCATCACTTTTTTAAACAAAACATCATTGAAACTTTGCTTGGTTTTTATTACAAAGAGATTTCATAAAAAGTTTATCAATTCTACTGCGTTTCGAGTGAATCTAGAAATGTGTATTTTAGACCAAATTTAACTATAATTTGTCTAGCATTTCACTTCAATCTTCGAATGGTTCAGCCTTTGAGCTTTGTAATACGTATTCAATCTAAGCTAATAGACAAGCTTTGGGTTATTACCTTTAAAGCAAGGACTTGAGTACTTTACGATTTGAATAGGTAATCATAAGGATCATATATACTTAGGCGTGCTTTATGTTATCTCAGATGTTCCTTTGAACCTGTCACATTCAATGTACAGTGCCATTGTGCCTGACTAAGAACCCATAATTCATCTGGGCAATTTCCATAAATCAGAAACAGGAGACTGGACTATACACGATTGTATATTGTTGTAAACAGAGGTAATCAACCGTAAGTCACAATACAAAATGAACATTGTTGATCTGACATTGTCTGAAAAGCTCACCGTAATATGAGTACTTTGTACTGCCTCCAGTGGCTAACGTTGCGTATACTTGGTATTATTTCCGTTTCGTGTAAATAACTACAATAATGAGTGCAAATTTGTGAAAATTGTTAAGAAAACTGGACATGTTCCAAGTGCATACTCACCAATGAATACAATGAACATTAATATTTGTTTTTTGGTTACGTCATTCGATTGGAATTCTCCGAAAGAAGCCAATTTGCTATTGTTCCGCGTTGTGTCTATTTGTTTATACGCAACAAAAATTGTACTTGAATCCGTGTGTACTGCATATAAACAATATTGTTTACGGCCAACGGAGTAATTATGTATTGACTTTTGCGTTTAATTTACAGCCACTTTGCCACAGAGCACGATTCGATTTGTAGGTGGAGTTTCATTTATCACTTCTGACGTTAAGTGCTGCAATTTTAAACGGTGTTTTGTAATCAAGAATGCCAATTAAACATTGATTCCAGGTACACGTTCATGTCTATGTTAAATAATCGATTAATTGCCGGGCATCCTTAAAAATATACACACACACAGATGAAAATCATTTTCTCTCTAGCTGTAAATAAATTTAAAAAATTCAAAAAACGGTATAATTAACACATGTCCAGTGCAGCAACATAAAATGAAACCGAGTAATCTAATAATTATATTGACACACGTCAAAAAAAGTAAAATGCCTTGAAATCGATTTACACTTTCATTTTCACGAATGAAATAATTATAGTATAACAGAAATATTCAAAAGAAATTGTCGACGGCAAAACTATTAAAAGAAGCATACATTTATTGCTAAAAATATTTATAATAACTTATTTAGGACGTGTATGTCTTTCTAGTCTATAAAGATTCCTTCTCAAAAAATTACTGTAAAAGGATTTTACATTTTTGTACGATTAAAAACTATTACAAAATTCTGATTTCTTTATCGGAGAGAAATAGATGGAATATAAATAGAATCTTATTCAACTTTGACTATCTAAATTAAGTTATCAACAACCACTGTATATTTTAAATAAAGTCACCAATATTATTGTAAATTCTTAAGAAATTATGTAAATTATAAAAAAATTCTTTTAGTAAATACAAATATTTCAAAAATTACACACTATTATTCTATACTTGTTTATTTACAAATGGCATTCATAAACACAAACATAAAAATGCAAATTTATTATTTTTACAACAGCATTCAATTAAACAAATAAACACCTTTTTTGTTTTTGATCAAAGTTCATGGACTCTTGATATTTAATATAATCACTTTCACACCATTTATTAAGTATCCGCGTTTGTAGATCTGATCCTAACACGCGCGCTGTTATCGGCAGACTGCGTAGAAATTCATGAATATTGTCCGCATTTGGCGCCAAAGTTCTTGTTCGAATTTTCCCCTACTTCCAGTGCGAAAATTTTCGATAACTGGAAAGCTGGAAATTGTTGCCGGCAAAATGGCGCCTGCGTGTGAGACGCATGTAAACAAAAATCAGCTGAACAATGTGTGTCACATTCATTGATGGCCAGTATGTCATGAATTTTGGGGTGCACTAATATTCCCCAATTCCTACTACTACAAACAAGTTCATCAACTACACACGCTCAATCTATCAAATCGATGCGCGCCTAAAGGCATGCAACACACTTTTTGTCAGACAAAAGTAAGTGTAAATTTGACATGAAAAAAAAAAAGTAAATGAACATTTTTGGAAGAATTTTGAAGGAGTTAACGAGCGCTTTTGACACGCCTTTTCAATGTCCTGTCGCACTGACATCTCCCACAGCAGCTGTGACAATGAAGCACTTATGAATTAGCCCACACTTTATAATAAGACAAGACACAGACAACAAAAAGCTGAGCCCACTTGAACTTGTTAACAGTGAAAAGGAGGCATAAGGAATATTTTTATTCTTACCAAGACAATCCAGTGAATACAACTTCAGAAAAAGCTTTCTTTTTCTGATTGATATACTATTCAATAACTTCATTCTTTCCAAACTTCAACATTTGTATTCTGTTTAGTTTCCTTTCGTTTTCCTTATCTTCTACAACCAACACTCAAGCTTTTAGGCTTTCAGTACATATTTTTAGCATTCAGTTAAATTTAAAAATTATACATTTATTTTAATTTTACATTTATAATCCATTTCTTTGCTCTTATTTTTATTGTTTTGTTTATTTCTTATCTTTTGGCATAAAAAATCTTATATACTAAGGCTTTATATACAACACGTTAAATATATTTTTAAGGAATTTATTTCTCTTATAAACATAAAAAAAGCTTTTGTTAAAATTAGAAATATTTATTATTTTCAAAAATAATTAAACCCAATGCATCTTATTATTTCTATTTTGAACTGTACATAGAAACATATGCAACTATATTATAAGAAAAGGGAGCAAAAATAAGAAGGGTTACCTTTTTCTTTTGCACAATAATATAAATAAATTTTTTAATAAAAATGCTATAAAAAACAAAGTATTTAATTATACATTTTGTGACGCCGAAAAGCATGCAATATTTTCAAATCAGTATCTTAAATTTAGCTATGTATCTTTGCATCTAAAAGATACTGTACCGTAAGATACTGTAGGGTAAAAATGTATTCTTAAGTTCTTCTTTCTTCTGCTAAAGTCTTTAAGTAGTATCTTAAAGAATATACATACTTCATAAATATCACTCAGATTGTAAGATAATTCCTATGGGCAGACAAACAAACAGAGAATTTAATATATGTGAGTATGACATTTTAACCCCTAGTCAATATACCCTAATATTTTCAATCATTAAAGAGTAGAGGGTACAAAACGATTCTGTTCATCAACAAGCCAGCAATTAATAGAAACTTATACAGCTAAGCAGCAAAGAGATTCCAACTTATGCATCTACGAAATGCGCTCTTAAAAACACGCTTGACAAAAGCCACTCAAGAGAGAGCGTAAGAGAGAGACAGCATGCGCAAGGCACAAAAAAATGGAGAGACAAAAAAAGGTAAACAAAAAGCAAAATGATTGAACGCAAAGTCAAGCGTTGAAAATGAAGCAAAGACAATTGAAACCGATTGAAAGAGAGTGAACGATAGTGAGAAATATATATAAAGACAGAGAGAGAGCGTGAATGCAAGAGAGCGACAAGCAGGTTCTTCGGTGTGCCTGTGTGTGTGTTTGTTGCGTGTTCGGCAAGCGCGTTCATTCGACTCGTGCCGAAGAGACGAAGCGTTTAACTGTTAACAGCGCTCGTTGCGACTTAACATTACCTCTTGTTTGTTCGTGAACGCCGAAGTCGACGCACGCCTCTCGTTTTCGCGCGCTTCGCACACATTTCGTAGAGCAGCAGCGAATATCTTTCAGTTATATTAATAGAATCCACACACACACACACACACATACACTCACACATGCCATATTGAAAGTGACACACACACACACACACACGCACATGCTAGCAAATTAAAATTGATAACAAAATATATATATATTAAAATTATATATCAATTAAGTTAATCGAAAATGAGTGTAATATCTGTAAAATGGTGTAAAAAATGAAATTAAAAAGAAAATGTGAACTAGCTTATCCATTTGTTGTTAACAAATTAGTGCGTATACGCAACGTGTTGCCAAACAACAACAGCAACAACATCTACAACAACAACAGCATGCCAGCACATCTTTGTTTCTTTCTTTGATTTCTCATTCGTCATGCTTTACGCTTTAAGCTGTCTCCCTCTCACGCGTGCGGTTTAACGGTTAAACGCGGCCTACGACAACAAACAAACAAACAAAAAAACAAACTAACAAACAACAACAACAACAACAAGAAACCCCACGTGTATGTGGCAAAAGCTAAGCCACAATTTAATTAGTCAAAGCAAAAGGCATATCAAAATTAAACAAAAAGAAAAACACGACCACAAATCAAAAGCAAAACAATATTTTGGAGTATATTCAAAACATTTAAATCATTATATGGATTAACTTAACGAAAACTCAACATAATTACAACGACATCAAAAACGAAATCAAATTGAAAATGAAAATATTGCCATTGTATGGAAATTGTATGGAAATTGTTGCGGAAAGCCAAAGGCAATTGGAGTAACCACGTCATCGCAAGCAAAACACTCATACGCAGTGTAGGACATGGCACGTCTATTTGTCTAGCAGCAAAATAAATAGTTTATATGTACATATATCAACACATACATACATACATACATACATGCATATGCATACATAGATACACAACCAGAAGTGGCAGTGGCAACAACGGAACCAGGCCACAAAACGAGTCGAGTCGAGTCGAGTTGAATCGCGTTGAGACGTTGCAACAAGGACATTTGAGTCAGCTTTGTGTGCGTCAAGGACATTTACACACGTCTGAACGCTGGCAACAACAACAACAACAGGAACGTCAGCAGCAGGACTTGTAATATAGACATCAATCAAGTGGCAAGAAATATCTAGCAAATTCCCCCATGTAGATTCGTTTGCAATAATCATAAGCAGCAGGATAAGAAGTCGCAAGTGGCAAGTGGCAAGCTCAAAAAGGAAAGAAAGCACACTCACACACTTTAATTGCCAAAATGGCGAGACGCAAGGGAAGCGGACGTGGAAGTAAGTAGAGCACTCTTGATATTTTAAGCTCAATTGCATTTCAGCCAGTTTTCAAGCAGTTCTCTCCTAGTTTAGGAAGTTGAAAACTTTTTAAATTAATGAAAAACACTTCTTTCTGTATTTTTCCGAGACAAAGTTTAACAGTAAATACGCTAGTCACTACAAATTAGTAATTGCTTTGGTTAACATTTAAATTTTAAATTACATTCGAAAAGAAAATAATTTAATTTGTATCTTTATGAGTCTTATTTATTATTCTTGTTATGAGGATAACTATTATTTAGCTTTTGTGTCAATTTCTACATTATATATTTTACTTGTATTATTTAATCAATTTATTTAATCAAATCTAAGCTGTTTTTAAAAGTTAATTGCCGTATCAATAATCCACGACTTTTGTTGCACGTTCAATAGAAAGTTGCAACATTTCGAATATATAGCTTTAAGCGGCCTCCACTTTTAACACAACATACTCATTCTTAACTTCACAACTTGATACATCGGCTCAAGGCCACACTTGTATACATTGCGTATACGTTATATGTAAACGTGTATGTGAGAGTGTGAGTGAGTGTGTAGATATAGTTGTATGCGTGTTTGTGTGCACAAAGGATTGCAATAGTACCGCCTGTCAAATACCTAGCAGCAGGCTAAAAAGCCTTAAGGTATGCAATAAAAATTCAATTACTACCTAGGCTGTAAGGGATTTGTAGAAAATGCGGGATTATAATAATACAGGTGACTTCCACAAATCTTTAGAGCTCTGTAGAAAATATCTGATAAGTAAGTTGTAGACAAGTAGTAGCTTTTGGCAGTGCACTTCCAACTCTGCTTGTTTAAATAGAGGGTATTTTACAAGGACAAAGGCAGCAACAAAAGTTCAAAAACAGGCAATAACTGTTAAGAGAAAGTAGTATATAATAGAGCTAAAGAGATAGTGAGAAAAAGGGAGACAGAGACAGAAAGAGCGAGAGCAAGAGCGAGAGAGTGCGAATCAGCCATTTTCAATTACAGCTAAAAGATTACTTTTTTGGCCAGCTTGTGTGTGTGTCGCTTAAGAACCATGGCAACAAAATCTGTAAGTCAGAACCGCAATATCAGGAACAACCCACAATTTTCAACCCAGTCCCCCCCGCCTCTAACTCTCTCTCTGCACCCATCTTGTAATATTACAAAGTCCACAAGTAGGCAGCAAAAGTTCTACTGCGAGTACAAAGTGAAATATTGTGCAGATTGCAAACTATGCACAAAAAACAAACTGTAAAAAACTGCATGGGGTCGTGAAGGGGCTAAAGAGGGGCAAGAAGATGAGAAGAGAGAGGGGGGGAGGGACTATACTTGAAACTCAACCAAGCGCGCACTTGTTACACTAAAGTCCACGTCCCCCAAACCACAGTATCTATAAGATATATTTGCGTTTTTTTTTTTTCGTTTTTCTATGTTGCTTGCAGCGATTTGAGGTAACTGAAAGAGATGGCAAGAGAGAAAGAGAGAGAGAGAGAGGGAAGGGAGGTAGAGAGAGAGGGAAGCACAGTTCATGCATAAAACATGCAACTGACTCTGACGCAGTTCAGCTTCGCTACGTTTTATCATTTTTCAGTTGCCGCCTCTCTTGCCGCTGCCGCTGCTTCCATCTCTGCCTCTGCTGACGTTGACAGCGCTGCAAATGTTGGGGATTCCCTTACGTAATCCCCAAGCGCACACAAAAGGCAAACAGACACACGCACACACAATGCTCTTGCAGCTGCGAAGCGTTTTCAAAAAGAGAAACGACAAACAAAAACAAAAACAAACTGAAAAAAAAAATAAAAACATGAAATAAAATGAAGAAAGCAAAAAAAAACAGATACAAAAAGCAGATACACGAGGCTGGTGCCCCATGTAATGGCCTGAAAATCAAGCTTGCCACAGCGTCATGAACTTTTGGCGCTCACCCACACACATACACACACACACACACTTACACATACACATATACAAACTTGTTGTCAACATGCAGACAGATACAAAGATACAAGTTTTACGTAGATACTCAAACGAACGCGCAGCCCACAACGCGCAGATACTTTGACGACATAGAAACTGTTGCGGAGCTGTTGAGTGGGATGGGGTGGCGTTGGGGTATAAGGGGAGGGAGTGGGGAGCGGGGAGGGAAGTACTCTTTTAGACAACACTCAAACTGAAATCTTACTGTTGCTTTTAGTTGATGCTCTGCTTGTTAGCTACAGCCTCAACTTATTCGTATTAACAAGAATTTAAATACACTTTGGACCCAAAACGAAGCCGGTTTACTCTTTGGGGAAATGGGATTTGCCTTATATTAAAAATTTTATTATTTACAATGTGTACAATATAACAAGCTTACTTTAAAGTTAAGGACTGTGTACAAAAAGTAATAAGAATGTAATATATTTCCAGCCGTAGAGAGTGAATTTAATACCTAAACAATTTTAAGTTATTGTAACACTTTGATTTTAAGACTTTAATTTTCTTTATTCAAATTGTTTTAGTTAACTTTTATATAATGTAATTTATTTCCTAGTTTTACTTTATATTTCTTAATTTTTCGATAACTTCTCTTACTAAATTAAATAAAACAAAATTCGTTCTAACATTTAGCATCTAATATTTCATAACCGAAATTTGCCACAGATTTTCAAAACTTCCCTTTAATATTTTCGAAAATTTGTTTAAATTTCTTTATATTCACATGACTTAAAAAACAATTATAAATATTATTTTCTATAACTTTCCTTTACTTTCGACTGCTGATGTCAAAATTTGACTCTGAAGACTAATTTATAATTTATTTACTTTTTCTTCTGAATACTTTTATAAGCTTAATCAATTACTAATTCGTTAATACTAAAGCCTTTTTAATCTACAAGCTTTCTTATATGGTGCTGAGAAATAAATCATAAAAAATAAATAATATATAAGCCTAATTTCAAAAACTTGTGTTGAAGCCAAAGTTGAGTAAAGGAAAAGAAATCGACTTTAAAAAGAAACGCAATCTTTTAATTAAAGTTCTAGCTGGTAGTACATATATACCCTCTAATCTGCATAGACAGTTGCTGTGCAACATTTTCAGATACTTTGTTGAGCGCGCTCAAAGAACAGAACTCTGTCGTTACAACTTGACTGTGGCATGAGGCATGAGGCGGCATTCTTATGCCTCACTGCCCACGCGCCACTTTGCCACAACTCACAGCAAGTTGGGAGCCTGACTGTGAGTGTGCGTGTAACTGTGAGTGTAAGTGTAAGTGTTAGTGTGAGTGTGAGTTAGAGTATATTCGCAAACGAATAACAAGCAAAGATACAAAGTATCTGTCTGTATGTTTGTATCTAGATACTCACGCAACAGCAGGCGCAACATGTTCAAAGCGAATGGAACACTTAAGCTGGCTTTGGCTTTGCTTATGACTCTGTTATAATCTTTCTTCCTGTTGTTGTTGTCGTTCTTGTTGTTGTTGTTGTTGTTGCTGGGGACTCTTCGCTGTTGCCATATTTCGCATTCGCTTTTAGCCAACGTTCTGTGTCACTAACTACGTCAAAATTAAAATAGACTTTGGCCCGGGGAATGCTTTTGCCTTTGCCTTTGCTTTTGACTTTGGTTTTTCTTTTTTCCTTTGTTTTTTCAAATGGTTGTTGCCACTGTTGATATTCCCCTTAACCAACCCCCCCACCCCCTCTTGCCTCTTTCTTGTTGTCATTTGACATTCCTTTAGCCCATTTCTCCCCCTCGGTCTTTGCCTTGACTGTGTTGCCCATTGTACTGATAATTTATGTTTAGCTTGAGGAGCCTCAAGGAGAACTGTGAAGGGGCATAGAAGGAAGACCTTGCTCGACTCTTGGGCGTCTGTCCGCCTCATTCGCAATTCCTTATACACAGCTTTGTTCTTTGTTTTTTTCCTTTATTCGTTGTTGTTTTGTTACCTTTTCTAGCGCATTTGCTGCCTCTTTGTTTTGCGATTCCTTTGGCAACTTTTGGCTCGCATTCCATTTCAAGTAAAAGGGCTTTTGGTTTTCTGAGTGATTCACTTTATACATAGTTTCCCTTCGTTTCCTTGCCCCCCTTTTCCCGCATTACTAAGAGCCCACAATTGGGGGTGGTTTTGGCTTCTTTAAATCCCCACCCCATCACATCTTATCATATATACATATTTACACTGACATTCTAAGCGTAACTGTAACTGGGTCTAGGTGTGGTTATGTGAATGATTCAATGGGCAGTTAGCTAATGGAAAAACTGTGCAAATTGCTCACTTGTAGGGTTGCCCAGTGATGATCTAATAGACCCTTCTTTCAAGCAGGTACAAGAGATTAGTTGGAAGTGTGGACGAGAACGGTTTGATTGTAGATCAAAATATTTTATACATTCGATGAATATTCGATAGCTATAATATACATATTCGACATCAGTTCGATTTTATTATTTGATTATAGATGCACTCGATAAATATTCGATAACTATACCTTGGCTTGTTTTATATACATTCGATAATTATTATTTATTATTTAAGCTCAAAATTATATATATTCGATACATATTCGATAACTGTTTTTTCCCTATAGATTCAATACCTATAACTTAATATTTGAATCTATATTTTTTGTTTAAAGATAAAGATTGTTTATATTCGATAAATATTTCATTACCATACTGTGCTTTTCGATATCCAATCAATAAATATTCGCTAATTATTGTTAAATAGTGAGACATATCATCTCTCGATATATCCAACACTTAAGTAACCATTCGATAACTATTTGTAGTATTAAGAACGACTAACAGGTATTTTCTCAGTATTCGATAAGCAGTCGATAGTAAATTATTCTTATGTTAGCCATTTAATATACCTTCAACGCACATATAGTAATCGACCAATATTTAAATTAAAGAGGCTAGCTTCATTTCCTCAAGTCATTCGATAAAAAGGTTCTCGAACTTACTTCAAGCACACGAAAGCCATTTGGATCCAAAATAGAACTGGTTCTATTGCATGTCCTGCTCATAAACAAGACCCCATTAACCCCGTCCCCATCTCCCTCCCTCTTTGGCAAATGCTCCCAAATTCCAGTCTTTAAGCAACTGTTGTAAGCAGCCACGCCCAGAAAATTTACAAGCAAGAGCAACGGCTAAAAAAGGTCATGGCAGTCAAGCCGAAAGTGGCAAGCAGGCGAAAAATAAAGTCGAGTAAAATAAAATGAAACAAAATAAAATGAAATAAAAACGTGAAACAAAATCAGCTCCGGCAATAAGCCAAAATAAAACCTCATACCTGTGTCTGTAGGAGAGCAACCTGCAGCAAACAAAAAACGACAACAACAAAATAAACAAAATGAAATGTACAAAAAAAAAAAGAAGAAAGACAAAAAAAAGAAATTAAGGAAAAAGTTGGCAGCAGGCAAAAGCGGAAAAACAAGCAACAGCAGCCAAAGAGTGAGGTAACGAGTGTAAAACTACAAGTGTCGGTATGTATGTATGTGTTTGTGCATGTGAGTGCGAGTGTATTCATCAACACTCACACCCACTCACACACACACACAAACACACACTCATACACACTCAGTCTATGAAAGCGCAGGGCTTCCCCAAATGATAAAGTTTTATTTGCCTTTGCGAGTGCACATTGAATTTCTGTGTGGCAGCAACGTTGCGACGTCAGCACGAAACATTCAACAACGCCCCCAATGAAGAAGCTCATCATCATGCTCATAATGATGTTCTTCATCATGATGTTGATGATGATGATGAGGATGATGATGACGTTGTTCGACAGTCAGTCACCGCAGAAAGCACGAGCATGAAACCAACTCAACCACCCACAGCAACAATGAAAGCAAATAAAATGTTCAATAGCTGACAACACTCACTACAGGATACCCTGCAAAAGGCCGTTTAACTTTCTCAAATATAGCTAGAAAAGTTTACTTAAAGTCAGTTAACATTAATTACGACCGGTTACTAGGTTAATATTTGGAGCGTTATACATAAATTGATTAACTTATTTAACTACTAATTTAAATGAACTAAATGCAGTTGATAAATTTATTTACAATTCAAAATAAGACTGAGAATCATTTTAAATTGTAAAAATCTTATTAAAATATTTTTGAAATATACTACTAAATCTCTAAATAATATATAAACAATATGTTTGAGTTCACTACAATATATACTTTTATTTATATACTCTAAATTCTTTTGTATTTAAATTTTGAATGGAAAAGCTTTAATTTTAATATTTAAATTATGAGAAATTATGAAACTTAAACTAATTTGATTTTATAATGCTATAAAAAGTAGCCTTTGAATTGAAGAAAATAAATTAATATTTTATTTTATTAATAACTATTTATTAATATTAATATTCATCTTTTCAATTGATATCCATTTTTCCCATATTTGTTTCAAGCTTGTAAAAATATTAATTCAAAACAATTTTCACTGTTTAAATTTCTATTATATATTATTAATATTTAATTACTATTTTTCAATCAAATTTTAGTCAATTACTTTTTCCTAACTGAACCATTTTTAAGATATTGGTCCTGTTCGTACTTACAGGAAATATTGTTTAGAAGGTTCGGTTCATATCCGAGTCGGGTAACACAGAAAATACCAACCGAACCGGTTCACCGAAGACATAGCTTTAGAAACAGTTTTCAGACTTGGTACTTTACATACTTAATACTTTTAAATTAAATTCCTAATACTCCTTTGTTAGAAATTGAACTCTTAGCCAACTTTTTTACAGCTTAACATATCCTGTTGTACCCTCACTTAGCCACGGGGTGTAGAAAGTTGAACACAAATGAGTGGGTGACTCGAAGTGAAAGAGACATAGAAAGGGGCTAGAGAGAGACAGAAAGGGAGCGAAAGGAAGCGAGAGAGAGAGAGAGAGAGAGAGAGGATAGCAGAAGCAGGGAAGTATCGCAGCTAGGAAGCTTCATCGTGGCCAATCCCTTGGATATTGTTGTTGTTGTTGTTGCTGTGGCAAGCAACGGCAACGACCGTGAAAGGCCATTTGCCTTCTCTACATGTATGTATGTATGTGTGTGTGTGTGTGTGTAAGGTATATCTGTGAGTGTGTGGCAAGGATAACCCAATACATTTTTTTTTGTTGCCTTAGGACGTGCCGGAATTTACTCATGTATCTGAATGCGAAACGGGTCGTATCTGCGTATCTAAGTATCTACGTATCTGTAGCTGGGCAAGTGGCATTTGGAGCATTTTGTACGTGTTCTCCAAACACTTGGCAGTCCCGCCCGCCCCCTGACAGCCGGATTGAGTTTACGGGTCTTTGGTTAACAGTTCTTTCCTTCTGTTGCCCATTTTGCACCCCGTACTTGTTGTTAGACCAGCTGCTGGCAAAATATTTCTTTTGTAATTGAGGCGCATAATGTAAAAAATACTTCAACATATTTATGCAAGTATCTAAACATCTTCTACTTTATATACTTTACAATATTGTTGGCGTCATGGAGTCAGCAGTTAGATGAACCACAGATTTAAGCCAAAGTCAAACATTGTCAATGATTTGCCTTCAAATCAGGAAACCATAGAGTTAAGCCGGAACACTTAACTGAATTGCAAAGTAATCAGAAATTTAATCATAGATAAGCTTAGCTAAAAATAGACAAATAAATAGTTAAATTTATAGCTGAAATAGAAAATGTATCTACTAGTTGCAAGTGTTTCAATTTTCCAATGCAAGCGAAATATTTGTATCTGTTGTATCGATAACCTTTCAATCAAATAGTTCAATGCTAAATGCGGTCAACGACGCTCTCGAAATCTATTTTGTAGAATAATCATCAGCTACTTTGAATCGCATTAAGCATGAATATATATATATATATTTATTCCAGAAGAAATAGAAGCATATAAATAAGTGCAACTCAAAGAATACCCTGTTTAAAAAACATACATATAATTAATAACACCTTTCATTCTACGATTATGATCTAATCATTAACAATAACATATACTATTAAAAGTAAAGTGTCCCAGTTTAATTACCTTAGCATACACTTCCTTTCTGTTTACAGGGTATGCTTACGTAGTTCGCTGATAGCTTTTGAATCTTTTTTTGTACTTGTTGCAGGCAATCGTGTATTCAAACACTTTTAATGACGTTTTTTATTCAGTATTATCAGTGGGAATATTGTTTTAAAATTTATAAGCTATAAATAATGAAGATTGCCTCAGAAGCGTTCTAAAAACCTTCTAATTATGTCAACATGTCTCTGGATATTCCAAATTTTCAGTCTTTTAAAAGAACCAAACAAAAGACTATTAAATATGGATTTTCCATTGTTAAATAATTTGTTTAAAGGGAAACTTTTGAACACAATACATCTTTTGAATAAAAAACCCCATGTTCAGCAAATATGAATTAAATTCAACTAATGTGCTCTTAGTTCTTGAAAAGCGAACAAAAACCCCGGCCGATTGTCTGGCAATGTGTAAAACAAACAAATTTTCATTGAGTTAAGCAAAAAATTGCCATTTCTGGTATCGGTTTCCAAATACAATATCAAAACTAACAGAGGGAATGAAATGAAATGAAAACAAAGACAAATAGTAATAACAAACACTTGTCTTTGGCGTCATTTGGTCGCCCTCAAGTGGCCCCAAAACAAATTCAAGTCAATTTCGGTGTTTATAATATTTATTTCTCTTTTATTTTCTTTGTGGATCTGCGCAAATACATGAAAATCAAAAACGTGTTGAATAGCCTCAACAACAACAACACTATTCAATTATATGCATAGCCACAACGAAAATCAACTTCTAAACACAGCAGGAAAAAGCAAACCAAAGCACAACAACAAACAAATACAACAAATAAATAAAGAAAATAAAATAAAAAAAACGATGGCATCACGTCATACCGGTTTTAGCCATCGTCGCGTTGGTTTTGGCCATCGTTTAGGCTTGTTGCTGAAACCAAAATATGGGGAAGCTCACGAAAGAATAAATAAAACCAAAACCAAAACGAAAACCAAAAACCAAACCCAGACCAGACCCAGAGTCCAAATGAAACATTGAGAGACAAACACGCGCGCGCGGACTTTGTCTGTGAATTGGGGGCCCCCAACTTGACATGGGTGTAGTCAATTCACTTTACAGTAGGGGAGTTTTTTAGTATAAAAATAAGCAGGGAATAAAACCGGAATCGGAACCGATATTTGTTTCGGTTTGATTCCCCGAAAATAACACATTTGCTGTTTAGCTCAAAGTATGTTAGTTTTGAAATTGTATCAATACTCCAATTGACTCCAAATATATTTTAGGGCCTGTTTCAGTTTACTCTAGAATTTTGGGAAATTAGTTTTTGTTAGTTGTCTTATTTCAATGCCACAAAGTTTTTGGACTAAACTCACTTTGATGAACTTAGATCCGCCAAAGTGAAAAAACATAATTTTGTTTAATTAACATAAATGCAATTTGAAAGTTTACATTTCATTAAATGAGTGAGAATAATAAAATAAAATTAATTTGACCTGTTAATTTAACATTTATTTTTGAATTGTATATTTATATTATTTTTATAATAATAAAAGTTACGGAATATAAAGTATGCCGTTGTTTTATAATAAAAATAATTGAAATCAGTTATCAGTTAAATTTAATAATTATTTTGCGGCTTATAATAATAATATTAATTTTAAAAGAATATTCTTATGAATCAAGCAACATAATAAAAATTGAAAAATAAGTGTTACTTTGTAATTTTTATTTTAAATTGTCAATTATGATACCTGATTTTAAAGCAAGCTGACACATGCACAATTGTATAATTGTTGCTAAATAAATATTAAACAAAACTGACAACTTTATGCTAGTTTTTTTGATGATAAATTAAACGGTCCCTTTTTGGCTCTGTCCATGACTTAATGTGTTTCTGTGCTTTGGGCCAAGTAACTCTTAAAATAAACGTAGCACAATTCTTGCGTCAAATGGACAAACTGGCAGGTTAACCTGTTCCCAGATGTTAGTGCCTCTCTCTCTCGCTCTCTCTCTATCTCTCGTCAGTCTGTGTGCTGGGTATAAAAGTTTATAAAAATGATTTCAGAATTGCCAGCTTGTCTTGCAATAGATTGCCGCACCCACACACAAGCGCCAGTTGAATTTTGCCATGTCAAATATTAGCACAGAATGATTTTGAATGACACAAACCAGGCGCACCCACTTCCTTATCCCACTGACTACCCCTCTACTCTATCTAGTTGAGCTCTTGTCTTTGCTTTTGGTTTCTGTCTGAGAGAACTCTGATTCCATTGTGTGGTTGATGATTCACCTGACGTATATTTCTATCACCTGAGTTTCTCTCACCTAAACAAGTTTTATATCATCTTTTGGCTTTTATTGTTGTTTCCTCTATATCACGTATGAGTAACAGTCCACACACACATACAATAACTACTTGAAGTTATCGCGCAAATTTCTAGGAATTTGTTGCTTTTGACTTTTTCTGATTAAAAGAAATCAATAAATTATCAGCACATATCAATTTAATTTGTTGCCCGCTGCCAAACATTACGATCAAATGGGCATTTCTTGTCTCATAGCAAAAATTGTTCTTTCCCTGTACTTCAATTAATACAGGAAGTCTGTCAAAAAATAGTGTTTGTCATAGGCAGTAGAAATATATATAGGTATATTTTTTAGCTTCTAATATTTCTTACCCAGAACAAGTTTCTTCTAAAATTTCGAGCCGCTAAACGAAATTACAAATTATAATTTACAATGACAAGACCACGTTTAAAGCTAGATCCTTGAAACTTTTTTAAATGATTTATATAATAGTTCAAATCTGTCATGAATATTTATGCCTGATCGCTCAATAAACTCGGAACATATTTAAAAAAAAAAATTTCCGTTTCCGCTTGTTTGTGTAACTAACTAAATACAGAGAAAATACAGGGTCTGCTACAGTCGAGCATGCTCCATTGTAGCCTTTCCGTACTCTTCTATGTAGAGCCCCAAAAAATTTGCAACGAGCACGCAAATTGTCCAATTGCCTTTTAATTGAATTTCAAGCTGTTCTATCATTCACTTTAATCAATCAATTCACAGTGGACTCGTCTGTATGAATGTGAATCTGCTCTTCAGGTCAACTGCAGATTCAAGTGAAAATTGCAGTGTTAAGATTTCCAACCCAAAATTGAAATTCTCGTACTGTCTAATTCGATTAAAAGAGTGATGATTTCATTTGCTCTAACGTTAGATTCAAGTGTAAAAGAAGAATTTGTGAGAAATAAACCGTTTAAGATACACCAAGAAAATAAATCGATTGTTTACATATCAGTCTATTGTTGTGATAATTAATCTTGTAGTTTAGCTATCTTAATTTGTATCTTAATATATAATAAATTATTTAATTGATAATAATCTTACAAATATCTCAATTTATTATCAATTTTGCACTGTCAATTTTAATCTCTAATTCGATTAAAAGAGTGATGATTTCATTTAACGTTTAGATTCAAGTGTAAGAGAAGAATTTGTGAGAAATGAACTGTTTAAGATAGACTAAGAAAATAAATCGATTGTTTACATATCAGTCTATTGTTGTGATAATTAATCTTGTAATTTAGCTATCTTAATTTTTATCTTAATATATAATAAATTATTTAATTGATAATAATTTTACAAATATTTCAATTTATTATCAATTTTGCACTGTCGATTTAGTGTCAATCTTATTATATAATATATACATTTGTAATTATAGTCAGACACTATTATAAGTAGTTTATTTTATAAATTGAATCTCGCCTGCTTAATATATATGTTATTAACTGCATCAACTTTATTATATAAAATCTTTAGGGAACGATATTTTATTATGGTCAAACATATTTATTGTTTAATTTGTAGTTATTTACTCTCCATGGTTTATTAAAGAGCTCATCTTATTAAGTTGTGATTAACTTATTTTTAACCAGTGTTTAATTTAAGAGAAAAGAAAACCAAAATTTCATAGTTAAATAAAAGCATTATTTTAACAAACAAATAGTTCAACGTCAACTTTCTTACCCAATAGTACAAATATGATAGATTTATCTGGCAATAAGCTCCTATTTAAGCCAAAATAAGTAATACAAATAGCCATTTGTATACTCGTATGTACATAAAGTATTCAAAATGAATTTGCTCTTATTCATTGCCATCTTCACACTTTATTCAGCAACTTCCTGTAGAGCATTATGTCTTTTGTATATCGTACTTTTATGGTATACACACATTGGGGACTATACATATCTGTACATATTTATAACAATTTCGCAGAATGAGCAAAGTGATTTCTGATAAAAAGTTAAGTGGCCCAAAAGCCAAATACAAACAGAGAGCCAAAATACAGAGAAATGAAAAAGGGCCAAAAACAGGTTCAAGCCAGTAAAGGAGATCCCAGAATCAGTTCAGTGAGTATGTGTATGTATATGTATATGATATGTATGTTTGGTTGTGAGCTGGAGGCATAAGTGTATCATAAATATGAATATGTTGCAGGCACTTGATGTGCCTCAAGTGATGCCAACGCACGCACACAGACAATAAGATACAGATACAAATACGAGCACATATACAGATACAAAACAGGGTTAACACATCAGGTAGTCACTTGTGATGGTCTCTTATTTTTTAGGTCTAGGGACTGTGTCTGGGACTGAGAACGATGTAGAGAGCCTAAGCACAACACTCTACGTTTAAAAGGAGTCAAAACTAAGAACACAACAGACTGGGGACAGGTTTGAATCGACTGCAGTTTCAACTGTGCAAAGGATTCCAGATCAAGTTCAAATTTGAGCACACACAAATACGTTGGGTTAAAGACCCGACCATTAACTTGGCTAACTGGCAATGCAGTCAGCGTCTTAGCGTCTGGCGTCGGCGGCCTTTTCAAAGTTAAAACGTTTTTAGACCCTGTACTTAAGAAATACAAAGTCGTTATTGAAACTGTCAGTGGTATATTGGGTAAGACTCCAAATATATATATACTCATGATCAGTATTAACAACCGATCTCACAGACTAGAAGAGCTAGACACACCAAACTTAATACGCAGGCTTATCTATATCCCAAGGAGATTAAGTTTGTTTTATTATTGAGTTTTTTTTCTGAGAATTGGAACAGGATCTCATATTGTCAGGCTGTAACTCTTTCCAGTAGTTTACTAAATCAAACGCAAAGATACAATACATATTAAATTGTCATTGGCAACTTTATGGCCTTTGTGTGTTGCCTGTTGAAGGACAATAAGACCAACTACTTAACTGATTTGAAGAGTAATCAACTTGTGCTGTTATAATATATATAACAGCTCTGTTATTCGACTGTTATTCGTTATTAACAGCTGTTATTGTAAATACTAGAAGCTATAGAAATTAAATTGAGCTTACTCTGCCTACAATTTACATTAAATGGCAGAACAATTTAAGCACACACCTCCCTCTAGATACACCCCTTACCTCTTGGCCTTACCTTAGTGGGCCATAGATTGAAGGAAGTCACGTTACGAATGCGGCACGTAGCATGTTGTAGTTGTGGCACAAAGCACGTCTGTGTCTGAGGCGCCAATGTCTACGAAAAACTTCTGTTTATAGACCGTTTGTCGTGAAGTGCGACGCATCTACAAGATACAGATACACAAATGAAATGCAAAAGCAAAGCCAAAAAGAAAAGACAAAAGCAAAGCCAAAGCCAAAGCACAAGTGCTATGCGTATCTTTGAGATACAAGATACAAGACGCTGTACAGCAAAGTTGATTGAGGATTGTTGTCGACGTCGTTGTCGTTGCCGGACAGCAATGGGACAGACAGACGGACGGATTTTGTTTTGCGCCTTTTGCTGAGAACACAAAAGTTGGCAGCAGCTGTTGCCACAGGATGGAGCAACAGATACGTTTTTCCCATTTTGAGCGGCAACAGTCTTCGGTATATATGTAGATATATATATATTTATACATACATACACACGTACGTATGTATATATTTGTATCTGTGTATCTGTTTGTATCTTTTTTGCTCACTCAAAGGAAGCGAACGTAGAAAAAGCAACGCATAAAATATAAATGAAATGAAATTGTCTGTCCCATTGGATGTTCGCACAGATACAAATGTGAACAGATACAGATACAAATACATTGTTGTGCACTGAACGAAGGAGTCTGTGTCAGGTCTTCGATTTATTCTCCTCTTCTCTTTGCCACATTTTCTTCTCTCTTTTCTTACTTTTTTTGGCTGTGCTGTGCTGTAATTTATGTTAACGCAGATCGAAAAATAAATCTTTTGGCCATAACATAGCATGCTATAAATATCTGTGTAAAGTGGCCTCTGGGCAAGGTGGAAAGCAACGGCCAAAATACCGATGGAATCTTCTGATAAGTCTTACATGAAAGTGAGAAGGATTAAATTGTCGAGCTTTTGTGCTTTAAAGGAAAATAATTGAAATACACTCAATAAATTCCACCTGAGCTTTTTCCTTTTACTTTTCGTTGATACGAAAGAAACCTGACATTTAATTAACAAGCAATAAGTGAAATTAATTATAATACTCTCAGTGTAATTAATCCATTTCGAAGCTTTAAGGATATTTATACTCGAGCTTAAGCTTTTCTCATTTCTTATACTTTTACTTTACTTTTCTGCTTTAAGTGTGATTAATTGATTAATAGTCATTATATTTAATGTGGCTTAAAGCTTCAAAGAGCTTATTGCTTCAATATTATTTTTTAAACTCTAAATTATCATCAAAAGTAAAAATCAACACCAAATGAAGAAAGTTATAATAAATTGTTCAGCTTCAAATCTTTGTTTTTCATTAATTAATCAGTACACATTACAAAAATAATTGATATATGACCATCACATTTAATCCTGGTCAGAGCTTTACAAAGCTTTTTTGACTTTAACTGTTTTTGTGATAAAAAATTATCAGTTTGAAAGTTTAAACAATAAAAATGGTAGGATATAAAATTAAATTGTCGAGATCTAAAGCTTTTCGATCCATTAGTTGATAAGTTTTCAAATTAATCCAGATCGAAGCTTAATGAGTTGTTTCCTCGAACTTGAACTGTTTTACAGTTAATGGACGAAACGAATGTCAGTTTAAAGTGTACAGCCACTAAATCTACTAACTAGGCGTGAAATCTTATCTAAACAAAGCAAACAGTCGAAATACAACGTACTCGTAGCAAATGCACAGCAATTAACTGCACAACAACACAACTACAACTACAACTACAGCCACAACAACAATAACAACAACAACAAAAATAGAGAGCAAGTCACAGCTAGTGATAATCGTCAAACGAAACGCAAAGCAAAGCAAAGTGAGGCAACAACAATAACAACAACTACAGCAATATGCGTGTAATAAAGCTTGAAAGCTGAAAAACAAACACACAGACACAAAGCACACGCCAAACGAGCTAAACTCTCAGCTTGAGTGAGAGATAACAAAACAAAAACAGAGAGAGCGAGAGAGCTCACACACTTAACAGTCAACAGGGAATTCCCTCTGTCGATTGAACGTCAGACCAAATTGAAAGTCAAATTAAGAGCAAGCGTCCATTTCGTTGAGTGAGAGTGCTTGTGAGAGTGAGAAAGAGAGAGAGACACTGTGTGAGAGAACAATTCAAAGGAAATTAAGCATAAAAATGAATAAGTTTTTGATAATTGCGTTTTTGCTGTTGTCAGCCGTTTAGTCAGTTTGTTATTATGGCCATTTTTACATTAGCATTAGCTCATTGCGCCGTTTCATATTTAGTGTGAGTAAACAAGACACCCATTTACACACACAAACACACACACACACGTTTATTCAGCCTCTGTTAACCTTCATGAGACCAAAGCTTATCTCATTCTCGTTAAATTATATTTGCTCATCTGTCACATGGGTTAATCATTTGTAGCATTTGTGAATTTGCATTTGAATAAAAATCTGTGTAGACCCCAATAGATAATCGTGACTAGGATAATGTGTAGTCAACCTTTTAGCACTCTTGTGCTAATTAATCATTTCTAAATTATTCAAATTTTTCTATTTATTTTCCCTTTTTTCTCAGCGGTCAGCCAAATATACTTATTAATCAGAGACTGTTATAATTCTCTTTTATTATAAAAATTATTTTTAATTGGTAGTTATTGGAAAAACTGAAAATAAAAAGTCATCCTTTTCCTGGATTTCACATCCCAAAAAAAAATACTAATCCTGTATTCTTTAATCATAATTCTCAATTGTGCTTCTTGATATTAATAGTTTCCTTATAACAATTCTGATCTGAAACTGTAACTTTGATTTTTTTCCTATTAATGCTGTAATTTAGAATTTTACTTTGAAAAGCGCAATTATCGACTTCACAAGATATTTATAAATTGAAATGGCATCGAAATTTTCGACTTCACAGGATATTTTTAAATTGAAATGGCATCCGGAATTTTCACATTCTTTATCACCTACACATATTGTGGCTTAAATTCATAGAATTTGAAGCATGTGCTGTGATTTTGGATATTTGAGGTTAGGTATTTTGAGATTGGCCCTTTAATTGGCAAACAAATAGGCTTTTGAGTTCCTAGCAAAGCTCGATGGTCTATGTTATAATGCGTTGACACTTTGCCAAGAAATTATAATTAAATGGTAATTAGAACGACTCTTGACAGGCTTACCAACACTGACATCTGACATTTTTCTGTAAATACAGCGTAAAAACGATCCGAGAATATGGCAAAATAAATTAAAAATAAAACAAATAAACACAAAAATAGAATTTAGATCTTTGGTCTTGAAATTGGTTGATTAAACAATTGACTATGACAGTTAATGGCCAAGTCTTTTTGTTTTGTTTATATAAATATTTATAATCATATTTTGTGCATTACATTGGCATTAAAAATAGAACTCATGACGCGGATTTTCCTGCCTCAAGTTGTTCTACTTTTCAATACAGATGCAATTTAATTGTTAACTTTTCGAATCCCACGCACTTTGCAACATTCCTTGCATAGTTCTCCGCGATTCTCACGTGGGTCTTGACTTCAATTTTTGAACTGCAATTCGAATTCCGTCTGTCTGTCTGTCTGTCTGTCTGTCAGTTGCAGCTGTAAACGTAACTGGATTTGGGCCGGGCCTCAAACCACAGACACAGCCAACACACACACGAATTTTTTATTTAGATGCCTTTTTTATTTCTTTTAATGAAATGTGCAAGCAGCTGCAGAAGTTGGCAGCCATTGAAAAAGACTAAACAAAAAATACTAACAATACCAAATAAAATAAAAAAAACGTCGCACATGCAATTTTATTTGTATACCCTGTAAGCTTTATAAATAGATAAACAAGGGTATTAAGAAAACAACAGTCGAAAACATAATTAATATGCCGAATTCTAAACACGACTGCAACCTTTAAAATAATAAATTTATTGGTTAGGTTCGGTTCAGAATCTAACTTAAGATTTTAATTTAATTTTGGATTTTTAATTAATTATGAAATTTATAAATTAAAATTTATTAATTTTTTTCGGACCAAACCTTAAGCAAATAACATTAAGCGAACCGAACAGCTTTTGTGAGATTCGGTTCAAAACTGAACAAACTGTTTAGAATAAATAAAACTACTAAATAGTTTTCTATTCCAATAAAAGAATATCCCTCAAATTTAATTGGAGAGTATCCCTTAGTCAAGTAGTCAAGACTCTTGAGCAAGTTTACTTGTTTCAGTTTAATTTGGTTGATTGTGTTTCGCATTATTACAAATTCCAAGTGGCAGAGCAAAGAACATTGCGAATAATAATATTTAGTAAATACTTTTCTATTCATCTGCATACATACAGACAATTTTGCATGTGCATTGCAAAAGGAATATAAATATAAATACAAATATAACTACAAAAACAAGAACAGCAAACCCAACAAAGTTGAGCATTTTAATTATGCAATCAACAGGCGCATACAGAAAAAAATTGCCAGTGTTGTTGTTCTTGTTGTTTTTATTTTTTTGCTTTTATTGCTGCCGTTTTACGATTCATTTCATTTGGTATTTTTTTTTGCGCTGTTTTGCATTTTTTTCATTCGCTGCGGCTGCTTTGCGCTTTTGATACGTCACAGGCAACACGTCGATTCCACTGAGAGGCGAGTAACAGGAGTGTGTGTGTGTGTGAGAGAGGATGCGGGAGCGGGAGTGCGAAAGTAGGAAGAGTAAAGAAATGAGAGCAAATGAAATTGAAATCAACTATTGAAATACTGTGATGAGTCTTCCTCTTTCCTGGCTGCTGTTGTTATGGCAACTTTTCAATACTTATTTGTATACCCTGTAATAATTGCAAGTGAGAATGAGAAGGATAGAACATTTGTACGAGTGCAGAAACTGCCATTTTCGATACTGCACATGTATCGATATATCGATTTTCATGTAAGCTACTTTTTTCAAAGTGGCCATATGTTATCAACCAGATTTTAGAGGAAAAGGGACCATTAAAATTAAAGCCAACTTTTTGAATGATTAGAATCAGCACATTTCGATTCTCCATAGCAAACTTTACAATGTGTTCTTAGTGCAAATTAATACAAATGTAAAATACTATTTTAAACAAAGCTAACAAAAATATAACAATATTGGTACTATCAACTTTGTCAGCCGTGATCTTATCAGTTTCAAACTTGATAATTTTCCTTGTATTTAAGGAAATCTTTTATTTCAAAAAGGCCAACATGTCAATTTAGTTTGTTTGTGTTTGTAGGATATCTGCTAGTCTAATACTATAGCATCTTGCAAGCTTGTTTAAAATCATTAAATGACGTTGAATTGTGTCTTTCAAGTGGATTTGAAGTTAACTCCCTCACTCGGTCAGTTGGTTAATGGCACTTAAGCCGATTTTCACGCTTTGCCACAAGCATAACTGAATGCTAAGTGGGATGGGGAAGGCTGGGGAGGGGAGAAAAGGGTCAAGGGAGTGAGTCATGACCAACAACAGCTGACTGCGATTGCGATTGTGGCTTTAATGTGTCAGCATTCATTTGTAACTGAATAAATACACTCAAATATTCATTTACATTTATTGTATGACATGCAATTCACATCCAACGTATTTTATTCGCTTTGCAACTCGGTTGAATGGGATTCAAAGTGCTCGCTCTTAGCTTAAAGAGTGTGACTACTACAACTCACACAACACTCATGAGTCATGAATAGGTTTCTTTTCTATTTAGATTGCATTTTATATTTATAGTAACCTTAGCTTATCTTATAAACAGTGTAGAAGGCAATCTAAAGTCAAAATCGTAATCGAAAATAAAGGAAATAAAAGATTTAACATCAGTTAATGTGGTATATAGTGTGATTATAGGAATGTATAATTAATGAATGTATAAAGAATTAAAGATAACCTAATGCCAGGCAATCTGTATAAGATCTCCATTTTTAATTTAAGATCAAAATAACTTAACCGATTTGCAATACGTATTTTTAGTAATGATTATCCCCTACAATACTTAACTCAAATTCATAAATGTTGTAAGAAATTTATAAACATAAACATATTGACATTTAAAAGCTGTTTAAGGATTTCGAAAAGTTAAGTAAAAACGGAACCAATTACCAAGCGGATTGCTCTCTTAATTTATTCAAAAACTTAAAATTTATTTATTTAAAGAACTAGTTTTTCTGGCAGACGAGACCCTAAGTATAAATCGATTATCTTAAATTAGTTCCATAGAATTATAGATCGTTGGGTAACCCCAAACCAAATAAAACTATGTGAAAAAAGACTGCATGCAAATTAAAGCAGCGACCAGGCACTCAGCAATTTATGGCAGGCGACTGCAGCTGCTCCCAAAGCGTAAAGAGGATAAAGCCAAAAGAGGAAGAAGCCAGTAAGAATCAGAAGTGGCAGAAAAAGTCAGAAGAATCGGGAAGAGACCAGCAGAAAGCAGAAGTTGTTACCTCAGGTAGCATAAAACGCGGCCGCAATTTGCGCACGCATCATTCAGAGAAGAACAAGAGACATTCCCCAAGTATTAACGCTTTCCCCCCCCCCCCCATCATCCTCTCATGTCGGTGCCTCAGCTGCTGTGGCTTTACCACCTGCCGCACTTGTTTATGGCCGCCGACTTGTTGGCGTCTCTTGCAGCAAGTGGACAGTGGGACAAATGGACGCCGAAAGCGGAAACATGCGCATCAGAGCACACAGAAAATCAGCTTATAAAACAGGGAGAATAACAAGGAGAACAACGAGAAAAAGAAGAAGAGGGAGAAGCGTAATAACAAGAAGAGGAAGAACGGCTCTAACATGGCTGAAATTCGCAATGCTGTTGTCGTCATCGTCATCACCATCATTATTATTATCATCATCAACTCATGAGCTTCATTTCTTTTGCTTCATTTAAAAACTGGTTAAGTCGCAAGGCTCAAAGCAACCAGTTTATCTTCAGAGAGTGTATATATACATATACAAAAATATGTACATATGTGCATGTGTTTGTGCCGGGGAAGCCGCTTATTGTTACGTTCTCTCTCTCTCTCCATCCATCACCTTCTCCATCTCCATCTTCGAACTTTGCTAATTGTTGCCGCAAATGTTAATAAAAACAATTAACATGAATGAGTGTGTGAATGTGAATAATATGAGTGTGTGAGCATGAGCTCAGCCTTAGCTACTACTAGACAGACCTAATGGCAATTAATAACATTTATTTATTTTAAGTGCTTCACATGGCGTATGAGTAATATGCACCTATGACATCACAAGGCATAACAGCAACAACACATTATTATAACTTTACAGGGCATCTTTTAGTCGCATATGCACTCTTATTTCCTGCTTTAATAAATTATTGCATACTTTAAGGCGTCCGCATTGTCAACAATCTGTAAAGCTGTGTCTTATCAACAACAACGTTCAAAGTGCAGCTCACTAATTTGCGATTAAAGTGCGAGTACGAGAACGAGTGTGAGTGTGAGTGTGAATACATTCATGAGTGCTTTACAACAGCCACAGAGCAAGACAACATTTCAGTTTGTGGTCACCGATAAGACGTTTAATCGTAGTGTATTTTGTAATTACGCGCTTTCCACATATGTACATTGTACATTATACCATCTATAAACGAGTAGACACATATATATATATATATATATATATATATATATATTCATATGCTTATCAAAGAACAGCCACAAATTGTGCAAAAGGCAACTAACTGCGCAGCCCACAAAGGCAATTAATAACAATGGCTGTGTGCTCGACTAGAAGATACTTTGCAGCCAAGTGTGTGGTGGTTTAATAAAAAAGTACTTCTTCTTAAGAATGATGAAAGTAAACTGCATTAAATGAGTGTGCTTTATTTAAAGATACTCTGTAATGCAATAAAATATTCTTTTTCTATTTCCATACTCCGTACTCCTTACTGCAGAATTGAATAATTTCGATATTTGAGCCTAAATTTTAAATAAATTATCAGAATATGGAGAATAAAACTAGCTAAAATGTGTTTTGAAAATTGTAAAAAATAGTTTATTAAATTACACTTAAAATCTAAATTAAAACTTGGTTATTTCAGCTGCAAACAGCTTTTTATAGTCACATAGGGTATAAAAGACTACGACTAGAGAATGGAAATGTAAAATGTGAAATAATGATGAACACTCAAAAGTGCGTCATTTAAACTGCCTACATCTCCCCTTCGCACTAAACAATCAGAGACAGATTTACATACATATGTATAAATTGAATGAACGTCAAGCTCTTGTTGACGTTATTATTTATTATTTGTCATATTTATATAGTATATATATATATATATATATATGAATGTATGTATGTACCTGCGAGATATACATTTATTTGTTTATGTGCCTTCATTGGGAATTTCGCCACAATTTGCAAAGTGATTCGATTTTATTTATAGAACATTTAACATTGTCTATGCGTTTATATTTTTCATTTGGCGCAGACGAAACTTGTTTCGCCGAAATGCTCAAATATTTTGGCATGTGTGCGTATACTTATGTAGATGACTATATGCCAGGCAGACACACATTTTAAAATTAGCAAAACATCGCAAAAACGTTTGCTTGTAAACATTTCAGAATATCGAAAACATATATAATATAAAATATATACATATATTACTTTCTTGGCCTCCACTTTTCTCAACCAATTTTCTTGTATATACACATGTATATTCTATTGTTGTTGTCATTACTCTATTGACCAAGTATTCATGTGGTTAAGGGGGTGGAATTCTATTCACTTGACGTCACAAATTGAAATGTCAGTGTCAATGCGTGGGGGCCTCGACATTTAGTATAAATAAAAGATTAACCCGACTTTTCTTTTGTTTTTTTTGGCAGCTGAAAGAAAACGAGTGCATTTTCAAAGTTTGCTAAACAAAAATAAATGATTTGGCCATAAATTATATTCGCCTATATAAATATCTGGGGCATTCAGGAATTTTCAAAGATAATCATAAAATAAGATATTTTATTGCTTATTAATTTAACGATTTTTTATATTTCAGAATCCACAGTGAATTCGCGTAAAAATGCTTTGGAAACGTCACGCGAAAAACTAAAAGGTAAATTGAATAGATATCCTATTAATATATCTACAGAAGCAGTCGATAACGCTATTAGTTGTATCGATAACTGAAATATTAGCATATCTGTTAATATTTTAGGTTTGCTCATCTTTAGATTTGTGTAACTATCGATTTTATTATCGAACCGAATTTCTTGAATCATTTCTAGTGCACACTTGCTTTATTGGTTTTCTGACATGCATTTATGAGATGATTGATTTATATTATCGCATATTTTCAGCTTGTCGTTTTATCGGTTATTGTTATCTATATGGGTAGTTACCGTTATTTGTCTGCACCTGTGGTAGACTGACTCACTGGGGATCTCAGCAAACTGTACTCAAAAACACGCGTATTTAATGATATGGCACTCACAAAGAAAGTGAAAAGAGATTTACGATAAGAGATATGATGTATGTTTGTATTTTATATCGCTGACCTTCATAATGGATCTGTCGATTTCCAATATTTTATCAGTGACAACCGAATTGAATCCCCCACATGAAATTCCCAGTATATCTTCCCCTCTCTCACTCTCTTTCTCTCTCTTCCGCTGTGGCAGTTCGTTTCCTTGGGTAATGCCATTTAATACAGTTATTATGGGTCTGACAAGCACCAGGCAATTACACATATAGACAAGCACCCATTTATACTCCATATAAATACTATATATATGTCAATGCTCGGTAATATTGATAAAAATGCGTGCACGGAGTGTGAGTGCTTGTGTGTGTGTATGTGTGTGTATCTGTGTGAGCATAAAATAGAATTCATTTTAGTTGATAAAAAAGCGAATGGCGTGATTCATGATAGAAGTACAAACACACACACAAACGCACAGAATAATAATCATAAAATATGCGTTGCCAATGGAAAGTCATATACATTCTTATAAACAATTTAATGCGTATCAACAAAAGATTATGGTATAAGCAAATATACCCTGTACGTACATATATAGTCATACATACTCTCACACTTGTAGACTTATGGTCTTTTATTTATTTAATTTTCCTATATTTTTTTTTGCTTTTGGCTTTTGCCTTTTGCCAGCAGCTGCTTTTGCCATTTCACTTTCATTATCAATCGCACTGATAACAAGTTACGTGACGTACAAACAGATACGTTATGATACCCGTAAAAATCCCAGGGCAATGAAACTAAGATTGGCCCAAACAAAGCCGAAACGGCAGCATAGTTTATTAAAATTAAGTTTTTTTTAATTTGGCAGAAAATCACTCCAATATGCGATATAAGATATCAATTAAGTTACAAGGAGGTATCTAACCTGAAACTTATTATTTGAACTGAGATAAATTTACTTCCAATGAAAGAGTTTAATTAGGTTGGATTAACTGTGGATAAAATGCAGATTGTTCTTAAAGCAGCTATAATTTATTTATAAAACCTTATTTCCTTCATCTATTTATTTTAAATATTTTTATTTTATTTTTTAAATTTTTTAAATGAGGATTATCCGTGGTGTGTATATCCAATCGATTTATAGAATCACAGAATAATCTACACTAGATAAGACAATGTTAATACCTATGACTAAAAATAGTAATGCATTGATTTCTCTGCTTCAGTAAATAACTATTCCAAGAACACTTCAAATCTAATTAGGATAAGCGCATCAACTACTTGTAACTGTTGAAGGTACAAGGATATTGAATTGCAATTTGTTGTCTTTAAACCGTTTAGGTATCGTTGTTGTTGGGTATAAATGGCCAATGACATCTCCGGGGTTTTCCACAGAAGCGATTGAGCACTCGGTGCAAGGATGAAAGGATCTATTCTACCTGCAAGGACTTTAGCTAAATGTTGTCAAGTGACCTGCCTGCAGGTCTGTTGCAGTCAAGTGGCTTTAATATCCTTTTTGGGCCAAATGTCAAGTACTATTCTGAGCTCTGGCGCTTTGATGCCTGATGCCTGATTGATGATTTTATGGGTTTTACCCGCTAAAAATGTAATTTTAATGATGCCATTTTGTCTGGGATTTGCAGTTTGCAGTTATTGTGCAGGTAAAAAGCTGCTCAAAATCCATTGACGCAAGTCATTAAGCTGTCTCGCTGCTGTCTGGGGCTACACAAAGTATCTTATAGCTGGTGGCAACAGCTGCTGCTGCTGCTGCTACAATGCAAATATGCCAACCGAACCAACTGAAATAAAAGATGCAGATACAAAGATACAGATACAAAACACAGTCACAGATACAGATACAGATACTAGCAGCTGAACATTCACAGCATATTTTCAGTGGCGTCGCAAGTCTGCGATCGTTTTATTTACTTGCCCGTTTGATACTTATAAAAGCGCTTTCATAGACGACAAGAAGTGGCAAGGAATGTCTCTAAGTGTCTGTGTGTGAGTGTGTGTGTAAATGTATCTGCGTGCCACGCTAGCTGAAGCTACACATGTGTGTGCACAGTCGCCCAACTGGCGATTCCCAATCAGCAGCCAGAGTAGCAGAAACATCAGCAGCCGCCAAGGCGAGTCCACATAGATAGACAGAGCCACATACATACAGTGCATCAAAAAAGTATTGCAACAACTCTAATATTTATTGTTTTATTTTATAATAACTTTGAAAGCAATTAATTTCTAGAAAAACTAAAACTGCACTTTTTTAGGGCATCTTTTTATAATAAATTAATAATTATATTTTTTAAATAAAACAATTTTTATATGAAAATATTATTTGAATAATTTTCAAATGTAAGGGTACAATTGTAATTAGATAACCTTATATATCATTACTTTATATGTATTTATACGTTATTTAAATAGCTACTGTATATCAAAAAAGTCCACAGTTTTTAAAATGTCAGGTTGCAATTTTAATAAGCCAACTTTTTATGAAAAAATCGATCAATAAATAATGCGCTATTTTAAAAACAATAGAAACTAGCTGTATGTCAAAAGAGAAACACTTTTAAATTTTGAGTTATTGAATAATCAAAGTATCTCTCAGATAATTAATCATAAACAAATATTATAACAATAATTAAAATATTGTTACACTTGAAAAGTTCAATGAAATCTTTTTTTACATTCTGGCTAAATACTTATTAAAATTTTACCTTTATTTCTATACATCTAACATCAGAATATCTTTCAGTTAGAAAAACAGTGACCAAAATTTACAAAATTACTTTAACTTTATTATAGAAAAAGTAAAATATAATTGGTGTACCAATACTTTATTGACTCACTGTGTGTGCACACACAACAACTAGAAAAACAACAACAACATGACACACAATGAACTCATGCATTGCGTTGATACATCCAACACAACAATCTAGTGAACTATACGTAGAACCAGAGAATTATAATCGAGTGATAGACAACACACTGCGACGCCAGGGCAAACACACACTCACACACACAAACACACACACACAATAGACTCATACTCATACACTCATTGGGAGGCCAGCACATGGTAAATGTTGGGCGCAGTGTGAATTCGATTTTTGTATTTTGTATTTTGCGTGTTTTATAAACACAAACCAACGGATATTATTCAAATATGCCCAATAAACGTGAATGTTGTAAATAAATATTCACAACTTAATTACTATTGCTATTACACATGATTAAATTGGTTGCAATAAAAAGTTTTACTGAACTGTTTCATTTAGGCGTAATATAATACAATTCATTTTAAATTATATGAAATTACAATTAGTGACCTACTAAAAAATAACTGACAACTTATTTCATTTAGGCATAAATAAAGTAATGTTATCAATTAATGAAATAAATAGGTTATTTATCTACATACTTGAAATTTTATAACTATCATAGGAATTTGAAATTTTATTTGTTAATGTTTGTCAGTAATCAAATAATGAATAATGAATTATATTAGACGTAATATGTACAGAAATTCATGTCAAATTCAACGATATCGATTAGATAAAATTTAATTGGACTATAAAACAAGGGACCTAAATAATGCAACAGTTACACATGTTTAAACTTTGTAATATTTTAATTCTTTGTGTATCTCAAGTGAGTTAATTTATTAAACACTTTACTTAAACATTATTTACAATTATAAAACAATACAATATTTAAGAGTACTCTAAGTGTTCATATATTATTTTCAATTGACCACAGATTTTTAAATCAGGTTTGATTGTAATTCGAATTAAAGTTGAATATATTTTATTGTAATTTCTTTTTCAAAATCGTAAACTTTGTAAGCGCTTGAGAATTCATGTGGATTTCTGTGCGTTTTGCACGCTTTCAAGTTTCTGCTGGGAATTGCTAACGCAAGCGTTATTGTCAATTTGCCACTTAGTCAGTTGATCGGTCAGTCAGTCAGTCAGCCAGTCAATCTGTCTGCGTATGATCGAAAAATGGCTGTTGGCAGTCCAACCACAGTTGTAGCCCCAGTGTCAGTCTCAGTCTCAGTCTCAATCGCAACCAGCTGCCAATGTCCAATCGCTATGAGTGCAGATACATTTCACATACAAACATACATACATACTATATGTGTACATAGATACGAAATACAAATATGCAAATGCTCATGACGTGCGCGCACTTAGCGATTGTTGTTGTTGTTGTTGTTACTTCTACTAGTTTTATGGTCTGGCAGCCATCGTCATTCATAGACAGATAGACATACAAATAGATATAGATACATATATAACAAACTGTTGTCGTTGGTGTTGCTTTTGCCTGGTTGAATTGTGCAAATATTAACCGAAATTGACACTGTTTATACCCCGTGGCATAAGGTATATACTGCTACGAGAACTGTGATCTCAATGATATCTTTAATAATTTGTTCATATTTCTATAATGTACTCGATTTTTAAAGTCACGTTATCTAGCTATTAACAATACAGGATACGTAACCCATTAAGAATATTATTCTTATTTAATTAGAGTACAATACAGGGTATCATTAATTGGTACACGCTTCGCCTAAACATTTTTACATGTTTTTTCCTGTTTTTGGTTTTCTGTCGTTGTCTTAAAATAGACCCACAGCAAACGTTGCCTGTCAACAAATGAGCAATCAAGATGTTATAATAGCCAACTTTAGTGGCCTGTTCAAAACGACCGTCAACTGTGACTCGCTCGGTCCTAACTCTATTTGTATCTAGTATGTGTATACTATATATACCTATTACCAGCTCTTTCTGTCTCTACAGTTTGGCCACTTGACTCAATTGACAATTTTCTCTAATGGTTTTTGACTAATGTTGACTAAGGTCCACGTTTATATAGTGCTGACGCATAGAGACATTAGTTGGCCTCCAACAAGTCTGAGCCATAGAAGCCCTACTAGGAATGACACTCTCAACTGGAATGACATATAAAACCGCCCACAAAAATATGAGTGAAGGCCCAGACACATGATAACAGATGGAATTTATTAAACTGTAAATATGGGGTTTTCACGACACGATAAATCACCAAATTTTCTTAAATTAAAATTAAATTAAATATATTTAATTATAGTACCTTCCACAGTACTTTATTCTATTCTTAACTTACAATTAAGAGAATAAATAGATTCTTTTAATTACTATTTTCTTTCTTCTTCACTTAATCCTACATTAAAATCGATGACGCTCAAAATTATGCAATGCTTAATTAGCCGCAACATGATTGACCGTTTTTGTTTGTATTTGTATTTGTATCCAAAAATGGCAACTGGTCTAAAAACTGGCTAAAGCAGGACACAACAATTAGAATAGAAAATAGAAAATAGAAAAATATGGAAACAATTATTAAGAAAGCGGACAGAGAATAGGACCAATAGCTTTATATTTAAAGTTTTAAGTGTTAGTAAATATTATTTTTCGTTGACGAAAGTTTTTATATGACTTCCTTAATCTTACAGATTTCTGGAGAAGGAATGTTTGAGTTAGTTTTATAAAACAATATGTCTAACTGAAAAAGTGCTGAATTGGCAGCACTGATTTGTACGTGTATGTGTGTGTGAGCTTATGAGGCGTAACGCAATCTCGACTTTGGCCTGTCAAAGCTTTACTGACACCCGCTCAACTTTTGCTCAACTCATTGAGCACAAAAGCCAAACACAACAAAGCTCAACAGGTCATCATATGTACATACGCATGTATGCAAGTATGTGTGCGTGTGTGCTTACACTTATAAGTGGGTGCCTACTCTCCCTCTCTGCTTCTCTTGCTCTCTGCCGCCTTCTCTGCTCACATTTTTTGCCATATGTACATTCAATTAGTTTTGATTGTCGCTTCGCTTTCGTGCATTTCACGTCGTTGCTGCTCAATTAAAGAAGTTAACTCTATTGATTACGTTTAATATCGACGCAACGTCGACGCTAGCATTGCCTGAGGCCGATCCCCAGACGTTATAAGAGTTCAAACCTGTTTCATCAACAACAACTCGAGTGCAGCAACAACAACAACAACATTCAAATCGTGGGCAGTTGTTGTTTTGAGGGGCATGTGCACGAGCGAGCGGTAATAATAACAAAGTTGGAGCCGACAACGTCGCCAGCATTGCTGAACTGTCCAGACATGATCACGTCGTCGTCGTCTTTGTTATTGTTGTTGTTATTCATGTTGTTGCTGTTGTGTTGGCTCCACTGATTGTTTGTGCTTTGCTTGTCCGTCTGCACTGAAGTCGCCACTTTGGCGGCACTGTTCGATCGTAGCTTCTGGTTGCAATATTCCCCGCCTCTCTCTCTCTCTCACACATCTTGTTTTTTATTTTGCTCTCTCACTGCTTCTCTCTGTCTCTCTCGGCTTTGCATCGGCTGTTTTATGTTGCGCTTAATGGTTTCATTTGGCGGCTGCCGTTGTATATGAATGTGTTTGTATTTGTGTATGCCTATATATCGATTACCCAATGCGTGAATGAATACGAAGTCGCACAGTGGGAAAATACAGTGGATAAGCTTGTGTAAACAAATATATATATTTGGTTTGCTATTTTCCTATGTGTTTTATATAAAACATAACATTGATTAATACGTGTTTATTTTCTTAATTATTTTAAATTTTTAATGATATTAAAATATATATGAAAAAAAAGAAAAGTACACGTTTTAGTACAAGAATTGATCTTAAAAAATGAGTTTTAAAAGAGCTAATCTAACGGCTTTTCCCACTGTGCGTCGTCAACGCTGCAGTTTTGGGGCCACTTGTGTCCATTGCAAAGGCTCCCGCACTCGCACGCACACACACACACACACGCAACTGTGTTAATTGTTGAATGCATGTATCTGTGTCTGTGTGTGTCTATGTTTATTTTTAAGTCAATCGGTTCGAAAGACGTTTTATTGCCTGTAATCAATCGTCGCGTGCATGAGTGATGCAGAGAGAGAGAGAGAGGATTGCTCACATTACATACAAATCTACATATGTACAGACTTACATACATATACAGATGAACATGCACATCAGTGTTGAATGTGTAGCCAGCCCGTTCGTCATGGTTTTATTGTGTTTATTGATTAGATTGTTTACCTTTTTTGTGATATCATCAACGGTGTTTCTGTCGACTCTTATCGTACGTCAACTGTCTAAATATGTACATACATATGTATGTAAGTGTACAGTGTACACTGTACATCATACACACACATATGCATGCACATTAAAACTATTTCTGTTTATTTAAGTTTGTGCGATTGTGATGTGCATTGCCGATAGGCCGTCTTATCGATTGGCTTCCGTTCCGATTTGCGTTTGATATTTGGGTCTCTTGGCTAGACAAAGAGACCACGCTGATTTGTTGCTGCTGTTGTTGTCAAGTCAGTTGGGATTTTTTTTTTTGCAGATAGTCAAATAAATGCGAAAAGCTTTCAGAAGCGCAATTTTGTTCATGACATCGATACTATTGCGATAATAAGCGAAGTTTAAAGCACCGTAAATTTAGTACTCTTACATTTATTTATTTATTTATCTAACGTCAACCAAAAGCTGTTGACAAAAGATTATTACAAATTTAAAAAACCTTAGATATTAACATTTCATAAGGTATTACAATTACTATTAGTATGATCAGGGAATTCCCGAAATCATGTTTAAGCCATGTTGATAGTGTAAACTTTGTCGAAATTAAACAAGAAACTATCAATGTATGGAATACTCTCACTAATGTTATCGATGAGCAGTTGCGAATACGGCGACAATTACCGCAATCACAAAAATTAATACTATCAGTTACCGGCTATTTCTTATTCCAATCGTAACGTAACTGTACTTGATACACATTAAAAATAACAATTAAAAGGCGTCTTCTAGTCGAACAAAATATTGTTTCAAATCAGCTATTAAGGGCAATATCAGCAGACAAATATTTAGCACTCACACACAAACAAACATTAAGCCAATAAAAAAAATCAATCAACACCAAACTCGCATGTTCATCCAACAATAACAACATTTAAAATTTGCGAATGCCAAAAAACAAAAACACAAAAATGAATCTGATATAAATTAACGCAAAAACCGTTCAGGCAGAAGAGAGCAACAAAATATTTAGTAAACCTCCCTCCTCCTCACACCCAACAATTCATTCGACGCATCTGAAAATGGCGCACTAAGAAAAAGAAAAAAAAAACAACAAATAGCATACAAAACAAAAACAAAGTCAATTGATCTAATAAGCCAAGAACGCGGCGGCGCTCACTCATTTAAGAAACAGCCCCAGCGAGTTCTTTTTCGCTTTTGCTTATGCTACAACAAACACCAACAACAACAACAATAGAAAAATTGCGCGCGGGGTGTTTTGGGGCTTCCCTGAGCAACAAGCAAGCGAAGCATACATATGTATGAAATAAACACACAAACACTAGCCTACGCATATACAGACATACATACAAACATACAGTAACGAGCACGACGCGCAACAGCCGACGACTTGGCACTTGCTGACTAGCCTGTGCTTGTTGTTGTTCTTGGTTTCGTTGTTGTTGGCGGCGCTGTGGCGACGACCAGTACATATGCTTGTTCGTATCATGCACAGGGTCGGCTCAAAGATGTTGCGGGTTCTTAAATAATTTATTTACCATCAACTAAAAGCAGTTGATTAGAGAAAATCGTTTAAGAATTTTAAAAAGGAAATTAGTGATAACAAATAAAAAGATTTCAGAAGTAAGATACTTGAAAAATATATAGCTTAAATTAAGAAAGAAAAATTAAATAATAAGGTAAGGTATTATTTGAGTGCATTTAATGTGCATACTTTTTTCGAAAACGCTTCCATGGATTGCTAACGATAGTTTATAACTAGGGTTATGCAGAGGAAAGGATTTATCTAACCAGAGGTTGAGCCCCTTTGGGCGCGTTGTTTAAGTAACCGCAGCCGCTCGCACACACTATGACGTCGACAGGCAGCAACAACAACAGTAGCAACAGTTGATCGAACATTCGAAGATCGAACGTCGTGCTGTTAAGTTGGCCTGCCCGGAACGGAACGGAACGCAGTGAAAAGCGAACACAGCAATAGGCGCTCGGGCATGAGTAGTGAACATAAACAAATAGCAAATAAAAATAATAAGAAACCACAAAAGAACGACACAACGGGCAACAACGTGTGTGTAGGCGAGAGAATACGACAACGAGTGCGAATGTGAATACGAGTGACAGTGCGTCCCCAACAAGTTTTGCATTAATCAAATTAGATCACAGCAGCAGCAGCAACAAATGGTAAAGTGAGTTTTTTGTAAAGATTGAGTTAAAGTTTAAGTTTGAGTCGCATGTGCGCAGCAAATGAAAATGAATGTCATAATATGCTAATAAATCAAATATTCAAAATACAAAGTGCAAAAGTCGTTACGTTACGTTTCGTTTCGTTTGAATGCGTGTATTGTTTGAAGGCTTATGTGTGTGTTGTGTGGCGATATTTAATTAGAAAATGAAAAGCAACAAATCGTTTATAAGCGAGTGTGTGCGAGTGCAGGAATTCCAAGAAATTTTGTGAAAATTCAAAATAAACAAAGTCAAAGCCAAAGCGACGTTTTGTAGCGCTCCACAAAAAAAGAACATCAACGATAATAACAACAACAACAACAGCAGCAACAGCGACAACAATAAACAGGGCAACCCCCGCTGTAGTAGTTGTAGTTGCTTTTGTGGCGTCGTGATTTTGATTTTGAGGTCTTCTCATCTTCATCTTTGCCTCTTCTGAGTTCAAAAGCAACAACAAAAACAAATGTGCTCGGGTGAGTAGCAACAGCAGCAGTAAAAGAAAAGGAAGCAACAGATAGAAAGACAGACAGAGATAGAGGGTGTGAATCAGTGATGCCAACTATTAAACAAGGACAAATCGACAAAAATAAAAGCGGAAAGAAAGGAATAACTAAATTGGGAAAAAGGACAGAAAATAGCACAGTTATATGTTAAAAGTGTTGACTTTTAATAAATGTTGAATTTCGGAAACTATTTAGATGTGACTTTATCCATAATATAGAGTGTATATAGACTTTGTTTGACCATAGTTTCAAAACGGACAGATTTATCCATTAAAAGGTTTAATTGGCAACACTGATGCATAAGCATGTGTCATGCTGTGCGCTCAATTTCACGTTGCAGCAATAAGGAACACATTGGACTTGAACTAAATACTCTGAGCTCTCACAGTCTTTCGCTCTATCTCTCTCTCTTTCTCTACCTGCATGGCGAAGAAACGTAAATTAAGCCGGCGCCAGGATACCTGCCGTCGACAACAGTCGGCAGAGAGACGCTGTTGCAGTGAGAGCGAGCGAGACAAAAGGCTTGCAACGTCATTGACACAGCTTAAAGGGCAGGCAAAACGGCATAGAACAAAGCAACTAAACAATGAGAGGAAAGGTGGAAATCCACTTAAGAGCATAACAAAAGGCAATGCTGCACTGTGGGGTGTGTGTAGCACTTTCGAGAAAGAGAGAGACAGAGAGTGTGAGTGAGAGAGAGAATGAGAGATGTCCCTGTAGCTATGCTGAAGTGTTGTGAGAACAATTAAGCATGCAACAGTTACTGCCTATCTGTGTACGTGTGAGAGTTTTGAGGAATGCCCTGAAATGAAAATTACGACACATGTTTACGGGTCTCGGACCTGGGCTTAGGCAACCCCTGACCTTGACAACAGATACAAGATACATGATACGTAGCTACAGATATGCATAGATACAGATACAGATACTGCGTGGGCGCAAATTCCATCAGATAGACCATGATAATTTTTTGCTTCGAATACAATTTTAACTGTTCATTCAAGCGTGAGCATCATTATTCACACTCACACATATGTATCTATACACAACCATTAACTATAGATTTCGGTTTGTTTAACTCTTTAATGGAGAAACGACCAACAAAATCCAGTTTGGCGAGCATTTTGTGCACGCTACGTAAGCGTTTTTAATTTAAAACATATTATAATTATACACTACAAACAAACGTTAACCTTTTCTTACAAAGTTTGTCAACTGGTAGAGATTATTTAATTATATATCAATATATCCACGTAAACTGTCGTCAATTTAAACGGTTTTTTTTTAACAAAACTAATTACGAAATCAATGAACTTTATTTCATAGAGTATTTGTTCTTCGGCACTCCCAAAAATACTTGAATATTCTGTCTTGTTTTGGTTTAAATTTCGTTTATTTATTTTTTTGCTAATATGCAAAAGTCCCCACACACTCAAAGCAATATACATGGCATTTCCGTCCTTCAAATGCCACAAAACCAAAGAAACAAAAAAATATATATATTTATTAAATATGAAAGAATGCTTATTATTATTGTTATGTATATCTTCACACTTTTCGCTTGACTTGAGACGTTTTAATTTTGTGTTCTCTTCTAATTATTTATCTTCTCAAAAGAAATGACTTTGACCACTATTATTTATAAACATTTCGTGACATTAAGTTAAAATAAAGCATTCAATTTTGTGAATGCCCTTCCTCCCTCACCCCTCGCAGTTATATAATTTAAGATTGACAACCGAATGATTAACAATTAGTTAACTATCTATTAAAGAAAATTGACTGAAATATATTTATTTGTATTGTTCCTGTCATAAAGTTAACACAAAAGGCCAACCAAAATGTGTTAACTAAAATGCCAAATAGTAGACATGTCTATAATTATAACAATAGCTCGAGCTAAAACCTATAGATAAATTGCGTACTGGCTAAATAAAAACACTTGAATGTCGTCTTACGTAGTTGGTCATTTAAAAATACATTTTCTATTTGTTTAATACAGCGAAAAGTGGAAATAGAAATACAGAAAATTCAAATCAGATGAAATTCCCCATGCAGAAGAGAAAGCAAAAGTCAAATAGACAAGAAAAACAACAACAAAAAATACAACTAAAACACATAAATGGGCTATGGCTATACTTATCGAGCATACACAGATATATCACGATATAGCAGAAAATACATAATCGAGGAGTCTATTATTTTTTCGTGTTTTCCGCCTGATCTCAGATGTTTTGTATGTAAACAAAAATTTGGCTAGCAATTATTTAACACTTTTTGGCGCAGAATTCTATTTATAAGAGAACTAAACTTTTCTATTTATGTTTATTTCTGAACAATTATACGTAGAAATCGTTCGTGGTCGCTTTGAACTTGTTTCAAAATGTCTGCCACATTTGTTATTATTATTTTCTGTTTTGCTTTTCAAAATTATACGCATTTGAAAATTTTCTACATTTAAATTTATATTTCTAAGATTATTGACCAATTGAAGGAATAAGAAAATAAATATTTTCCATTCGCTTCCATTCTAGTTTCTAATGAAAGAAATACATATGTACATATATAATCTTAATGTTCGGTTTGGTTTTGATTATCGCCACAAAATCCTAGAATTGCATTCCATAATATACATTTAATTTGTAGATATAAATAATTGTTCAAGATCTATACTACGAATTCAAAGTGCAGTGCCAAAAAATCAGTCAGTTCTCTATACTATATATATTTTATATTTAGTATACACAATATTTGAGTAAATAATCGGATATATATGTATGTCTATATCTATGTATATGTATATGTTTAAATTGGAACCTTGGCACTGGTCAGAGATTTTTAAGGCGAATTTCTAACAGATTTTTACAAATATTTTCTTGACGTCAAACATTTTGGGAATTTCCGCGCCAGAAAAACTAATTTCGACAAAAGTCTTGTGAATTTCAACGTTCTATAATATGTGGTAAAATATGCGCTAATCTTAAATCATTGCTTACTCATCCGAGATTGCCATAGATTAGAACTAAGAGAAATTGTCTGGCTGCTAATTAAGTTCATTTAACTATGAAATTAGTCTCGCTTGGATAAGAGCATCTGAGAAAAATGCATGTCAAGCTAAATCTTTCTGAAATTCCATCTATAAAAAGAATTAGAGAAACTTGTTAAGATTAAAAGCGTATTATCTTTACTGTTCGGGGTCCATTCGTTGCCGCATGATAAGTACGTATCTTATCTAATTAGTATGTTTAAATTAAAACGTACCTTGACCTCTACCACTTTTGACAAATAACGTATCATAATTAGAATTCGGATTAAGCCAACGATAAGCACTTCAAAAATTAATAAGACCCATATGAACATTAGTTTAATATGAGTTAACTGGAAAAATCTAAAAGTATTTCTCCTTTTCAAATAATTTATCAGCGAAATTAAAGCGAATTTCATGTGTATTATTTTGATTTCAAGATTTGTTTATTTCAAGCCACTGGAAACCCATTTAAAAGTAAACAATATATAGAGTGGGAACACTGGCTATGACTTTTCAAATTATCAGCAAGAGTGTTGCCATTTTAACTATTAAATAGCTATACTTTGAAATATTGGAAATATTAAAGCTAGAAAATTGAAGGAACTGCTATTAGTTATAATTTTTTCACTTAACTACTTTTACAGATCGCCAAAGAACCTTAAAATACTTAATAGACTATTAAAATTTATAGTCACATAATTAAAAATATTTTAATTATAGAGAGCGACATTAAAGTCGAATTTGTTGCTAAAAACTACCCTTTGCAAAATTGTTTTAATACTTTCGGAGTCTGACAAATTGAGTTATTCTGTAAATTAAGTAGTTGATGTCGACAAATTAACGTTTTCTTTTATTAGTATTAGAAGGATTAGAAGACATACACAATATTCTTAATATTAGCTTACAAAGCTTGAAATTGTGGCAGCACTGATCAACAACTGTTGCATGTACACACGTACATATGTATACACAAATACATGTGTAATTGCTTTGCCTTTTGTGGTCAACGCGAAAAGAAGATGGTAAGAAGAAGAGAGCGACGATCGTTAGCGCTGCTTAATCGCATTAATTTGATTTCCGACAAACACTCAAGTGTTGCTGAGTGCGGCAAGCAACAACACCAACAATAATAATGAGCTTGCTAGTGTACGTCATAGGCCACAGCCAAGAGAAAGAGACAGAGACTCACCCGACACAGCAAAAAAAGCGCTTATCAAGCGCTCTAGAAAGCTTCAAGAGTCTGTTGCATTTGTGTTGGTGTCATATTATCGCCCGCGTCGATGAAAACAAGTAGCGCTGTCCAAAACACAGGCCCCAATCGACACAAGCACATACTTTTATACATACACAGACAGACATACATACATCTATACTCGACACTCAACAAGCAAAACTCGTTTGCAACCAGGCAACAACAAAACGAGCAAAATTATTAAAAATTTTAGCTTGATTCATGCTCACACACACATATGTATGTACTAACATACGCATACATGCCCTCTCTCACATAAATATAAACAAATGCAAACAACTACAACAAAATCTACGACAACAACGACGACGACGACGATGATGGCGGGTTTCCTCGTTTCTTGTGAATTGACTCAATATAAAATACACAAAAGCAAAGCGACGCCAGCGGCGGCGACAGTGTTGTCAAGTTGTTTGGATTAGTCATGTTGCTTGTATACATACATATGTACATACAAACATACATATGGTATAAAATGGACTGAGTAAGAGTAGTATTGAAAAACAGGCTACATACCACGCCACATGGCTGCTCGTGCTCCACTCGAGTGGGATGAGAGGGAGAGAGTGCGGAGGGGGAGACTCTTTATTCGTGTGTAGACAGCTGCGGCAACTCTAGTCATTTGGCGCTCTCACACGATCGCGTCGCTCTCAGTCATACGAACTTGTATACATGTTTGTGTATGTCTGTATGGTAGCGTATGTTGGTGTGTGTAGCAATTATTATTTTATTATCACTTTTTTTCCACTGCTTCGTTTTGTGCTGTGTTTCTACATTTTAAATGCTTTTGTTGTTATCGTTTCGTCGTTGCTGCTGGTGCTCCCCAGACCTTCCTTAGTCAGCAAAAATTCGCATATGTATTTATTGGTTGGGGGGAGAATGCGAATGCGAATGTGTGTGTGCGCGTGTTTATGGCGTGGCGCACACGTATGTGCATGGCTGTGCAAGTGTGTGTGTGTACGTACGTAATCAACAATAGCGTGGCTACGAGAGCTGGCGACAGTCTTTGTTGTTGTGTTCCCCCACTTCGCGTCACCTGTTGTTGTTGTTGCTGTTATTGTTGGGGGCTACGTTTTTGCTTGATTTGATCATTTCTCAGCAGCAACAGCAGCGTCAGCCGACCCTGTGCTTACTTTTGATTGACAATTGCAACAGTGTGCGAGAGTGCGAATACAGCGGTATGCGGCGTTGACGTTTTGTTGTTGCTTCCTCTCCCTCTGCCATTCCCTTTGGCGCGCTCAATTATTTGATTATTGTATTTTTTTTTGCTTCTTTCTGCTCATTTCTGCTCGTGTCGCGTATTTTTGTGTGTGTGCTTTTGTTTTCGCGCTCTCTTTCGCCAGTTAGTCGCGTCGCGTCGCTTCTTCGTTTTCTTTTGCACACTCGCACACCACACTGATTTGTCTGGTTTGTGTTTTTGTTGTTATTGCTGCTGCCGCTGTTGCTTTTGCCACTTGGGCACTGGTCTTTGAATGAATTTTTCAGCTTGCCTCGTCTAGTTGTCTTTAACTGTTTCATGCTCGCTGGTCTCGCTCGTTCGTTTGTTGTCGCGAGCGCCTTGTCGATGGACACAAATTTTTGATTTTGTACTGTCGTCATATTTTTTCGGTTTCCATTCTCAATTGTTTGGCACAGTCCCCCGATATTGTTGCGGTATATCGATAACTGTTAATATTATCGATTCCAGTTACTATTGATATTCACAGTGAGCGATTACTGAGTCACAGGTACGACGACAAGTTTTGCATATTGCACACTATGCATATGCAATGCAAATAAGTGAACTGTGACTGTGCTTGTGTGTGTATGTATGTGTTCATCAGTTTCTCAGTTTGTCATTTCCTTGCCCACTTTTTATATCAGACTTTTTGGCTTCATTCGAATTTCGTATCATTTCCGCGAATTTTAGCGCGCCTCTTACCCATTCCAACGGAATATTTGAATGCTTGAGTGAATAAATACGTTAGCCGCTAATAAATTTACAAAAGCTAAATGGCTGAAAGCCAAGCTTAAGCTTTACTTGTCACTTGTTGTTGTTGTTGCTGTTGTTTGCAGCAGCTGCAAATGACGTACAAGCCTGACCTGACAGACAGTGGCGCCGTTTTTATTTTGCCTACCTTGTGCTTATTACACACATTGGCATGTGGGTGGTGTATGCATGTAAATGTGTGAGCGCGTGTGTATGTTGTTGCTTTGTGAGTGAGTGGGGCACGCGTAAGAGTAAGAGAGTGAGAGGCCGTCAATCAGACGTGCACAGAGCGAGAATGCATGCTAAAAGTTATCGTGTGACGTAGTCTGCTCAATTTCACAGAGTGTGACCAGATGCATTATAATCAGCTACTTATTTGCAAATTGCACTTTGCACAAAAAGAGAGAGGAAGAGGAAGAGAGTCTTTAAAATAAAATCCGAATGAGAGAGAGAGAAAGGCAATGAATATTCCACATGCAAGTGTAATTCGTAAATACGTAAATACTTTGTAAATATTATATTTACTCGCTATGTGCGTACAATGACAGATTGTTTATAGTACAAATTATACAGTGTGCATCTAATTTAGCTTTGCTTAAACTTTGATACAGAATTCCTTATAATAAAACGTCGACAACGTGATTGTTAAACAATGTCAAAGTCGTGATAATAAAGTGATTTAAATATTTGCTTTAATATTTTTTATTCTACAAAAATAGCTTTAAATCTTATGTGTCTCATTTGGTCTTCTACTAATGATTACACTTATCGCTGAGTGTAGTTTTACTTATATGGAAAGCCCCCAGACAATTAGGTTGTTTTCCTTTTTTAAGAAATTAAATTTTGATAACGAATCTATAGCATATTATAGCAGTGACTATGAAAAGTGAGGCTAATAATAAAACCAGACAATGTGACTCTTAAACAAAGTCGTGAAAATAATGTAATTTAATTACTTGATTTACATTTTGAATTTCTATTATAATAGCTATAACTATACAAACTATATTCTCTGTTGTTTTTCTTTATTAAATTATTTTTAATAACAGTGACTATAAAAAGTTCATTATTTTTCACAGATTGTTGAATATTTAATATATGTATTTATAAATAATATACTTATTTGTGTTGATGACATAAGCTTAAGTGTAGAGATACTTTATGGCATAACTGTAGCATGATGAACCAGAAACAAAACCAGCTTTAATATGTGACAAAGTTCGTGCTGTATAAGCGAGTGTTTTGAATATGGTAGTGTGAGTGTGCATATAGAATTAGTAAACAACCTGCACATGGTACGAGTCTGAATCGGAGAGAAATTCCATAGAATTCCGAGAGGGTCTCAGTTGTAGGAAATTCCAATTGGCGCCTGGTAAATTGACCCATTGACACGAATTGGACTTCTATTTATAATGCAATTTGCTAAGAGTACTCTCATTCCTATTCCCATTCCCATTCACATTCCCCTGCCACTTTACACAGTAGTTTCACTTATGTAATTGATGCTTAATCAGCGTCATTCAGTGAGGAAACCAGCCTTAAATGAGATGCTTCTAATCTCTGTCGTATGACACTTGAAACAAACATTTAATGACTGGCGATAGCTGACGTCAAACAGGTGCAATAAGCAGGTGAGCAAAGTGGGTGAGGAGGAAATGGAGGTGGAGGAGGAGGAACTTGAGTTTTACAATTGCCCACTTATCGGGTAAAGCTCTATACTCTTTATAGTCTGATTGTGTGAGTAATACGAACTCAGGTAGACCCAACGAGTTCCACAAATAACTGATAACAACCAGCTTCGACATTATCAATGGAATTTTTGGACAACTTTTCACATTTATTTGTTGTATTTATTTTTTGTGATCGCACGTTATTTAAAGCATTATAAATTGTTGATAAAGACATAAGTAAACACAAGTTTATTGGAATATACATATAGTAAGTATGTATGTCTAACGACGCATGCTAAACAGTTTCATATATATATAGTAGATGTATATATATTTATTTATATATGTATATACAGTCTGTGGCAAAAGTCAATTAACGCGCGACTCGAGGCGAGTTGCTGCTCGTGAGTTTAATTTCTCAGCTTCTCAATGTATGTGCTATTTGTGCTCGACTGGGATTTACTAATCAGAGACAAACAGACACACACACATGCTTACCCTCTATTTATACACATAGGGTATATAAAACTGATAAGACAACTCAACAATAATAACAATAATCAGCGCACTTCACTTTGCCGTCTTCTGAATGTTTCTTCATATTTATTTTAGGATGAGTTTCGTTTTCAATTTCGAGTGATTTTTTTTATGCGAAATAGAAAGTTGATAAAAAATATAAAAATGTTTGCTTATAGCAAAATTATTCAAATATTTGCTACAAACATTTCACCTTATGCAGGTATTTCCCATCCATTATACTATATGGTATACATATATATAATATTTTGAGCAATTAGCATGTGGCTTGCCGCATTATCAGCTGTTGGTTCTGGCTCTGATAAGATTGAGAGCCCAATTAGCAGCGATAGTTGGCTCTGATGAAATGGCCAAATGGCCATATGAAAGCCTGAAATCCAACAACAGCTGCCCAGCACTTGAATAATTCAGTTAGAAAGACAAAGAGTGGGGGGAGAAGTCTTTTGATACTACATAGACAAAATATCAATTTGAAATGCAAATAAATATTTAATGGAGGCAAAGTTTACAGTGGCAAGTGTTGCTGCCTCACAAGTTTATTATTTATGTGGCAAATGTACAAAAAACTGGAGGCTAAAAGTGCTTTAATGTGACAACAATTTAATTGAATAATTTTTACTTTAAATTTAGTAAATTTTATTTGAATATAATTTAGAAAACTTTAAAAATATGTGTACTTAGCGTGCAAAAATACTTGAAGAAAAATTGATTTCATGATTAAAGGGGGAACTATTTTCGATTTCAATGTAATGACAATTTGCATAAATTTTTCTTATTTGTATTTTATGAACTTTTAATTCTGATTAGAATATATTTTCTGTATTTATTTATTAAGTTAAGTGTGACAACAATTTAATTTTTATTTTATATTTAGTAAATTTAATTTGGTTAAATAAATACATCTTAAAATAAAGTAATTTCATGTGAGGAATTATTTTCGATATCAAAAGACAAGTTGAATAAATTGTTCTTATTTTTATTTAATAAACTTTTGATTCTGATTAGAATATATTTTTTTATATTCATATGTTAACTTTATTGTGACAATAACTAAGTTTTGCATTATTTATGCATGGCATTCTTTTTGATTCCAAATGTTATATATTTATTTGTGGTTGCTCTCGTCACTGGCGTGGACTGTCGTTTGCAGTGCAAAGAAATTGAAGTTGTATATAATTTAAAAACATTTATTTTTATTAATAAAATTTCCTTTAATTCTAATTTTGAATTATTTCTTCTTTTTTAGATGAGCCCGTGTCAAACACATCGCAGGCGAGCAAATTTGATGATACTATGGAAAGTGCAACAACAAACACAGCAAAGCATTATAAAACAACAGCAACAAACAGTAAACAATACAAGAACAACAACAAAGTAAGCAGCACACGTCGTGCAACAGCAACAGCAGCAGCGGCAGCCGCAACAGCAGCAGCAGCAGCAGCAACAACAGTACCAGCAGCAGCAGCAACTAAGAAGCAAACATATCGCAACAGCAGCAACGAAATTGCAGCAACAGCAACACCCAAAACCAACAGCAACAAAGTCAACAATAAAACAGCAACAACAATCACAGCAGCAACAGTAGCAGCAGCAGCAGCAACTACGACAGCAGCAGCAACAGCAACCAGTACAAGCACACTAGATAAACTCAACGAGTTGCCAGCTCAAATTGCCGACAGCAACAACAGCAGCAACAGCAACAACAATAATAACAACAGCAACAACAACAACCACCACAGTGATAATAGTATTAGTGAAAATAATTATGAATTTAAGGCTAGAGATAAAGCGAACCTAAGTGATAGCAAAATGACGCTACAGCATGTGGCAAGTAACACAGCATCAGTTCAAGTTGCCACAACAACGACAACAGGCAATGCGACGGCAACAGTTGGCGATGATGCAACCACAGCTGCAACAATTGTCGATTGGACAAATACAACAAATTTGCGTTATTTGCACAAGAAATTTAAACGTTTGGCCAGCACCACTGAAGCCGAGGCAATTGATGTGGTGCGCACCACATCGTTGTCATCAAATAGCTCCATATCGCCACCACCACCAACACCAACGGCAGCAGCACCAACAGCAGCTGCAGCAACAGTAGCAGCAGCAACTACAACAGTGTTGCCAATGCCATTCGCGTTGTCATTGCTCAACGGTCAAGCGATAGCAACAAATGAATTCAGTGCCAATTTTGTAAATGAGGAGAGCAACAACAACAACAACAGCAGCAACCTTAACAACAACAGCAGCAGTAAATATGTTGCTAGTGCGCCTAGAACACGCACACCGCTTAGCAGCAACAACAGCAACAGTAACTATGCGAGCAATGCAACATTATCGCCAGCAACATTCGCACAGCATCAGCAATCGACGCAGCCAACAACAACAGCCACAACAACACCAGCAGCAGCAGCATTAGCAACAACGCCAGCAGCAACAACTGTTACTGCCACAGCAACACTGCAAATACAGCACCAGCAACAACAACAGCAACCAGCAACAACTGCAACAACAACAACAACCGCAATTACAACAACACCTGCCAACACCGAGAAACCAGGACGTTATATGTGTCCCTTTTGCAATATGAGCTGTGCCAAGCCATCGGTGTTGCAGAAACACATACGTGCTCATACAAATGAACGTCCGTATCCCTGTGACACCTGTGGCATTGCCTTCAAAACGAAGAGCAATCTCTATAAGCATAAACGTTCCCGCTCCCATGCGGCTCGAATGCGAGGTTTTGATGTTCCTGCCCATGAGGTGGATGGTCTCTCCGATCAGGATGTCGATGGTGAGCTGAGCAACAGCAGTTCCGAGCTCCTAAGTGTGGAAATTGTAAGTGTAAATAAGTAGTTGACAACTCTAGTCCTTTAACTGTAACATCGGCAATTAACAGTCTGTTAACGGTAACAGCGGCAAGTAACAGTCTGTTAATAGTAACAGCGGCAAGTAACAGTCTGTTAACAGTAACAACGAAAGTTTAACAATTGCTCTAGGTCTTTTAAATAGTATAAATATTTAAATTCTGCAAATTGTAAATTTATTTCATTTATAATTCTAAATCGAAGTTTAAAAACGAGATTTTCATTACAAATTGTGTTTTTGCGCTGTTACTAACTTTTGTCTGTTAACCGTAACATATGTAATATGAATAACATTTTGAGTGTTCCATATTAATCTCTCTCTTTCTCTCTCTGTCTCTTCTTTTATCAACTGTAATTGCAGCTGAGTCGTGCAGAGTCGCCCTATGATGAGCCCATGGCATCGCCAACACCATCTCCATCCACGTTGTCGGCGTCGAAGAGTGCGTACTTGCAACAACCCCCAATGCCGCAGCATATGCAACAGTTGCCACTGGGCTCGCCGGCAGCAGGAACATTGCCACCGCCAACAACAGACACATTGCACTCAGCAACAGCGCAACATCGGCAATCGATTGATTACAAGCCATATAAGCCCAAGTTTCACAATGCAGCATTTTATGCGCCTGGCAGCAGTAGCAAGGAGCAGCAAGTGCACCAGCTGCAGGTGCTGCAACAGCAACAGCAGGCATTACAGCAGCAGCAGCAGCAGCAACAACAGCAGCAACAACAACAACAGCAACAGCAAAAGTTGTCGTCGCAACAAGCAACTTTGACACATCCAACACTCTCACCGAGCACACAGCTTAAGCTCAACAATCACATCAACTCACATCAGATGCAATTGCAGCTGCAACATCAGCAACAACAACAACAGCAGTTACATGCACAGCAATCACTGCTGTTGGCAGCCAATCCGGCGGCATTAACGGGATTACCACCACCACCGACAATGCCAACAAATGTCTACTATTTGGGGCAGCCGCAGTATTTTAATCCAGCTGCCGCAGCGATGCATCAACAGGCACTCGCTTTTCAGCAAATGCAGTTCCAGCAGCACTTCCAGCTACAGCAGCAACAGCAACACCAACAACAGCAGCAACACCAGCAGCAACAACAGCAACACCAACAACATTCGCCGCTGTTGAAGGCGCCCACGCATCAACCGCAAGCACAGCCACAACAAACGCAGCAACCACAGCCATTGCCACAACAACAACAACAGGTAAGTGCATTTATTTAAAACCAAGTTTAGAGTTAATAAGGATTTGCAGCCTTGATTAAAACTCAAACAAACTGACGTATACTTGATTTTTTTCAGCTGGTGCGTTCAAACAGTCAACAATCGTCGATAACAGCAGCAACAACAGCAGCAGTGTTGCCCGCCCCTGCCACGCCCACGCCGACTGCCAATTTGAGCAGCTTTGCCAGCGCAAGCGGAGGCATGCAAGTGGTAAGTAAAATGTCTTCATTTGATCAAGTCCAGTTGATTAGAGTCCTTTTTGTAATCTTTGATAGAATGTGGAGAAGGTGCAGGAGCACATCTCAAAACTGATCTCACAGAACGAGGCCATAGTGGAGAATAAGGAGATACTATTGCAGAAGAAGTATCCGAAGCAGTTGAATCGTTCTCGCAGCTTTAACAATGCCAACAGCAACAATAGCAGCAGCAGCAGTAGCAACAACATCACCAGCAGCAATGTCACACCTCACATCAACAACAACAGCAGCAGCAACAATCCTCAACAGCTGGGCGAGACGAAATCGAATCTGGCACAGGCCATAGTTCAAAAGCAGCAGCAACAACAGCTGCAACAACAACAACAGCAGCAGCAACAGTTGCTGCAACAGCAGCAATACCAAATGTACCTGCAACAACAGCAGCAACAGCAACTGGAACAACCTGTAAATGGTTTATTGAAGCGTGGTAGTTATGTTGGAATTAAAGGCACTGCCACGCCCCTGACAACGCCTAATGCCAAGCTGCAACAGTTGCCACCGCCGCCATCACCATTGCCATTGCAAACGTTGCAATATCGTCAGGATCCAGCAACACCTGTGCCCAAATTGGAGCAGCAACAGCAGCAACAACAACAATCGACATCTAATCACGTCCAACCATTGAATTTATCTGCTAAACCAAAGCCAGTGTTGCTGCCACAAAAAGTAGCAGCAATAACAGCATCAGCAACAACAACAAGTATTGCAGCCACGCCTATGGCAAAGGTCAATGCAACGCCAACAATGCAACAGCCAAACAATTCAATAATTAAGAATCTATTGCTGAATGCACGTGGCTTAGCTGTTCCCATTGGTGAAGGCGATGATGCCGTCTATTCATGTCCCATTTGTGCCAATGAATTTCGCAGTGCGGATGATTTGAAGTTACACAATAGCACCTATTGCCAGGATGCAAATAGCAGTGGCCCAATGAGTCCAGCCTCATCGCCAAGCAGCAAATACTTTCGCTCCAATTCCATATCATTTAGTTTACCCGAACTTAAGTCCCATATGGCAAACTCGAAGAATCCATTGTCCTTGGCCAAGTTGGCGTGGTCGCAGCTAAAGACGAAGCCAAGTAGCCTGGTGTTGAGTCGCCTCAGTGCAGCACAATCGCCAGCACGCACCTCGACCGTAACCTCAACGAGCAACAGCAGCAGTAACACCAACAGTCACAGCAACAACAACCATTGCAACAGCAGTAGTAGCAGCAGTAGCAGCAACAATACTTTGCCAGTTGTCACGCCAGCAACTGTGCCGCCCAGCATTGATGCCACAAGTATTGCCCTGCGTTTTGTGGATGCACCTTTGCCCTCGCCAGGTCCACTGTTGGGCAAAACGCCTCTAGTCGACTATGCGGCACCGCGTAAAACACAAGACACTCAGGTGGTGATTACGAAAATGCACGAGGATCGACTGGAGAACATGATTATTGAGACGCCAGCAAAGCGAACAAAGCTGAGCAATGACAGCGGAAGTGGCAGCAGCAACAACAGCAACAGCATCAGCTCAACAAATTCGGCCTTTGCCTTGCCAGCGTCCGTACAATTGCTCTTTGGTGCTGGCAATCAGGAGACCAACAATTATAGTGCCAAGGAGGAGCGTTTGCGTCGCTTTACCTCCTCCGGTGGCAGCATGATACCCATCTCCGAGTGTCCCGAGCTTAACAAGAGTCCCAAAATGATACGCACTCCATTGTTGTCTGGCGGAAGTTTTCAGGAGATGTCGCCACGTCTCGGCGAGACAAAGGAGCGTAAATTAAGCACGGCAAATAATGTATTCCTATTAAATGCATCCTCATCCTCTTCAACGCCACAACATTTTCAATTTCCGCCCATCAATTCAATAACTGCCTTCAATCCTTTGACATTGCCGCCCATGAGCAACAACAACAACAATATTGGAGAAGCCAACAAGGCAATACCCTATGTACCGGGCATACCAGGACCAGGTAGTTTGTCATTGTTGCCGCCACCGCAGCAACTGCAATTGCCAGCAACAACACGTGGACGCAGTCCTAATCGCAAGCAACCAAGTCCTAATCTGTTGCTGGAAGTGCCGATTAAGGCCTTGTCACCATTTGGAGGTGTACAAAATCTGCCCAGCGAATTTAGTAGATTACCGCCGACGCCAGCACAACGTAATGCATTGCAATGGAACAGCAGCAACAAGACAGCAGCAGCAGGAGCAGCAGCAACTGCAATTGCTGTAGACAAGAAGCAACCGTTTAATTTCTTGCGTATGGCAGACAATGTTAAGAGCAGCTCTTCTTCCACTTCGGAGCAAACGGTTCCAGAGGTGCGACATTTTAATTTCGATAATGTGCATAAAACGCAGGAGGCGCTGGCGCCTCTGCACGTGGACACGCCAGAGGATAGCACGACAGCAACAACACTGTCAACAACAACAACAACATCAACGAATGCCAAATCGAAATTTCTGCGTCCCACCAGCCTGCCCCTTAAACCTGGTACATTTACTCCTAAACGTCATCATGGAATTACGCCAACGGCAAATACATTGCCATTGATCTCACCAGAAACGCCGCGTCCATCGAAATCATGTGTACAATTGTATTTGAATGGACATGCTTACACTTATCTGGGTTTGAAGTGCAGCACCAAGATGTTCTACTGTACAGTAAACTGTCCGCAGCCATCGTATGTGGCCGGCATGCACAAGTTGTCCATGTACAGTGTGTGGCAAGTGTGTGAGGAGAATCAACCACATCCGTTGGGTTTCAAGCCCAGAGAAGTGATGGCTTTGTATGATTCCAGGCAAAAGATGCTTGGCAGTGGCTCCTTTATGGCCATGGCTGGACAAGGCAAGATGTCGTACACGGTGGTCAGTTCACAGCAAACAGTTAGCACCTGTTCCACAACGGTCAACGGACAAAACAAGTTCTATCAGCATCAGTTGAAACAACCACCGGCAATTGCCACACTAAGTGAGGCAAATGTGGCAGCAAAGGTAGCGAATGATGAGGAAGCAGCCAAGAAATTGGAGCCGGGACAACTGCTTGTGGGTGGCTATGAGTCGCATGAGGATTACACATATATACGGGGACGTGGACGTGGTCGTTATGTTTGTTCCGAGTGTGGCATTCGTTGCAAGAAGCCATCGATGCTCAAGAAACACATACGCACCCACACGGATGTGCGTCCCTTCACCTGTAGTCACTGCAACTTTAGGTATGCCACATGCCCACTCTTCATTTGTATTCCCAACTATAACTTTATCCATTTACAGCTTTAAAACAAAGGGAAATCTCACCAAGCACATGCAATCAAAGACGCACTTCAAGAAATGCATTGAGCTAGGCATTAATCCGGGTCCCATGCCGGCAGATGGTGAATTCCTCGATGTTGATGTGGAATTCGATCAACAATCTTCAACTTCTGCCGGTGGACGCACTTCCTCTATGGCGGGCGAATCGGATTCTGATGATTACAGCGATAATGAGTCCGAGAGCAGCGGTAAGTTCAGCTTGTTTTTTAATATATGTAGTTTTAAGTTCATAGATACAATCAATATAGTATGTAGTATATAGTATGTTTACTTGATTCGTTATAAACCTAATCTCAATTCCTTTTTGCAGATACCGACGAGTCCAAGTCGCGCCTAAAGGAGCACGAGGCAGCACGTGGTCTGCTCTCGTTATCCATGACACCGCCCATACCACAAAGTGTTTCTCCCTATCCCGCCCAGCTGCAGGATACTCCTCTGCCGGCTGCCAGTCCGGCAAATAGCATTGGTTCCTCGGCAGGCAGCAGCAGTGCAGCAGGAAGCTCTCAGCCCAAGCGTCTGGTTTGTTCATTTACATCACCAAAGCCACCATTTGATTACCAGAAGCAAGAACAGTATTACTCCAATCCGGAGGAGTCAAAGCCCAAGCGAAGCGTGCCCAGCGATGAGAGCAGTGCACCCATGGATCTGACCAAGCCAAGATCAAATTCTGCTCAATTAACTGCTTCAGCAGCTGGAACTTTGCCTGTGGAGCAGTTGCTGCCCAAATCTCAAGCACAACAGATGCGTGATGTCATCTTTGGTGCTGGCAACAATGAATGTGGTGGCTTCATGAAGACACTTATTTCAGTGTCGGACAAAGTGCGAATCTCTGCTGAAATGGAGGAGCAAGCGAAGCGGGAAACCGAAGGTGATGATGTCCTTTTGCAGACCTACATCAAAGAGCAGGCATTGCATAATGCCAAAATGAAGCAGAGTCAGTTTAGTCGCAGTTATCTGGTTACCAGCAGCAGCAGCAGCAGCACTAGCATTACCAGCAGCACCAGCAGCAGCTTGGCTAGCACACCAATTATAAGCAGCAGTCTCCATGTGCTGAACAAACAACCATTGATCATCACAGAGCTGCCCAGCATTGAGGTGCATGAGGTTAAGACACCAGAGCCAGTTGCCAATGTTGCAGATGCAACACCAGCATTAGCACCAGCAGCACATGAAGAATTGGAGGAAGCTGAAACGCAAGCGGAGCAGGAGAAATCCACACCTGTTGCTGTCAGCGTCTCCAGCTCCGTATCAGTGACTGTTTCCGTGTCCAAGTCCAGCACGGAACAGTTGCCACACAATGCCAATTTGCCAGCTGCTGTCCAGCAACCAGATGCCACAGATTTCAGTGGCGTGCTCAGCAACAGCAACACCAGTAACAGCAGCAGCAACAACACTGCTCCTGCTGCACGCACTGTTATTGTTGGTGAGGAGGGCTTCAAGACAACGACCACAAGTGGTGCCTCTGAGGTGGCAGCTTCCGTTTCCGTCTCTGTTGCCTCTGCCACGTATCCAGGACGTGTGGTGCCACCACCGCCGCCACCAATTGCCAGCGATGCGCGTCCCACTTGCAGCATCTGCAGCAAGACCTTCCAGCGGCAACATCAGCTCACGCTGCACATGAACATTCATTATATGGAGCGCAAATTCAGGTGTGAACCTTGCAACATCTCGTTTCGCACCCAGGGACATTTGCAGAAGCATGAACGTTCCGAGGCACATAAGAATAAGGTAATGATGACGTCGACATTTGGTGTGCCAACCACATCGAATCCACGTCCATTCGAATGCACCGATTGTAAGATTGCCTTTCGCATCCATGGACATTTGGCCAAGCATTTGCGTTCCAAGACGCATGTCCAAAAGCTGGAGTGTCTGCAAAAGTTGCCGTTTGGCACCTATGCGGAGATTGAACGTGCTGGTATTAGTCTGACTGAGATCGATACCAGCGATTGTGAGAATTCGTTGATATCCCTCAAGTTGCTAGCCCAGAAGCTGCTCGAAAAGGATCCCAATAAGCTGAGTGGTTATACAACGCCATCGGGTATGTTGCAACTTAATTCAAATGCACCTGCAGCGGGTCAGGATAGCGCCTCCGAGGATGGCTTCAGTGCGGCAAACAGTGCAGCTGCCTCGGCGATTGCCTCGCTGGATAACGATAGTGCGGGCAATACGCCACAACGTGCCAGCTCCATGTCCGAGGATGAAACACTTGCCAATGGCCTCAGTCATAGTCATGGCCATAGCCTCAAGCGGCGTCTGCCCGTCAGCAGCTTTAGCAGCAACGACAACGGCGATGAAAGCGACAATCCCCTCGAAGGAGGAGGCGGAGGTGGAGTCGAGAAGCGTTCGAGGAGCAACACAAATGAATTGACGCTGCCGGTGGCAGCATCGACGGCAACGGCAAGCAACTGACAGTACATGTATATGCTGCAACCCACCTGAGTGTGGTCCTATCCCTCCTATCAAATCCCAAACTATGCCTGGCCATCATCATCATCAACACAGCAACAATTGCAACATCAATTGCAAGCTGGAAGCGGCAATGACCAAAACATCAACGAGCGCATATCAAATGTCTAAGCATATCGCATTTGGGCACACAAAACTCTACACACACACACACACACACATAGGGAGAGAAAAAGGATCAAGGGTATAAAAGCTAAACCTAAAGTGAAATTGAGGATTTCAATCATAAATTTAATTGTTCCATGTAAAAACTTCACTTGAAGTCTCTCATTGATTTGTGTTTTGTGTGTGCGAGTGTGTGTGTGTGTGTAGGCAAGTCAAGCATATGTACGATCTACATATATATATACTATATATATATAACATATAAAGCAACTACAATTTGCAACCTAAGTATTTAGTTTAGTTATTGTCAACTCTCAACAATGAAAAGTTGTTCAACTCTTATAGATATATACACAATTGTACAGCAGGTACCATGTACGCTAGCCCTAGTTATAAGTACTATAGTATATAATATACAAGCACACACAAAATATATATATACATTATATATATATATATATAGAGATATTTAATTTCTTTTTTCGAAATGGTAAAAAAACTCCTGAAGTGCTGTGAGTCGTGTATCTATAAAAACTAACAAACAAAAAACAAAAAAACTGTTTTGTGTGTATATAATCAACTAGTTTATAATTAAGGCCTAGCCCACCACTTTCCCAGCTCCGACACGCCCCCTTTTCCCGCCCCCTTGGCCAGCCCTAACATTTTCCAAGCTAATCACGTAGTTCTTCCCTAATTTGAAATTTGTTATATCCACTGGAGTTATGAAAACCTTATTAATGATAATCATCATTATGTTTATGTTTTAACTTTATAATTTTTTAAAATTAATTTAGCTAAAGAAAAAACAAAAACAAAAAAACAACGAGACCACGAGACTCATTTTCAATAGTTTGTTTCAATTAATTAATTATTTAATTAGCGCAAGCAAATTGAAAATCAAATAAAACTTAAAAAAAATGATTACTAACTAATTACATATATAAATAAAAACATTATGTTGTCATATATACATTAAGTTTTGTAGGCTAGCTAAACAACAACAAAAACAACAACAACCACACACACACACCCATAAAGTTTATAGAAATTAATGAAAATTATTGTACAAAATGGCTACAAGTATAGCAAAAGTATATATATTTATATAGTACACATATATATATTGAATGTATATGTATGTTAAACAAACACAACAACAACAAAATGAAGTGATTTATTACATTATTGTAAAATATATCAAAAACTGAACATGAAAACTTTACAAACAAAACCACAAAAAAAATGACACAAAAATAAAAAAAAATCAATGTGAAAATTTACATTTAAATCGTTTTATTTTTAAAAGCGCTTTTGAAAGTACATGTACTCCTGCAAAATATAAAAATATATATATAGTTAACTGAAGAATCAGTAGTATATTATAGAAATTTACCAGCAGGAAAGCTGAGCCTAGAATCAGAGCACGTTCCTTGGCTGTTAGCTTGACATCGCTAAAGTAAATATTTGTGGTATACTGGGATTTACTGGCCAACCATTTGTGATCTATCGAGGCACGTAGATCACCTCCTGAGTGGATCTGTAAGACAATAATAGATGATCAAGTACGAGAATACATAAAAAAATCCTTAAGCACCTTAAAGTAACACTCCCTGGGCAGGCAATAGCAACAGAAACCGGAATTTGGTGGTCCCTCGACACAGAAGACGGGCTGATTGGTCATGCCATCTTCGATATAGAACTCGGGTTGGGTAAATGTCGGTGATTGCACCACACGGCCAAGTACATTGCCGGGTGGTATCCAAATCTCCAGATTCTTCGGCTGACAACAAATAGCACCAAGTGCCAATTTCTTGCGGAACACTAATGCCTCTTGATGTGTTTTGTCCAGCAGATGCATCTGAAATGGTCGACCAGCGCCCCAAATCATGCGATTGTTCGATGTGGAACTCTCGGAGGCGGCAAAGATGGCATCGCCAAGTGGTGAACGCACCACATAACGATTCTCCGAAGAAACCGCTGTGAGAGCTACCAGAAAATAAAGATATTAGATGATATCTGTTTATCAGATAAAGCAACTTCAACTCACAATCGTTCAACTCGAATGTTTGCTCAATGTGAACGGAGGGCAAATCTGCAAGACAATCGTATCCAGCCAAGGGTATGAAAGTACGACTGCCAGCCACTGTAGATATGGGCAATGGTATTCTTGGGGCCTCTATAAATAATTTACATTGAATCATTGTTAATAATATTAGTTATTTTAACATTATTTCGCAAATTACCTGACGTTGGACGCGGCTGAGAAGTTATGCTGATTTGAGAGTCATAAACTGCAAATAATAAAACAAACAAGATAGATTATTAATCTTATATTTCTGTTGTGGACAATACGTTCTTATATCGATCACTTGGTCAAATCGACTCTAAACAAAGGCACTTGATATGGCGTCGGTGGAAAATGGCCATAAACCGACAACAGAACAAATGACTGATAAGATACGGATAGGGACAATTTGTACCTGGTTTGAGTTTGTTTGTGTGACACATACGACACACTACCAATTAATCCAAATGTAGCATTTACAGAACACCTACACTAATAGAATAATTATCAGCCACTAAAAACTTTAGCCATTCGACATGATTCACCCGATTATTATTCGAAATACCATATAAATGTGCAATTAAATTACCTCTGGGTTCTGTTGAACTCGATGTTTGGGCCACTCGGATTTCGCTATCGTATTGCAAAGTGCGAACTGCATCATTTTGCAGCATTTTGAATTCAATGGATTTTATTTAGAAGCGCAGTTTGAAAATTGCAGAGCATGAAAACAGAACAACGGTCAAGACTGACTGTGTGCCCAGACTCTCCGAAGTACAGAAATCCAAAGTATATTTACATTTCTGTTGGCTCGTTTTTGCGTTGAGCTTTGTTGCTCCTCATTTAACAGAGTGAAGTACATTTTAAATTTCCCAAGATGTAGGATATTTTTTGCTATAATTTGCTATGAGATGCCATGGGATATTTTTGGTACAGATATTTACTCTTATGGCGCCAAAAGAGTTGTTAAAAATAAGCAAAGTTTACAGTTGCTAGATATTTATAAGCAGTGTGGTCCTTTGATGAAGGAAGCTGCTTCGCGGGCTTATTATTTTATTATAAAATAAAAGATTTTTTTAGTAGGTCCTTAAATTTTTTGGACTTTGCCCAAAAATATCAATATCGATAACGTTAGATTTACATATCGCGCATAAATTTATTATCGCAAAAAATATCTATCGATATATCAGCATATTTCAACAATCACAGCTGAAATTGAAAGGTGTTAAAATTGGCCAATTGGACAAATTATTCTATGTAAGCCAGCCTGTTTGTGTATAGAAACTTGTGTAATGAAGTGGCAACGTGTTGCGGGTGAGTTTAATTTGGGTTTATTAATTAAACTGTGTGACTAAAACAGCAGTTTTTGAAATGAGCAACTTGCAAAACAAAAAAACAACAAGCAGGTGGCTGTTTTTCTCTGAGCGTAAATTTAACCACAGAGAGAAAGAGAGAGAGTGAGTGAGTGAGCGTATTGTAGTGAATAGCTTTGCCAAAAGTTATATTTACTATTGTTGTTTTTAAATGGCAATAGTTGAAAGCTTTCAAGAAGAAGAATTTGTGTTATGGTTTCCAAGCTCCAAAGTTAATAACAATGAATTTGTTTGCGGTTTGTTGTTGCCGTGGGCTGCTATCTGGATTGAGATAATGAAGAAGGGGGTGGGTTGCAAGGGGGTGTGTTAAGCATTGCGCAGACGCTGGAGCGGCATAAACAAATGCCTTCACCTTTAGACTCCATTTACGCTCCTGAAGCAGCGCATCGAACGTAAAATAACGTCAGTTTACTTTTGGCTATCGCAATAGCCTGGCTGCCAACGCGGTCTATTAAAATTCCTTTAACACACAAAAAAAAAAAGAAAAGATAAGACGGCAAAATCAATAAACGTGCTATTGAAAATTAAACTTCCAATAACAACGTAACTGTATTAGATTAGATCAAGTTAATGCTGAATTTCATGCCAAGAAAAAATTAAATTGTATCCGTATCGAAAATACCAAACCAAGAAACTCGCATATATTTTGTAAAACTTGCATTATTTACGCACCCCAAAGTCGTTTTGGGGGTTGTTGCTCATACGCTCAGTACGCTGAGTACGTGCTTGAAACAACAAAAAGGAGGAGAAAAGAAAACGAAATAGTGGAGCAGTGAAGAGCAAAAAAAAAATCCATGAATATAAAAGTCAAGTGCGCTCATCGTTACCGTTACAGTTACAGTTACCGTTACGAAAAACAGTAAAAGTTTCATTTCAAAGCGACTAGGATACGTGACAGAGCGTGTGTCATGTCTCTGGAGGATCCATTTTTTGTTGTCAAGGAGTATGCATTTTATTGCAATTGCAGTGAAAATACATTCTGATGCAACCCTGTACACCCACCCCCCAACCACCTTTCCCAACCCTTCCCTCTCTTGTATCTTTACAGTGAAGTCTTCAAAGCTCTGAACAAAACACGCGGACTTTATCTGCGTTGGCGTGAATTGGGTGAAAACGGAGGAGCCGAGGTTGAATGGACCACAACGGAGCTGCGTAATTCGCTGCGAAGCATTGAATGGGACTTGGAAGATCTCGAGGACACCATCAATATCCTTTTATAAAACAAAGTCAGCTGACACTCTCTTTTTTTGTGCGAAAAATCAATTCGCGACACAATTTATTGCATTGCTTTTCCTTAACCATATTTATTTGTATCAAGCACGCATTGTTGAGAAGAATCCAACGAAATTTCGTATTGATAATCGTGAACTCTCCAGCCGGCGACACTTTATAGACAACACACGCGATGAGGTCAAACAGATGAAGGATAAAATGAGCCTGAATCGGAACAGGGACAGAGACATAACCGCACATCAGCCACTGCTCGAGAACGAACGAAATCTTAGCCATAACAATCATAATCATAATCATAATCAATCCAACGAATATCATTCGCACAACGATCGTACATATTTGGTTGATTGTCCCAATTCACAAACACAGTCTGTAGCCAATACCATCGCTGGCACCATGTCCGCAGCAGCAGCAGCCGCGGCGGCAACGCGTCACAGTGGAACCAAATACTCCAAGCTAGAGAATGCCCTGGATATTGATAGTCCCAGCCATTATGGAGGCCATGGCAATAGTTTGGACAGTCCAGGACATCGGTATGTGGGTGAAACGGTGTCCGTGCAACAGCGCATGATACAGGGACAGGATGAGCAACTGGATATGATAAGTGATTCCATTGGCACTCTTAAGACTGTTTCACGCCAAATAGGCGTCGAGTTGGATGAGCAGGCGGTCATGTTGGATGATTTTGGGAATGAGTTTGACACAACCGAGTCCAAACTAGATACAACAATGAAGAAAGTTGCCAAAGTTCTACACATGAATAATGGTAAGTTGCAATTTACTTAGCGATATACCCTTGTAATACCTTGTAGGTCTTATCAATATGCTTTTTATTTGCAGATAAGCGTCAATGGGCCGCCATTCTCATACTATGTGTGCTGTTATTGTTTGTGATAATTTTATTTATTATTTTGTAATTTAATTTATTCGCTTTCCTGTATTTGACGAGTCAAAATGATTATTATTGTAGTGTAAATTCATTAGATTTATTTTTTAATTAAGTATAATTGCAAATTTTAAAACAATATCGATATTTTATGTATATTTTAATTAACAGACAACAAAATTCCTTAGCTGTATATACACGTTTAAACATTTACTATTTAAAATACAAACCTATAAAAACAAAATCAAGTAAACGTATTTCCAAAGACAGAATCATGAGTAAGTTTCCCGTATAGGCTAACGAAACACTTGCTAAAAGAAATGGTACAATTTATATGTATGGAGAAGAATATATCTGTATATCAAGAGAGTTATTTAAAAACATGTATGCAGTTGAGTAAATATATAAATCTTAAAAACAATAATCTCTGTTGTTTCATCTCATTCAAGTAAACATTTGGAAAGAACTATTTCTGTCTGTTGTACTCCGTTAAATACAGTAATTGTGATAGAGTCTATTTGAAAAAAGCCGCAAAAGTAATAGCTATCGATAAGGCCTGACTGGGTACAAAAGTATCGATACCTGTTAATAACAGTGCACCCTCCACATTTTTACGGGGGATATTTCATGCTATAAATTTTCTATGCGGCTAATATCTGTTTCTATAATTTGCTAGAGAATTGTACTTATTTTGTAAACAATTGCTAGATTTTTTTAAATTACTGTTTGGGTTTCCATTGTTTTTGAACTACAAACTTTTAATAACGTTAAGGTTTGCAAGTTGATTTTTTAAATTTTAAATGATTTGAACGTGCTGGCTGTTGATAACATTTCATAAAAATGTTACGTTTTATTGTTGTTTTCGTAAAATTACAGCACAAAATCAATTGATTTATAATTACAAATAATAAAGGGAGGTGCAATTAGGATATTCTAATGACCATGCGCAGGGCATCGCGATTGATTTTAGCCTGTTTCAAAATGTGTCCCTCGACAAATATGTCCGACTCGTATTGCAAATAGTTGACGCACTTTTCCACGTAGAGCAATGATTCCTCCAGCATTTCTTTGGGTGACAGACTGGTCTGTAAGGCTATGCGTCGTGTCTGCTCGGCAATGGCCGAGTGCAGCTCAAAACAAAGTGTTCCAAGCATTCGGACTTCACCTGTAAAGAAATAAATCTTGTTTAAACGCTGCGTATACTTAATGTATGATAATGTTAACTTACAAGGTGCGATATTCTCATAGAGCCTAACCAAATCTCTAGCATATTCCAATTTTAGTTGCAGTTGCTCGTCTGACAATACCATTAGCTCCATTTGATCCTTGGCAATGAGCTGAACAAGCAGAATTTTTACTTCGCTCATGTGATAATGCATCGGGGGCAACCATTTCTGATAGTGTTTAAGGTATCTGTGAGAGAATGGAAATTAAATGTTAAATAATTTTTATTTTAAATTATTGAAAAACGCACTTGAAACCATTTTCTGCCGTTTTTTCCATACTCTGAATGTCCTGACCAGCACGTTCCAGGATGCCATCCACATATTTTTTCTGTACTTGTTTCTTACAGTCGGAGCAGCTGGAAGAAAATGCTATTTAATATTTGAGAAGATCATTTAAATAAGTCTAAAGACAAACCGCCAGCTGCCATTCCAGTCATCTGCCTTGCTTGGCAATAGGAGACCTGAGCACTTGCGATCCTCACACTTGATGGCGCTGTAGTTAGTGCCCAGCTCTGTGATATCCTGGCAACGATCACAGATGCACTTGAATAGCTTTGTCTGCATTAGATGCCGCTGACGATCCGCTGTGCCCCAGACTGCATCCGAGTAGCAAATGCTCAAATGGGAATTCTTTTTAATCTCTTTCGGCGCCCAGAGCACACAGTGTCCATTCTTGTTGAAACTCTTGGCCAAGTTTGGTAGGCAGGAGTTTTCCGTAAAAGAGGCCGTGTAGAAGACAGCAACATGTGGAGGATCCGAAGTGGGCACCTCATGTCCATTAATTTGAAGAGCGCCGACAGCGCGCATGATTTCCTCTTCGCTAAACTTCTGGGTCCGAAAGAATCTTGGAAAGGAAGGAATAATTTTTGTAAATTCATACAGTCTAATCAATGATATTTTAAGAACAAAATTTACTTGGGTATAAACTGTCCAATGCTGGCCAAGTCCGCTTTCCATTGGTTCGAGCCACGTCGAGTGTGTTCCAGAGACTCCAGCTGCTTGAACTTTTCCGCATTCTCCGGATTGGTTTCATTAATAAGCAAACATCTTACAGTGCTAACGCAGGTATACAATGGATGTGGTCCATTAAACTCTTGAACATTGACTTTCTGTCCACGATCCTGTGTCAGCTGACATTCCGCCTTGTGCTCCTCCAGCGCCTGACACTCTGGGCCACACAATGGCCATCCACACTTATCACAATTGATGTGATCATTGGCTTCGATGCTATTCAAGCATCCCATACAAACCGGTGCGGAGATTTGAGCCGGTCCACGGACCAATGGCGCCTCCTTTAGCAGAATCTCATATGGTTTTATGTTACGTGTGGCTACTAAATGTCTACCGAGCACATCATTCTGAGCAATCTGTAAACGGAACAGTTTTGTATTTTTTTTTTTGAGGTTAGATTGTACAACCGGCTTCTAATTAAGTAATATGGACCTTAAATGGAAAGCAATTTCCCTTGTGCTTTTTCCAGTCCTGCTTTTGATGTTGAACCGAGCAATAGGACACCTGATTGCAGTTGGAGCAATTGTTTTTTGTTGGAGCCTCACACACCGCACACGGACTCATCTCGAAAGTGCTTTTGTTTTTTTCTGTATTCACAATTTAACAAAATATCTCAATGGGTTTCACTTGAATTAATGATTTTCTATTAACCAGAATGTGAATTTACTCACACCCACAGTGCATGTGCATCCACACACGTTTCCGTTTCACTGAGTCTATGGCTAGAACAACGTTGAGATGTAGGGCAAGAAATTTAGAGAGCATACTGAGAACGGAACGTATGTAGGTACTTCAAGGCTCTATAAATAGACCACACAATTAATGTGGACCAATGCTGTGCTTGTATATTTTCTCTTAGCATTTCATTTCTCCGGCCCACAAATATTAAAAGCGAATCTAAAGATCCTAACAAGTTTTCTTTACTGGTAAAAGTTCGAAATATAAAAGCTTTGATTCTATTTCTAAATAAAACTGGAAAAATTTTTACAATTCAAAGTTAATGGTTTCATTTAAAAAGGTTCAATGTATATACAAAACATATATTCAAGAATTTACAATTAATAAGTAAGGACAGACAATTGGTTATTAAATTTATAGCATCCTTTTCCTCTCAAGGGATCACTCGATATACTAAACATTAGAATGTACATTTACATTGTTTCACGTTCTCAAGTTGTATTTGTTACTTAAGGTATTTCTTAATTTGTGTTCGTACCATTAAACATTAGCTACAACATTATGTACAATTTGTTTTGGTGAAGATTGGGTGTAAAAAACGAATGCAAAATCACAAAGAACACAGAGTCGTACACTCGCTTATTGTATAAGTTTCATTCATTCATCCATCGGTACTGGGTACTACATAGTATTACTATCAGGGGTTATCAATCCATACGCTTAAATTTATAAATACAATTGTTTTTTTACATAGTTTATATATAGCCTCCACCCCATTAAACGCTGAGGTATTTAACTACAAACATTATTTTCTATGTCTAAACTTTGATTTTGGCCTAAATTTCGGCGGCGATTGACTCTCACAAAATGCTTTCCGATTCCGTTTCCGTTTCGAACTGGTTGTCGATCATATATCAGTCTCGTCATTGGCTCCATTTGCCTCGCGCAGCGTTACAAATTTCTGAAGTTTAACGTTCTCCTTATTATTATTGCGTAGTTTATTTCTTTCCCGCTTTTTGTCGCGTGGGCCGTTGACTTGGAAATTGTCGCTTTGGAATGGTATGGTGTACTCTGTTTGAAATGCAACTCCTCCAGTTCCTCCAGTTGTTGAAGCTGCCGTTGATCTTTGATCTTTTTCATGACTATCGTTGATAAGTTCAGCATCAGCTATAGGCTTCGTTCCGGCATCTGTATGTGGATTGTATTGACCTGAAAATATTGTAACATTCATGAATATAAAACTAGTGAAATGTGTCGAATTTTCTAGTTACCTTTGGCACCAAACATCTCGGAATGCTGCTTCAACGCACTGCGATTTCGGCCACGTTTACGCATATTCATGCGCAACGCCGCCACTTTGATGGACTTGCCACTTGATTTTCCACGCCTGGATGAGGTATTATTGCTGCCGTTGGATGTAGCATCTGAAGTCACAGGTTCAGTTTTTATCACTGGCACCTCTGTCTCCACTGGCAGTGGTTCTGGCGTTATCGCTGGAGCTGGAGATAACGATGGCGATGCCAATGGGCTTTCACTGTTGCGTCTACCCAAATTGCTTTCGGTATCCGATTGATTATTCATATAGATGGCAGCCAAGTCTTCATCCTCATCCTCTTCATCGTCTTGATCGATTATTTCAATCTCATCAGCCTCGTCATCGGATAGCGCACTTCTCAGCATAATTTCAGGTCCACCGCCATAAATGCCATGCAAAAATCGCCACAATAGCGCATTTAACTGGGCGTAGTCGGAGCCAACACGTACACAGCTAATGGCTGATCCATTATGGGCATTGGTATCGGCAATTCCATCGTTGTTAATGGGTCCCGGCTCCTTGTGGGTGATGCCGCGAGAGAACTGTTGCCACGCACGTAGCCAAGGCATTGCAATTGCATAGATGGCAGTCGAGTCGAGTTCGTTCTGCAATCCATTGTATTTGGTAAACACGGCCAGCTCGTAAAGCTGACGACGAGAGAGAGCTTCAGCTGCTCGCTTACAAATGTCACATTCAAATATTATATTTACGGCCGGACCACCACCAAATCTGTTGTACAGAAAATCCCACAACGGCTGAGGAATGGGCACTGCAATTTGACTAATTAGATCTGCTTTGGAATGTAGAATGCCGCCGTGTGGACAGAGCATTTCCTGATTGTTTATCGGACCCGGCTCCGAGAATGTGGCCAGCCGTGAAAGCCATTCGCGTGTCACATAAAACTGTATGTCGCCCTCGTACAACGGATTCGCCGTAGACAAATTGATGGCCTCCTCTCGCACCATTTTCATTTGGGGATTGTGTTTTTGGTAGAATAGCACATAGGCCTGACAGTTCTGGACTATATCGGGCGATACCTCCGTCACGAATTGATCGTCAAACTCGTACCACAGTCCATTCAAAGCATTGCGGGCATAGCATGTGTAATGCCCGCCTCCAACTGTGCCATGATGACAAATGACCGAGGATAGATTGTAGATGGGCACCTGTGATCTACACTCCTTGTGTAGGTACGGGCGCATATCGAAGCCCTCGAGAGGAAAATACACATGTGATGATATCTTTGAGCTGTAGGATAGATCATGACGAAAACGCTTCAGATGTATGCATAGTACTTCGGGTAAGTTGAGCACACGTGAATATTTGATACCCGTGCGCAGCTTGTTGCAGCGTTCGCAGCTGTAGGAGGATTATTGGATTAAAGTATAAAGATATAATACTTGAGCAATGCTTACCTATACATATTGTCGCCTTTAAGTTCATCGGCACTGAAGAAACTAGCCATGCAGTCGTAGAGCGTTACAGATGGACCAAATATCCAGGATCGCACCATATTCCACATCCAGGATATCCAGCCCTCGTTGCTGCGTGTCGATGCCAAATCGGCTGCATTTAGACTTTGTACGCTCAGGCTGTGAGTCTGATGTAGTACGTTAAGAAAGTCTCGATTTGGTATGGGCAGAGACAGATCCTGGAATGTTTCTTCTCGCGTGGAGACGCGATCACATGTTAGACACTGGACCGAGGACAGCAGCTTGCCATCAAATACATCGCTGATGATTGAATGCGCCGCTTCCACTTGTTTTGATTCCTGAACTGTTTTCGGACTTTGCTGTTGTGTACTACCTGCATCTGATAGTGGATTGCTGCTGCTATTGCGATGCGGCGCTGCAAAGTACTCGGTCTTCATCAGTATTTCTGATGAGTGCTCCGAGATGCTGCTTTCACACGTATCGTACTCGCTTTCAGATGCTGTAGGCGTATTAGATGCCTTTGGCATCGGTTCCTCATCATAATTCTCGTCATCCGTTTCGTTTGCCTGCTGCTGGACAGGCTGTGCCGGCTGCTGCTGTTGAAGGGGTGCACCTATTTGCTCCGTTAGCTCTTCATGCAGCTGATCCATAAAGCAGCGTAGAAATTCCTGTGTATCATGCTGCTGATAGCCTCGAAACATTGGATGCACCGAACGAATGCCATACAAAATACCTCGTGGCACAAGGTAATCTACAAAGACAGGCAATAAGTAAAGAAATTCACATTGTTGGAGATGTAGGTTATTTACCCTTTGGATCGTCCGCATGTGACCAGATTTCGTGCATCAGACGCTGATAGCTTTTGGCTAAACCAGCTGGCTTTGAGCGTGGAGTATTTGCAATGTGTTCCACAATTTCACTGCAGTTGATAAAATAATGCGTCACTGGCGACAGATTGCTCAGAGCCTGCAGAGCGGAGTTCATATAACACGTATTTGCAATGTTCTGAAGACCCACGAGGCCCGTTCCAGAACCTGTAGCATCATCTTCCAGGCTGTCGTCTCGCTTGGAAAGTGAATTTAGCGAGCAGCTAAATAGCTTCTCTTTATCTTGGTATCTCATGTTGCGCCTCGCCTATCAGTAATGATGATGATAGTGCAAAGGTAATAAAATCGAAAGTCATGTAATAGAGTTCGATTATGGTAGGCTTACCTTTTGACCCAAGTCCAATTCAGTGCAGTGCTTACTTTCAATATGCGCGCATTTTTGTGGATTATTAAAACTCAAACTCATTATAAGTGTCTCCCTCCTTCGAATGATTTAGTTTTTAAACTTTAATTGAGAATTTGGATTATAGATCTTTCCTTTTTTTTTTTGTGGTGCTCTGAACACTACGCGAGCGTATATGACTACTGCATTGACCAGGTGCGGTACTGGAAGAACAAGGCTTCCAGGGCATAGAGACTGAACGGTGGTTCTGTCCACGAGCTTTTTTTTTGTGTAAACAAACAGCCTAGGCTTTTAAAAACTAAAAATAATTGTTTTTTTGCCTTCTCAGTAGAGCTGTGTCGTTCCGTTCTGAATAAGTTCAAATGAACGGGTCATTGTGAGTGAACAAATGAGTGAGTAAAAATCGGTGATATTTTTGAGTATTTTTCAGAAACGCCAACACTGTGCTGGTTGGAAATGGATCACCAACAACCATTTAATTGAATTATTTGTAGAATTTTCTATGGTTTTCCAGAATTTCTTAGATTTTTTTGATTATTTTATTGATTTAAAATTTGTTTTTATTTAAAAAAAAATCACGGCCTAGGGTCGCAGTGAAAGAAATCGAAACCAGCTGGAGCCGGTGCAAGTTCCGATCTGGCGTTTTTGAACACCTAACCAGGGCTGTGCTGATAAGTTTAATCTAGTTCCAAAAGTAAACAGCAATGACAGCTGGCGGCGCTAACAAACACCGTCGTTTTGAAAGGGGCGGCCTTTGGGGTCCAACCTCTGATTGGAATCCAAAAATAAAATGATTTTGTAAATAAAAATTAGACAAACTAAAGCGAGTTCACATGTTCCGTTTTTTGTAGCCACTCTGGGTCAAATTCAGGTAAATTTGAGAAATCTCTAACAAAAATGCATTAGAAATCTTAATTCAAATTCATTATAGCCCATTATTGAATAAATTTCAAATCCGCCGCCTACTCGCTTCTGTAAAGTACTCAAAACAGGGAAACCAAAGTTGCCATCTTTCAAAAATTGCAAATAATAGTTTAGGTGACAACTCTTTTTTGTTCACACTCATACATGAAAACATTTTTTGACACACTAACAACACAAGTATACACAAAAAAGGTTCAAAATAAGTAACTTACTTTTCTTGTGTGATAAACCGCAAATTGTGAGAAAGGATAAATTGAATTGGCAACTTAAACGCGAAGATACATATTACAAAACGTGAAAATGGAGCCCATATTATAGTTTTGTGTGCGTCGGCTGCTGGAAAACGGTAACAACAGCCCTGCCCTAATGCTTCCCCCTTGTGTAACAGCCCTGTTCTTTAAATGCTCTTGTGTACTCTCCTGCTGTTGGGTGACAGGACCCAAAAGTGAAAACGTATATTGCGCTGATTGGACATTGTTTCAATAAGAAATGTGAATAAAAAAGACCACAATTAGACGTGCACAATCTAAATGCTCGCTATGAGTAACACTATATGTGTAATAGTCGTATATTAAGCGGTTTTCAAGTACTGTACTAAAACAAAAATTTTTATACAAAATGCATTTCTAGTGGTTTCAGTTCAACTTGGAAAATTGCACACACAACGCGCGTGTCCAATAAGTGGCATAGATAAGCAGGATCATGACCTTGGAAACGCAACCGGTTGGCGGAGGGTTGAGCGATGGCAAGATTGCTGGATTATATGATCTGGAGGAAACTCTAGGCTCTGGCCACTTTGCGGTTGTCAAGTTGGCCCGTCATGTGTTTACGGGTGCCAAAGTGGCAGTGAAAGTTGTTGATAAAACAAAGCTAGATGAGGTGTCCAAAGCGCATTTGTTTCAAGAAGTTCGGTAAGTTCAAAAAGCATAAAATCATAATTTGTGATCTAATAGTGGACTCGTTTATATAGTTGTATGAAGCTGGTGCAGCATCCAAATGTGGTTAGACTCTATGAGGTCATTGATACACAGACAAAATTGTATTTGGTGCTGGAACTGGGCGATGGCGGCGATCTTTATGATTATATAATGAAGCACGATGCCGGACTAAGTGAGGAGTTGGCCCGTAAATATTTCCGGCAAATACTTCGTGCGATCACGTACTGTCATCAGCTGCACGTAGTGCACAGGTAAGCTTAAATAATACATAGTATATACCAGTGTTGACGGACTTGACAGTAAAAGTAGGCTAGAGTTGGGAAATCAAAATTTTAATGACAAATAGATCGGCCAACAAATGGGATGGACTTTAAATAGCATATTCCAAGGCTAGATTATCGGCTATAAGGACTTTAAATAATGTACAGGCTAAATCATTGAAAAATATCCAAGATCTAGCCTACAATAAGCTAAACTGTCAGCACTGGTATATACATTCTACCCCTTTACGTAACTCATTCGTAATAAAATAAATAACACAGGGACTTGAAACCAGAGAATGTTGTGTTCTTTGAAAAGCTGGGTCTCGTCAAGCTTACGGATTTTGGCTTTAGCAACAAATTCTCGCCCGGCCAAAAACTGGAGACATTTTGTGGCAGTCTCGCATATTCGGCCCCGGAAATTTTATTGGGTGACTCGTACGATGCGCCCGCCGTAGGTAAGTGTGTCTGTTTTATCACATGATAAGCTTTATTTAATTATTGACATTATCTGTTAGATATTTGGTCGCTTGGCGTGATACTGTATATGCTGGTCTGTGGCCAGGCACCTTTTGAGAAGGCCAATGACTCGGAGACGCTAACCATGATTATGGATTGCAAATACACAGTTCCCTCACACGTGACACAGGAATGTCGCAGTTTAATTGCCACAATGCTGGTACGTGATCCCAAGAAGCGTGCAACTGTGGAGGAGCTTGCATCATCCGCTTGGCTTAAGCAAACCGACGAGCCGGATTCGGTTGAGCACTCACTACCTCTGGTGAGCCGACAGCAGCTAAGTGAGGAGGATCATGCCTTTATTATACAGAAAATGATAAATGGAAACATTGCGTCCAAGGAAGAGATACTACAGTCAGTAATCAGTATACTTTACAATCATTTTACATTTCAAATATTCATGTCTTATTTCTTACAGAGCTCTGGATAAAAATAAGTACAATCACATTACGGCCACATATTTTTTGTTAGCTGAAATTCGTTTGCGCAGACGACGCGAGGAGACGCAGAAATTAAAGCTTAATGAGACAAGCTTAAGGTTAGAAACAAACACAAACTCAATTATATTTATTATAATTGAATAATCAATAAATATTCGTTACAGATTGGGGGACCTTAATCGCAGACCCGCAGCAGAAAAACCCAGTCCAACGGAAAGTCCCAAAGTAGTTGTGCCCATTAGCATTAATGTAACACCAGCAGCACAATTTGGAAGCGATAATGCCAAACCAGTAAGTTGCAAGTCATTCATTATATATTTATCATTTGATAAAAATCATAAATTTGATTAATTGAAGGATAAGCGTACACGAAAATGCAGCATTGTGCGTGAGGAGGAAGAAGAGGAGTCTGCCAATGAGAGCTGTGGCGTAGGAAATGAACTAAATGTGGCCTCCATCCGACGTGAGTCAATTTCCGATGGACGCCTAAATCGTTCAGTGCAGGATCGATCCGGTTTGTCTGCACCAGCAACAGCAGCCGAAGTGCCAAGTAATACACGCACAAAGATACTTGTCTCCACGGATACGACGCTTTCTCAGAAGCTCAAGCAAATGGAGAAGTGTGCTCGAGTCGATGAAGACACTATAAGCGGCCTAAAGGAGCTGGAAATTGGCAAGCTGAAGCCATTGCCCAGCAGCAGCAAGAATCCTGTGCTGACACACAGACGTACAAAGCTAAATAAGATACGCACGCCATCGTGCAGCAGCTCCGAGGCATCAGACGATGATACAAAGACACGAAACAAGAAGAAAATCAACAAGTTTGTTGGTGACACACCCATACGATTTCGTATGCATCGTCGGGACTCGCATGACGACTCCAGTGATTCACAGGATCAGTTGTATCCACCGCCAGGCTCGAATAGCAGTGGAGGTCATTTCATATCGAACAGTAATTCTGGTGTAAGCGGAAAAAAGGAAGAGCAGGGACAATGCAAAGAGGTAAGATCTGCCCTAAATACTCTTACATTGCTTAGAATTTGTTTTTCTTTATTTTTAAGCCAAATAAAACTGAGGAAACACGCAAATCTCACACACAAAAGAGCAGGAAACAGCAAAAGGATCATGTTGACAGGCATTCCCATGGGGAGAAACAGCATTTGGCGTTATCTGAAAGTACAACAACACGTCGGAGGCGCGTTCGCGAAAGCCAATCCCTGGATCGCATCACAGAGGCTCAAGAATACGAGCTACGTCATCGTAGCTATATAAATGATGCGGCCGGAGGTGCATCGACTGCATCAATGCAACAACATATCGAGCAAAGAAATTCGTTGTTCAATTTAAACACATTCTCCGTTGCCGAAACAAAAGAAGAATATGACGAGGACGAGGATGTGGAAATTATTCCGGATACCGATACCACGGACCAAATTATGAACACATTGAATGCAGCCAAAGCAACGCTTCAGCAAAAGCAATATTTTAACTACACCAATTATAGTAAGAACTACCACAATAGTAGCAACCACAACCATAACCACAACAACAATAACAACCACAACAAAAAGAAATCCAACGAAACACCAAAAGATATTTATAATCTAAATTCAATCGAAGAAATCGATTTGATTTTGGAAGATAAAAGCCTTACCAAAGCAATACATGTTTCCGGCTCTAAATGCTTTGTCACTATGAAGAAAATTCGAAGACTCGGAAAGTATTTTCCGTTAGTGAACTTTTCTTAATATATAGTAACCGTAAAATAATAGCTGCAAAGTGCATTCTAAATCTTAAATCGTAGAAAATATGTAGAAAATATGCATGTATGTATACATAAATATAAATATAACAAAAATAAGATAAAAGTTATATAAAAAAAAAAAGGATACATATGCGACAATTTAATATTAGTTGTAGCGTAATTTAATTTATTATGCAATCTTAAATTAGCAATAAAAAAAAAAACAGGCACATTTTTTTGACTAAAACGCTAAACTCATTTAATGATGAGATAGAAACGTTGCCTAATCTCAAAACACCATTCGCACAATAGATTTCGTGCATTCCCCGATAATTGTTTGTATTCTATGGCGATATGTGTAAGTACCATGTACAATCCAAGTCAAATCAAATCAATAAAATATAAACCCAAACAGTATTCAAGATTCCTCCCAGGTTTTCCTCTTTGATGACATCCTGGTGTTAAGTTTTTAACTCTATCAAGTGAAATAATATAAATGTGAGTCGAAGAAGATGATAATACTGGTCTATTTACTTTTATTTATTAATTTTTTTAATTAAATAGTTCAAGGCCTGGGTTTAACAGCCAGTTGGATAATCCCTTTCTCAGCCTTGACCATCCAATGTGGATCATCTTCGGTTAGCCAATCCACCGCACAGATCGGCATGCCACAATAAATGTCCGACTTAATGATGCGGAGGGCACAAATGCTGGTGGGCATAAAACCGCCCAGACAGTCACTAAATGAAGTTGTCGGACTGTAGTTAATGTCGTCAAGGAGCTTCCGATAGTTGAGATCTCCCTTGAATATGACGAGAGCCCCGAAGCTTAGCTGAACGTACAAACAGGGAGACAATTGGCGCATAAAACTAAAACCTTTAGGTCTAGTCCAGAAGTCGCTATTAGTGCACAATTCCAGGGATTCATTTTGCATTAGATTTTGCAATTTTTTGCCAAAGGTCGCAACTTGCGGCATTTTGTTGCCAATTAAGAAGTTAAGCATCCAACGAAAGTCATCTCCAGTAACATCCGAGACATACCAAGGAATGGCCTTAACATGGAAACGCACCTTTTTAGCTAGACCGGATTCAATAATGTACTCGGCCAACAGAAGGTCTGTGAAAAGCTCGTAGCCCGCATTATCTAAAACAATATCGACAATAGGAGGAATCTTATTATCATTCTCTGACAATAGACACCACACATCCTTTGATTGATCCGTGATTAAATGCTTGTCATGTTCACCTATTAACTGCAACATGTGCTCACTGGGAGTTTCTGTTGTGATCGACAGATCACAGCGATTACCCCACAACGATAGTTTCATCATGAGCTGAAAATTCTGCTGACTTCGTGGTAGATTCCTTGTCGCCTCCAATATAGTATTCATCAGGTAAACTACATTTCGGGTGGCGCATATTTTCTGGGGACTAAAATAATCATAGTTTCTCAGGGTTTCTGCTCGTCGAAAGGCGGCCCAGATGCGTCGATAGAGATAAGATTCGGCAAAGAGCCAGGTGGATGTAAACCATCGACTTTTCTCAATATTCACCTGCCTCCTAATCTCGATATTCCAATCCTTAGCATCTGGTTCTTTGTCATAGAAAAACTTAAACTCACGGTTATCCAAAATCTCATTACGCAATATGTTTAAACTCCAGACGACTCGTCGGATATCGTAGCGTGCATAATTGCCGCACTGTTCCATGATCCTATCCTCGTTCTCTTGCATACAATGGATTAGCTCATTGATCATATGTGGTGTTCTCAAGCGAAATGTTCTGTGTGCAAAGCTATACAAGTATCTGGCGGTCAGCGCCTCATTCAGCGGCGTGTGAGTGTAGAAAATGTTGTGCTTCTCAATAAAATGCTTATCCAGATCGGGTTCATCGGTTTCCATGCTGTGCCACGACGGCTCTTCTGTAGAAAATGTACCTGCACTTATTACAGATCCCACAGTAAAGACGCTCGACCCCATGGTCTCCTTCAACGCTCCCAATTTATCTTAATTAGACTATAAATTTTGACAAGTTTTGCAAAAACAATCCATACTTCTAAAATTAGTTCTATAGATATCAAATCCGAACTGGATATTGAATGCTTTTTTAACTCTTCTTTATCTATACAGCTGCAACAAAAATTATGATGTAGTCCTAATTGAATTTTCCGTCAGTTCCAATAGCCAATGTGGATCTATTCATGATGCTTTAATTCAACAAATTATAAACTTGCACAACAATTGATTTATACATAGAATTGCAATAATTGAGCTAATGTAACGTGGTTGTCCTACTTGCCGGCAAACTGAATAAGACCATATTCTCCAGTGAGCATCCATTCCTTGTTCTTGGCAAAGAGTTGTTCTGACAATCCTTGAGGCAATCCACATACCAGATCCGCTTTAATAGTTCGCAGTGTGCAGAGATTTGTGGGTCGGAAGCCTGTTAAAAATTAGGAATAAACTTACTTGAATTAAGTAGAGGAGTTCGGCACAATTTTACTCACCTCGTAAACACGTTTCGAAAGATTCAGTAGCATACCAGCTGTAATCGCCCAGCAGCTTTCGATAATTGAGGTCGCCTTTAAAGACAACCAACTGCGCCTGGGATAGACGATCATAGAGCGCCTTTTGCACCTCGGCCATGCGATAAAACTCATATGGACTGGTCCAAAAGTGTTCAAGTGGTGCCAACTCAAATTTGCCCTCATCCGTGAAGCGCTTTAGCTTCTTGCCGAGCTCACTGAGCACAGGGTCCGGTTGATCGGATAGAAATTGCAGCGTCCAGTGAAAATCATCGGCCATCACATCCGATATAAACCATGGAATAGCTTTCGCATTGAAGCGCACCTTCTTTGCCAATCCCTTGTCTATTATATACTCGGCGAGTATAAGATCTGTGTACAATTCATAGCCGGCATTATCGAAGATAATCTCTACAACACCCTCTCCGTTGGAACTGTGCAGTGACTGCCATACGGCGTTTGTATCATCCACCAGCAAATTGGCATCCAGCTCTTGCACAAGATCAAAAGCATTACCAGTTGGCTTCACCTGTTTCCCTGACGTTATGGACAAATCGCAGCGATTGCCCCAGAGATTCAATTTCAATAGTTGCTGGAAGGTTGCCGCATTACAATCGTTACTTCGGGTTGCTCTGGCTACGGCCAGCATTGCGTCCAAGCTGAGCTTGGCGGCCGTTTGCTTTTGTTTGCCAAAGTAATCGAATCCTGCCAGACGTGATAGCTGGAATATGGATGAAATTTTGCGATACATATAGCACTCGGCGTAAAGCCAACAGGCACTGTAAAAGGTTCGCTTCTCCTGCGGTAGCTGCTCCAAAAATGCATTCCACGCTCCACAGTCGCTAACTAAAAGTTGTACAGACAGTTATTAGATTCCACAATGTAATCCACATCATGGTGAAATAGAGATAATGTGACCTTGTGTAGTTTATCACTCGTCACCTTGTCTCTTATTTCACCTTGCTCCACATTACATACCCTTGTCGGTAAAAGGCAACAACGGTCCATTTTGTAAAATATTAGATCTCAGCTCCAAAATAGCTAATCTTGTTTGTTCAATATCGGTTTCTGCATCCTGTAAAGTTCAATTCATGTATTCAGCAATTATGCAACATTTGACAACAACAACTCACTGCACCGTATGTCTCCAGTAGTTCATTCTTGCACTCTATCAATGAATTGGCAATTGTTTGCAACGTTGATGGCAGGCGTGAGCGGAAAGTGTAATAGCCGAAGCTCCTACAAAACAAGGGGGTCGTGTTAGAGGTCAGGCAATCAAATTACATCAGTACTACAATCAATATGACTATCAACACACGTGGAATATGTGTACATTTATACAACATATATATATATATATATATGCTATATATAGCGGAATATACTTACTGCTTATATTGGGCCGCTAGCTGCGTGTGCGGAGGCGTCTCGCTATCAATAATTCCATTTTTAACATCAAATTCTGTGTCATCCGGTGGCAAGGTCATATTTCCAATTGTTTGCTTCCTACTTAGCTTTCTTCCCTTTAATATCTAACAATTGATTAGTGCACTTTCTTGTTCTTGTTCACTATGTAACTGCTGCTGCAACAAAACAATGACGCTTGGCGCGTCACACTGCGATATCGGTACTATCGGTAGCGATTATCGAAAGCTTTAGCATAGAAATTATCGAAATTCGAAAGCACAACGAAATTAATTTATGCATTTATTTTTGCAGTTGCAGATCTATTAAGCTTTACAGTTTACATTAGAGATTTTTAATTTTTTTTCTTTTTCTACACAAACTTTACAATTTTTGTTGTCTTGTTTTATTATTTGCGAAAACCTGTTGGAGAATTTTTCACAAACTTTTAACACTAAACAATTGATATTTAATCTTTGGGTTAACTATAGATTTATATTTTTTGATTGACTTGATTTAAAAAGCTTAATATACAGAATCTTGTCTATTAATAGCCGAATTCACGAGAGCCATCCACAAACTGAATTAAGCCATAGTTTCCAGTATTCATCCATTGAGGATCTTTTTTTAACTGGTCTTCACAGACGCCTTCCGGAAGACCGCATATAACCTCTGACTTTATCGCACGTAAGGTGCACAAATTGGTAGGAAGAAAGCCGCCTAAGCATGTTCTTATATCCTGTGTAGGTTCCCAACAAACATCTCCTAATAGCTTACGATAGTTCAAGTCGCCTTTAAATATGATCAACTTTGACTCCTGCAGGCTTTTGTATAGTTCCGGGTCAATGGTGCGCATGCTGAAAAAAGAAAATAATTGATATTTTTGTATAGATGCTGAAGTAACAAGAACTTACCTATGGAAGGCTTGGGGTGAGGTCCAAAAATGCGAAGTAGGCGACAATTCAAATTTGCCCTCCTCTAAAAGTTGCACAAACTTTTGTCCAAGAAGACTAATGATGTAGTCGGGATGATTGCTGAGAAACTTTATGGTCCAATGAAAGTCGCGAGCTGTGGCGGCGTTCACAAACCAAGGATGTGCCTTAACATGAAATCGCACCTTCTCGGCCATTCCATTTTCGATGAGATACTCGGCCAGTATGAAATCGGTAAAAAGTTCATACCCAGCATTATCCAAGATAAAGTCAACATTTTGAGTACTCGACTTTTTGTCTGACAAACAATTCCAAATCTCGGCGACATTGTTAACAAGTATAAATTCATTTGTGACCATCGCATCCTCCAGGACCTTCATATTAAATAGACGGGCATCATCGTCGTCAGAGAGATCATTGCGATTGCTCCATAGATCAAATTTTATCAACTCGCCAAACATCTCGATGCTGTTTTCAGTACGACGTGTATATTTGGACAATGCGAGTATTTCATCCTGGCACCTGGTCAGTGCATGCTCCTTAACTTTAGCAAAGTAATCGAACTCTTTAAGAAAGATACTGTTCTCCACGAATGAGTAGAGTTTACGGTACATATAGCACTCGGTGTGCATCCAGCACGCCCTAAAAAACGTGTGCGCCTCAGTCGGTAAATGAGTGATGAAGTTATTCCACATTTCACGATCGGGCTCTACAAATATATATATTATTCAATTGTGTAAATGTTATGATCGAAATAAAACTCACCATCTCCGGTAAAGCTATCGAACGGTTTGTCCGTTTGAAGTTCATACTTCAGGCGTGAAATTAGTCCAATGATAATCTTCAGCTCCTCTCGCGCGTTCTGCACAAAATTTGTGGGCGCTATAGACCAAGATTAAGGGTACAGCCATAACTTATTACGAACCTCACCGAATTGTGCAACTAGCTCGCTCTTCTCCTTTGTGATCAAGTCTATGACTTTTGTGAGAATCACGGGCAGATGATTCCGAATTGTGTAGTAGGCGTAACTACGCTTATACTGGCCAGACATAAAAGCATTGAGAGGCGTTTGGGTGTCGACGATGTTGTACTTCGCATCAAATTCCGTCTTGAAAACCTTTATCAAGTCCTGGCCATTGTTTTCATTGCCCGATTCTCCAACTGTTGCGATGCACTCTCCTCCTTCGGGCTCCATCTTCGGATGTTTGTAATTTTAAATGTTTATGTTTCTAGACTTGCATATTAACTTAAGCAAAGTGTCCGGAGCACACTGGAAGCCTACTAAGTATTTTGTATTAGTCTTGAGCAATGAAAATATAAAGTTTTATTTATAAACATTTTCTTTTACCTCTTTGTCGTTCCGTTCTGAATAAGTTCACATGAACGTGTCATTAAAATGACTTCAGTATTTTTGAACTCTATTCGTTCATTTTGTTCAGTTGAACCGCTGCTTCTCAAAGCTACCAAAAGATGGAATACTTTATTTTTCGCAATGCTGCCAAAACGATCCAACAAAAATTAGAATATTTTCTGCTTCTCAATTGAAATTTGTTGTAGAATTTATTAGAATTTTGGTTGCCGAGGGCGTTTATTAAATGAATCTTATTAAAGCTATTTTATAATTAAGTTGGCTACAAACAAATTACTTTTAAACTTAAATTCAAACATTTTTTTTTTTTAATTTTACCAGTATTTTTTACCTTCTACCCAAAAAAATACCAACATGGCCTAATTTAGTGTTAAATTTGTTTCTCTGGTATCTTATAAATATGCTATCTTGGCTTATTTTTTAGCGCATTTTCATTTCCGCGTTCCCTATTCTTCATTGCAGTTTTTACTTTGACATGGAACGCTACGCGAATTCTTTGAAATGGTTATCACGCGTGAATTAATGAATAATTAGCAACAAAAGTGGAAAAAGCACCTCCTATGACGACATAGTGACAAAGTCAAGTAGTCAACAACGCGACCAATTGTTGACTGTGTGCGCGCGGGGAATGCTGACTCAATCACAACGAACGACAAAGGCAGATACGACGGATTCGAGACAAAGTCCGGCTGAGACTTTTTTAGATCGAAATATTGCTGTGCAACCAGAAGAGAGGCTTTAACAAATGCATACCAACAATTAAACCGCAACGCCGTACACAAACACAAACACTCTCCTAAGCTTACGCACACACAGACACAGGGGACTAGACAGCTCCACCTACAAAAAGCCCAACAACACCCAACACGCACACACACCCACGAACATACATACACACGGAATGTCACATTTACCATTGCCGCTGTATGGCTTCGCAGCATTTTTTATGATTTTCTGGTTTGGTACATGGTGTGTGCATCTGATCGCCATTTGCTATGGGAAGTACAAGCTGCACAAGAAATCGTGCAAATTGCCAACAGAATCCTCCCCTATGCCAGGTGTTTCCATACTGAAACCGTTGATGGGCGTGGATCCAAATTTACAGCACAACTTGGAGACGTTCTTCACCATGGATTATCCGCTGTATGAGCTGCTGTTTTGCGTGGAGGATAAACACGATCCAGCCATTAAGCTTGTGGAACAACTTTTGGATAAGTATCCACTTATAGACGCTCAACTCTTTGTTGGTGGCTCTGATGTTGGCGTCAATCCCAAAATCAACAACATTCATCCTGGATATATGGCGGCAAAGTATGACTTTGTGATGATATCCGACAGTGGAATCAAGATGAAGAACGACACACTGCTGGACATGGTCCAGAATATGTCAGAGCGTCATGCGTTAGTTCATCAAATGCCATTTACCTGCGATCGCGATGGTTTCGCTGCCACCTTCGAGAAGGTCTTTTTGGTACGGTTCAGTCGAGGATTTATCTATCTGCCGATGCCCTGGGCATTAACTGTCACACAGGCATGTCGTGTTTGTTGAGGAAAGCTGTCATCGATCAGTTGGGTGGACTACGTGCTTTTGGCTGTTACTTGGCAGAGGATTTCTTTATTGCCAAACGAGTCACAGAACTAGGATGGAAGATGCGAATCTCCAACCAGCCTGCTCTTCAGAATAGCGGACTCTGTGACATCGGCAGCTTTCAGGTAAGATTCTCGCCTAACATACTATATTTGTATATACGAATACCAATTTTATTATTCATTAAACGGGAGTAGTAACGATTTTCCTAGGGATTATAGAAAAGCTCACACTGAAAACTCCTTAACGTAGTATCCACCTAGTGGCATAAGCAACTCCCAAAGTTAACTGTTATCGATTTGGTGACAAAAAGTTTGACTAACAAATTAAAGAATCAGGGACTAAAAAACTAAGGGTTAAAAAAAGTTTGGGTATAACATTACAAAAGTATAAAAAAATAAAGTTTGACTTTTGGCTCATTGCGCACAAACTTTATGTTCCTTTATAGATAATTATTATTATTATTATTATAATTATTAATAATTATTATTTTTTGGGCTGTGACGAATTCCAAACATGTTTTTTTGTTATATTCTGGAAGTTTTTAGAACTTTGTGCCCCAATCGACGCCTCGCATTCCATGAATTTGAATTATATGTTACTCATCTTTTTACCAAAATCTTGTGAATATAACCAGAAAACAGCACTGCGTGTGTGTTTTTAAGGTCTGCTTTCTTTGAGCTGATGATCCAATAGCCATGTCTGTCTGTAAATGTCTTTGGGAATAAAATAACAGTTATAGAAAAAGTTTCCAAAAATAATTATTAACTATAACTCCTTGTTCTTAAGGATAACTTCCGCATTCATTTCGATTAAGTGTTTGATCATAACTTTTTCCCAGTACTAGCACCACGATCGTTATTAAAAAAGAAAACACTCACTTATTTAAAGCTGTGTTTGCGAATGAGTAAAAATGCTTTCAGGAAATAACCTACATGATATTTTTAAAAGATTATACATATGTTTTCTATAATTATACTAAGTATATTAAAATTTGTACTTTCAGGCGCGACTCATACGCTGGGCCAAGCTCAGGGTAGCGATGGTGCCAACAACGATATTGTTGGAACCACTTTCGGAGTGCCTGGTACTGGGTGCATTGGCAGCATGGTCAGCATCGCTGTTGTTTAACTGGGATCCATTGGTGTTTTATCTGGTGCACATACTCTGTTGGTTTCTATCGGACTGGATGCTGTTGTCGATTGTGCAGCATGGTTCGATGCCTTTTCACAAGTTTGAGTTTGTCATCGGATGGTTCTTCAGGGAGCTAAGTGGACCCTATCTCTTCCTGCATGCACTGTGGAATCCCGCCATACGTTGGCGAACGCGTACCTTTAAGCTGCATTGGGGTGGCGTCGCCTATGAGCTGCCACTGAACACCTCCACACCTGCCACAGATTCTCTTATAACGCCGCTGCAACCGGCACCCACGTTATTAGCAACGTCAGCGACGACAATGGGTACGGGAGCGGGTTTGGGAACGCTCCCAACGGCTAAGCAGCGACTGCTGGTGTCGTAGCAGCAGCTAGAGATAGTTACAATTTGTTTGTTATATGCGTAATTTGTAATTTGTACTTTCGTGAGCGACACAGCCGACTGCGATTTCGACAACTACAGCTACAAGAGCTACAGTTGATGATAGTAGTATTATTACTAGCTAAAACTTAAACTAAAACTTAACCCTTAGTCACTACATAACGTAAGTTAAGTACGTGTAAAAATGTAAGCGCACAGACAACAACAAGATTAACAAAAACAGAGATAGTAAGAAAAGGGGCCACAGGTTGTTGCTGTTTATATTTGTGTCTGGCAATTGTACTTGTGCAGCATAACAATTCAGAACAGAAGATACTCATGTCGACAGTTGACCATAATAACTATAAGTTTGTCCAACATTTGGCCATGCGATTTAGTTAGTTTATGTAGTTAATCATTTTGTATATTTATCTCTGAGATTGATGAACGAGTTACTTAGATAAGTTAGCTTTTGTTATTGCTATTATTTTTGGATTCGATAATTGCAATTATTATTTAGATATTTATTATTGTTAAGCATAATGTATAATTTGTTTGTTTTCTTTGATTTATATATATACATATATGCATATGCACACAAACATACATACATACATATATTCATTTTCTGCTTCTCAATCTGTAAATAGGCTTCGCTAAACCGCCATCGAATAAATTTAAATTAAATTTAAATTATGTTACGAATGAGTTGATTTTTATTACAAGTTTTATTTGCTAATTTGTTTGTTTGTTATCTCTATGACCTTTTTAAGTTATCAGTCAGTTATCACTGATTTTTGGGAAGATAATAGATGGCACAAGCTATAGTAAAATGACTCAACATTGATCGGGCTATACTTTTGGGAAAATTGCGGTCTGAGTCACAGCCCGTAAATGTTATCAAACATTTCACATCCACTTGACGAGGCGTTGCCTCTCGTCACTGACATTTAACGCGGGTTAAAAAGTCTTGTAAATTAATTGAATTATGTTTGTATGCTGGACGTATTAGAAATGTGTGTACTCTCGGTGTGTACGCACCCTGTCCTCACCCCCTTGCCCATTGTGTTGCCAAGAGTCAAGTCAGGAACCAAAGTATTATGCATAGCGGCTCTAAACTATAATTTAATTACCTTAGGTATATTTATAAGTACAATGCCTAGAATGCTTTTATTGGAAAGTTATATAGGATTCTCAGAATCACGCCATCTCGTGTAATTCAGAGTTTATTATTCTTTTTATTATCATTATTCTTAGTAGATGGAGACTACACTTAAACTCTTATCTCGGTCTCAGGGACCGAAAAGTATTGAATATAATAAGACCGAGTGCGTACAACAAAAACATACATACATCCAATAGCAACAATGCGAAAAACATACACATATATAGATATGTATGTATATCTATAATTTACAAATACATACATGCATGCACATATAGATTAGAGAGAGGCATATCAATTGCAAAGCACAGAAAATGAGTGGGAGAAGTAGGTGGAGAAGAAGCAGATAAATCAATTGAGAGATTATTCCATGAATACAGATACATACATACATACATAGGAATGTATGTATATATGTTCGTATAACGTATTCACACAGTAGGGGATGGGGATCAGTTATTTTCTTAGCATTACTTGACTTGCCTTGAAATTACACCAATTAATAAAACATATTTACAAGCATTCAAACTTTATTAAAATATTTTCAAAAGCTAAGTGGAAATCCACAACATTTGTGATTATTCTTACATTCATTTAACTATTTATATATTGATATATACACACATGAATGTGTGTGTGTGTATTTACTATCTATAAACTTGGAATTCTTATCAATGTGCATTAAAATTTCTAATATCTGATATTGAGAGCTGCTAGCAGGGGAAAAATTAAACCAAATAGTTAAGTACTAGCATATACATACTTACATAAACATACGTATAAATATAAATATATTACATACATAAGTATTATGTATCAATAATCAAGCGCAATTATTTATATATGTAATAAGGTTTATTGCAAACTGAGGTTTTCTAAACCATATACTAAACAGACAGTAAGTCTATCAAAATATTAACTGATCTTTTTACCTAATTAACAAAAAAGAAATGGAAAGAAAAACATATAAATGAAATAATTAAGTAATATATCGTACGCAATAAGTATGTATGAATGTTTCTTTGTTTATTATCAAGTTAGTCAAATTACATACATATTTGGTATCTGCTTTGGCGTCATTCGATTAAAATTGAATTCGAATGGGACATGAGACATGGGACATGGCATGTGTTCAAAGAGTTAAATGTTTATATTTTTCGAATTATTTATGCATATTTGTTGAGCCTTTGTCTCACTTGCTACATGAATAGATCAAGCAAAATGTCTACTATTGCTTTAAACAAATGAATAATTTTAAGTATTTGTAACTATTTATCTATTTATAATTAGGCCTAACTAACGCTAGTCAATAAAAGTAAACAAGATTGCGACTTGACCAACATAATCCTACACCAACTTAAGACGCCATCTTGATTGTTTATTCCACTTCCACTGCTCCCATTGCGTATACGTCTGCCATTACGTATACTTAAATGTACATGCTTACAAACATGTTCACTGTTCGCGTAATTTCCATTCACGAGTGCGAACCGATTATTTGTTTGCATATGTATGTATGTACATGTGTCTGTAAGTATTTATTTAATAGCTGGCTGATAAGGTTTATTATTGCAGTGACTCATAAGGTCTTCACATTCTTTGCGGATCGTCTGCCTATGCTTTGTTCCAGGGTCTGACGATTGTTGGGGTCTGTGATTAATTGGCAAACAATAGTCACCGATAGAACTATATGATTTTTTGACGTATTGACATGACTCTTACGGTAAAAAACCTCCTCATTTGCAATTAACAAATGTACTCAAATTATCTATAACTGTTAAGGGTATTTATTGTTGCCACAATCTCTGATATGGATGAAGGTACTGCCAAACCAAACCAAACATTCATGAATATGTACATATGTACATTAGGCCGGAGCGAATAACACTTCTTTTTTATTTTGCAATTTCTTGGGTGCAGAATCGTTGACCCTCTATAAAATAATAATGTGTGAAAAAAAATCAGATTTTTTGGAGCCCATCCTAAGGTGGCGCACCGACGTTTAGTACATATGTCTATATGTATATTATATACCTTTTTTATTAATCTTATCCGTTAAATCACATTTAAAACTTGGCGCTTATCATAAAATATGAATGGGCTCTTCGATTCTTAGCAAACAACAAAATGTGAGGGCATTAAAATATTATTCTGATTTTAGATAGCGACAACATAATTCAAATATTTTATCAAAGCGTTCTCGTACGTCGACGGCAAAGAGTACAAAGTCTATGCAGAATCAGAAGTTAGCAACAATATCTATCGTATGCAGAATGCTCACATGAATTTTCTCAAGTGGATTGATTATAAATAGCTACGATATCTTAAAAACTGAGCACAGAGAGTAAATAATAAACAACAACTATTTATTTTGTGGGAGATGTTTTATCAAGAATTTATACGAGATCTTAATGGCGATTAAGATATTTTTATACAGAATTGTTCAAGTAAATCCACATAAAATAATAAAATATATAGCAACATATATTTATACATAAACTTGATTAAAAAAGTGCCTTCACTGCCGCAAAAAATTGGAATCGATGGAATTAGTAACAAGAGTAGATAACAATATCACCAATGTGCTTTCAGTGCGATAGGCGTGTCGTTAAAATATATGGGTATTGAAACCACCTTATCCTCTAATTCCATGATTATCGCAATGGAGTTTTGGCATCAACGAATAAAGACAATGACGCCGGTGTACAACGTTAAATTAGAATAATTTAAAATATAATAATTGTAATTTTGTCCAACTTGTTATACCCTTGCAGAGGGAATTATAATTATGTTTTTTAATAAGACTTATTCGGCGCCGATAGTTTACAAACACCATTCATTAAACACTCCTTAAAATGTGTTTAATTTAATTTATAGTTAAAACAATTTCTATATTTTAATCAGAATTTAATTTAAATAGAAACGGGTATTAAGGGCTGCAGAAAATCACATTATCGAAAATAAATATATTGTCGTCAGATAAAATATCGTTAATAAATCGCAAAAAAATGCTATCGATAAAACGAAACTTACATACGACACCTTTAGTCAGCTTTGCGAACATAATTGCGCCACCTATGGTTCTCTTACTTAATTTCGCGGTAGCAAAAAACACAAATTTCATCAAACTAAATTTAATTTTATAACCTGGAAAACAATTTTTAATCAAGAAAACAAGTAAATCCGAAATTCGACAAAATTAAGGTGTTATTTTTAAAATTTGTCACGATTTTTAGCTCCACTGTAGGCCAAGTTTCGTTTGTAGGCTTTTGCTAAGTGTGAGCTTTTCCCGAAAAGCTTAGAAAAATGCACAGAAAATTCATGTAAATTTTCAATCCGATCCGTTCGCACCACCGCTTTCGAGTGGAAAAATTTTTCGTCCATTCGTTTTTGAAATTCACTCGAAAGTGAAACTGAAAGTGGCGCCACCTGGCGGAGAAACAGAAAAACAGGATCATTTTTAGTTCCGATAACAGACGCTATGGCGCTATTTTACTTAGTTCCGCTAAAAACAAGAGATGGCGCTTAAGTGACAGAGAGAATTCACTCAAAAGTGGACCATAAAAATCAGTTCGCTCGTTGCAAAAAAAGGTATTAAATATCTAGAAAACAATAAAACATTTACTTTACGTACAGCCGTTATGTAAATTAAGAAGAAATCCTGCCGCGCTTGAATGGGAAAGTTTTAATTGCGAGGAAAACATTGGCATTGTTTTGCTATGTGAAAAATCTATACAGTTTATCAGTCAACGGCACATACATGTAAATATGTATATGTGTGCATACATGTGTGTGCAAGTGTGTGCACCAGCTGGCGGCTGATTGGAACGGGGGCGTATGGAAAAAATTTTCGTACACTGTGTTATTTCATTTGTTTATTATGCATTATATTTAATGTTTGGCTTTTGATTTTTAGCACATCACATTAGTTTTGTGGATGTGCATACTTGTCTACATTTTTGTACACAAATAGTTTACGATAATAGTGCCCAAATATAAACTGTTCCTGTTTATTTGCAGATGTTCTTCTGGCCGCTGCTTGAACGGCGTTGAAGTGGGGAAATCCAGTGAAATTCAGTATATCCACAGCAGGCAAACCAACTTGATCGCACCTGGCACAACAGCAAGTGCAAAATGGCAATGTCCAAGGTGATTCGTGTGCTGGAGAAGTCCATAGCCCCATCCCCGCACAGTGTGCTACTTGAGCATCGCAACAAGACGGATTGCATCCTATTCGAATCCCATGTCTGTGCGCTCCTGACTCAGCAGGAAAATGTCATACGCAAGCAGTACACGAAGGTCTGTATTTTTTTTATCATAACTTTTAACTGGAAGAAATACAATCACGTAACTTGATCTGCAAACACACACACATATTTATAGTAATCGCTGCAACAGCAATATTTAATATAAACAAAAAAATATGTAAGAAAATGCTTCAGATAAGAAGTGTTATTCGTGCGACTTTATTAGATACTCGAATTTCGTACCTTGGTTGTTTATGATTAAGAGTATAAAGAGCACGCCGCAATTTAAAATAAAAAATAAAAATGTGCCTTAAAAAATTCATAAAAATTATTATGTTAAATATTAGATACATAAATCGATACTAATTAATATATAATAATTTAATGAAAGAATTCTTTCTTTAATATAGGTATGCGATGCGTATGGCTGTTTGGGTGTACTTCAGTTGAATGCTGGCGAAAGCACGGTGCTCTTCCTGGTCCTTGTCACCGGTTGCGTGTCCATGGGCAAAATTGGCGATGTGGAAATCTTTCGGATAACGCAGACGACATTCGTTTCTCTGCAGAATGCAGTGCTCAACGAGGATAAGATAAGTGAAGTGCGCAAGCTGCTTAATTCGGGTACCTTTTATTTTGCTCACACGAATCCTTCGGCTGCGGGAGCAGGAGCAGCCTCACAAGGCACCAAGTTTGACATTACGTTGTGTGCACAACGACGCTATCAGACGGGGGAGACGGATAATCGGTTCTTCTGGAACCGCATGATGCATATTCATTTGATGCGATTTGGCATTGATTGCCAATCTTGGCTGCTGCAGACCATGTGCGGTTCCGTGGAGATTCGCACTGTCTACATAGGCGCCAAACAGGCACGAGCTGCCATCATCTCTCGTCTGAGCTGCGAACGTGCAGGCACGCGTTTCAATGTGAGAGGCACCAACGATGAGGGCTATGTGGCCAATTTTGTGGAGACGGAGCAAGTCATCTACGTGGATGGTGATGTGACGAGCTATGTGCAAACGCGTGGATCAGTGCCTCTCTTCTGGGAGCAGCCAGGTGTTCAGGTGGGCTCGCACAAGGTAAAGCTATCGCGTGGTTTTGAAACCTCTGCTGCCGCCTTTGATCGCCATATGAGCATGATGAGACAACGCTATGGCTACCAGACCATTGTTAATCTGTTGGGCAGCTCTCTAATTGGCAGCAAGGAGGGCGAGGCAATGCTTAGCAACGAGTTCCAGCGTCATCATGGCATGTCCGCCCACAAGGATGTACCACACGTGATCTTTGACTACCATCAAGAGTGCAGGGGAGGAAACTTCTCTGCCCTGGCCAAGCTCAAGGAGCGCATGGTCGCCTGTGGAGCCCATTATGGTATATTCCATGCCATCAACGGACAAGTATTGCGGGAACAGTTTGGCGTCGTTCGCACCAATTGCCTCGACTGCTTGGATCGCACCAACTGTGTGCAAACGTATTTGGGATTAGACACTCTCAATCTTCAGCTCGAGTCATTGAAGCTGGGTGGAAAGCAGCAGAATGTGTCACGCTTCGAGGAAATCTTTCGCCAGATGTGGATCAATAATGGCAACGAGGTGAGCAAAATCTATGCCGGCACTGGCGCAATTCAAGGCGGATCCAAGCTAATGGACGGTGCTCGATCTGCGGCACGAACCATCCAAAATAATCTGTTGGACAACTCAAAGCAGGTGAGTTGTAGGCTGGAAATTGAAAATACTCATATTCATCTTGAAATTATGCTCTACAGGAAGCCATCGATGTGTTGCTTGTGGGTTCAACGCTCAGCTCAGAGCTGGCTGACCGGGCGCGTATCCTGCTGCCCTCTAACATGTTACACGCACCGACAACTACGTTGCGGGAGCTCTGCAAGCGTTACACGGAATATGTGCGTCCACGGATGGCTAGAGTCGCTGTGGGCACTTACAATGTCAATGGAGGCAAGCATTTTCGCAGCATTGTGTTCAAGGATTCTCTGGCAGATTGGCTGCTCGACTGTCACGCCTTAGCGCGCTCTAAGGCGCTGGTGGATGTTAACAATCCGTCAGAGCACGCCGATCATCCTGTAGACATCTATGCGATTGGCTTTGAGGAAATTGTCGATTTGAATGCATCGAATATCATGGCAGCCAGCACGGATAATGCCAAGCAATGGGCAGAGGAGCTACAGAAAACCATCTCCCGGGATAATGACTATGTACTGCTTACTTACCAGCAACTGGTGGGCGTCTGTCTGTACATCTACGTAAGGCCGGAGCATGCGCCTCATATACGTGACGTGGCAATTGACTGTGTAAAAACTGGACTTGGTGGTGCAACTGGCAATAAGGGAGCTTGTGCTATTCGCTTTGTCCTGCACGGCAGCTCTATGTGCTTTGTTTGTGCCCATTTTGCTGCTGGACAATCCCAGGTGGCGGAAAGGAATGCAGATTATTCAGAAATCACACGGAAATTAGCTTTTCCAATGGGTCGTACTCTGAAATCGCACGATTGGGTTTTCTGGTGTGGTGACTTTAACTATCGCATTGATATGGACAAGGATGAGCTGAAGGAGTGCGTACGTAACGGAGAGTTATCCACTGTGCTGGAATTCGATCAGCTGCGCAAGGAGCAGGAGGCTGGCAATGTGTTCTCCGAGTTTCTAGAGGGCGAGATCACTTTCGATCCGACCTACAAATACGATCTGTTCAGCGATGACTACGACACTTCGGAGAAGCAACGTGCTCCCGCTTGGACTGATCGCGTGCTCTGGCGACGTCGGAAAGCGTTGGCTGAAAGTGATTTTGGTGGCGCCGCCGCAGCTGCCTGGAATCCTGGTAAACTTATACACTATGGACGCTCGGAGTTGAAGCAGAGCGATCATCGGCCTGTTATTGCCATTATTGATGCAGAGATCATGGAGATCGATCAGCAGCGCAGACGTGTTGTCTTCGATCAGGTTATTCGTGATCTGGGGCCACCGGATTCCACCATCGTGGTGCATGTGCATGAAGCGTCTGCAGATGCGGATGAAGATGGACCTACCATTTACGATGAGCATGTCATGTCTGCATTGATTGCAGAGCTCTCCAAGATGGGCGAGGTGACTCTTGTGCGCTACGTTGAGGACACCATGTGGGTGACCTTTCGAAATGGTGAATCGGCGCTTAATGCAGCTGCCAAGCGCAGCACACAGGTTTGCGGTTTGGAGCTGGTCTTTGAGCTGAAAACACCTGAGTGGCCACAGCAGGTGGACAGTGAGATCGAACTTTGCACATCTAATACGATTCCACTATGCGTCAATCCTGCAGAGCAAGCTCAATTGCTGCAGTTGACCCCAGAGGTACCGCAACGACCCAAACAGCCGCCAACTCGTCCGGCTCCAGCGCGTCCGCCCATGCCCATGTCTCCAAAGAATTCGCCACGTCATTTGCCACACGTTGGCGTCATTAGCATTGTGCCCAAACCGGCAAAGCCTCCAATGCCGCCACAGCCCATGATGCAGGCACCATTGCAACCGGTTCAGGTGGCGCCACCACGTCCACCGACTATGGGCGACAACACGCCTTCATCCAAGTCACAATCTCCCACAGAGTTGGGCTCGCCATTGCATACCACGTCCGTGAGCTCCTCTACCTCGTCATCTGGCAAGGCCTCGCCCACAGGCGTCACTGTGCCCTCTGGCCCACCCACACCGCCACGTCAAATGCAAAGCAAACCGGCCACGCCCGTCTCAACGCCCACACGGCAGTCAAAGCAACCATCACTGGAGCAACCATCGCCTTCAGACACCGCCTACGAAACGGCCAGCAATATCTATGAAGAGATCCAGGAAGATGTGCCGATACCGCGTCATCCACCACCAGCCGCACCACCGCCAGTCATTGCAGCCCTTGAAAGTCCACGACGGCAGCCAGCAACTGCACCAATGGGTCCCCCACCACCGCTGCCCAATCGTCGGGGACCTCCACCAATACCAAATCGTAGCGGCAATGCACCGCCGCTGCCTACACGCCCCACAAATAACTAAAGATGTGACCAGAGGGGTGAGTCCAAATTTACCATATCTATCTATCTATCTAACAATAAGAATACATTTAAAATAAAGAAAATAATAATTATAAACTAAAAAATTAATTTAAAAAGAAACTAATAAATTAAACAAGATATAAATTAGTTGAAATAGAAATAAATATATTGAAAAATAATTAAATACTGTGAAAAAGTAAATAAATAAATTTAAAAACATAAAAATCATTATGTAGGGCAATAAAAATATTTTTGGAATAAAGTAAATTTATAAAAGTTAAAAATAATTTATAGCTAGAAATAATTGATTTAAAAAATGAAAAAAATTACTTCCCATACCGGGAATCGAACCCGGGCCTTCTGGGTGAAAGCCAGATATCCTAGCCACTAGACCATATGGGAGGCTGAGAGACGCGCAGCTAAAACTCATTTACAGCTGTACGTCAACTGTTTAACTGAAGACCAAAAATATCAAATTAAAATAAACAACTAACAAATCTAATGATTTAAATAAGTAATAATGTTTTAACATTTATTCTCTTCATATTTACAGCACGCTGTCTAGCACTTGGTACAAAAATGACAGAAGTCAACCCAAATTACATTCCGAATTGTTGTATTTATCGTTGGAAATCGCAAAAGAAAATAGAAGAAACTAAATATAAACGCATATATATTTTGTTGCCAATTGTAAAATAGAATATTATTTACATGCATATTAAAGTGTTAGCAGGCAATAATTAAAACAAAAACATAATTTGTGATTGTAAAACAAATAACGCTTTCAATTTGAATGTTTATGTTTCTGTTATACACTCATCGTCGGACATTTAACCATACCTATGTATAACAGATGAAAACACAACTACTTAACCAACACTGGCCAGGCGTACTCACTAATAATGCACCAAATAAACTAAGTATTTACGTATTTATGTTAATCATAGCGAGCAATCTGAACAAAAGCGTAAAAAAAGTATTAAATATGTATATGTTTAAACAATTATAGCCGTACTAGTCAAATTATGAAATAAAACAATGTGTTAAACATGAAAATTATTTACAGAATACAAAAATGAAATACAATATCACAAAAATATATTACAAACATCTGTTGTAGTTGTAGCTAACAAATGAACCATGACCATGCTCGCAATACTAAATTTACCCAATTACACTTACTATAATATCGTTTGTTAAATGATAGAGACAGAAATGAATACAAGGGAATTCCCCTAACAAGCATTAACATTGCATTCGACTTTAGTTTGGATTGAAAGTTAACCTACATAATCAATATCAAAGAGTATACAAATTAAAATCTATATTTAAATGTTGATGAAATTGTAAAAAATGTTTAATCAGCCAATCAATCGATTAATCGATGAATAAATATGCCTCTTATTCAAAATTGAAATAGTTTAAATGATCTAAAATTATTTACACATATCTGCTCAACTTATAGCGCAGGCTGGGAAAAAAACAGGGAATCTTCCAGTCGAAAACATATATACACTTACTATTTAAATGTTGATTAATTAAATGTGTAGTTTATTGACGCCAAGCAAATACATATAAATAAAACAAAAACTTAACACTTAATCCTGTTTTGTGGCTCCTATTTAGAACCACTTGGGAAGCGTATCGTTGGGCAGATTTTTGTGGTTCGGCAAGGCCGTACAAGGTCGTTGCTGTCTCCAGAATTCCTGACGCTTGTTAAGAAAGCAGACAGCCTCTTTGGCCAGAGCCGAGATGTTCTCGGTGTTGGTGTCGGCACGCACCAAGTCCGGATGGAGCAACAGCTTCTCAAGGTACTCCTTGTCCACGCACAGCTCTCCGAGTAGTTTCCGCGCATTGCGACGCTCCAGATCTGCTTTAGATGGCTTCTGTCTCACCGTCTGCGGTCGAGAGCTATTGGGTGCTTGTGATTTGGGCGTATTATCATCAGATTTACGTGGCTTACTGGTCTTGGCTGGTGGCCCAGTTGATCGCGTTTTCGTGCCAATGGTATTCTCAATGGCCTCCTGTGTCTTTTGCACGCCCAGGCGAAACAGGGCGAGTTCAGGACGAGCACGTAATCCTCGATGGAAGAACATAAGACTCTGCTCGAACTGACCGAGATAGTAGAGAGATTCGGCCTTCTGGTATATTGCGCGTATGTTGTTCTTGTCCTCGGACAATGCGGTTTCAGCATCCTGCAAAGCTTTGGATGCTTCTCCCAAAAGCAGATAGCACTTGCTTCTCGAAATGAGCGCATTAATGTCCGTGTTGTTCAACTCCAGAGCCTGCAACGAATTAAATATAGAAAAGATAAGTAAACTTCAGAAAACCGATGTATTGCCTACAGGATCGGAAACAGGATAGGAAGACACATATTTCTATACCGACTTATCATCCTACTGAATAACAATATACTTTAAGTAGGATACTCTCTCTAATTTCATTTTGTGACCAAAGTATAAACCCTATAGAGGGATAGGAATATGGACCTTGCAAAAGAACTGTATGGCATTTTCCGGATTCGCGTTTTTGATCTCCTTCAATCCCAGCGCAATAATGGAGCTAATGTCCGCCTCATCGGGTATGAGAAGGGCTTCATTGCGATCCTGTTTCTGTTTAATCTGCAGACTTTGCTTGATGTCAAAGGTGCCAGCACTGACAGCCGCCGCTCGATCCTTGTCCGTGTAGAAGTCAACAAAGTTCTCCTTTGGCTTCTTCTTCTTCATCATCTGTTCTTCGATTCGCTTTCGAGCTGCCCGTAGTTCCGCTTCAATACGATTGCCTCGTTTTGAACCTCCTGCTTCGATATCATCGGGATGTTTGCTGGCACGGCGAGCTCCGCGTTCTGTTGAGGATTTGCCTCCGGCGCCATAGGAGTCGCGTCTCTCCCAAATCGGGGGCTTGTGGGAGACACGACCACGACCCCTTGACCTTTTATTGCCCTCGTCCAACGATTCTTCGTCCGCATTGTTTCCCGTCCGTATAAAGCTCTGCAACAGCTCCTGTTCCTTATCAACAGCCAGAATGTTATTTAACACACTGCTGGTCATTGCGATAACTTTGGATTAACCACAAATCTCTGGGAATTGAGTACGAATGCGACAACGAATCGAATACCAATCGAAGTGAGTGTGAAAAATTCACACCTACTCTGACAGTTGCAAACAAACGGTAATTGATTTGCCATTTTCCCTGTTGCCAGGAGACTGTGGGGAAATCTAAATGGGTTAACAATCGATAACAAATAACAGTAGCACGTGGCAGGTGGCACGACCAAACATATACTGATAGTGAGTGGGTTGAGAGAGGGAAATATTTTGGGCTGACATTGAAACAGTCTGATACTTGACTTGTGTTGATTCACAAGTGTCAAGGATAACAAGCTTGAATCCATCTGCGCGTTTTCCTTTTTGTTAAAGATTTGTGCCCAATACTTTGTCTTTAAGATTATAAAATCTTTAGAAACTAGTCAAGAAGCATTGCATCGAATATGTTAACTTAATCAGTTCAGAACTAATCCGATCTTATCCCTTTTAATTAATGTACTGCTCTTAATAAACAAAAGAATGGCAACTTCTAATAGGAGCAAAAAAGTAATATAAGATTAAGTTTTACACAAATTCGTTGACGGAACTTCAAGATGACGGAATTTAAGATCCTTAGTATTCCCCATTCTTCCCAATTTGTAAAAATTTAATTACAACTGTAACTTTTGCTAACCAATTTCAAACCTTTCATTTGTTTATCGTTACTTTCAAACTGTGCTAAGCTTTAAGCTTTCCAAGTTTCTAAATCGTTCGCGCCATCTAGCGGTCGATTTTGTGCGCGGCAGTTGCGTTTGAAACATACAAAATTTTTTGATAAGATATAAATTAGTTTACTTAAATGTTGCTTAAAGATTGCAGTTGTTAAGTCAAAAATAATATTTACCTGATTATAACCAGTTAATGCCTTGTAGTATTCTCGAACTTTCATGTGATTGTTGGACTGATCACAGAGCAGTTTAATATTCGTTTCAATTTCCTCGAGCGTATCAACTTTTTGCTTTTTTCGTGGCATTATTATTTATTTGGTGAAAATTAAAGTTTTAAAAATACTTTTTTCAATTATTTCAGTTTGCAATTTAATAGTTCTCTTGTAGAATATTGCTCGACATATATAAAGAAATTGTTTTTAGCTCGAAAATATCCTTTAAACGTGTGTTCAGCTCGCTCGTCAATTGCCAACTGAGTCAGACTAAAAGGTTTGCTCTTGCTTCATATTTCGGTTGGCTCTGAGCTTGGCCAAAAAGTATAGGTAGGGGAAGAAGAAGTGCCTTTGTGGCAAAACTTTTGGTTGTTTCTATTTGTTGTTGTGGTTGTTGTGGCTTCTGTAAGTTAGTTTGCATGTGCTGACAAGCCTCAATAAACTTCAATAAACTTGTTTTAATATCTCAACAATTTTCTCCTGTAACTTGAAAGACTTTGTGACCAAGAAAAGGGGTTTCCTTTCCTGTCAAAATTTGAGGGATTACATCTCTGATAATTAACAACAATTATAATTGTTGATCTTTTCAGCTAACCTAACCTTACTTCGAAAACTACTTAATTTGAATCTAATCATTCGAAATCAATGAATGTTTCATTAACCAACTCTAATATAAAGCCAAAAGTCACGCACATGTTGTGATTGTTGTTGTTTTTGGGTTGTCTGGGAGAATTCTGTGTATTTCGGGGGGAAATTGTTTAATGGGTTTGTAAAAGCCAATTAAACACCAGCTGATAAGAGGCTTTGCCAATTCATTCAATGCAATCAATAAACTGAGCCTAAAAATGGCAGTAGAAATGGTAGTATATATGAGAGTGGAAATTGGAATAAAAATAGGAGTAGATAGATAGTAGATAGATAGTAGAGTAGAAATAGAAGTAGACATGTAAGTAGTAAATTAAGTAGAAAGAGCAGTAGACATGAGAGCTGAAATAGTAGTAGAAATAAGAGCATAAATGGAGGAAACCTCATTTATTGTCTGGGAACGGCATTCGCTTGTTAATAACATTTATTGCAACATATTTATGAAACTATGCAAATTGCTATTAATTTTCTTGTATTGTTTTTAGAGTAAATAAATAAGTTTGATGTCTGTGGCCCCAGGCTGACTCTAAGGACCTGAACATGGTCTATAGGCCTCAGGCCTTGCGTGTTCCCCGCTCATTTGCTCATGGCAGCAACCTTCGCGGCGTGGCGAAACAATTTTGTTTGCCTGCCCTCATAAGCAATCGGCTTCAGTGTTTCCATACATGCCCTACACCCTCTTCCCCTCCATTCCCAACTCCCTTCTCAACCTTAAGACATTTTGTGGCCTATTGAAGTCTGTCTTGTGCCTTCCCCAAACTTTGAACTGACAGCTGGTTCTTGTTCCCTTTACGACGTTGCAGACATGATAGAAAAATTATGATATTTGCATACGTTCAAGTTGAGAACTCTGTAAACTTTCTCCTGTACCCCTTCCCACCATCACCACTCGAGGGGAGTTCCTCGTGGATAGAACACGAGAATATTAGTTCAAGCGTTGGTATGTGGGTTAGACTTTAATATTTATTTGTATTTACGACATTTCCAATTCTGTTGACAAATTTGGGCGATTCTGAAGGGAGTTCGGCTCGATTCTAATCGCTTCAATTGCTTGATTGTTTTGGGAGGCAACTTTCTAGCATGCAATGACGTTTCCCCATACGATGGAGACCTGTTGCCCCTGTGTAAAAATGTTGCATAGTCGTATACGTAATATATGCACAGGTTGTATAACTTCGAAGCATTTACACTTGACTCAATCAAGTGACAACCTAAAATGCATAAGATAGTGAGAGAGGGGAGTTGGGGAAAATATAATTTAATAATTTTCATGTTACATCGGACATTCCCATTTTCATTAAATTGTCAATTATTCGATTCATAATTAATAATAATAATTAATGCAACCCGACCCACACATTTATTAAAATGGACCACCTTTTTTTATATAATTTACAATTTCAAAATATTAATTATTTAACTTAAATAAAAACAGACTGCGCGCAAAATCTAGTAGCACCATCTAGCGTTGACTGTCAATCGTCAGTGGCTGTTTCGCACAACTAAACTTAAAAAAGATGGCGCTTTTTGAAAAGCTTCTGCCCTTACAAAGGAGCTGTTAAGTAACAGTGCCAACATTAGTTCCAAAAGTCGACGGTGGCGTATTTCCCTGAGCTTTTGAACGTACATATGTAGATTTTATATATATTTGAAAACATATGTATTTTGATCATTACTTATGTGTATGTTGTATATGTACATATGTCTTATCATGTAAATATATTAATAGCGGCATTTGTACCTATTGACTTGTATATTGCCAATTAAATGGCATAGTTACAGTTTTAATTATGAATTGCATTTACTCTATTAATGTTGACAGCCGCAAAAACGGGCTATTTAATCTGTACCACCCCAAATTGATTTTTCAATTTTCTGTCAACCAATATACATACATCTATATGTATGTACACAAAATATATATGGCTACGCACGTGTATATATGTACATACATATATACTACTTGCTATTGGTGTATTTGTATATACATATTTATAACTACATATATAATGAATAAAACATTAAATCTCTATCAATGCTTATTCATAGGGAATTTCATAAGCTTAGTGAAAATGCCATAAGTTGATTTTTTTGTTGTTTTTTTTATTTGTAACGAGATTAGGTTATATAATTTATGTAGCTGTTGTTGTTGCGCGGTTCACCATCAAACAGGAGAGAGAAAAGATCTATTGGAAATACAATACAAGTACATGCATACATACATATGCATGACATTAATATACGTGTATATTTATGTATTTGTGTGTGTGTTTTTATTGGATAATCGTGTAATGTGTGTGTAGATCCTTCTCATCTATAGTTAAATGCTACACCTCCTGTTTGTGCGTTTGAGAGAAGTTAACATTGGTAGCTTTTAATTGGTTATTTAATCCTTGCTCTGCATGTACTTGATCAAGTCAATGACACGGTTGGAGTAACCGAACTCGTTGTCGTACCAGGAAATCAACTTAACGAATTTATCGTTGAGAGGGATGCCAGCCTTGGCGTCGAACACAGACGAGTGAGTGTCGCTGAGGAAGTCGGTGGAGACAACCTCCTCATCGGTGTATCCCAAAATGCCCTTCAATGGACCATTGGCAGCCTCCTGAACCTTAGCCTTAATCTCATCGTAGCTGGCGCCCTTGCCCAAACGGACAGTTAAATCGACAACAGAGACATTTGGTGTGGGGACACGGAAAGCCATGCCAGTCAATTTACCATTGAGAGCTGGAATGACCTTGCCGACAGCCTTGGCGGCACCAGTCGATGCTGGAATGATGTTTTGGGCAGCACCACGACCATCACGCCACAACTTGCCGGAGGGGCCATCGACGGTCTTCTGGGTGGCTGTGGTGGCATGCACAGTGGTCATCAGACCCTCAACAATCTCAAAGTTATCATGGATAACCTTGGCCAAGGGGGCCAAACAGTTGGTGGTGCAAGAGGCGTTCGACACGACCTTCATGTCGGGTTTGTAGGCATCCAAGTTCACGCCGCACACAAACATGGGCGCATCAGCAGATGGAGCCGAGATGACAACCTTCTTGGCACCGCCCTTCAAGTGAACAGAGGCCTTATCGATGGTGGTGAAGACACCGGTAGATTCAACGATGTATTCAGCTCCAGCGCTAGCCCAGTTAATGTTAGCAGGGTCGCGTTCACTGAACACGGTGATCTTCTGACCATTGACGACCAGGAAACCGCCCTCGGCGACAACGGTGCCCTTGAAACGGCCGTGAGTGGAGTCGAATTTGAACAGATAGACCATGTATTCGACATCGATGAAGGGATCGTTAACCTGCAAAAGACGTATACATACACAATTACATATAGTAAAACTTGAATTTAAGAGAAAAAAAAATCAATTTTCCGGCTAAAATCGCTTACAGCAACGACGGAGGCGCCCTTGTCGACGGCGGCGCGCAGCACCAGACGACCGATGCGGCCAAATCCGTTAATACCAATTTTCGACATTGTTAATTTTTTTTTGTTTTTGCCTGGATCACACTTTTACTTTCGCTCAGTTCACCCGTCGGGAATCAACTGCAACTGCTTTGGCTAAATTGACTTCAGATTCGCGTACCGTCTGAGTTCAAAGTCAAATGAAGGACGTTTACGTCAGGCCCGCCCTCACCAGAGTTGCAAATTCAGCTTTTTTCTCGTCAAATCTGGCTTTTTTCAAAGTCCAATTGCGAGAAAGTTACTCGTAGTTCCAAATGTAACCAGTGCCGGCGCTTTGTAGTTCCCAATGTGACCAATGGTGGCGCTAACAAAACTAACGCTCACTCGACATTTTTCGGTCATTTATTTTAAATTCCACTTGGAAAATGGGCATTTTTTCATTTTTTTAAATCTTTTTTCTGTTATTCCTCCCATTTAAAACAGCTTATTTTCCTAAGATAAATCGTTTGGTATTATTTCCTATGAGATGACGTTCCGGTCAATTTTGTGGTATTATTTCGTATGATTTGAAGTTCTGGGTAATTTTTGTTAACTTTCAATTTCCAGCACTGGACGCCGTTTGCCGGCGCGCCATTTTCACAGACTTCAAAATATTTGAATTCCTTTCCACTTTAATTGAGCCCACTACTATTATTTAAAAGTAAGCCGATTTGGTTATGCACTCATTATTGCAAAGAAACAGTTTTGCCTGTTGTAATTGATGACCGTCGCTAATTTGATTTAAAAGCTGTGAGCTAAAAGAGTACTTGTACATATAATGCCCTCTTCGATGTTTAACTAAAATCATTCGTAATATTTCGTTAACGAATATAAATGTGATTTGTTGGGCACGCACGTGTTGTTGTTATTAGTTTGATTTGATTTTTTTGCGTGAAGAATTCAAATAGTTTAATGAGTTTTTGATGATACAAAAAGCAAAGTGACGAGAGCCGAAACAAATTGATTTTAATCCCAAAAATGTGCTCACAATTCAGTGATCGCGATAAGAGGTATTTCTTTATCTTTATCTATTCGCCATTCACCCATTTAAATATGTGTAATGATGATTTTTCCTTGTACTCTAGAGTCTAGAGTCTAGACAGAAAGATTTCTGGATTACATTTTCTATATGTAGCCATCTTGATAAATTGAATTTTTTACGGATAACTTCTCTGAAATCTTGCAGGATTATAATTACAAAGGAGACAGCCAGACCTACTAGGAATATTTGTGCTTCAAGCGTTGACACAAAAATAAAGGCAGTCCAATTATTTTTTTTATAAAGTTTATTAGGTAAATAACATTTGACATGATATGTACAACGTTTTGTATACATCCTAATCGTGTATATGATCCAAAATAATTAAATATTGAGGGAAATTTGTCGTTTGTTCAAATTCGCATTAACTTTTACTACGTATACAAAGAGAACTCCAACTTTGACATCGACTTCGACTTCAACTTAGAAAACTTTAACATAAGTACATACATACATACTTAATAAATAATTTAAAGTAGTTGCAGTTGTTTACTGCTCTCCGGTGCGTGGGACATTGTCGAAGGGGACCAGGATGCCAGGTGGTCCACCAAAGCGGTTCTGATAATGACTCGACGCAGCGCCCGCAAATTGTGGATTTGAACGAGTCGACTGAGCTTGAGGTTGAGCTTGGGACTGAGGTGTTGTCTGGGATTGCTGGAATGGTCTGGGTGCATTTTGAGGACTCAACACGCCGGTTGGTGCACCGAATCCACCTGTATAGCGACCAGTGTTGGCTGCTGCTGCTGCTGGAGGAGCAGCTCCTGGACGCACTCGGTTGGCCTTCACAGTGTTGCTGAACTCGTGCTCATTGCCTGCGACATAGATATCCGGTTTGGCAAAGTTCTGTGGACGTAAGAGACCTGCCGGAGCACCAAATCCTCCGGTATATTTGCCTGTGTTGCTAACTGGTGATGGTGATGGTGTTGGTGGTGGTGCGACTGAAGAGCCCTGATAATCTGCAAGAGAATGGAGTTATTGACTGTGTGCTTTCAAAAACTAAATTATTAACAAAAGAAATATATTTTGTTAGTTTAGGAAAGTGAATTATAAAACTATTAAGAACGCTATGCAATTTAAAATTCAGATTGAAGTTATTCTGGAAGATTAAGGGCTGATTGCTCATCTTGCCAAAGGCCTTACAGTCTATATAAACTTGAAGTTGTTTGGCAAGTGAATTTAGACTGTAAGTTGTTTACTTCTAAAATGTTAGAATTATTGTGGCAAATGTATTGATTAATAAAAATTAAATTAACAAATATATAAATAAGTTAAGGTTAATAACTCCCTTTTCTCCTGATAGGAGACTTACCTTTGCGCAGCGTGTTGACCGGAGTGCTGATTACTTTGCCGTCATCACTCTTTGTGTACTCGACCTTCTGGTTATCCGCTGAGAGTGGTGAGAGCGACGCGTCCTGGCCAGAAGGAGAAACAGGTTCATCGAAGCGTGCTGGAAAATGTGTTATAGAGTTTGTAGTAGGATTCGGATTAGAAGCAATGTTGAATGCAGTCGAAGGATCGCTGCTGCTGCTGCCGTCAAGTGAAGCTGGTGATGAAGATTCATCGCCATTAGACTGAGGAGCAGGTGGAATTAACACCAACGGTGGTTCCTCTGTGCTCAACTCAGGGGCAGCATCGTTGATGGCTGGAAGCGGAAGCGTGACTTTGGATGGAAAAGCGGAGGAGGAGGAGGCGGTAACAGCAGGCGATGATGTGCTTGTTGTTCTTGTTGTTATTGTGGTGCTTGTTGTTGTTCTTGGTGTGGTTGTTGTTGTTATTGTTAGCTGAGGTTTAATGTGACTATTGGCAAAGCCATGTGGCTGAAAGTCATTAGGCTTACTACCTCCCGTTTGTGGTTGTTGCTGCTGTCCAGTTGGTGTCTCCTTAAAGTTGTCAGGATTGTAGGGAACGCCAGGACCCACATCGGCATAGTCAAAGTCCTGCAGCCAGGGTGGCAATGTGGCCGACTCAAAGGGATTTGGATCCACAGGTGCAGATGTTGTCCTTGATCCTTGCTGGTGTTGCGAAGGAGCTGTGTGAGTGGTTGTTGTAATCAGTTGTGGTTTTTGTTGTTGTTGGAACTGCTGTGATTTAAAAATGGGTGCTTTGGTGGTAGTAGTGGTGGTGGTGCTCGACGGACGTCTTGTAGTCGTCGTAGTTGTTGTGGTTGTGGTTGTGGTTGTGCTGGTGGTGCTGGTCGTTGTTGGCTTTGTTGGTGGTGGCGTAAGCTGAATGTTGTTCAGATCCACAAATGGCTCAAACGGTGGCTCCAGATCGTCAGCCACAGTGTGATTATACTGATCATTATCTGTGGGTACAATGAAGGTTACAGCCACATCCAAATCCGGATCCGTCACTTCCTGCAACCAGGGTGGCAATGTATAGGCATATTCCTCCTCGTTCTCCAGCTTGTAGAAAGTGGAGGGGTCCAATGGGGTGGTGCTCCTGACTGTGGTGCTTGTCGTGGTAGTGCGTGGTGTTGTGGTACGTGGTGTTGTGGTGCGTGGCGTTGTGGTTGTCGGTACAGTTGTTCTCGTTGTCAGTGGAGTACGTGTGGTGGTAGTGGTAGTGCTGGTGGTGCTGCGTGGCTTCTGTGTGCTTGTGGTGGTGCTGTAATGAGCTGTGCCCCGATGACGACTGGGAAAGCGTCCTGTATTCCGCGGAGTGGTGCTACCCACATGCGCATTAGTGCCATGTGCCTCGGGTCCATCTCTTTCCAGCGGCACCACTGCCACTTGACCGGGTGTCACGTGACCCACCGTCGGTGCCACAGGCGACAATCCCTGTCCACTGCCCAGAGTGAAGCGTATATTGTGGTTACCAGGCTGCTCCACTCCGACCACATGCTTCGTGGGTTGCTGTTCAGTGATGATCTGTGGTTCCGTTTGTGGTTCCGTTTGTGGTTCCGTTTGTGGTTCTGGCGATGTCTCAAATGGTGGCAAAAGATCCCAGGCAATTACACTCAGTGGTGTGCCATTTGGTGCTGGAATCCATGGCACGGGTCCATCAATTAAGGGATCCTGTCGCTGCAACTCCAGCAAATAATCGGGCAATGTGCCACTGGCCAATTGTGGTGCATGTGCACTCTCCTCCTCCTGCTCCTGTTGCTCCTGTTGTTGCTGGAGGGGAATCAGCTGGGCCTGCTCAACTTCAACTTCCGTTGACGTCGACGATGATTCATGCTTTGGTGGTGTTAGTGATGTGGCTGGTTGTGGTGCTGGTGCTAATGAGGTGTTGTCGGTGCTGTCGATGTCCGAGGAGGTGGGTTGCGCCACCGATATGGCATCTACGAGTAGTTGGGAAGGAGTTGGAGTTGCAGTTGAGTCTTTCTTAGTTTTTGCTGCTGCTGGGGCTGGTGGTGGTGGTGGTGGGAAGTGGGGATTAAGTGTGAGCAGGGTAAATGTGGGTGGTGCATGTTTAGGACCTGCTGCTGTAATCACAAACTGCTGAGCGGTTGAATCTCGCTTAACATGGTTGGAGACGGAGACGGGGTCATTAATGGATGTTGTTAGTGGTTCTACATGTGAATGTGAGCGTGGGTGTGAGTGGGTGTGTGTGTGGGTGGGCGTGGTTATGGGCGTGGGCGTGGTAGCGAAGCTTATGCTAGAATTGCTATTAGTTCTTAGTGGTTGAGTTGGTGCTACCAAACCACTTGCAATTGTTGCTAGTGTGTTTTGTGTTTGTTTCTTATTGTGGTGGTTGCTTATTCCGGATGCAGTTGCTCCATTTGCTGCTGCAGCTGTCGTTGTTCTTGTCGTTGTCGTTGTTGTTGTTGTCAACTCACCAATGTGCGGTGGCAGCAAATCATCGGCTGGTTTTCGTATCTCTGTGATGCCCGATGCATAATTGGGAATCTCAAATTGAACGCCCTGGGCACTGACCACCTTACGCCCATCGGGCGTGTCTATCGGACGCAGTGCATCAATGGGATTGCCATAGCTATCGATAGCACGTTCGCCATTCGCATTGAAAGCATCATCGGTGGTTGGTGGCTCAAGCAATGGCGGTTGCAAATCTAAAGCAAATGGCGATTGCCGTACATCTGCAGAAAAGGGGGGGAAATTTGTGGTTGTTGTTGTTGTTGTTGTTGTGGTTGCAACTAACATACGGATGAATGGATGAATGTTTTGTTTTAAATATGTATGTACATGTCATGTTGTTGTGGTTTGGTAAATGTTACACTGCAATTTGCCTGCACTTTTCACATACACAGAGAGTTCAAAAGTGTTAGAAACAGAAGGCCAAAGGCAGATGATGATAAAACAAGAAGAAGAAGGTGAAGAAGAAAAAGAAGATGTTGTAGAAGAAACACTCAAGACTGAAGATGAGACAGATGAGGCAGCCCGTGGGTGGCTCTTTGCCAATTTGGCTGCCATTGTTGCTGATTGATTGACATTGGCTTAAATGGCCCATATATTTGTTGTCGCTGTTTCCCTTACGGTATTGTTGTTGTTGCTGCTGTTGCTGTTGTTGTGATGTCACGTTTGTTGTTATTTACTTGACATACACAGACACCCATTTGAAGCGTTAGTCAGGCGGGGTAGATTAGCTAATCAATGCTGTGGTTCTTTCTGTGTTAAACTAACAGTTAATCAAGTTCGTTGCTCAAGTCTTTTGTTTACAATAGCCTGCAGTTTTAGGTCAACTCATATTTGGTTCTTTATAATTAAAGTTGCAATCACCTAGACAACTATATTAAGGAGGTAGTAAAACTTACTTAAAATTCTTTATAAATTTTAGAAAATATATATATGGGTATACATTGATTATTCAAAAACTAGAATTATTACAGTCGCTGTTTTTTACTGCCTTTCGTTTTTCACATTCGTTGCCTGAGTCAATTGTATTATTGCTTTTACAAACACGTGGTCGCTTTTACTCTCTTTCAAGTTCGCTGTTTTTTTAAGTGCTTTGTTTTCATTGGAATTAGTTGGAAAGCAGTTTAAGTTCGTTGTCTCAGTCTTTCGTTAATTGTGCAACATTTCAATTTTCAGTAGAAGATTCTATTACTTATTTAGTTCGAAAGGGATACATATATATTTCTATCGCTAGTTCACCGCCTTAGTCATCTGTTTTGTAGCTTTCCTTCCCTTTCTACTACCGTTTCAAGTTCGTTGCCTAAGTCTTTCGTGTGTGTTGACATATTGGAGTTTCCATTGAATTGTTCTCTTATTTAGTATGATTCAAAATGCCTTTGCAAAATTTAAATGTATATATGTGTATGAAAAAACTTTGAATCTCATTACAACATTGTTCCCGACACATCTTGTTACAGAAAGCCATTGACGCATTTGAATCTATAGTATATAAATATAGCCTATTGGATATTGAGATTTGAATGGAAACCAGTCTAACGTGATCAGCCTAACCTTATCCATCAAAAGCCACGCCCAACGCCTACAATAGAGTTAACAAACTGTTCTCAGTGATTCCAACAAGAAAAGTTCATTAGCTGAGATATTTGCGCAGTTTTAAACTGTCAGCGATCGTTTCAAATACTTGAGTCACGCGGGAGATGGGCTCTATCAATGTTTATATCAATTATTAATTATAAATTTGCCGGATATTGAATTTAACAATTAGTACAGTCATTGTTCTGCCTAATATTTGATATTTCTCATATGATAAATGCATAAAAAGAGAGATAATATATATGTACCTACATACATGCTAATTATTAGCGCTGTGAGAATTAAGTAAGTTATAGTATATAATCTTTTACCTTAATAAAATCCGAGGGAATTTTAAAAACAAACCGCTTAGAATGCGGTTTTTGCCATATGTGACTAACAGACTGAGATCGAGAGAGAGAAAAGGACAGAGAGAGAGAGAGAGAGGATCATCATGGGCGTTTAATTTGCTGACTGAGTTCCGGTTGCTAAACATATGTGCATATAAATTCATCTTTATCTTATTTATCTGATATATCTTATTTATGATGTTTATTTGCATTCATATTGCGCCCGATTCTATTTCTAATAAATAAACAATGAACTGTCTGTGGGATTCAATCTCGTAAACACTTTTTGTCTGACAACTGAAAACTTATCAGTTTCAGCTGGAAAAACAAATGATGATGATGATGATGATGGTGTTCCTCGTTATCAGAAGTTTTACAGGCCCCTGAACTTAACGTACGCTTCATTAATATTAGCTAACAATCTCACGGCCCTCAAGTTTGCAGCTCATAAATATGAATTGTTTTCAGATATTTATCTAAAGGGGACGACAGTCTAACATGACTCGTAAACAAGCTGTGAAAGTGTTTATGCCACATACAATAACAATAAATAATGATTAATTATCGCATAAATGCGGAAAACTTCTGCGAATTGATTTTTTACAATAAAGATTCTTATACGAAACATAAAGCTTTGGCAGTTTAAAGACGTAAGACCCTAGGATGAATTGAATACACTTTAAATAAAAGAACATTTTTAATTCGATGATTTAAATTTTAATTAGTTTTGATTAATCTTAATCAGGGGAGAGAGACAACGTGTATGTACTTTTAGTTTTATCTGTCATAAAATACCTGATACCTAAGATTCATAAATAATGAAGCTCATAAGTCGTCGCTAGTTTTATAAACTAAATATGTGCTTGTTAAAATATAGCTCTTAATTTTAGTGACAATTCAAGGCACGCCCCAAAACTAGTTTCAAGTTCAGTGTTAATTAATTTGTGATTGTTGTCAGTTGTTGTTATTTATTTATTTTTTTAAATTTAACTTTTAATTGATTGACGACTTCACGACATTTGCACCCACTGAACAACAATGGGACAATTCGAATTTATCATTGTTTATTGTTTTTTGTTTCTTATTAATTTTACACTTGCCAATTTTACAGATTGTTTGCTTGATGGTTGAGTTTTGACAAGTTTTTGCCATTTAGACAACCTTCGTTAATGCGAAACAACAAAAAATATATATATAAACAATCAACAATAACAAAAACAGTAAAAGCAGTAAAAGAAACAAAATGTAATGGATTTTTATTAATCTGATGCCGTGATCTTCGGATCGACGCATCGTTGTATCATTGTATCATCTTGGACCTTGAGTTATCGACTTATTGAGCTGTTGAAAAATCGCACAACCCACACAATGTTCATAAAGATCAAATATATGATATTGATATACTTGTATTTGTACTTGTACTCTTATGTTGCCACAAAATGTTGTGCCCAAAAACCAACAAAACGTGGCAGTAAAACTCTCATTTGTTAAACAACTTTTTACGAGCATTGCTTTTGTTTTTGTTGTCCATTCTACATGATAATAAATTCTGAAATTCCCACAACAAACGTGTCTTGTTTATTATAATAATTATAAACAGTGAAATTATTAACAAACTGATTGAAGTTGCATTCAAATGTCAAGGGAAAATTACAACATGAACATATTTCACTTCAGTGCAAACTGCATTTTTTATACCCAGCTAGATAAACAAAAATTCATTATTTTCATCTGAATCATCTAAAATTTAATTGTATTTACAATTATTCTTGTTCTTTTAAATATATTTTTTAATCTGGAATTTTTAAAATATTTTATTTATAAATTTCTTTCATCTTTATCGCATTATGATAGGCTAAAAACAGCGGGTGTTTAAATATATATCACAGCTGTTCACAGGGTATCCCCAGGTCTAACTAAGTTTTCACTTGTATTATTTAGTTAATTTTCCAGCTAATCATGACAAAATGTGTTGCAATTTTCACTTCTTTAAATTTATCTTCATCTCAATGGAAATCCATTAATGACGTAAGCAACCGAGACTCACGCCACAGATTACCAACTATTATTAACCATACCTAAAATATCTAACAATATCTAATGGGCAGCCCATTGTGCTGGGCTATTAAGCAATTACGAAACTTACAAAATAAGGCTTAGTTTCATTGTGCATGGCAACAACAAAAGCAAAAACAACAATAACGTATTGAGGGACTAAAATCTTTGCGAATCTCTTAATTATCACGTACGAGCATTCATCTTATTCGTGTGAATAAGATCAAAGCAAAGGTTTCAAAAAAATTGAACAAATTAATAACAATAATAAGAAATGAACCATGATGAAGGGGCTTATCGATAGAGATATTGAAAATGAAGAGGACGCCTTGAGTCTAAGCTGAAGTTTTGACCAATAAAACTGAAGAGTGTCTTAAGTTTTCATATTCCGTTAAGGAAATTCCATGTGAGCTGGGGAAAGAAATTACTAATTTTATTACTATTAATATTACTAAAAACTATTTCTTTTCAGATGATAACAAAGCCAGCTATTAACCTCTTTGATCCAAAAAATAAAAACAACAATGAAAGAGAGGGAGACAAAAAAGAGAGAAAAGTGTAGCTGTCATAACAATTTATGGACTTGTCAAGTCCCCAGAGGCTGCAGCACAACAGCTTTAAAATGTGGAAGCTAAAGCTAAAGAAGTACCCCATCCCAGAGGTCGTACTTGGAGGCCCCTCTGCTCTATCAGCTTGAAGGCAACTTAAGAGGAAGGAGAAGAGGAAGTCGATGTCGAAGCCTTGCCAGTCACGTCAACTACTGGCTCTTATATAAGGTTTTGTTGTTTTTGGTCTTCTTGTCCCATTGTCTGAGGCTTGTCTCGAGTTTCATTTAAGTTTTTCGGATGCCTTTGCAAATGAGACGTTTTTGTCGCCGTTGGCAATGTTGTTTATTTTGGTTTTTGTTTTACCCCGGGGGAATCTGCACAAAATGATTTGTGTCCAATCTTTATTTTGTTTGTTTACCAATAATAACAGCCTCAACAGAAAAGTAGTTACAAATATCATTGGAGGGCACTTGTTAGCTAATTTAAGGCCCCAAACGACATGGAGATCTCTGAAGATGCGGATGAATCTAAAGCAATAATTAGTTAGGTGGACAACATGATAACAATTTGGGTCATGGACGACGAAAGGCATCCACTGAAGGTCGTTCGTGCAACGAGAGGTTAGGATAAATACGGAAAGTTTCAAAAGTAGAATAATATGAAAGTGTAATGAAAATGATGTAGTTAGTGTTGGTTGTGCTGGGAATTAGTAACAATTGATGCATCATTTTAGGGACAGTTTCAAATAGAGACGATTTGGATTACGATCTATTGTTATTTACAAATAATTATAGAATTTTAAAAATAGTTACAATTTGAGAATAATATGTGCACTAATATATTTATTTCATCTTAAGTTACGCTTGGAAACTGGAGGAATGCAATGTTTAAAAGCAGGAATTTTCTATGTGAAATTTTCTTATAAACAAACAATTATTTGTAAGCAGAAAGTGAGTTATTTAAATTTGTTATGATAAAGGTAACACATAATAAATGCTTCGCTATTTTTCTATTATATATCCAAGTTAAATATTTACATTTGAAATAAAAAGTTATATTTGTAATTTAGGAATTGTATTATTGTTAGTGCACATATTGAATTGAGTTAAAAGTTTATTTTAAATAAATAAAAAAGGGTTGCAAAACTGACAGATAAATAAATAAACGTGCATTTGTTGGAATTTATAGTCGGATTACACATGCGTATCAAAAACATAAACGTAATAGAAGAAAGCAAAATATTAAGAGGAAATTGCACACAAACACTAATTAAATATCTTATGACTATGTAAATTGATTACGATTAGTTCGAAACGAATTTGAATCGACTCGATTCGATTCGAATTCGATATCGAAAATGGAATATGATTTATATGGATTTAATACCAGGCCTCCCGGCAGCGACGTCGATCCGCAGTAGCGCCAGTGTTAGCAGCAGAGTAACGGTAATTGAAGCGCCGGCAGCTCTGCGACTGCGCTGCTTCGATTTCAAAGTGCGCGTTTGCATTTTATATTTGGGAATTTTCAAATCTTGTTATAGTTATTATTGTGTTACTGTTGCTTGAATTTAGAATTGGGCATTGCCCAAAAATAAGAGACGAGGAATAATTTAACGCGTGGGCGAAATAACAATGATCAAAGTCGATGCTGATTGTGAGACTGAAGATGCTGCTGCCGAGGATGACAAAATCCGTTGGCAATTGAGTTGCCGGCGTGCACACAAAATCCCTAACTTGTTGCCAAATACAAATAATATGTAATATTAATTTTTTTTTCTTCTCTTTTTATTTTGTTTTTGCTTTTTCTCGAATTTATTTATTTTTTCTTGCCGCGACTGCACACAAATTTCAAATCAATTGTGACACGATTTCACGATTCGCAGTCACTATGCGAGAAAGGGAGAAAGAGAGGGCGAGTGAAAGAGCGAGAGAGCGCACGTTAATCCGGAGACTGTAACGGAGTTTGTAACGGAGACTGTGACCGAATCGGAGACGTAGTCGTAGTCGGAGACGAAGACAGGCGATGATTAGATGCACGAGGCGCTCGAGCGTAACAGAAACACGTCCGTAGCTCACGAGTTCTGCGCTTTTAATAAACTTGGCCGATGCCAGCGACAACGAATGAAGCTTGGCTTATACTTGGGCGCTCAGTTGAAGCTGGCGTCGCACAGTGGTCTTACCTGTGAAGTGAATTGCAACTGAATGGTAGCAAATATAGTATGTATGCTTTTATTAAAATCTGATTATACATTTTTATCTACATATCTACAACTTAACTATTAATTGATATGTTATGTATAATTTAAATAATAATAAGCTTATTTGATTTAAATAGAAATAGCGTTACAGTGTTCTTCATATCTAAGTACACAAGCACAAATGTTTATTTTTCAATGTTTTTATTATAGGCACAACTTTCATTTCAATAATGTTCTAGTTGGACATTGCCTAAAAGTTGTAACACAACAATCAAATAAACATATGACTCTTATAAAATGAATCTACATTTTGACCGTTTAAATTGCATTTTTGAACCAATGTGCAGCTGTTACTCAGCGGGAAACACACGGATAATGAAATTATCTGGCCAAATGAAAATTATACAGCATAACAAAAAAATTTGCAACTGATGCTTCTGTCACTCTCTCTTTCGTTCTATCAACACAACGAATGGATATGTAAATAGTGCTAATATATGTGCGATATGTAGAACCCGGGTTAAACCTGGCTCTATTGTCAGATGGAATCGGAAAGCGGGTGAAATTAATTGTTGTACTCGTAATTGTATTAAAGATATTGAACATGTTACAAAGGGGATCTCGGATCGGTTCTCAGATCGGCATTGAGGCATTTCCAATGTCGCTCAAGGTCGAATCGTATTAAATACGTCAGCGTTAAGTATTAACGCTTAACATTAACATGTGTTTAACATTCTGTTATTGAGTATTGAGCAAATCGCGAACACGTTTCAACATTTGAGCATATATTTAGAAATATAAATACATTATGCAAATTTGAAATGAAAATGAATGTGATAATGCCAGAAGCATTTGTATCTTTATTGTTTGTTTATTTTGACAGGCTGCGTTGGTTTTTTGAGTATTTCAGTTTGAATTTAAATTAAAGCCTGTCTGCCTGTTTGTCTAACTGTCTGTCTGTCTGTCTGTCCGTCTGTCTGTCATAGTCAGAATCTACGCTAACAATGCATAATTTATGAAAGTCAAATACATATTGAATGGTCTTAGAAATAGATCCTGTTCTTTTTTATTTTTGCAAGTCGTATAGCAATTCATTAAACTTGTTCTTTTATATGCGGCAAATTCTTTTGTGAAGCAAATTGAAATCTTATAACAAGCTCGTGAGACGATGCTGTTTTAGTCATCAATTGCATCAATTAGATCTTCTTTTTTTTTTTGTGGGTTGACTCAGCTGCTTATATAAGATCAAAATAATCAAATAGCGGCATCTCAATGAAATTGTGCAAACCTTCTTGTTAGACAAGATCGAGTACGAGTATGAGTCGAAGTATCGATGGGTACATTCAACCCTGTCGATCGATGATCCCTGACTTCAGTGATTACATCATACTACTCGTATTCCAATCTGTTTATATACCTACTTATAATATGTGTTTGGTTCATAATTATCTAGTCTCTGCCCAAGAAACGATGTCAGCTTTGGTTCCGCATTGGGGTTTACCCAAAGACTTAAACTTTGACGGTGCTTCCTATGCGAACTAATGATGAGCATGAGGAATCACGGCTAGTGCTCGAGTGCTCGTATTATCATTATTGTTACAATTCCAAATGGACAAGACCCAGCTTGGCCCGCGGTTGCACTGACAATACATAAATCAAAGCTTGGGGGGCCAAACAAAGCCATCATTGGGACGTGCCGAGGAGCAGGAGGAGATGGCGAGACTCTGCTCAAAGCCGCGTCAAAGAAGTAATCAAAATTGTATTACGAAAACAAACGTTTTTATAAATTTCTCGTTTCTCGTCTCTTCATTTTTGTTTTTCCTACTTATGCGAGTAACAATGGGCCACGGTCCAAGCAGATGCCGATGCCGATGGCAGCATGAAGTCCAATTCGAACTCCAAATGGAGGCGCCGCAAAAACGCAAAGTCAGCATCGCTGCAACAACAAACACAGCTCAACAACAGCTCTAACACTAACAACAAACAACAATGCAGTGACAGCATTCACGCTATATATTATTTACTTTAATAGAGTTAAAAGTCCGCTTAGTTGCGGGAGGTGCCAAAGGGCAAGGGGAACTCTTCACAGTTGGGAAATGAAAATGACGCTGCGTATGCGTAATCCACAAATTGAATTTAAGTTTGACGACCCTTCACCTGCCCCCTTTTCTTAATTGTTATAATCATAAATTTCACAAACATTAAATGCTTTTATTTATGCAAAATCTTTTACAGCTGGTCCCCCACAACTCAACAAATTCATGTTAATTAAAACTCTCATAAATATCTTTAAAAATTTAAATAGACTATCAAAATATTTGAAATTACTTTCGAAAGGTTAATCGTTGACGATTTCTTTGCCCGTTATGGAATTTCAATACTCGACTGCAATTGTTGACTGCAGGCGGCGCTGATTTGGCCGGCCCACACGAAAACTGTTTCGAAAAAACACGCCAAAACTAAAAAAAATAATCACTTGAAAAGTCATATGAGAGACCAGTTTTTTTTATTTTGAGTGCTGCTGAACCAGTTGGAGCGCATCTTCTGCTGTAAGATATCAACAACAGCTATACAATTTTATTGCAAAAATATTGAAAAATGCGTTAAGACAACAACAACAACAACAACGTCAACAATGACAGCATAAGTTTTGTTGGTCACCCTGACCTTAACACAAATTTCGTCTTAATATCAAACCGCTGACTGACTTGGAACGTGCACCGCCTTTTGGACGAGTCGGGATTTAGGCCTGCACTCCATTCATATGCAAAAATGGGTCTTACATTTACAACAGATATTGTTTTTGTTTATAATCAAGCTATTTACCCGGTCGAAATTTATGGCAGAAGCTTGATAGAAATTCCTTGGACTGTTGAGTCATAAATGTTAAAGATGCGATGAATGGTGTCGATTTGTTGAAACAAAACCCCAAGGCATCAAAAGTCATTAAAGCTTACTCTTGCTGACAGGCCAGCGGATTTTGTGGTTATTAATTCGCGTGGGTTTTATTTTTTTCTTTCATAATCGAGCATTCACACATAGAAAGAAAGTCAAGAATAACAAGAACGAGTTTTAAAATAAAAATAAATAATAAACCACTCAAAACGGATATTTAATCCCGCTTACGTGATTTCTCGCTCTGGCCAAGTATGTTTAATTACGTTATATATCAATATTTTAAAATGTCATGAGCCGTTACAAACTGAAGTGAATTTCTGACGTCAACAAAGCCCAACGTTCGATAACTGATTCGCCGATAACTCATTCTGATTCGATTAAATGATTTCGCAAAGATGTTTTTGTGAAGTGAACTTATAATGTATTTAAATCAAACTATTTATTTAAGGTTTACTTTGAATGTAGAATCTACGTTGTTGATATTTGATTATTATTACTGCAGCTTGTCTCTGTGTTCTTTTTGTTGTGTCCAACTGTGAACTATGAACTGTTGGCAAAGTTCGTCAGCCCTGGCAAACAGCTGTAGTCAGCCAAAAAAAAGAAAACAGAGAACAAAAACTATTTGATAAATTTAAGGACAACAATAACAAATGAGCGCTCTCTTTCGAAGCCTAAACAATTTTTCGTCGAAGCGTGAGAATGTCATTAAGGAAGCGCTAATAAATACACTCAACGAGAATGCGAGAGAGATTGAATTCGAAGTTAAGCAGAAAGGATTGGGTAAGTCCCAAATCGTAAATAGGTGGACAATGACTCATTTGCTTTTGTCACAGAGGTGCTCGGGTTGTGTGAACAAACGAGTGCACTATGCACAACATTGGAAGCCGTGTTTCTGCACGGCCTAAAGGATTCATTTTTGTGGGCCACGATCAATGTTATTGCTGGCGATGTGGAGCGACGGCCGGAACCGAGTTTCTGGTCACCCGCCATGGTGTTTATGCACAAGCAGGTGATTGAGCAAATACAGGGATTAAGTCAAATCACCTCTGAGACTGGACAATGTCGTGCCTGGGTGCGACAGTCTCTCAATGACTGTGTGTTCTCCGCCTATTTAAATAACATGCGCAAAAACGGTTCAGCATTGAAGCCATATTACAAGAAGACCGCTCTGCTTAAGGATTCCGAAGGATTGGAAACGGCGGCCAAGATAATGGAGAGCCTGGAGGCCTATGTGGGATTCGATTTGCCAGTCAATTCGAGCCTGCTAAATAATTGGCCGGACTATGCCCTTCAATTGTCCGATCTGTGGACACCAGCTCTCAAGTCCTGTCCGGTGCGTAGTTAAATGAATTAAGGAAATCCTCGATTTAATTCAATATATTTTACAGATCAGCAGCGGTGTGGATGTGGCCAGCTCATTGGCTACTGAAATTGTGGCTATACCCACACCACAGCCTCTTCACACCAATGAGCTCTTCTCTGAATCCATTTCTAACAGTCCATTCAGTCGAGGCGGCCACTTTGACAATGCCGATCTTAATCAACATCAGATGCTGGACGTGCTCATGCAAAAGATGGACGAAATGGACATCATTAGTGAGGAACAGACACCAACAGAAGCAGATTCTAGAACCACAGATGCTGCCCAGGCTGAGACGGATACGGAGACTGCATCGAGCAGCAAACAACGAGGTCGAAAGCGTTCTATGCGTCACATTGAAGAGTCATTCGCCGAGTTGCCACAGGGCAGCAACTCCCTAAGCAATCTAATGCAAACTTCCTGGTCTGCCGACCTTGATGCTAACTCACCCTCAGAAGAGCTTTCTGGAGCTCGTTTCTTTCAGCGATCCGTCAGCATGAGCAGTTCTGTGAGTCTACGTTCCCCCAACGTAGATCGCTGTAGCTACAATGCACTCCTCCGCAAACATGAAAACAACCGCGAGGATGGCGCTGGTTGGTCCCAGATCTGGGAAAAGTTTCGCGCCAGTGCATCCACCTTGAATATGGTACAGCAGCAGCAACGACACGAATCTGAATCGCTAATTGCAGATGACTTGAGTGATCTGCAATCCCTGGATGTAAGTCAAAGTCGAATATATTTTAGAGATCAAATCCCATTTCTTATACATTTACAGACCAATTCGGACTTTGAGCTAGTTACATCCAATTTTGATATGGCCGAGTTGCAACAAATGGTTGCACAATTGTGTCAGTTGCCTCGTGAACCTGGACTCAATGCTCAAGGCTTTCTGTGTCGAAGCTGTCAACATCCTCTGGGCATTGGTGACAACAACTTTCAGTAAGCATGTTTTCAGATTATATAAATTAAATATATCTTTAATATTTACAATATTCTTTCGCAGAGTTTGTGCATTTAGTGGTAACTACTTTTGCAACAGCTGCATGGACCCGGAAAGTCAGCTGATTCCGGCTCGAATCATCTACAACTGGGACTTTCGGAAGTATAATGTCAGCAAACGAGCTGCCATTTTCTTGGCTGAATTCCGATCTCAACCATTTCTGGACATGCAGCTGCTTAATCCCAGCATTTACTTTGCCTCTGAGGCCATGGCCGAATTGCAATCGCTTCGCATCCGATTGAATTTTATACGTGCCTATCTGTACACCTGTGCACCGACTTGCATTCAGCTGCTGCAGAATCATTTCTGTGGTCGGGAGTATCTCTATGAGCATATACACCAATACTCTATTGCGGATTTGGCACTGATCCAACGTGGATCACTTTGCCAGCAGCTGCAGAAGGCCTTTAAACTGGGAGAGGCACATGTGCTCAAGTGTCGGCTGTGCCACCTGAAGGGGTTCATCTGTGAAATCTGTCAAAGTCCTCGAGTTCTGTATCCTTTCCACATAGCAACAACATTTCGGGTGAGCTTATCTCAGTTTTGTGATCATATTAATGCTACTCTATTAACATGATAAAAATATCTATCCTCAGTGTGTTGCCTGTGGTGCTGTTTTCCATGCCGAATGCCTCAATGAACATCAACCATGTCCCAAATGCGAGCGTCGACGCAAACGGGAAGATCAGCCCCTTCAGGAAGCTGTGCAGGATTTAAAGCTCAAGCATCAGACTTCTTAGAGAGCCATTTAGTTAGTAAGCAACAAAGTGCGATTCTTTATTTAATACCCCAGAAATAATATATTTGTTATTGATATATTATAATAAGCCTATAATTGTTATTGCTTTATTGTGTGTATTGTACATTTATTGCCGGTATTTAAGCCTGCTAAACAGATTTTGTTTATACTCGTGGCTATATTTATGCGATTATTTGTGTAACAAACCAAAAGACACTCGCATTTACTAACAAATATACTTGAGATTGTGAGTCTTTTCAATTGATACCGTAACGTAGTTTTATTTGTTTGAAATTTGCTCATTTCAAGGAATGGAATTCGATTCCTTTAATTCCTTAACTGTCAACAAATGTTAAGATGTATTTTTTTCCATGGAAACCATTCATATTTTCCCTTTCCCAGGTGATTTATTAAATAAAATATATATTTTTTTAATGTCTTTTTAAGTTTATTAATATGATAACTCCAAATGCAATGATGTTGAATAAAATGTAACTATATACTGATACTGATTAATTACAGCTAATGACTTCAAAGGTCTAACAACAATGATTAAATTTAATAATAATTTACAGGATGTTTATGCATAATATTGCCCAAGGAGTGTTAACAAATACATTGAATGAACTCTAAAATTTTCTAAAAGTGTAATGTTGTTCAGTACTTGGGTAAATAATAAGTAAGAAAATGGGAAATGCCTTTTATGACAATACGAATTCGTTGGAAAACTTTCATATGTGCTCTACATAAATTAATTATTTATTTTCCTTTGTATTTAACATTATTGTGTGTGTTTTTGCTAGCATTTAAAAATATATGTAGTATACGCGTATAGTACTTGTAATTTGGGTTTAACATTTTCAGTCTAGTAAGATTAGGGTTAGAGACAGAGCGCTCCTTCATATGCGTATAATGTATAAAAGAACGTTCTATTTTGGTGTCATCTCGTGAATAATTTGACTAACTTTTGGTCTAAAGTCAAATGCTGCTAATTGTTATATACAGATTATATAATATATTTAGGTATAATTTGGTTAAGTCTGGGAAGACGCTACTATTAATTTAACCAGCACCTTGGCTCAATTTAACTTGATTTTCAGTTACATCACACAGAGACTCACTCCCAAAACATAAATATAAGAATATTTTAAATTTACATTTGAAATTAAAATAATTTTAATTATTTAAATTGATCTAAACAGTTTGGGAAATAATTCAGTTTCCTTATTTATTACATTTTAATTAGGATAACTTTATTGCGATGCAACTGCATTTTTTAGAAGTTTTAGAACAGCCAACAAAATTGTCTATCAATTATTAAGGATATTCAAATTAAGCTCTTTCGGCCACATCCTGTTTTCTTACACGCCCGATGAAATTGTCATCTCTTTCTTTGTTATTTATTGAGCTTTTCAACATTTCTTTTACACTTTACATACGGCACTTGAACAATTCGCATTTACACACACACGCACACATACAACAAGAACAATTAATACAAACACACATACAAATTGTATATATACAAAGCATAAACATCGATATAATTTACAAAGACGGTTACATTGGAAAATCCTCTCAATAGACCGTTGAATTGCGCGGAACGTTTGATGGAGGCTGCGACTGCGGACGCACATTGGATGCAGTTGCTCCGCTGCTGCTGCCCGCTGTGCTGTTTCCCCCATAAAGAAAACTGGAATGCCTTATCACAGACACTGTGGCGGCGGCAACCCCAGCCTGTGGGGGCGGTGCGGGGGCGCGGTGTTTTTTGAGCGGTGCATAAGCGGGTTTCAGTACAGGTGGCGCTTTTGAATTGTTGTTGTTGAATGCAGCTGAGCTGTTGTTGTTGTTATTGTTGTTGGCCATCGGAGCTGGATCTGCATATCAATTATTATAGGTAGACAAAGGCAAGTAGAGACAGAGAGAGAGAGAAAGGAAATATATATAAGAGATACACATACATAGACAGTTGTGGATTTCATTTCAAAGCGGCGCCTATAAGATAGGCAATGGATTTTTACAAGCAAACGCAATACTCACAAATGATACGAAGAAAAAGAGAAAGTTTAAAGAAGAATAACAGGATCAATTGAAGACAGGTGTGTGTATGTTGTTGTGGTTGTGAAGGACAAGACAAATCAATGTTCAATGTATTTAAAATTCAATTTTATTTTGGCATTTTATTGTTCATAAAATTAACTTCAAATAAAACAATAATGTGCTTGTGCTAAACTTAAATATTCATCGATATTACATACATGTATATGTATGTATAAAAGGATAAGATATCAAAGTACATGTACAAATTATAGATATATGTTTGTATGCATGTATATGTAAATATATAATGAAGCCGATCGTAGACAATACATAAAGTAAAAGCATGCGCTACAGATATAGTACAGATATAATATGCATTGGGACTCGAACATAATGCAAATTGTAGTATGAACATTAATAAGAAAACATTATAATAGAACATATCTCTATATAATAATACATAATATGCATGTGCTTATTGATAATATCGCGTTTTCTTTGTTAACATACAAAAGTGGAATAAAGCTATCAACTTTGCATAATTATAAATAGATATATAACATTTTTTTACATTTTCGCGATTTTGGGCAATTAAAAAAAAAACAATAATTAAAATTTGTAACGTTAAATATACATAATAACATATGTGTGTTTTTTGTGTTTAATACAATTAAAAATTACATCGTTGTATAAAGTTTCTGCAGATTTTGATTTATAATTTTTCAAATGCTACACAAGTGTTTTGTTTTTCTTCTTAAAAATAATAATAATATGCAATTAATGCAATATGTATTCATTATATAACAGCATTCCATATGTGTATAAAACAATAATAATAGTAATAATAATAATAATTCTAATTGTAATCATAGTATGTAATAATTAACATGGCGCGTGAGTTTGCATAAAAAGAAAAACTGACCCCGCACACCCAAAAATACACGCACATACATATTGTACTATGTATGTTGACACATACATATGCACATATGCAGTTACACACATACATACATTCACACTTATGTATATCCATTACATACCATTGGTTGCCTTTAGCGTGCGACTAGGATAGATTTTTTGTATATTTAGAAACGGCGGAGGTTTGGGAAACTCAGTGACATTATGAAATCTCTTGCCAAACTTTGTCTCCAAATCGATGACCAGTCGACCAACTGAAGCTCCCGTTGCCATTCCCGTTCCCGTTGCTAAGCCACCGCTACTGCCAAAATTGTGCGTCGCATTGGCCATGTGCGTGGGCGGCGTCAATGGTGCATTGGCCCTTATGGAGGAATGACGCTGAGGCGGAACTGGTGCCTGTTGGGATCCAGCCTATACAAAATTAAGGATAATTAATAACAACTACATAGTGTCTTTTTTTTTGTTTTCAATTGAATGCCATTGGCTTTAGTTACGTTTCGCTTCTGATTGAGCATCAGCATGCTGGTTGCCTAGTGTCTGTCTGTCTTTCTTATTGAGTTCACCACACAGTTGCCTAATCCAATGTTTCACATACTAAAAGGACACGCAGCAAATAATATAAACTCAACTATGCTCTGCACTCCTCACAAAAGAGACAACAAAACGAGGCGTGCGTTTTGAATGCTGTTTTGGTCACGTATTGTTGGAAAATCCATAAAGGTAGAAAAAAGTGAAAAGCAAGTGCGCAGCAGGAAAGCAAAGAGCGAACGAATGCGCAGTGCAAAGGAAGGAGACAGGCCAACAAGAGAGACTAACAGTCTGTGTGTGAGAGAGAGAGAGGGAGAGAGACAAAGCTCAGCTGTTAGCTTTGTGCACTGTAAGAAATGTTCAAATACCGTTCTCGACTTCATTTCTATTAAAATTACAAAATTCAGTTTCAGATGGAAATGCTCATAAAAACATACAGATAGTTTTCAGTCTAAAACCACTTGCAGAATCATTAAACATTCAATAAATAGATAAATAAGCTAAAAAGACATTAAATTATTTAGACCGTTTAAAAGCACTGATATTTCTTTGCTAAACTAAAGCCGTATTGAATAACTAAGAAAGTTACCACAAACCTACTCATAGACTAAGGCTTACAGTCCTGCTTCAACTTTACTCTTCTTAAATTTGTTGCAGTGTAATCTCAGTTCTCTTCTGAAAATGCGCTGATTCAGCTGCTGTTACCTTTGGCCTTTGTGCCAACTTGTTGTCGTTGCTGTTTACTTACATTGCTTGACTGTCGCTGCGGGGGCGGAGGCGGTGGGCAGCTGCGATGTGGTGGCAACGCTGGCGGATTAATGGGACCACCGTTCAATATGATGGGATTGACCTTCTCCCGCATTGTCGATGACTTCGGACTGGCCGTAACGCCATTTGGCGGTGTCGAAGGCGTTCCTCCATTGCCGCCAACGCGAAATTGATCTCTCAGAGCTGCGACGCTGCTGCTGCTGCTCGAACTCGATGGTGGTTGCGGGGGTGGTGATGGCGCTGAGGTGGTGTTCGCTGCACTCTGCACCAGAGCCGTGTTAACGGCACTATATGGCGCTGCAATGCTGCTCAAATTGCTGTTCGAAATGCTGCGCGCCGGCGTTGGAGGCGGCGGTGGCTTAACCGAGGGGCGTGCTGTTAGAAAAAGAGAGAATACTTTAATTAAAAAGCTGTCTATTAATAGATTATGGATTAGGGATGTAGAAATAATGATAATCGATGTTTTCTTCATCTTCTTCTGATGTTTACTGATGCATCGATGATTACTTAAAAAATTAAAGATAGAGTAAATCAAATTTTAAGTGCTGTCTGCCCGTTCTGAAATGTTAACCACCCCCTTTTCTGAAATCTATCATGTTTAAAAAGATCTAAAATTAATCAAATTTGTTCACATTTCACCATAATTTCAAAAATAAAATAGGAAAAATATTTCAGAATGATTTTGCACACATCAATGAACTACAAACTAAATAGAAATCTTGAATAGTTTTATCATTTACGAGGTCATATGTATATATGTAAATAGTTTGCGAATAAAGTCAACACATTTATGATAAAACTATTTCCTATTTTTTGCCCTGCCTTTCCCTTTTTCTGGTTGGTGTGCCCTGTTTTTGTGGCATCAGTGATGTGTACCCTTCTAAACAATACATACTCTTTGGCGGGTTAGGGGCAGACCGTATACTGCCCGTGATGCTGTTGGTGCTGCCACCGATGCCATCGCTAGACTGGAGTAACAGCGTCTGTTGCAAAGGAGCTCGCATTGTGCCGAAATGTTGTTGCGTTGGGAAAACGGGACCATTGACGATGCCCACAGCTGGCGGAGATCTGTACAAAGAAGAGTTAAATTAATATTAATTAAAGAAAGTCAGAGGCAATGTCAAAGCCAAGTTTAAGCAGTGTGCAATTTAACAAGCAGCAGGATTAAAGCTGGAAAACTTCGACCAAAAAGCGTTGCCAAGGAATGAGAGCGCAGCAGCTGAAGCAGTGCATGGCCAAAAGGCCTTATGGTTAGATTAGACGAAGTATTGGATGAGTGCTATACCTGGGTGACTTCATGCTGTGATGCCTCGCTACGGCTGGACGCTGATGGCCATTGGCCAGCGCCAGTTGCTGTAAGCCCGGCGGTTTTGGCGCAAAATTTGGTTTGCCATATCCAATTGCCGGCTTCGGTTGTTGCTGTTGCTGGGCGGGAGGTGTCGGGGTCGGTGTGGGCGTGGGCGAGATATTACCACCACCAATAGTTGCACCACCACCACTACCATTACCACTGCCATTGCCACCAAACAGCGTTGATTTATTTGGCGCCAAGTTGCGCAGAGTTCCCGTTGACGCTGATGTTGTTCGACTTGTTGTTGTTGCTGATGTTGCTATTGCTGTGGCACTTTGCGTTGTTGTTGTGCTTGTTTTTGTAATTGAACTATTTACAAAACTATTGCCTAACGAGATACTGTGGATGTGTTGTTTTCGTGGAATGGGGTTTAACCAAATTGCCCGGCAAGGAAACCAAAAGAACATAATAAATATGTAAAAAAAATAAAATAAAATACAAAAATTTACAAATTGTTCAAAATTCAAAAATCAATTACATTTAAGTAACAGCAAACAGTGATACCAAATAACGAATTTCAAAAGAAATAAATAAATAATTATCGTTAGCCGATCCCCAAACGAAACCTGTCCATGCTCTGGAGACTCACCTAAGATTAGCCGCTTTACTTTTCACACTGCCGCTACTGCCGCTCTCCGAGAGCGTAGGCGATGAGGCTTTCGGCTTGACATGGCCATTGGCATTGGCAGTCGATGTGGCATTCACATTGGACGTGGATGTGCCACTGGATGTGGGCGTTGCCATTGTGCGAGGTATGTTCATTCGATCCAAAATGGAATCGCTGGAGTTTTGCTAAAAGCAAAAGAACAAATGAATACATAAGTCAACTGTTAAGGTATTCATTATAATATTGAAATATTGAATTATACTAAATTTTTAAAATGTATTATATGTATTTAATTTAACAATTTTACTAAACCTTTAACTGAACATTGGTAATTAGTCTCTGTATTTTAAAGGATCCATCAGTGCTTACGACTTGTTTTGCTTTGCTTTTAGATATTCCTTAGACTATTTTCACTTATTTATAAACTAATTAAAATAGATCTTTGTGTGGGTCTCTGTCTTTCTATATTTCTATATGAAATCTCTTACCTTTGGCGGCTGCGGTGGAGGTCCGCGATTTGTTCTCAAATTTGCTTCGGTTGCATTGATATGTGTGCTGTTGTTGCTTGTTGCTGGTTGTTGCTGTTGTTGTTGCTTTTGACGCTTCAATGTTAAATGCTTTGTGAGCTCTGTGTTGAAGTCCATGGGTCCGTTGCTGGATGCGGCAGCAACAGAGGCGGTGGGGGGGCTGTTGCTGCGGGTCTCAATCGTTGTGGGCTTTGTGGTTGTTGTTGTTGCTGCTAATATTTATGATTGTTGTTATTGTTATTGTTGTTGTGAGTGCGTGATGCGTGGGCGTTTGTCCAAACATCCAAAGCGGAAATCAATTGAGCAACAAAACAAAACTCAATGTTAATTTGCATAAGCGAGGAATATGGAATTTACCTAGATATATTAGGGTTCGGCTTATGTTGTATGAGGTTAAAAAAAGGTGATTATTAAAAGTTTTTGAGTTCAAAAAATGTTCAATTCTATGTGAACAATAAAATGTAAGGTTTTAAACCGATCCGTTAATATTAAGAACGACTTGGACTCAAAGTCCTATTGCTGAATATTTTTTGAAAATAAGCCGAGCCCTAATCTACATATATATGTACAAACACACACGCATCTTTAACTGTTTGTTTGTTAAACTTACCTCGAACACCGTTAACGGGCTTCAACTTTGGCATCTGCGAAAGACCTTCAAACAGTCCACCCAGTTTTGGCGCCCCATTGCCAATGTTGTTGCTGCTGCTGCTGCTACTGCTACTGTTGTTGTTGTTGTTGCTACTGCTGGTGTTGTTGTTGAGCGTGCGCTTGGGAGCTGAGCCACCTCCATCCCCATCACAGACACGTCCCGATAACGCTGGACCACTTTTGTCCACGGTGGCCGTTTTACGCAGCTTTGTGCCCTTCTGGATGGAGTTCAGCAAGGCGGAACGTGGATCAGCACCTCCTCCTCCGCCGCCTCCCAGTTTTAAGCCACCCATGGCCGGCGGTGGAGGTGGTCCTGGCGGTGGGGGTGGTCCCGGTGGTGGCGGTATAGCCATCTGTAAGAACAGAAAATAAGGAAAATTAGAACATTTTGAAGTGGTTAAAGTAACGATTTTAACACTTTTGAAAATATATTTTTCTCGATTTTGGCCCGATATCCACATTTAATGCTGAAAATTATGTTCTCTTTAGATCACTAATGTGGGGATTACTTTTGGGCAGTGACTGCGTCGAATTAGACGCATTTTAAGGGTAATTTTAAAAGTTAGTTAGGCGTGAAATGCTTTGCGTGTCCGACACGTCGCTTTTGCGGCTCAAGACTGAGATTGAAGACAGCAGACTGACTCTGAAGACAGCAAATAGAAGACTGAGGACCGAGAGTGAAGCGAAGCAACAACTGTCGCCTCCTACACGTTTAATAATAACAAAGTTTCTATACTTATTTTTTTTATTATTTATGTATGTCTCTTGTCTTGTCTTGGCTTTATTTATTCACTTTTGTTTTATTTTCAGTCCGAGATTGACGCGTCGATAAAACAAAATAAAATCCAAGCGCCAAACAGCGCGTAAAATGAATGCCAGAGCCCGTACAGTTTGACATGCATTGGGCGCAGCTCCCACAGAATTCACAGAATCCACATAAAGCCCACGTGCCAGCATCATGTGCGTATTGTATCTGAGTTGTACCTACTATATATGTATGTGTCTTAAATACAAGTATGTAGATCACTTTTATATCATTCAAATATCGATCCCATTTTTTTTTAATTTTGCTCGAATATAGCAAATAAAAGATTGCAAACAAATATAGTATTTATGTTTACGTTTTATGTATTTAAAAACACATATGCATACTCAATTATATACTCATATACATATGTGTAAATATAGCTTCTGATTTTGTTTATAAATATTAAAGAGTTTTTTTTTTATAGATTTTCAAATTGCTCTTTCTTATTATATCAAGTGTTTTGCCTGAGTATAAAAAACACTTGAAATAACACAGAAGAATGCAATAGCCGACTGGCAAATACCCTTCTTAGCTTCAAAGAGAATATGAAATGGATATGAAATTATTACACAATGTAGAACATGTCAGTAAATATTTTTGCAGAGTTTACACAAAAATAAGTAATATAATTTATATATTTTTTAAATGTCCTAGAAAATCATTATATATTTGCACATTGTAGAGAACCGAAGGTAGTAAATTAATTCAGTCAATAAATGAAATCAATAAAAAGCGTGAAATAATCACTGATTAGCGATAATTGTTAGCCTTCGTATAACAGCTGATAAGAAAAAAAGCTGGAAACTGTGTCAAATGCAAATCTACAAGTAAACGAATTGTACGATCTGTAGAGAATAGATGAAGAAGCTCTTTAAAATGGAATTTCATCGATCTGTCAACATCCTGTACATTATGTGGATCATTTGGTCCCAAGTGAAGGTAAGAATACAAGTCGAGTTTATATAATAGTTAAAACATTTTAAGTTTTTACAGGGTGAAGATTTGCTGAGTCATCTTGAAATAATGCAGGGTACAGCGCAGAAGCTGCTTTTAAGGTATGTGGAAAGCGAAACTGCAATATAATAAAAGTTAACTTTTTTCCAGCCTGAATGATCAATTGGAGCAGCTTAAAGGACATGTAAATGCTGGTGATTTCAATTCTTCAAATGAAAGTATGTTTTATTCAAAATTTGTATTGTAAATTGTGTTATGTAAGGTCTAAAAATTCAGGTCGAAGCTATCCCACATCCTGTTTAACGTCCTTTTTTAACGCAAGTGGAGCTTATAGGATAAAAGTGCCGGGATTAGATCCTTTTCAAGTGTCCTGTGATAATTGCATTGCTGGTTTCGGCTGGTTAGTCATACAGAGACGTCTAAACGGAAGCTTAAACTTCTTTCGCAATTGGAAGGAGTACAAGGAGGGATTTGGGGATATAAATGGTGAGTTCTTCATTGGCCTGGAAAAACTGCGTGCCATCACAGCTCTGGAACCCTTCGAGCTGTACATTGCCCTCGAGGACTTCGATGGGGAAAGACGTCATGCTAATTTTGATGAATTTGCCATTGGCAGCGAGGAAGATGATTATGCACTTAATGTACTTGGGACATATTCGGGAAACGCGGGAGATTCACTGAGAAGTCATCGCAAGATGAAGTTCTCCACATACGATCGTGATAATGATCGTGAATTTGCCAGGAACTGTGCATTCCTTCATGTCGGTGCCTGGTGGTACAACGCTTGTGTAGATAGGTGAGATCTGCTTCCTAATAATAATAATATTGATGACGAATCTATACAATTCTCACAGTAATCTAAATGGACAATATATTGATGGTGGCAAATACGAGGAGAATCTCTTCGCTCGGGGTATGTGCTGGAGAGCCTGGCGTGGCCATAATTATGGCTATAAGTTTACTCAAATGATGATCAGGCCCAAGTGCCGAAATTTTCCATCAAACCTAAAGAGTCACAGCAATTCCTCAGCAGAACATTGTGAATCATTTTAAGATTCGCCATCTTCATGCATTATTCATTTTCATTCATTAAAAAATTTAATAAGAAATTCGTTAATGAAAAGATCGAGTACATGTACTTGATTTATATGCAAAATGTGTTTAGTTTTTATTCGAGCAGGCTGCAAAACAATTTCAAAATGAATTGGAAAGCCTTTTATAGATTTCCTGAGCAACAGTTAAACAAATAAAATATAGTATATAAATACCAAGCACAATACATAAAAATAAGTACTTGAATTTCCTATTTAATTATCTCGCATTGAAATACTTGACCTACGTTTTTACATGCAACTGATAAGATATATTGTATAATAGTAGAATGAAATGAGGTTACGTCTTGAAATCCTCTACGAGGTATCTCTTAGTGTATCATTACAACACAAGTAAAATTGAAAATTAATTTATTTTACTTGATTTGTACTTTTATGTTACCATAAAAGTTTTTATCTAGAATGCGACAAGTTTTTTAACAGAAATTAATATACCTATTCTGCACTGATTACTGGGTATAGGAATAAGATGAACGCTTAAATTTCAATATTATTCAGTCTAGATTACAAGATCAGCATAGATGAATCGCATGTTGGGAGCTTATTTACTGTTAATCCTCTTCACGGGCTCTAATGAAGCCCAAGTTCCTGCAAACAATGGAGGACAACTTACTAGGATTGTAGGCAAAGTCGAAGAACTGATTGCAAGTATAAAATTAGAACTTAATCAGTTCCGAGGCACCAACCAGAAGTCATTATCCCAAGGTATTCAGCATGAATCCAATCTATTTGAAGTGTTACTCATCTTAAATCGATTTCAGGTTATCCCCCATCCTGTCTGGCGGCTATGATCAACACAAATGGTATTCATACTATTCAGGTACCGGGTATTGAGCCCTTTGCGGTGGCATGTGAGACCCGAACAGCTGGAGCTGGTTGGACAACCATACAACGTCGTCAGGATGGAAGCGAGAACTTCTATCGCAGCTGGTCCGAATATCGAGAAGGTTTTGGGAATTTGAGTGGAGAGTTCTTTATCGGACTAGAGAAATTACACGCAATAACGATGGCAGAGCCCTATGAGCTCTACATACACCTTGAGGACTTTGATGGGGAATCTCATTATGCCAAATATGATAGATTTGTTGTTGGCAACGAGTCCGATGCATTTGCACTGCGCGTTTTGGGTAAATACTCGGGAGATGCCGGGGATTCGTTGAGATATCACGAGGGAATGCCGTTCTCCACATTTGATAACGATCACAGCAGAAATCGTTGTGCTCTCACAAATGTGGGTGCCTGGTGGTACAATTCTTGTCACCATAGGTAAGTATCTTTACTTTGAGAGCTTTACTGAGCTTTAACAAACTTTCTGATTATTTGCAGTAATTTGAATGGGCAGTACGTTGAGGGCGGCAGATATGAAGTGAAGCTATCGGGTCGAGGCATTTGCTGGAAGAGTTGGCGGGGCTACGACTACGGATACAAGTTAACACAAATGATGATAAGGCCAAGGTGTCGAGCAGCTTCATCAGCGAAGCCCTGAGGCTTCATCAGTCATAAGCTAATAGCTCATTATTATTCAGTTTTCAACAATAATTTGTAAATATGATCGATTTGATCGAGCGTTGGCGTTGGTGAATCATACACAAGAACAATTTGAATCAAAAGATTTTGATTAGTTATGAGGCTTTTCGTTTCAGCTTTTGAGTTGTTTATTTCTTTCGTTATCAATTCTACACTTTTTATTTACGTTTTGATTATATTTGACGCTCTTGTTTTTGTTGTTGTCGTTGTGGTTGTCGTGGTCGCTGTCGTTGCCCGACGTTTGCTTTTGTTTTATTAATTATTATGCCTTTGCTCTCCGCACATTTACAATAACACGAACAAAAATACAATAACCGTAAAGCCGTAAAATCCGCGTTGCGCTCACTTCGCGAGTCAAAAAGCAACTGAAGAACAACGGTCGCGCATGCGATGCCAAAGCACAGAGAGTAAGCAACGCAGTAGGGGAGACACACACCGAGAGAGGGCCTAAAAAAAAGAGAGAGAGTCCGCGTATTTAATGAGCGCCAAGCTTTGAGGGGGGCAGCACATAGACAGAGGCAGAGAGCGCTCCAAGCAATTCATAAAATTAGCTGTTAAGGTCGACGCGGACGCAGCTAGAATCAGAATAAAGCGACAAAATTGCCAACAACGTCGCTGTGACGTCAGTCGTACTCATTGTGGTTTTTGTTGCTGTTGTTGTTGCTGGCGAATGCAGAAAGAACAAAGATAAAGACAATTTGAAGAGAGGCAGCAGTAACCGCAATTTCAGCACCTGTCACTAACAAAGCTCTTATGCTGATGATCGGTGGTCAGTGAAAAATAAAAAACGCTTAACTGTAACTCTGGGCCACTATGATGCTTGTGTCTGTGTGTGTGTGTGTGTGCGTGTGTGAGTTGTCTGTGAAACGTGCGAAATATTTGCAGTCTTGCTTCAGACTTGAGTCATTAACTGGCACAGTGGGACAAACATGATCGTTTACTGTGCAAGTGAAAACTGGAAACTCCTTAACTGCAACGCCTCCTCGTATAGTAAGTACATTGCATGATTCATGATTCATGCTTGATTCACTCTCTATATTGTAGACGACAGACGGGACGACGCTTAATTGTACAGCTGCTCTGACAGCCTGTTGACAATGATCAGACTACTCAGAGAGGTTGGACAAACACACACACATTTATTTCGATACTTCTCAAACGAATACTATGAACAGTCTTTAGTCATCCAAAATATTTGCATAATGGCCTTTATATACATGTGTATATTGGTATATTATCTGTATGTCAAGTAAAATATGTCTCCATATAACAATAATGCTGCAATAACATGAATGCAACAAACGTTCATTTATTCTTTTCATTTCAAGACTCACACTTACTATTAAATAACTAAATTGGGCTCTGTGTTCTGTACAATCGGGATATGGTACAAACTAGCCATCGGAAAAAGTTGTGATATAGCGGGCATCGCCCCCAAGAAGTAACATTCATCTTTATTTCAGCTAATGTTTAATTAAAATGGTTTATTTACATATAAAATAATTGTTTAATTGAACAACAACTTTATTTTAATCAGTGATTTGTTTAATTGAATTCTACATTTATCTTCTGCTTATATGATAACGCTTAAAAAAACGAAGGCGAAACATATCGGAACTTATTCTTTTACATATTAAGACCAAATATTTAAATTTCTCTTTGTAGAATTAATTATTATTCTGCTATAAAAACCCTTTTGCTTTATGAATATATAATATGAATAGATACTTATTTTATTGTTATCAAAAAGTAGTAAGCTTACCAACGAATAAATAAGTAGCATCATTAACTCGCATTCATATTTAAAAGCAGATATTCTGATTAGTGTTACACACAAACACACACACACACACAAAAATGTTAAGAAAAACTCGCCCAAAGGACATTTTCACTTAAAAAAAGAACACCAACACTACGTATAAAGATTTAAATCAGGTGTGGGAGGCTAAGACAAGACGCCGTCAGACGGAGGACTTATTGTTTGCCGATTTCTGCAAAAACAAATTACATACACTGACTTTGTGTCGATCGCTGCACTTGCAACTCGCGATGGCGGCGGTGTGTAACGGTGTTTGTTGCGGATGTTGTTGTGCTCACTTGTTGCATTTGGCCGCCTACCCCTCCATTAAAGTATAATTATTGACCACCTTCACTAAAACCGCGTACACGAACCGTTGGCTAATTTGTCGATTGTAACGAAAGGAATATTAACATTAATTAACATTTATAATCCTTATTACTTGGAATAATTTATTGGGATCAACAGTTGATTCGCGCCTTAAAAAAATATCAGTTGCTAATACAATATCGACCAGCCACCACGAATTATTGGTTATCAATGTAAAATTAATCGGGTAGTATATTTTCAGTTCAATAGTTTTCGCACTGATTTTGCAATAATTCAAATGCAAACAATGGGCAGAAATCCGTGCGAAAACAATTGATCTGATTATTAACTACCCCGATTAATTTTACTTTCTTGACCGATAGCTCGTGGTGGTTTGCCGATAGTATATTAGTAACTGTGATTTTTTTTAGGCGCGAATCTACTGTTGATCCCAATAAATTATTCTAGAAAATAGGATTATAAACGCAAATATTTATTTCGTTACGATCGACAAATTAGCCAACGGTTCGTGTACGCGGTTTTAGTGAAGGTGGTCAATAATTATCCTTTAATGGAGGGCTGGGCGGCCAAATGCAACAAGTGAGCACTACAACAACATCCGCAACAAACACCGTTACACACCGCCGCCATCACGGGTTGCAAGTGCAGCGATCGACACAAAGTCAGTGTATGTAATTTGTTTTTGCAGAAATCGGCAAACAATAAGTCCTCCGTCTGACGGCGTCTTGTCTGAGCCTCCCACACCTGATTTAAATCTTTATACGTAGTGTTGGTGTTTTTTTTATGTGAAAATGTCCTTTGGGCGAGTTTTTTTAAAATATTTTTTTTGTGTGTGTGTTTGTGTGTAAAACTAATCAGAATATCTGCTTATAAATATGAATGCGAGTTAATGATGCTAATTATTTATTCGTTGGTAAGTTTACTACTTTTTGATAACAGTAAAATAAGTATACATATACGTATTTACATTTGAGTGTATATTAAATAAACCAATCCCTAGATTAGAAAGCAATGTAATATTGCTACTTACATAATATTCTTAACTGTCCCCTTAAGGATATCATACAATGATTATAAGAAATTCTCGTATGGGTATGTACTTAAGTTACAGATAAACTTTATTTTCAGTAATAATCACTTAATCCCACTCGATATCATTCTCGCTCTTGAGATATGGATTAAAGAAATCAACGTAAATACTTCTGCAGGTAGCAGACAATAAATCATAAGAAATTTAGATATTCATTTACATTATAAATAATGTTAGCATTTTATCCCACTCAATATCGTTCTCGCTTTCCTTCTTTGGTGTAAGAAATGATTGATTGATATCAATGTCATATGTGTATTTACATAATAGTTTTAACTGTCTCCATAATAATATCATAAGATCATTTACATTGCATATAAATGCAACATTTTATCCGTTTCAATATCATTCTCGCTTTCTCGCTCTTTCTTTCTTTCGTAAAAAAAAGATGAATGGGGTTTCCACACTTTTCATGTTTTGATGTTGGGGGCGTTTTGCGGTTTGAAAAACTTACGCAATGTTTGCGATGTATTGTCTTACAAAGTAACGTTGGGTCGCACAACCACGAGGCCTAGTCGTGCATTTCAAATAGGAGTGTTAAGCATTTAACACACACTATTTGACTTGGATATTAATTTTTGACAGGGAAATCAATTTGCACGCGTTACCTGGCACCACTTCCGGAGAGGATCCATCAAATGAACCTAAAACAAGCCCAAAATAAAGTCGAAACCAATGCGTGTTGTAATGATTTGTCAAATTGAATTTGATTTTATGGCCCAGTACACGCCCAGTACAACGCCCGACAACCACAACAACACACTCCCCATGTGTATTTGGGGCAATTAAGTTGATGACAGTTTAGGGCAATCGAAAAGCTTTAGGGAATAGGGAGAAGAAACACACCTCGAACGCATTAATTGAATGAGAAGCAACTATGTAGCAGGATAAAACAGCTATAAACTTATCCTGAATTTGTTCCCTGACCGCATTTCCGTATTGTTCTGTTGTGAGTCATAGTATAAGAAAACAAACATAAAAAAGCCCGAGTAATGATAGTACTTAGCATTTGCTGGATTCGGCGAATTAAAATGCCAATATCCGTCCATTGAACTTGAATGATTAAAAGTCTTATCGAATAAATCGTATCATATAAGATTTCCATGCATTTCGGCTTAACACCAAGTTGTCTGAAAGGTTTGCTTCCAACACCAAGAGAATATTCTTTTTTTATAATATTCGCGATTTCATTATTTTTTTTGGTTGCGCGGTGCCAAACGATAAGTTTATCGTCTTCCAGATAAGATAGAGTAACTATACAAATTCCTGCCGTCTAATACCATAAATTTCCAGCGAACGGTATGGTATGAATCATTAACCAAGAAGAAATACCCTTAACAGTGGACTGTAAAATCATGTGATGTTGTAATTTTAGTGTATGCAAATAGTATGAAACTTAAGAAATATTCTAACTGGGATGATTAATTCTGAGCAAATAATAGCAAAGCCGCAGCTGGCAGATTCGAATTGGTTTAAAATACTTTATTTGTATTGCAATAAATACTTGAATAACTACAAGGAACATTTACAAATAATGTTGTGGTAATATTACAAACAAAGAAACTCGATTAACTATTCAGCGGTTACTTTGAATCAGTTCTAAAGAGCTATAAGTGGACCTTAATTAGAATGTGATCAATCATTTAATAAAGATCAACTTGAGTGCTTTAGTGCTGCAGAAAAGTTTTCGATATTTTTAGTAAAGAACATTGACGTATTAACGCCGTATTGTTCATTAAATAAGTCAATTATATATGCTTTTTTTATGTTAGTTAACTCATATTGTATCTAGACATTGAAAATATTATTGTAATTAAAAAATGAATTTAAAATTAAACTTAAATCACATAATAGTTAAATTAAATATCAACATCATCGTCAATATCGATGTAAATGTTTAAAAAGTAATCGTTCCTTAAAAAAATTTTAATAACATGACTCAACATACATTTTAATAACTTTAAGACTGGTTGCTAACCTCTTTAGGATATTAAGAAACAAGTAATATTTTTAAATTATTTATTTAAAACTGAGATAATAGTTAACACTATATTGGTCGTAAATCTTCAGATACTCATCCCCAATTCTAATAAGCTTTGAATAGTTAATCTGATGTCTGCCATGATAAGAGATTGATTCGCTGTCGAAACCGGTTCACAAATACAGATTAAATAATAAAGTCATAAAATCTGAAGAAAAAAACTCAACAACCGACTTTCGCTTTCAATTTCTTTTGTCGAGTTGTCAATGGTTTCGGGTCTGTCGTTTGACGTGCTCCGGTTGGATTGTCTTGGCAGTGGGCCATAATCAGTTGACGTTGGCTTCCAGTGGCAACTTCCACTTGCATTTAATTAGCATTTCAGTGTCTTTGCACCGTTGTGGGCCAACAATTGTAAAACCTGTGTATCGTGATATTTAATTGAAATTCCAAATGCATCACAAGAGATAATAATATGTGACCGCAGTGCAAAACATTTCCAGAGATGGAAATAAACAAATGTGATGTTTGCACTTAAATGTGCTACTCACAATTTTTGTTATAACATCAGGGCAATGTCTTTATATTCGTACATCTGTATATACTTTTTTATATATGCCCAGAGTTCGACGTTCAAATGCCAAACACGTACGCAAATCAACGAATTTTGTTTACAATAAGTAAGCACATATTATCTGAGATCATGATGGTAAATTTGTATAATTTTAAAAGAAACAAATAAGAGAAATAACAGTTTAATTGATGAGCAATCATTTAATTCATTTATATACATATACAGTGAAACCTCTCTTGGGCGGACACTCATGGTCGCCCAATTTGTGTCCGCTCAAGGGGAGTGTCCGCCTATAGGAATATTTTTTTTTACTTCTGCGTCTTAAAAAATAATTTATTTTGGTTTGTCGAGCGTTCTTTAATTTCTTCTCTAATATGCAGGACTGCAAATGGCTTTCTAAATGTTATACTTATTCAAACGCTTTATAGTCATTTTGAACTCATTTTTTAATTTTTTAATTGTGGTCATCACCTTATCAGTCGAATATATTGGGTCAGGATAATAGTCAGGTTCTTCCGGTTCTTCTTCGGGTTCCGAATTATCATTGTTTCCGCCCACTTCTAATTTTTAATGACAAAACTAGCTCGTTTTTAAGAAATTCGTGTCCCGCCAAAAGAGGTTTTCGTTCGTTTTTGTCCTTTTTGTAGTGTCCGCGTCCGCTCAAGAGAGTGTCCGCTCAATAGAGGCAAAATTGGTCTGAAAACCCCACCAAAATCAACGTCCCCGAAAAAGTGTCCGCCCAAGGGGGTGTCCGCCTATTAGAGGTGTCCGCTAAGGGAGTTTTCACTGTAATTTACAATATTCTGAGTCACAAAAACTGAACTGAGCATTTGTAGAGAGCCTACGCATATAGAACTAGCCTTAGTTACAAATCTATCTAAATTCTGGAAATTAAAATGAAAAACAAGTTTATGTCTCCCAATGAAATGTCTAGATAAATTGTTTCGAAACGTAAGACCTACAGGAAGGGATTCTAAATCTTTTTCTGATATTCTATTTCAAAGTCAATTGATTTTGTAGTAAAATGTTGTATTATAAGCTTTAGGTTAAAATAAGATTACCATGTGTATATGGCATGCATTTACAATCTGTTATCTATGCCTGTTTTTTCATGTTTTGTAATTTTCTACATAGATCACCAGTATTTATACCCCTATCGTTGTTTGGATAAATGTCATTCTGATCAACCGTATTCGCTTACAACAGCAAGAATAAAGTGGGGCTCGTTGCTGGGTTTATTAAAATGCGGTTTCAAACGATGTCGCACAATGCTTAAATAACTAATGGAAAATATTGCAACGTTGAGAGGCGCTCAATGACAACAGCGGTGTTAAGTTTACTTTGGATTTGCATATACACAAATACATAAAAGCAAACATATGTATATGTATGACATGTATCACAATAACAACAATGATGTAAACAATCAACGATGTGATGACTCACTTTTCACAATTCGTATTGAGGAAGCGAAAGGCACAAATTTGTTTGTTTTCAATACTCTTGAAGGGGATAAAAACAAGTCAATACTGTCATAAAACTTTTACTAAAGAATATAAATAATCTTATAGCAAAAAAAAGATTAAATAAATCAGATAGGTCTTCAAGCCAAACTTCGCTTGATCATCGCTTGGTTCTCGAACCCTTTTGTCAAACAAAAAGTTCGGTTAAAGAATAAATTGAGAAATGAATAATTCAAATTGGATTCAAAAATCTTGGACAAATGTAGACAGCTGAGAAAGTACATTATCTTTGTATTTTATAATATTAATCGAGAGCCAGGAGTTGTTAAAAACGGTCCGTAAATCGAACCGCTGACTTGAACATGGATTAAAACATTGAACTGAACCTCTTTCAAAAGTTTGGAGGCATGCAGCCTTTAAATATTGTTATTTAAATAAATTTGAAGCAGACGTGCCTTTCAAGGGTATTCCGAATTCGTTGCACTTTGTAATTCTCCTTTATGAGTTGTGGGCTCATTTCTGAAAGCTGGGCATACGTGTATTTTGAAATCGTATATTTAAAACGATTCTGAGCAGGTCCCATGACATAAGGAAGTGCATTTTATGCTGCATGATTCATATTTACATACAAACACACTCATAAATGTGTATGTATGTTGACATGTGAAACGTATGTCAATGAAACTTGACTGCTGAGCTGCCTGCATTGAATCGTTTTTTGATGTGTTTTACAACACTTGACAAATGGCCGCATACAAGGCTGAGACGTGAATTCGTTGCAACAGCCAATTGTGACAAGTGTATGCCTGCTCTCTCTCTCTTTCTCTCTCTATCTCTCTTATAGTCGCTCTCCCTCAGTCTTTTTGGTATGCATGAGGGAGGTATTTTCTAACAATAGAAAACGTTGACGGTCCTTGCATCGATTGTTGCATGACAATAAGTGTTTATCCCCCACCTTCAAGACTAGGACCCCTTTCATGACATTGAACTCGTCTGCGACTGAATTATCATGTATAGAACTATGCAAAATGAATTCTAAAGCCAAAATTTTTAATCTGTAGTTAAGGTATCGGATAAATAACTAAAAGACATTTTAAAGCTAAGGATGAGTATTATTAATCTATTTATTTTTATAATTTTTACAATAGTATGAAATTAAAATTATTCAATGAAAATATCCGCCAGAAAAAACACAATCATACTGTAGAAAAATTGTCGGTTTTTTATAATACACACAATGAGAAGCAGGTGTGTTTCCAACTTTATATACCTCGTAATGTTGGTTAAATAGGATAACTTCCAGTCAAGTATTTTTATTTATTTAAAGAACAATAAAACCATAATCTTCAGAAGCATTTATTATTTCACTCACTATTAGAGTAAAAAAAACTTTCAAGCAATTTCATTCAAATTAAAATTTTTAAGTTCTTTATTTTCTTTATACATTTGTTTAGTTGATTGGTTGGTTCAGTTCAACGCTCCCTCGGGTACTCAACTCTGGTTCTAAAAGTACATTTGTATATGAGTTTTTTCGCGCCTAACCCAACTAAAAATCAACCCCTACATGAGATGGCAATTGCAATTTGTCTGTGACGGAGCGCATTGCACTTTTTGTAGGTCAGTGCTGGGCTATTCTTGTTGTTGTTGCTGCTTTCATGTGTCGCGTGCAACGTTTTGTTTAATGTGATTAAAACAAAACGAAGAACGGCAAAAATTAAAGAGGAACTGATAAAAATCAAAGCATTTAAGTTTGTTGCTCCCTTCCAGGTTACAAACAAATATTAATATTAACTTCTTTAACAATCTTACCAAACCTAGTAGATTGGCAACTGGGTATGCTCAATGCTATATTTGTATGTTTTATTTAAAAAAAAACCCCTCGTACTATATGGAAATTAATAGGCATTAATACTGGCGTCCACTTATAGATAAGATATCAAAAGCAACCAATAGCTCGGAACCAATACTGATTGAATTACGTTGTACATACATTCCATAGTGTCTTTATGTATGCGAATTTCTATATAAATATCTAATCAAAGGGCATAATCATGAAATTCAAATTAAACGACAGACAGAGACGGAAACAGGTGTGGATTTATCGATAAACTCTAACTAAAATAGTTAATTGTTTACAGTGGCTTAGAAAAGCATACATTTAAAATAAAAATACTAAAAACGGATTAATTTACAAACAAACTTACCTTGAAACGGTTTGACAGCTGAGTTGTTATTGCTGTTGTTGCAGCCACTCAATTGTCGTTGTTGATGTTTGTGTTGTTGTTGGCACGAGGCGAAAGCCTTCACTTGCACTTTGCGTCACTTTGGGTTTCAAATTTCTATTAATGCAAACAGAGAAGCGGAAAATGAAACAATTGCGGCGCAATCAAAAAATATATAACAACGTAGCAGACGCATGCATTGCCCAAATGTTTTTGACGTGGGTGGGCAGGCGCTGATTAAGGAGGCTTAAGCAGTCAGCAGTTCCCGATAATATTTTCTAAAATTCTAAAGCCACTGCAGGTACCAATTTAATTGGTTCGGTTTGTATAAAAGTGTACAAAATTCAATTTTTTTGGTAAAATGTGCCGAAAAAACGTAGAAACTAAATTTGACTAATAAACACACACACAAATACACGGGCGCACAAACACATGCACGAGCAAAGTTGGGGACTGCGATATTTGTGCTTTCTCTGCCCGCTGCATTAACATTTACGCGTACATTGTATTTAACGGCAATAAGTTGACTGCATTTTACGCTTTTTATGCGTGTTTTAAAGCCAGTTACAGCACATATCACTTATATTTGTGTTGTTGATTCGCATTTGTTTTCGCAGGGTTTTTGTAAAAAGTGCATGTATTGATAACTGAGAAACACAACCCTGCCACTGAGTAATTTGTGGCGGTTGGACGATAAGCATTTGTAATCACGGTCAATTCATCTTGTTCAGATGATAACAGCGATAATAAACCAGATGCTAATAATATTTATTAAAAGTATATTTATATATTAGTTGACATATCACAGAAATTAAATATCAGACAATTGTTGTGGAATGAATTATAATTTGTTGTTAACTGTCTTTGATTATAAAGAAGACCTTACGGGGAATACCATCATTGAGTGCACTATCTGTTAACGTGTTATCGATTACATAGTGAGACTTTTGCAATTGTAATTCCATACTATCGATTCCTAATCTTAAAGCGCGTAATTTAAATTATAACTCAACAATTGTTTAATTAAGCAATAGGATTGTATTTAAAAGAATTATAAATTCGATTTAGTTTAAAAAAAATCATAAATATAAAATAGTGCCGAAATATTCCACAATATTATCGTCCAAAGTCGCAATCGATAGCTTATAAAAAATCAGAATATAGGATATATCGATAGTTTAGCAGCTCTTCCTTGCATTAGTAATCGAAATAAAAGTACGAACATATCGACGCCAAACTCAAATTATTTTTGGTCCGAATTAACATTAAAATTGATGGAGATAAAATGGAGCAGTACAAATTGATTAACGCCCAGTTGATGGATCAGGTGCAAAGTCAGCGAAAAATTATTGGCCTAATGCGCGAAGAGGAGGTGAATCTCAAAAGAAGATGGATGGAGGAGCACGAAAGACGCCTAGCTGAGGCTCAGTACAACGAAAATAAATTAAAATGCGGTATCAGGACACTTCTGCACTCTCTAGATATGAATTTGAACCTCGACGACAGCATTACATCAAGTATCCGAACTTCACAGGCTTCAGAAAACGCCAGAAGAAGCAGCGGCTCCAACAGTAACAGAATTTGCTCAGAGTTTCGACGGTCTAGCATCTTATTACAAAGTAGCGTCCCAACTTCACCCACAAACCGGAATCCCAGTCAAAGTTCTCGGAAAAGCTTGGGTATTGAGCAAATTGAGAGTCTCTCTGAGGCTACAAATAACACGGTAAGTATTTGGGCTTAGTTTAAATATGACAGTGTTATCAAAAACTCAAGTAACGTTTCGTACATTTTTTAATTCCCATTCAGAGCAATATAGAGGCTCCCATCAAGACTCCAGAACCGCGACGTTTGAATGAACTGCCTGAATATTCAAGCTCTCCAGAAACGGAAGATATAGAAGAAGAAGAGACGGTGATGTCTCCAGCCCAGACAAACGATCTTATATATTCTATTATCGAAGAAAGTGACAGTGAGGACGTTTCATTCACCTCGACTGTTGAATACGTCGAGCCTCAACAAGAACGTGTCCTTGAAGACAGAAAGAAACCATCGCCATTACCACTGCGCGACGTGACCAATAAATCATCTCGACTTATTTCCAGTCCAAAGAACACAAAACTACGCAGTAATGCAGCGTTAATTACCCGGAGTGAGGCTACAAAAGATATCCATGAGACAACAACTGGACATGTAAGACGTGCCCCACAGCAAAGATCACCTGGTAGGCAGGAATTGTTGCGCACTAGCCCAAAGAAGACGACAGTACGTGGAAAACCAGTGATCGTTACTGAGAATGAAACAGATTGCGACAACCTGGAACCAAGCATAGAATATATTAGACATGCTAATCGGCCCAGCTCGCCCGTACTGCTGACAATTCCGGGTACCTCTGTGAACAATATACCTAATCTTACGCCACGTCGCAGCCAGTTAAATTTCGATCGTTTCAATGGCATTATGTACCAACCCGGCAATTGCAGCACTCCTCGCCAGAGTTCGGCTCAAGCTACCGTAGGCAAAGCCAGCATGAAGAGTAAAAAAACACAAAAAAGCACGGCCAACAGTACTCAAGAATATTCAGATCAGCTCAGTAGCGAATCCATTCTGAGTGGTCGTCCCAGTCGTAGATGTCGACCCACTTCATTAAAGGAAGCCACTTTAAAATCGAAAATGCGGAGTGAATAAGGAACAAACTGATAGATTGAATTTAATTTTACGCAAACATTTCTACAACTAAACCGATTTGGTTTCATAGATCACATTACTTACCAGTTTTCATAATTAAAACTGTCGAATGCAAAAAAAAAATCATATATTTATTAGGCTAAATAAAAACTTTCAATTTTAAAATAATCGTTTAATCTAAGATTAATAAATTGTATGTCGAAAATGTGTTGTAAAGGATTAAATTTGGAATCGAGTTAACTGATTCACTTCAAACGCATAATATAAGCTAAATATATTATGCAACATTTTTTTGAATGTAATAAATAATCTTTAGAAATTTGTTAATGTCGTTCTTAATAAAATCGATTTTTTAAATAGAAAAAAGTTAGATCTCGGCATAATATAAAACTGTGAGATTTCAACATTTTTCTTCACCCGTACGTAGTTTAAAAAAAAAGGTTTTGCAGATTATAGTTTTAAATATTTTATTTATAGGGAGTACGAATATTTATGAAACATATACAAAAAGTCGTATAGAAACTACATAGACGTGACAAGCAAAGCAGAAACGCGTAGTATTATATTTATTGGTTTTTTGTTTTTTTACAGAAAAGCGCAAGGCTAACAAATAATTGCACTTTGATTACAATGAGTTCTCACTGGCATTTCCTTTGGGTTAAACAACCTCAAATTTACCAAGACAGCAATTTAAATGATCCACGGCATGTCCAGTGTTGGACAATGACGTTGGCGGCTGCTCGGTATTTTCTTTGATTTCTGTTATTATACCCTGTATCTTGTGCAGTATTTGTTGAGAGTTTTCATTATCTTTCTCGTTATCGTTTCTTGGAATCAACTGTTGTTGCTCCGTTGTTGTCTTGCCTTCTGTTGACGATGGTAATTGATCTGCAGGAAGCTCCACGGCCAAACCCAAGCTGCCTACCAGCTTGTTAAGAACATCAATCTTCTCACGCAACTGCTCCCTTTCTGCTTTCAGCAAACGCATTTGTGTCGCCTTCTCGTATTCACGCTGTTTCAGCATGCGCCTCTGTGTCTGATAGAGGGCAATGTATTCGCCAATGGTTTCCGTTTCACTCTGCAGCTGCAGCACCAGATGCTCCAAATTGTGCTTCTCCTCGGTAAGATCCGCCACTTGGCTAATCAGTGTCGTGAAGCGTGACTGCAACTTTTCCACAGCATCCGCTGTGGGCAATGAAATTGTCTTACAGCTAGACGAGTGATCGTGATGGGAATGTTCTTCATGATTGTGCTGATGCTCTTGATGCTGATGTTCTTGATGATGATGCTCTTGATGCTCCTGATGCTGATGATGATGATTCTCCTCGTGATTGTGCTCATGCAAATGATCATGCTCTTGGGCTTCCACAGCACCTTCTGCAACTTCAGCTTCAGTTGTAGACGGCTCTTTTAGCTCGTGACTGTGATAAGCTTTTGCCTGCAAGTAAATTAAGTTTTTAATTAGTTAGTCTTTTAAAGCTTATGGTCAACTCACTTCATAGTGTTGCAGTCTGTCCAGTTGCTGCTGTAGCATTAGCTGGGTACGCTGCAATTCCACATTTTCGTGGGAGAGTCGTATCATCTCCTCATCCTTGAATTTAAAACGTTCCTCGTTAGCTTGCATTTTTTGCTCCATGCTGGCATAGTTGATTCGCATTTCGCGATTGGCAAACTCCTCGGCATCTAGTTTATTGACCAGATCAACTTTGTCGTTGGTCAGCTGGACAAAACGTTGCTCCAGTTCATCCAGTTGTTGTTTCATTTCCACATTTTGGCTTAGAGCTCGGGATGCGGCCACTTTATCGGACTCCATGGTGGCCATTAATTTAACCTGATCGGGTTGCTCCGTTTGCAATCGATTCAGCTCCTGCTGTAGTTCACTAAGTGCATCATCCTTTAATTGCAGTTGATCATCCTGTGATTTGATTTTCAACTGGAATTCGTGTCGCTCAAATTCGAAATCGCTAAGGCGTTCCTGAAGTACTGCCAACTCCGCGCTAGGCACGGTCTACAAGGAAACAGGAATAATTAATTAATTAACTGTGGTAGATAACATTTCGGTAATTATTATACTTCTTTCTTTATACATATATTAACTATATATTGATTTATTTAACTATATCTATAATAGAATTCAATTAAAATGTGTTGCAATGATTTGCGTTAAAATGAGTGCAAATTGTAATTACTACAGTCATAAAAATAATAAACAATTTTGATTGCAATTCAAATTATAAAAATTGCAATTTTGTACAGCTGTGGTAAATAAGGTATGGGAAATCTCACTCACCTCTTCTGGAATTTCCTTCGCTTGCTGAGCCTGCTGGTTAGCCGCCTCCTTGTACTGCTCCTGCAGTGTCAAATTCTTTTGTATTTCCTTTTCCAGGCCGCTCACATGATCCACCAGTTGACGTTCCCGTTCCTTAAGCTGGGCACATTCCTCGCCCAGTTCGGAGTTGCGTTCGTTTAAATTTGCCACATAGTTTTGATATTGAATGGATGCCTGTTCCTTGTCCTGTGTCAGTTGGCTGACCATTTGTTGCAGATCCCGTATTTGTTGCTCATACATGTACTGGGTTTGTGTGAGCGTTTCTATACGATTATCAGCATTGACATTGGATTCATCCGAAAGTTGTCGCAGACGCAACTGTGCCATATCGAGTTCATTGCATTTGCTCGCATGTTGCTGCTGCAGTTCATCCTGTCGTGCATTTAACTGTTTAAGTTGAGCTTCAAGCTCGCCGAGATGCGTCTGTTGATCCGCAGTTTGGGCATTTGCTTGTTGCAACTTGTGCTGCAGCTCAGCGATTTCGTTACGTTGCTGTTCCGTGTTACGTTGCTGATCCTGGTAGCGTTGCTGCAGTTGCTCCAACCTCTGTCCCATCTGATAATGCTCTGTGCGTAGCTCCTCGAGTTCCAATTCTCGCTCTCGGCACACATGTCGGCTCTTGGTCAACTCTGTGTTCAACTGAGCCTTTTCAGCAATCAACACTTGAATTGTCTGCAAATTTGTATCGCCCTGCCCATTGTGAGTCCAAATGGATTGTGGCTCCGGTTCGAGTAGAGGAAGCGTTGACTGTGTAAAATATGCCGCCACTCCTCCAGTTATTGGAACTGTTGCTGCTGTCGGTGTTGTCTGCTCCAAAGTCTGCTGCGTTGAGACTCCGTTGTTTATGTTCAACTCACAGTCAGAGCGCTCAGATAGATTGCTGGAAATGCTCACGGTTGATGAGTTGGTGTTGGTGCCAGCGGTCTCCTCAACATTGTTGTTGCTGCGCTGCTGATACTCCTTCAGCTAAAACAATTATCCAAAATCAATACGAGGCCAACTTGATGGTGTCCACGTCACGATGTTTTTTAATTTTGTTTATACAATTACCTTTTTACGCGCAGCAGCCAATTTCTGTGCTTTGGCATCCTGTGTGTCGTCCGGCATGGCCAATTGGTCAGCTGATGCGACTGAAATTTGTGTTGATTGCTTAGCAAATTGCAAGCAATCTTAATTTTAAATGAAAATTGAACCGAAGCAATCTTTGTAAACTAGTTTCAAAACAAGACGGGCTCTCTTGGTGGCGGCGCTAGCATCAAATTCCATAGTTGCAAAGGTCGACAGCGTATGGTTTTTTGGGGGCGCGTTTGCGAGGTACGCGTCAAAATATTTGGCCCCCTATTTTGGATCCTTTTCGTTTTTGGGTAGGCGAAAAGTTTCTTACTCGAAAATGCAGGTGAAAACCTACCGCTCTGAAACTCTGCAGGGTTTTTTCTTGCAGTTTTCTTGAATTTTTCTGAATTTTGCAGATTTGTTCGCTACGCGAAAAAGATCTGAGCCCCTGGTGGTCCTACGCGGTAGAAACAAAACCCTAAAGAACCAGCGTTAATTTAGAAAATTAACAATTTATTTGGATTATTTAAATTTTCTTCAGTTTTTTTATAAAACAATTTTTTCAAATTATTTTGAAAACACGATGAAATGTTGAATAATTATATCGATGTGTCGATAGGTTCAATATGAATCAGTTCGACTTTTCACTAAATGAACTAGCTCACTGTGCAAAACAGTGCTGCCAATTCAGTAATTTTGTAGCTAGCTCTGGCTACTTTCAAAGTACTTGGCGGGAAGATTTAAATTCAATTAAAAACCAAAATAAACTAAAACAATTAAACCAATAGATTAAATTAAGATAAACCAAAAAATGTTGTCTTTTCTAATATAAAATTACTCTGTGTTGTTAAACATATGGTAATTAAGTAAGCCTGAGATTTATTAGTAAAACACCAAATACACTGGGCAAAACTTTAGCTTTAAAAAATATGTAACATTGAGATAGGCATAGATTATTCAAAAGAAAGCATATTGATTTAATTTAGAATGTACTTAAAATGTAGATTGATTGATTTTAAAGGATATGTTTAAAGATTTTCTCTAGAGTTGAAAAACATCAAGGACAATAAAGCATATATTAACGAAAATAAAGCTTGCATTGTTCAATATCTTGGCCAGTTGTCGCCAGGGCTTTTCCTCAACATCGCAATACTCCGTAGCCTGTGAAAAGTTTAATTTAATTTAAAAATTTAAATAACACTGAATATGTATTAGTTATATCAATTCTTACATCGGAAATACGAAGTCCCAACAAGAAACGCAGCGGTGTCGAGTTTATCATGGCCAAGATGCAGTTAGCCGGCTTGTCACGAGGTGGATAGCTTTCTAGCCACATTATGGCAATGTGGAGCAAGTAACAATAAGTGGAAGTCCACATAATGTGCTGATAGGCTGACACTGAAATTTAAATACAACTTAATAAGTTATTGACTCACTATCAGAAGGGGAAGCTGCTTACTCAAAAAGGGCACATAGTTCGGCGAGGCGTAACGGGTGAGGTACATCAATCCAAACGCAGTCAGCAATAAAACAGTCAGAATGAGGGCTCCACGTCGATAGCCCCGCAATAGGAACGATAAAATTATGAAGATCTGACAGGCTGTCCTCGAAAAGAATATATATAATAAATATAACTGTTTTAATCAGAAGTATACAAAAATATTCTAGCTGAGACTCAGATGCGCACTACGCTCAAGCCTTAAAATATCAAAACATGGTCGAGGCCATATAATACCCTCCTACCATTTACAATTGGCGTAGAGTATAAAAACTCCTTATGAAATTGCATCCTTACCAATTAACGGCATGACAAAGAGATGTCTGTAGAAGCTGCTGTTGCGTTGTATCGTAAATCCTATTGTCACATCGCCTGAGATAGTCTGAATCGTACCCTCGGACGAATAACGCATCGCCGTAGTATTATCCACATGCGATACTCCGATTTCTACAAATGTCCAGCCGGATGGAGTGTTTACATGCTCATTGATCGCAAATGGTCGTTGTTCAGAATCTGCAACTAAAGCTATTCGTCCGCCATTCTCTTCAATGCCCAACTGAATGTCACAAAAGATGCGCTCATTGGGCCAATTTTGTGCTGTATCCACACACCAAGTGCTCAGTTCCAAATTACTGGCCAATACCGTGATATTGCCATTGCTATAAACTCGCACTTCGTAGTTTCGAAGCACATCACCGAATCCATCCAAGGCCGCACTGAAATCGAATTTTAAAACAGTTTTGATCATCCCAAAGTATTCAAACTCACTTGAGTGCTATAATCTGTGGTAACCATATCTGAAGTCGTGGATGCTCAAACGACGTCATCTGGCCATAGCTTTCTGGCTTCCATTGCAGTCGAGGATCAGACCAGTACAACACAAGCTGCATCCGTGTGTGCAATAGGGCGCTGTTTTGGTCGTAGGCCAAGGAACGCATTTGAAAATTGAATTTAATGTTGGTCAGATTGGAGGGCAGACTGTTATTTTGTGCCTGATAGATAAGCATGTCTAGCAATTCATCCGAAACTGATTGTTTCCGCTGTTCCTTCTCCATCTCATTGGCTATCAAAGATATGTGGGGAAGTTTTAATTAAAAATCTGGTAAGAACGCGTTAGTCGATTCCTTGACTATAAGTTTTAAGACCTTTGGGTGTAGTAGACTTTTTTCTCGCAAATTTCGAGTGAGAAAATTCAAAACAATCTTAAAGTAAATACTTCACGAGTCTTTACAAAAAGTTTTCTCTTAGTTTAGTATTTATATAGTTAAGATGCTTACAGTATCCATCAAATGCGCAATCGTAAAACCAACGTGCACTGTTCGTTCCAAAAGTACTGAAGGCTATGTAATTAATGTTCAGAGCCGAGGCGTCCAGGAAATGGAGCAGTGGCTGCGTCTTGAAGCCGGGAATATAAACCGAAAGATCACCATCTGTATGTACAATATATTAGTTTGATAAACTTCAGCTTCTTTTAATTTCTTCTCACCCTTTGTTTGCACAACTTCAATTGGCGTTGGTTCGTACACTGATAAGAGATGCGCATCTTGATTTGTTGAGACCCGCCGAAGTCCCATGCTTGTCCGGATGGTGGAAAATGTGTTTCCGCCAGCGCCTATCACTGTAAACGAGCTTAGTTTGTATCTCAGTTAAGGATTTTCTTTAACTTAGACTTACCGATTTCATATACACGATCCGTAACTCGAGGATTACTTGTGACTGATAACAGAATATGTGCATCCATGCTGGTCAGAACATAGAATTTTAAATGAAGGCGTTCATTTGACTTTATATTATTGTTATCCAAGGTGTGGACAAAGAAGAAATCCTTATATGCATAGCCACTTGATGTGTCAATGTTGATGCTATCGCAAGTATCTAACTGCGCAAAGCTAATATTATAACGGCTCTTTGCTGTGACCGGACGCTGTGCCAGTGCCAGGCACAATAGACTGCTGATAAGCCAATTTATGGGAGTATTCATATCTTCCGAAGTGCTCAGTATGCGTTGCAAGTCCAAATTCAACTGAAACTATATGCCTCTGACATCGGTATCGAGTGCCAAGTCGACGAATCGATAAACAAAGCAAACACATCGAAAGCAGACTGGCGGTTAAATGGATCGATAAATTTAATTCACATCGAATCCCTGACTGGTTATTAGTATTTTTGGTATTTTCTTATAACAGGCTGTATGCGTAGATCGCCATTTTGAAAATAAAATGCGCCATTTTGCTTTCATTCATCTTGGACAAAGTTATATTTGCCATTTTTAACTTCAACTTATTGAATTCGTAGAGATATCATTTGAAAAATTGAATTTTCTTTATTTGCAATTATTGAGCCTTAAATAAATACAGAATATACGAAATATGGGAATGCTTTTAAATAGTTTTGGAAAACGTGCCGCTGTCAACTCCACTCTCTCTTTTCTCCCTCTCTCTCTCTCTTACTTCCTTTCTCCCTCACTTTCTTCCGCTTCCTTCATGTCTCACTTCAAACATCCTCTTTGCTCAGTGCTGGATTTGGTTGGGACTTAGTGATATCCATAGTGATCATCGTATCCGCCATATGTCAGAGCAGGCGCTGCGGCATAGGATTTCAGCAGAGTTGGCTGATAACTGATCGCTGGAGCTGCATAAGATTTCACCACAGTTGGTGCTGCGTAGCTAATTGCTGGTGCAGCATAAGACTTGACAATGGGGCGGCAGCATACGATTTGATAATGGGTGTGGCATGGGAAACAACCTAACGAGAAAGAAGCGTATAAATATGATTAGTTATTTAGGGAATTCGAATATCTAAGAATTCAACAAGAATCATATAAATGTAATAGATAATTTATAAACCAACTTAAATAAATAATTTGGTTCTTATTCACTCAAACTACAAAAGGAATTGAACTAGTTTACTAAATAACTTCATTATTTAAAATACACCGAACTAGTTAAGCGACACTGGAATCAGTCTAACCGAACTAAAGATAAGATTCTCTCACTTTGTAATGAATTCATCTGGTTCACTCAAATTACCTTACTAGAAATACTGTATAGAACTTATTCACTGGATGTGGAAATAATTCTTACCGAGCTGAAGTGTGAGTAGCTGGTGGCAGGAGAAGCGACAGCTTTGACGGCGACTGGTGCAGCGTATGACTTTACCAACGTTGGAGCAGCATAGCTGATGGCAGGAGCATAGGATTTATACACTGGAGCTGGAGCTGCATAGCTAATGGCGGGTGCATAGGACTTGAGGACGGTTGGAGCAGAATAGCTGATGGCGGGTGCATAGGATTTGATAACTGGAGCAGCTGCAGCATATGTGACGGCCGGAGCAGCATGTGCATAGCTTATGGCGGGAGCGGCATGCTCATAGCTGATGGCAGGAGCATGTCCATAACTGATCGCTGGTGCCGTATGTCCCAATCCGTAATCAAGGAGTCCAGGTGCAGCGCTCGCAGCGGCCAACAAAGTGCACAGAATCTGGATGTAATAGAAAATTAACAAGGATTCTCAGATGCCGATCAGAATATCCTAATGCAACTCACCAATACTTTCATGTTGAAGCGTTGTTTAGTCTTGGTCTTCGTCTGAATTGCAACTGTAAATTCATTGCGTGCATTGCGTTACTTTTATAGTGCAACAAGTCGGACGACAGTTACAGGGGGACAGAAGACCGACCGACTGACTAGATGCCCAGGCCAGGCAACGATTTCAAATTCGATTCCGATCTCGACGCTTAGCGTCAACAAAGCGGGCCAAAGCAGCACCAATTTGTGAAGTATCTTTGAAGTAGACAACGACAACCACAACAACAACAACAACAACAATAACAACAACAACAACGACGACAACGATCTTTGACTAACAGTGAGTAATGTGGTGGTTTTGGAGTCACAGCTAAAACTGTGACTGCTAAAAACTAGTAACAGGAATACATTTCGGTGACTGTGATTGTAAAAAGAACTTACAACTTCTATATTTAAAATAAAATAGCAATCAAGTGTTGAAAATATGTAGTACTTAACAAGTGTATAAAAATTGGAATTAACAAAAATAAGTATAGATAAATCTAAGACGTTCCCTTACCTTTTTTGAATATCGTAAAGGAATATTTTCGCTGATATTTTTGATCCTTTGACAACGTTGTGAAAATTACTTTGAAATATTTGTGACAGGTAACAGCGACATAAATATCGTTCAACTCTATCTGTGACTGCAACTGCGATTCTTGTTGTTGCTACCGATGACGCAACGACTCCGAGTTGGCTTCAGATTGGCAAGGCAGACCACTTGTCGTCAAAGGCGGCGGTCAGCCAGGCCGACTCACTGGATGCATTTGAAGCCGGGTCAGCCATTAAGTCGCTCGGGATTTCCAATTAGAAAGCTGCATTTAAGGAGAATTTTTAGTATTTGTGTTTTTTTTTTATAGTAATTGCTAAGTATCAAGGAAAATTAAAACATATGAAATGAGAATTCCACATGTTTTTGGCTTTTGTTTTTTTTTTAACCAAATCTAACCTTGTTGCTAACCACTTAATTAGACTAGCAATTGGCATTTGTGTGGAATCCCGGCTAGAATGTAGTCTAATTGTTCTCAGCTGTTCTCGATTCGGCGCCGCTTAGAAACGTCAACAATTTGACGCAGCCGAAAATTGCATAAATATCGTTGTTGCCAAATACATAATCATCACAAATTGAAAAAATAGACAATCGTTTATAGATTTTAGTTTTAGTTTTAGTCTGTCTGCTGCTGCTGCTGCTGTTGCTTTTCTGGCCTGGCCAAAATGCCGCAGCGTGCCACATTTGACCATATTCGTGTGTTTAATGCTAAAAATTGTGATTTTATGATGTTGTTGTTATTATTATTATTGCATTTTACAAATGTTGCCTAGCCACGCCAGACACTTATGACTTAAAACAGAGTAGACCATGGCAGCAGCTCGTGGGATTTTCTCAAGTTACTCTTAACCCTTGTGCGGTGCACTAAAGCATAAACACATAGCTAGTAGAAACCGGCAATGCCCGTGTATTCTTAACTTAATTTTCTTGGTTTTCGCAATCAGTAAAAAGCGGTGAAAAAAATGTGTTTTACGATAAACTTTAGCTATATTACTTATTATTTGGAAGTCATCCAAAAGTTGGAAGATTTGCAGATAAAGTGACTTTCTATAAAAGAAGGTAATGCTTATGTGAAAATTAATTTCTGTCTTAAAAGTTTCGTTTTTCTACTTAGGCCAACTACTGATTGTCTCTGTTACATAACTTTATTTTCTTGTACTGTTCCGTCACTATTTTCTGCCTTATATTTTCGGAGATTTGTTTAAAATATTTTCTTTAATTAAAAATTCACATTTATTGGGATTGTAAACCTTTTTAACCATGAAAATACTTGTAAACAGGCTGAAAGATATTTAGTTTAATATGTGCATGATCTCAGATAATTGCTGGTGATTATCAACTACATAGTATAATTCAATAACTATCTGTTTGACGGCCAAGCCGTGCATTTAATTTAAGTTAAATGATTTGATTTAATTTAATAAAAGAGGCCAAATCAACCCCAGCGTTTAACACATGTGTTAGACTCTAAATAGCGATGGTGACCAAGCATTTTTTGCAGCACGTCTCGAGGTGGTGATGCTGATGCTGAAACCTTCTTTAGAGTGGCACAAGCAACACGAGTGGACAGGACAGACAGACAGATAGACAGACACCTGTGGCATCAGATCGTGCATAAATCATGCCAAAAGAATGTGATTTATGTGAAATCTATTAGCAAATATTAAGTCAATATAACAATTGTACTAAAAGTTGCCGACAACTGTGAACAATATTCGATATCCAATGACCAGTGTCCAGTGAGTTTATAAATAAAAGATTTTATGCTTGCCCCAGTTTTGGACAGCGTGAAAATTGCTTTCAATAACCGCCAAGCGAAAAGTGGTAAACAATTTTCCGGTTGCATTTAATTTATGCCAAGTGGTCAGTTAGTCAGTTGCCAGAGAAGGGTTGTAAATTTTGATGCCAAATTGCCCATTGCCATTCAACATGTGGCACTATAAGGCGCCTCCCAGTTGCTTTATTTAGAGCCAAAAAGCCAAATGCCACATTTGGCAATCAGGCAGCTTGCGCTCCAAATTAGTGCAAAATGCTTTAGATTTAGGCGGTGGCGTCGATGTCGACGTCGACGTCGTCAACTTCGGAGCCTAATTAACCAACGCATGAAAAGTAAATCCAAGACGCAGTCGCAGTTGCAGTCGTAGTCGTGATTTTGGATTGCCATTGCCCAATGCGAAGAATTTTTGACGGCGAATGCTTCGCATATTCCGCAAATGCATCGAGCATGTTCCACGCTGCGTATGCGCATTTTTCACTCTGTTTGTTACTTGTTGCCTTTTGCTTTTGCTTTTCAATTAATTAACACTGCGCTGCATTTGACTTGCTAAGCGAATGAAGCGTAATTTGTTGGCCAAAAACACAGTTTACTCGATTAAAGAAACAACGATCGTAAAATTTACACAGTTGCCATTCAACAATCGCGTGTCTTTGCTACACAGCTTGATATCCTGGATGATTTAAATGCATCAATATTTTACACTGTGTAAAAAGTTATATTCATAAAATCAATACTAAAATCTTAGCATTTAAAATATATTTGATAGCCCTCACAGTCACATTTATTATAGGCAAATTCAACGTATCCAGCGGCAATCATATATGTATATAGCCTCTCTGACATAGCTTGATATCCTTGAAGTTTAAAAGACATAATTAGTTTTTACTATGTATGTTATTATTAAATCATTCGTTAACATTATCGTTGCAGTTTTTAAATATTTAGTTGCATGCTACAAGTTTAAAAAAACAAGATTTAAATAAACTTTACATACCTAATACATATTTAATTGAATTATCTTACATGTAATTTCAAAACCGCAGACAGTCAGATCCAATATCAATGATAGGGTATATCAGCTTAATGAAACTCGTGTGGCATTTATGACATTCATTGGCTGCAAGAATTAATGAATGAATCAATGAAACAGAGCTACTGTTGCTGCCAAACTGCTAAACGGTTGAAGTTGCGTTTGCAGCTGGCCAAGAAATGTAAAACACGTCAAAGTCAAAGTGTTGCCAAAGACACATAGACGTTTTGAGATACAGTTGTTTGCATTTGGCAATTCCAATAGACTGGACCAAGTAGTCGTTTCCATCATAAGTTGATGGTCTTTTCTTGTCTATTCAATGATTAAAGTGGGCCAATAGTGTTTATTAGCCAGTTTGGGGACTAACTATTACGTAGTCAACAGAAGACATATTGTTATTAAGGTGTAGTTACCATACATATCCTTTTTGTCATAAGAGAAAAGGTTGGTATTTGCTCATCAATCAAGAAACTAAGCAAATGTATCTATCAAAGTTATTTAGACAAAGAGTTTCTGAAAACATCTGAGCGCAAGATTTTAGATATATATTTTGTTCAATTATATTAAAAGCAACATTTTACTGTCTCAATTTGTTTCGCTTTTGCTAAATTTACCGTTCAAATATATGTAATTTAATTAATGGTTTAAAAAATGCGTTTCATTTTACAAATTCTTCCGTTTTGTTTTTGCAAAAACTACACTCAAAAAAAAAAAAACAAAATAGAAGCCAAATTTAGTTTTAAAAAGCGGCGATAGCAAACAATAGATGGCGTGATCACGTGAAACGCGACAGCTCTGATGTTGTCTCACTTTAGAGTGAAAATCGGCGTTATTGCTCTCAGCCTAAAAGAATGCACCAAAAAAGGTGAAAAAACATATTGGCGCCGAGCTTAAGAAAAAATTTAAATAAAAAAATTTGTTTAGCACTAAAACGATTTTTTTTTAACAATTCAATGAAATTCGACATTAGATAAAATCAAGCGGATTTTAACAGGTTTTTCGCATTTAATAGTTTTAATCTGTAAATGTTCTTATGTTTTGTAATACTCCTGGCAGTATTTATTTAATTCTCAATTAACTCTTAAGGCTTTAACTTCTTTTTAATAAAAAAAATAGTTTACTATTAGAAATTAACCTTTTGTTAATTATCTCTAGCGAGTTTTATTTAATTTTTTGATTATTTGACGTTATGTTTTTGTTCGCATTATTATTTCCCTCATAAATTTCTTCGTACCTCACAAAGTGGTTCTAATTTGCAAGCCATTGTTATTGAAATTTAAATTTAGATCAAAGCCACCAAAGTTAATGACGTATAAGCGTTCAGCAAACATACTTACACACCCACACACACACACATACATTGTCTGCGGACTTTCATGGGTTGTGACAATTTAAAAGGGCTGAAACTGAGATTTGCTGGGATGCTCTACATTTGTCGAGGCGAGTTTCAGAGTGAATGAACACTGATCTTAAAGTCCATTAATAGACACGATTCGACTCGCTAATGAAAGAAAGGGAAATTTGAAGGATATGCGGTCCATTGATTTTGTTATTGATTTGTGCATTTCAATAACAAAATTGAATTCAAGGAGGCACTAAAACAACTATAAATGTGAGTCTGTGTGAGTCAAGTGCAGTTTGAAATTGAAGTTGCCTAATAACTTAAAACCCCAAGCAGCTTTAATGGCCATAATTCGTCTTGGCCAATGCCGGTGGTGATGTCGATGACGTTGATGTTGACGATGGCAGCCAAACAGAAACAGAACCTTAAAGCCAAAGCCAAAAGGAGTGCCAAGTTGTTGCTTGTTGTTGTTGTTGTAAATGTTGTTTTTGTTGTTGTTACAGTACTATTGACATTATTGATGGAAATTCTTTTGTGTGTTACGAAGACAACAACAGCAAATGAAAAGAAAGTTGTGCTCTGCGCATAGAACTAGTTGATACCCTAAGAATTAATGAACAGCATGTAGGGAGAAAGAAATAGACTCAAAACATAATGGGGAACAGAATAGCACTAAGCCTTTAAAATTGATCTTAAAAGTGTACAATTTTTATTTTTATAAAATTTGTGAGATAAAGAATATTTTTAAAGTTTTTTCCTTGTACAATAATTTTTACATTTTTATTTGTATATAATATCTAATTATCTGTAAGATGTATTTCATAATACCCAACAAGAATAAGCGACTTGTCGGCTATTTACTCTTTTCTTAGGCAGCAAATGAAAGCCCAACGTGTCTGCGTATGTGGACAGGTGCATATCAATGTGTTGCAGTATGTGTGTGTGTGTTTGTATGTTTGCCTCCGTTTTCGTTTGCTGTCCGTCTGTTTCGAATGCAACCCAAGCATACTCACTCACACCCAGGCAGAAGAACGAGACGTGAAGTGCGTGCTGCAGCCAAACAGTTATGCAAATCATGAAAGGCACCCGTTCTCTCAATTCCCCCCCTCATCAAACGCTTCCCACTCTCTCACTTCAATCGTTCTCTCTCAGACAAAAGCGCCTCTAGTGCACTCTACACACACTTACGACAAGGCTAAAGCTTTTTTCGTATCTATGTGTATGCTTATAAGTTAATGTGTGTGTGCGTGCGTGTGTGTGTATTTAGCGCCTAATACCCAAGTTTATGTCGCTTAATTATAGCCTTTAAGCAGCCGCTGTTTAACATGCTAATCGCTCGAGAGCTCATGTCTCTCCCACTTCTTTTACTCCATCTCCTCCTGCTCATCTCACGCCATCTCACTCTCTCAGCCATATAAACAGCGGCCTGTATCAAATGACCAACTTTAACTTTAAGACGACAGCCGCCAATCGAGGCTCTAATGAAGCACATGGGTTTTGGGCGGCTATCTGGAAATTCTAGTAGCTTGGGAGCGGAAATCCGCCAATAGTTGCGTACGTTTTGATGGCCTTTAAGGAGACTACTTAATTCCTACCGGTATGTATACATTTATTTGTACACACTCGAAGAAAAATCTGGAATCAAAATTTGTACACTTTAATTAATGTACCTATAACCCATTAAAAATGTTCCCAAAATATTCAAATAATCTAAAGTAATCTTCGTTGAGTAAGTTAAATAGAATAATATAAAAAATAAATCTTATAATTATAATTTTCTTTAGACATATTTCAAATAATTTAACTTTAATCTAAACATTGTTTATTCAAATAACCTTTAAGATAAACAAATGAGTATGGTTGCATTTATTGTTATTGAGCATTTTCTCTGAGTGTATGCTGTTTGGCTAAATTCTTTATGACTTAACTATTTATGCTAATTACAGCCACACTAGATTCAATTATGGTCAGATTGTGATAAGTAATTTATGCTAACTAGGCATGGGCGTAACTGCGTGCCATTGTTCGATCTTTCTATAATTTATAGTTTTGGTAAGCTGCTTGTTTCTTGGCCAAATTAGCGGACACAGATCTGCTTTTAATGATGCCAAAATAACTTTGAGCCCAACCGATTAATTTGCCATAAAAGCTGAGCTTTTATTACTTGTTTTTATTTTGGCAAACAACAAAATTAGCGGCCTGCTGTAATTTGTTTTCAACTACAATTAAATTATTGAAATGGAAAGGTATTTTGGTAGAGTAAAAACAATTAGTTTCTAAGTTTTTTTTTCTTTGTAGCGCACACCCCACATATTTGGTTTATTTTTACATAGCTATTGATTTTCTTCTTGGCAATAACTGGCTGATTCAGCAGTTGTCCAGTTTCTATGTTGTTTTGTTTTTGAATTGAATGTGAACAATTCCTGTGTCCTTTAACCTTGACCTTTAATTCAAACCTCAATAAACATTGCAAGGACATGCAACTTTTAGTTGATGCACGTGAATTTTATTTATATTGTTTATTTACTCAACTGAAGTGTATTTAGTAAATTTAAATTTTGCATAATCAATTACACATTTCCCAAAGTGCTGTGATGGACACTTGTTGAGCGCATTGAGTGGAAATATAGTTTCTACTCAATGCATTGAGCGTAAGCCGGTTTCTGAGAGAGAAAAATTTTAAGTTAACAGAGCACTGTTAACTAATCTATCAACATTTGTTTGAAAGTATCTTAATACTTATACTATTAAATTACATCGTATAGGAACTATTTATAGCAATTTGTAGTAATTAATTGTATTAAAATTTATAATTGTAATATATTCTAGTAATGTTAATTATTTATTTTTAAAATTTAATTGAGCACACAGGACTTAAAAGCTTGATTGATTTTTGCACAGACCTAGCTTAGAATTTTGAGAACTACAAATGAGTATGCTAAGAATCTGAGAAATTTTACTTTATATTGGAAACGCTAACACATTTGTCGTTAAAATAAATATCTAATAATTGTTTTTTAAAACTAATTAATAAGTGTAGTTTTATTTGCATTAAACCATTATTGAAACAAGCATAGAATCTTTGAAGTTCACTTGATTTCGGATGTCCTCACTCTCATTTTATCATAGAACTTCAAGTATCCACAGTAACAGACATGGAGCCTCCTCAACAATATCAATGGCTCTCTCACATGTTGTTCGGTTAGTCGCTCCTCGCTCGCTCGCTCAGTTCATTCCATCAGCGAACGTGGAGCAGGTCGGTTGTGTCGCGCTTTGTTTCTCGTTCTCTCCGCTTTTGCTTCTGCTTCAATTTCGTGTTTTGTTTGGCTTTTGTTTAGCCAGTCTGCTTTATACGGTACATATGCCAAGCTCTAATTCAAAGACGTGCGCGCTTTGTCTGTATGTGTGTAGGTGTGTAAGTGTTTGTGTGTGTGTACTTTTCAACAAGTGTTTTACAGAGTGCGAAACAAATAAAAGAAGCAGCAAGAAGCAACAAATGACAGCAACAAGAACAACTTGCTAGCCAACAAATTGCGCTCTTATCACCAATTACAACAATAACAATCGCAAAAGAAAATAATAAATAAATATATAGTAAATAACAGCTTGCAATGTTTTATGATTTTTCTTTTTTTTTGTTTTGATATTATTTTCAAGTCTGCTGGAATTTCTCAGATCAACGTTGAATGATATCTGAGACGCAGAGCCTAAAACAAACGCACATGTCAATAAATGTGATTGGATTAATGTGAATTATAAATTGTTAAATAATGTGGAATTCAAAACGATAAATCGAGTGCAAATAAGTAACAACAATTCTCATAATCACAATAACGTGTGTGTAACACGATCAACAAGAATGCAATGAAAAACACCTTTGAAGGGGGTATCTGTCCTCCAACTCAAAAAGCTAAGGCTAAACTTTGATTGATTTTGGATTGCGTGTTATGTGAACACCCAAAAGTCAAGGTTTCAGAGAGTTTCCGATATCAAACTTGACCTCCATTTGGGCATTACGGAATGGCATTTTCATATTCAGAAAAATATTTTGCTTGATAATTGTACTTTAATTGTTACTTAAGACAAAACTATTCACGAATCTTAAATTGTGTAGTTAATATCTGATTTTATATTTTTAGTAGTAAAATATAAGTAGTAAATTTCCTCTTCAAAATTGGCTTCACTTGTAAACGGTTTTTCATGTTTTTCTCTTTATATGATAGGCCAATCTATTAACTATATGAATGAGAAAAGCTTTTTCCTGTTTATTCCTAATGGCGATTGTTAAAATAAATGTCAGTTTTCTTTTTAATGCACACTCGATAGTCTTTAATACTATCGATTAATGACTATGCCTAATTGAAGCTATTACAAATTTCAGCAAATCTAATAACAAAGAAAAGAAAAACAATAAAAAAACATTAATACGATATCTGACCCATAAAACTAACGACTACATAAAGTGTGGTGCAAACAATCCAACAATAATAACTAAAAGTTTAAAACAAATAATGAAATAAAGATTTGGCAACTGCAAAAACAACTAACGAATTTTCACAACAACTCGATGTTTGTAACGGATTTTCAAGTTACTTGGCACAAATGATTATTGCAAAGTTTTCGCTTTGTTAGAGACTTTGAAAACGGAGTTTCATTCTATGTGGTAGCTAAAAAAAAGGTGAGTTTTCTTTAAAACAAATTGTTGACTTACGTTGCGATCTTAAGAGAAAAGGTTTATCTAATGAGTTAACTACTAAGATTAAGTTAAAAGAAAATATATGACGGTGCTTCCCTTGAACCCATCGAAGAATCATATGAATCATTTACATTGTTTATTTATAAATTACTATAAAAAAGCACTCTATCGTTATAACTATTAAAGGGCTCAGCTATGATTCAGTAGGGGCAATTGATTTATAAACATAATTTTTGTATAAAAAGATTTCACAATTCTTGTTAATGGGAAAAGAAGATTGTAAAGTCTTCAGATATGAATTTTGTTAGTTTTGCTTAAATTCTTATAGATGACCATGCTGAATTGTCACCTGCTGTCAATCCATAGACTAAAACCACAACAATTGAAACCGATTTTAAATATTGATTCCAAGTGTGTTTGGGTTGAATAAACCCAAAATGTAACCGCAACCGTAACCACAACTGAAAGCGAGTGGTAAACATGAAAAACGTTGATGTATGTACTCATAGTACGAGACTATATACCCAATGCTATGGCCGATGTCGGAGCTGTTGCCGTTGCCGTTGCCGGTGCCAGGCACATGAACTTCACAATCTCAGCGCCGAGATCTAATGTCATTAAATTCGCACAAGGTTAGATCTGAGCTACCGAATGGTCCGACCGACAAAAACTTTTCATTTCATGTGGGTCTTACACCTGTCTCTGAGTCTGTGTCTGTTTCTGTTTCTGATTGTGAGTCTGAGTCTGAGAATGATTGAAGTATTGCTTTAACTGTCAGAGACTCGGAGTTAGTATAGCTGGAAATTAGAAATAGTATAAAAAGGGAAGAAAATCGTGTTCCCATAATGGTCTACATTTTCAACAAGAAGTGCTCAATGTTCTGTTTGTTCATTAGCGTCTGGGGTGCCATCCAGTTGCTATTGATGGGCGTATTCCACACAATCCACGCCCTCGCCTTTGTACCTTATTTGCCAATAAAGCAAAACTACGATAGTCTAAAGGAATTTCGTAAGGATGCCGATGTTGCCTTCAATGAGGTTGCCCTAAGATGCTATGCGAGTGCAGGACTTTATGGATTATTTGTGATCCTCTCTCTGATCTGCATACGTTTGAAGAAGAAACAGATATTGGATGGAAATGTACGTTTCAAGACTGATGTCTAATATAATAAGGCTTAAACAAAAATACATAAGTAAAATACAGATCAAATTGTGTGTTAACCAAACATATGGAATCCCAAGAAAGGAACCAAAGAGATGTACAAATATTGTAGTTATATTAAACTAAATATATGACCGTTAACCGGTGCATAGAAGTACTTTATGCATATATTTCTATATCTCCTGAGGCAATGTTTCAGCAGTCATAATTCGATCAAGTTATTTTCACCTACCCACACCCACACCCACTATTCACACACAACACACACAGGCTTACTCACACCCACATAAAGATACAAATGCAACGGGAACAAGTTTGTTGACCGCATTCTCAATGTTGTTGTTATTGTTACTCTTGTTGTTGTTGCTGCTGTTGTGGACTGCAACTGACGTGATTAGCTTTCTTTAGCTTCTTTATCTACTTTAACTACTACGAACTACATTTTGTTGTAGTTGTTGTCTGTCCAGCTTATTATGCATTCGTCTCAACGCAACAATTTTGACAAGTTTGTTGTTGTTGATGTTATGGTTGTTGTTGTGGCCGTTGTTGTTGTTGTTGCTGTTGCTCAGCGCACGTGACACCTTTGTAGATTTGTTCTTTGGCGTCATAAATTTCATGAAATTTTTGATGTGCTCTACATGCTAATGCTGTGACTTCTTTCTTCTTCTTCTTGATGTCTTCCCTGTCATTCTCTCTGGTCTCGTATCTTCAGAGATAAGACCCGCTTCTTCTTCTACTTTTGTATGGGATACGTACATGTTAACCGTTGTGTAAATTATTGTACACGATTTTCTGGTTGTTGTTTGTTTCTTATCACACCAAATGGATGCTTAAGGTAAAAATCTACAAGAAGTTTTGTTTGTTCTCGTTTTCACAGAAGTTACTTTATTGGAATTGTGGTGCGTGTGGTTAAATGTGGTGAATAGTGCACCACATATAAATGTACAGTTATGGTCTTAAAATAGTTTCTTTTATATAATACTTACCAAAATTACTTGAACTTATTTTCATTTTCCTTCAAAAAGGCATGTTTTTATTTGGGATCATAGTATACTGACAGGGAAACTTTTAACTAGAATTTTCTACAATAATTGAAGTGAAATTTCCACATTTCTGCTTGTGTACAGATTGAAATTGATTTTCTTATAGTGAGTATTAGAATTGCGACTTTTGCAACATTTATGACCGAAATAATTCAATATTCTTTATAAACGTAACGCTTTCAGCTTGATAATAGAATAGAAAGTTGAGCAGTTGAGAAATCAAAGCAACTTTTGTGAAATCTTTGTTGTCACTTTGGAGAATTATATTTGTACCAGTCACACATTTATTGACAATAAGAAAAAGATGTCCCGACTTTTGATGGCCACACCATCGCGGCTGTCCCGTGATAGTAAGTATTATCCTTTCACCCAACTTTTGACCTATGACCTCTGATTGCTGTCTACAGTACGCGGCAATCGTTTGAATAGTTTGATCTGCATAACGCGAAAGTTCGTCTCAAACACACCAATAAATTCATCTTCGGGGCCCAAGTGCACCATGAAGGAGCCACCGAAGCTTAAGTATGGATACTTTCCGAGTGGAGGAACTCACGCTGTCTTCAGTGATCTTCCCAAACCAGAGGGTGACTTTATGACGGCTTGGCATGCCAAGAATTCCAAATACAATCTGATTTTATACAGTGGCCTCTTGGCTCTCGTTGGCACCATTGCCTTGGGTATTAGCTCGGGTTTACCGGAATTGTATGCCACTGTGCCCGACTATCCTTACACTGAGGATGAGATGGAAAAGTTTGCGAAGGAAGAAGAACGTCGACAGCAGGAAAAGGAGGAGCGAGAGCAACGTAAAAAGGATATCCTTGAGGCAAAGGAACTGAAAGTGCGACGTCGTCAGGCCAAGGAAGCCATGGCTCGTGAAGTGGAACTAATGCAGAGGGACATCGATGAAGGTATCTCCGATCAGGAGATGACCGAGTTGGTTAGGTTGACACAAGAGCGCGAGGAATTCGTGAGCTGGGAGAAGGAAGAATTGAAACGCCTCGATGAGAAGGAAAAGGAGCGCAACAAACTCAAACAGGAAAGGGAAAAGCTGCAAAAATAAAAGCAGACACAGCGTGACAAGGAACGAAAAGCGCGTGAAAATGCATAAATTTCTCAACAATCAAGAATAGTTCGAATTCAAACCTACACACTTTTCACACGTATTTGCAGCCCCAACAGCAACATCATAAATAACCAACAACTACAAAACATCAAATACAACAACAACATTTACAGTCTCCACACCAACAGCAGCTACAAAAATATTCTTATTAATAATAGTTATGTCATAAAGGATTTGTTTCGGGTTGTCATTAAACAAATAATTAAAATTGTGACTGTATTTGTAAGCGTATTGAAACTACTTGAAATGCTGCCGAAATTCTAATACCCTGCACTTGAAATTAGTGACTAAGCTTTGATAAGAGTTTAAACAGTTAGTCAAGTGTTTTTAACTTATAGTACACATAAATGTTTTACTATTGAATAGGAATCCCAAGACTATCGACTAATAAACAAAGAAAGCACAGCACAAATAGCTGCATTGGCGACATCTAGTGCTTTTAAATTTTGGCAAAGATGTTAGGATAATAAAGACGGTATCTATCAGATAAAGCACTCTCTAATGTGTTTTGTTCACGCTACAGACATGTTCTGATTCATCAATGAGTTCATATACAAGATAAATATGTAGATAGTTTTGCATCTCCTAAGAATTTAGATCTAGATCTTTCAGTCTACTTAGTTTTGACCCAATTGAAGCAAGTGGCCAACAGCTGTGACGGTTTGATATGGATATGGTATATGGATATGTATCTATATGTAGATATATTAATGGTTATGGATATAACAACGGTTTCGTCTATGGCATTAGCTGTCGTGCCAGTTGGCTACAAAGGAAATGGCTCATTGCATGTAATCAGCGCACATTGCAAACTGAATTGCAATTGTACTATAATTGCAAATTGTATCTCATAGATAACGCAGCACGAAATTCAATTGAAAGCTCAAACGCACTCACTGTTCATAAACAACGGACACTTGTTGTTTAGCTAATAAAATAATGTTCATTCTTTTGGCACTCGATTCGAATTCTATGACCATTTCTTCCATCCTCTTACCCTTCCGCCCCCTCTCGCTGCGTATCTGTATCTATATCAGAATCTGTATCTTTTGCGCTAAGTGTGCTGGATGTGCGCACATAATGAATCACAATCGTCGTCAGTTAAGCTCGGCTTATCATTAATCAAATTAGTTACAGTCCCAGCAGCCGAACAACAACAACAACAACAGGGACAGCAAAACACTTGCTGCACAGTGGGGTGCTCAGCATCATTAATGCATGAAAATACAACCTCATTGTTTTTTAATAGTTGAACAAAATGGAGCAGTAAATGCATTGTTTATAGGTGTTAAATCGTCACGCAATAAGAATAATGTTCATTATTAAAGTTTTATGAGAATATTACTTTATTGTTATTATTATTTTCTCTCCGTCAACTTTCAGAAGAACGTTCTATAAATTCTTAAATAAATCAATTATTTAACATAATAGAATATTCTTTGTACCATTCTTTTGAAACTGTTAATAAGTATAAATGTCAAACAATTTATCAACAAATCTTATTTCTACATCTGTATATTCTTCTTAACTGAAGTGGTGAGTTTTATTTCAAATTGGGTGAATTTATTTTAAATATTTGGTAACTTGCCGCTTAACTTAAAAATGTTGCAATTCTTTCGTAAACGATAACCACTGTCCCTTGCAGCCCACATTTTGCGGCAGCTGAAAGTTGAAACAAGCTTGGTCTGTGGCAATTTATCATATGCATTCTCTATGCGGCATTTCTAGCTGCAACATTCTGCCTTTAATACTGTCACACTGTCAGATTGTCTGTCGCATGGTCACACTGTTGCTCCTCTGCCTCTTATAATGCATTTATGCTGCAATTTGTTTGAATTAACGCTCGGATCGTGAGCGCTTTGTCGCATTATTTGGGGCGTGTATCTGTATCTGTATCTCTATCTTTATCTGTATCTATGACTGTAGCTGCATCTGTATCTGTAGCTAGTGCATTATGCAAGCTAGTTTAAAGTAAAAGTAGCTGCCCAAGCCAGTTGCAACACCCATTTGCTTCCGGGTAAAGGTCTCTTTGTGCCTAGCCCAAAAAAAACAGAAAAAACCAAAAAGATTTTCTCTTTTTTCTTCATCTGCGAGTTTTATTTATAAGACTTACAGCCATAAATGTATTATCAGCTCTTATCTCAGCAGTTAGCCGAGCTTATCGCCAGCTACATGTAAATATTTGCAACTATAGTTGATAAAGTGGTATGCTGATTCCACACTGTCTGCCACTTGTTACTTGCCACCTGCCACCTGCCAACTGCCACATCGTCTGACCGGAAAAATCATAATCGTCGTCATTGTTGTTGGACTGCATTTCATTTTCAATAGGTTGCTTCTGTTGTGGCAACTGTTACCGTTTGTTTGTTGATGTGTGGCACATTCCACAGCTGCTCAACAAATATCCATTGTGCGCCAATACCCTACACTTTGGCATTCTCGTTTTTTGAATGAGTCTGACACTTTCTTCATTAACTTTGTTGTAAATAAAACCTCAATTCTTGCTTTATTAATCGTTAATTGTATAAACCTTAATAATAAACCTCAATTCTTGCTTTGTTAATCGTTAATTGTAAGCTGATACCCTACATTGAAGTATATTTATTTCCTAATTGGGTTTGACTCTTCAGTCTTAAATTTATTCTATGCACTTTAGTTGCATTTTTGTTGAATTAACCTCAGTTCATGCTTCATTCATCGTTAACTTTTAAATACCCTACATTCACTCTTGTTAATTTCTTTAATGAGTTTAACTATTCAATCTTATGTAAATTAATATTTTTTCACTTTACGGTGGATACTTTGTTGAAACTGTCTCAATTCTTGTTTCTGCATTCCTTGTTCTTAGTAAGCAGATACTCTACACTTCGGCTTATTCATTTTCTATCACATTCATTGTAAATTCGTTCTCACCACAACTATTCCTTATATTTTTAAGAAAATCTTTATTCTGAGAGTAAGCATATTTATTCATTTTTCAATCTTCAATTAATTCTCTTCTTTTTGTAGCGCATTCTTCGTTAAATTTTCCTCAGTTCATTGCTTCTTTCGTCTTCTTTTCATAAATATTTCTGCAGTTACTGCATAAGTTGATTGACCTTTTGATTGCGCTGCACTTATGACTGTTACAATTCTCCACAGACAATCTTCTGTAAAAGTACTCACCTATCTCATAAATAAACATACCAAATGGCACATCTTGGCCTATGTGAAATATTTCTCATCAATGTACAATACTTTAGACTTTCGCTTAGCAGTTTTTGTTGTTGTGTTGTCAATAATTTCAACTCTCACTTAAAAGGTGATTAAAGAAGCGCTGTTAAATGGCCGAAAAATGTACGCTAATTATGCAAATTGGGCAACAACAACAACAACTACAGCAACAACAGCAATTAATATGTCGAATATTATTTGGCTCGAGGCAATCTCTTTGTCTGTAATTCACTTGCCGGAGGAGCGTGCCACGTTCTCTATTGATATTGAGGTCTTGCCACAGTTAGCCAGCTCAGTTAAACGATCCACAATTCTAACGCTTTTTATCTGCCAGATACTCACAGCAGTGGGTCAATTCTCTCCCCTTCTCTTTCTCTCTCTCTCTCTGTCTATTCTACACTCTCTACTCTCGCTGGCAATCAATTTGCTACCAACCATTGAACATTGCCGTTTGCGGCTTTGTGGCATGTTCTAACTTCAATTTTGTGTGCAACTCACGTAGCCTCAACTTTGAAGCTGACTCATATTGAAGTCATAATAATACCACATTTCTCTAGTTACTTTCTGCGCTTTCTCGAGCCTCTTCTTCTTATTCTTCATTTACTTGCCAGCTTTGTAGTTGTTTTTTAATTAATTTTTAATACACTTGCCCACATTTCATTCACTTGTGGGCTAACTTCTGGGTAGCTTTGATGCCTGTCAGCTGCAACAGTTGCTAGTTGCTAGTTGCAAGTTGCAACAAAGCAACGCATTCATTATTAATTTTGTACTCTTCTTTACCCCGTACTTGTGGAGAAGAAGAGCATATTGTATTTGTTCTAATATATCTAGCAGGGAGAAGGAGTTGTGGCAAACTCTATTAAGTGTATTCATAGAGACGAGTCGATATATCAATGACTGTCTGCGATATCAGAAACTATAAGAGCTAAAATAATCAAAACTCGCAAACATCCATCTATGATCACATAAAATATAAGAGCTTTAGTATCTAAAATTTGCCTACAAACGCTTTTCTTTAGTACAGACATAATAGTTTTTCGTCTTTTCATGAGTGAAGTATCCCTTTTATCATTAGTAGTCATCCCACTCATTCGCATTCAGATCGAATAAATATGACGTTAGTTATGACTGTTTTAAGTTGTGAACTACAACTAGTATTCAAATTGAGCACCAGGTATATTTCAGTCAGTAACTCGTCTATAACAATCTAACTTGCTACAATTTTTGATCAACTCAGGGAAGGCCTGTCGGACTTTAAGTCGAGCACACCCCTTTGGCTTTATTTGTGTTAGCGAATGGCATTGGCCTTAAAGTCTCTGCCCACTGTGCAAATGGGGTAAACTCATAAAATATCATGTCGCTTAAAATTGAGTATATATTTAATTAAGAATATTTGCTGCACTTAACCATAAAGCTGTAACCACTGTGCGCAGCTGCCATCATCTTAGTTATAAATTAAATTATTTTGCACATCCAGTTAGCTGGTAAATAAGAATGCATGTATGTGCATGGGTAAACGTATGTACAAAATGTTATATTAAATTGTTATGCTGCTCATATTGCTGGCCGGGGGGCGTAAGCGATTTGTCTTTGGTTAATTTTTTGGGGCCTCTTAAGTCAAAGTCGAAGTCGAAGTACCGCTAAGGCCGCCTCAAATGCCAGCCCACAAGAGCTGGTCCAGAGTCACATGCCAAACCCGAATCTTTGGGCCATATATCAGCAGTGTGCGGGCCACAAAGAATGCAGACCACTTTTGGTCGGGGGTTTGTAATAAAGTAATTAAAGTCATGACACTGGATGATTTTTTATGGCCAAAGATTAATTGAGTTTGGCAGAGGGAGCAGGAATGAAGGGAGGGGATATCAGTATCAGTATCAGTATCATTAAACTGCCTACAACAATTTGCATTTAATTAGCTTTTCTCATGAACACTATCAATTTTCACTCAATTTCATTAACTTGGCAATTGTAACACGAAAATGTATTTCATTTCTTCAGCGAAAGCTTTCAATTGAATAAAGTGTAAGTTTTACTGGTTTATTGTTTTCATATCTTATGTTTTTTTGTTAAGTATGCAATTGTTATTGTTAACTTGTTGAATGTTTTACTTTCGCTCTCGTTTTAATTGCCCCTCTGCTTAAAATAATGATTACGTTAATGATTGAGATAATGATAATGATGTTTGCCTTATGCTGACGATGCGCAGCCAAATGGACAATGTTAATGTGACCACAAAAAGCGTGTGAATCTTGTTACCAAATACCAAAGTCTGAAGATCCATTTACATTTGACATGGCCTTAACTTTGAATTGGCCAAAAGTGATCGTCTTACAGGTTGGTCAAGTTCATATTCCACTCATTCTATCAGTTGGAATAATGTGGAAAACAAAGTTTATAATTACTGTTAATATCACTTGCAGTTTCTACTTGAATTTAGTTGAATTTCTGTGCAACAACTGTTTATGTCAGTTGTTGCCCCAATTTTGTTGTATTTGCAACAAGTTGCTTGGCTGCATGTTCCAGAAATTGGTCTCACATTTAATTATAATGCTGGCCATTGGCATTTTGTGTCCCCTTTGGGCTTCTCGGCCAATTGCAACTGTCAGCGTTAACGAATAAGTTGAAAACATTTTTGAAACGAAAAAAAGAAGGAAATAAAATGGAATTGTTTAATTTCAATGTGAGGTAAAAGTCACTTCAGTTTGCCCAGTTAGTCGCTTATATTATTTACTGCGAAAATTGGGTCAGCAGAATGATGACAGGGAAATGTGTTAATGCTAGTGAGTGGCGTAATTAGCCAGAAATTTTTCTGTTTACGTTTTAAATGCAGACCGCATGCCAAAAAACAAATGCCCCGTCTCTGTCTCGCTTATACTACGACAATTTCTGAGGACCGTAAAGTGGACAGGAAATTGCGTGAATGTTTTAGGCCTCACGTATTTGGCATCGCATTGCGATTGCTATTGATAATGGTAATGCTAAAGTAAGCAGGTGGAAACGTTATTTCTAGGATGCTAGTGGAAACATTTTATTTACTCAATTTGCTATTAAAACATTACATATCAAGTAAAGTTCTCTTTTTTAAACCAAAATTATTGTTTTAAGTAAAAGAAATATAAAGCAAAACAGTAAGTAAGTATGTTTAATACCTCATGTATCTAATTAACCAGTTACAACATAGAAAAGATGGGAAAATGAATCTTAGTTTTTGGTAAGATCTTGATAGACTTATTGGCAACTTTACATTCTTTTTCATATAATGTCGTGCTGAAAAGTTGCCAAACAGTTAAGAGCCTTGATAATTGGGATTAAGATAAATTATTAATGTTATCTCATTTATTTATGCACTATATTTATGTATTATCAATGTTAAACAGTCAGCCCATTTCTTATAGTTGATAATTCATAAATGCAAATTCACGAATTGATGTTCATAAATCGAACTCTTTAATAAATAGTAAGTTAACAATTTAGCTATACGGAATTTTAATGATCTAATCACTTATTATTATGTTTAATATTAAAATTCTTTGTTATTTCGTAAAATGAGATTTTTCTTCATTGAAATTTTATATAAATAACTATAGGTTCATTCACTCTCCCTTGAGGCAACAATTCACAGTGACAGCTTTAAATGCAGATCTATAATAACAGAAACAAATTATTTAGTGCCCGCAGCAATATTCATTCAAAAATCATCAACAAATTGATGTCAAAATAATAACAAATTAGTTGAAGCGAACAACAAACACACACACACCACGACAAATATCTGTGACAGCTTACAAACGGTAAAAAAAATATGCCCAACAACTATAGCAACAACAACAACAACAACAACTTTGATGACGTTGTCAACTTGAAAAGGCGTACAACTTTCAGTTAGCACATAGAAAACATTTGTTTGCAGTTGCTGCTGTTAACATTAACGGTTACTTGTTTAATGTTATTGTTCCTAATGTTAGCGTTAACGTTAATGCTAATGTTAATGGCCCAAAAAGGTCAAGAAACTGCATGGGATGTACCAAAAACTAGCTTCCAGCTGCTTTCATGTTAGTTTTATTTATTGTTTATGTTTTGGTTGTTTTTGTTGTTGGGCTTCGCCGCGGGTGGAAACGTGTGTTCAGAACATGATAAATGGCTAGAGGCAATGTTAAGGTAATCATTTAGAGAATGCACTCTCAGTATGCCCAAAAGGCGAGCTGCAACTCATAAAAAGGTCTAGTTTCTTAATTGGATTTCCTTCAGCATGCAAATGGCAATTAAACCAAAACAGAACCCAACTTAAATACGTTAAAATCATTAAACAAACAAGTTGCCAACTAAAGTAAAGATTAGAAAGGACTACACTCGACCAAATTGTTATTTAAATTTAGTATTGATTTATTATATAAACAAATGTTGCTCTAAGATAGGGAAAAATAATTTCAAAATTATTTTGTTCTCTTTCAAAATTGAGTTATTAATAAAACATGATAAAATAAATTAAATATAACAGGAAATTAATATAGGTAATAACAAAAATTGTCCCTAAAATTTAGAAACGAATTGCAAAATACTTTAACCATATCTAGCTTTTCTTAATTTTATATAGATTTAATATAGATAGTTTTCCAGGTCGATTTTTTGAGTGTACGCTGTAGAGCAGTGATCAATTGATGATAGAGTTGAATTTAAAATTATTCTCTATAATTCTCACTTGAGCTATACAAAAGTTTAGATTGCTTCCGCTCTTTAAGCTATACTTTGAATTGAGTATCCACCTTTTAACTTGGCCTCTTCAAATGAACGGAAGTACATTCACGATTTGCATTGTGACTTGGTGGCAAGCTTACCGACAACGACAACTTGCCACGCCAATATGCGCCTTTAGAATTTTTATGCTTGACTCATCAGCAGTGGACAACGTTTGTTTGTTGTTTGTTATTTGTTATTTGTTTATTTTACCAGAGGCTTCCGTTTGGTGTATAAAAGCAAATCGAAGTACTCGAAGTCAAATCTATTTAACAACAATACAATTCAAAACGTGGCACATTCAACTCGCACTGTGTCTACGACTGTTGCAAGTGCAATCAGCAACATTTCCGCTGTGCAGACCCAAAAAAGGCAATCGACAATTATTGCTGTGGCTGAGGAAAGCAAAAGCGTCGTTTGTTGTAACGCCAACAATAACAACAAACAGCAACCAGTAGCAGTTGCAACAACAGCAACAACAGCAACAACATTACGCCCACTAATAACCATGCCCCAACTTGGTCTCTCGTGAAAGGCAAAGACCGGTCAATAGCAGCAAGAACTACAACTACAACTACAAATACGACAACAACTACAACTACAAATACAACAACAACAAACGGCAACTTAAAATTGTCAACATTGCAGCACTTGCCACACGACTGCAACTTCGACTTGGACTGCAACTTAAACTTCACTTCAGGTCTTCGCCCCGAAGACTAGGATTGGAACTTAGAAGAAGATAGCGGTAGCGGGGAGTACAACTGGGACTGGGACTGGGACTGGGACGGGGACTTCCAGCTGCGTAGACAGCGAGCAGACATCGCCAGCAGTTTCAGTTTTCAGTTTTCAATTCTCCAAAATGGCCAAGTTGGAAATGTATTTAAAATTAGTCGAAGCTTGCATACACTTAAGGGGCGTCATCCACTTGGGGATTATGCAAATGAGTCCCCAACTTGAATGCCATCAGTTAATAGGCTAATTAACTAAATTAATGCAAATATTGTTATTAACAACAAATAAATATAATAGAATGGAATTTTGGATACATTGATGACAGATACATATAGTATATAGTAGGTAAAAATAATCATGTATGTGTAGTAGAATAGAATATTATTCTTTTCTATATTGATAACTACATATATTGGTATATTGATAATTGAGATAATTTTTCAGAGAAATAAAGAAATAATATTAAACAGTTAATAAGTAAATTTAGTTTTAAGTCGGACTAAAACTTTAAGTTAGTGGAGTTAGTAATACATTCAGTATTAATTCTAAATTTAACAAATATAGTATTTAAAATAATATTTAAAAATTTAATTTAAATGAAACTATTAAAATGTGTGACACATTATTTAATGGTTTAATCTAGTTAATCATATAAGGATAGAATTGTGGCTACCTTGAAGAGGAGTTGATATCTTGGGAAAGTATTATATTAAACACTTAAAAATTAAAATAAAGTTAAGATATGCAATTTAAAATTTTACTACATTAAAGTAAGAAAATAAATGTTTGTTATATCTGAAAAGAGAGAGATAGTTTTGTTACAGAAATTTTATATTTAGTTTTTGCTAATGATGCTGTAATATTTTAAATATTAGAATATTATAAGGTAATATTTATTAAATACCCCATTTTAAATATTAGGATAAATATTAATCCACACATAAGTATCGTATTCTATTTAGTGACAAATGCTGATGAGAAATGTGGCATCTTGTGCAGAGTTACGAGCGTTACGAGATTAAAGACCAAGTTTAAGTACCCTTCATATGGCTATAAAAATCGTCGCTTGGTTTGCACTTTTCGGTCGTTTTGTTTTTATTATTATTTTATTCTTTTTGTGTGTTTGTGTGTTTTTTTTTGGCATGCGCCGCGTGAAAAACGAAATGAAAAGTTGTCGATGTTGCTGCCGTTGTCGATGCTGCTGTTGTGACTGTTGTTGATGTTGTTGTTGTTGTTGTTGCAGTTGTCGATGTTGCAGCCGTGGCCAGTTGCCGGCACAAGGCAACGCAACGCAAGGCTGCAAAAAACATTTGAAAATGGAAAGTCGTTGTTGCCGCTGCCGTGCGCTGCCGCCGCTGTTGCAGTTGCAGTTGCAGTTTTTCGGCTGGGCAGCAACCGGTTGCATTAGCCACATTACAGCGCACATGCAACATGGGGCGGCTGTTGTGGTTGTTGTTGTTGCTGGCATTGCATACTTGTATTATTTTTATTAGTTGTAGATTTATTATTTGTGTATGTTGGCGATTCGACCGCTAATTGGTTGCAAGCAGAAAAGAAACTGCAAATATTTTGTAACTGTCTGTTAGAAAATTTTGATTGCAAATCTTTGGGATGCCAAGAAAAGCCGCCCTGAAAAACTTAACGTCAAGACGGGCCTCCAAAAAGCGAAAGTCGAAAATTGTATATTGAAACTTGTAACTTGTATTTAGTTTGTGGAAAAGCGAAACCCCCTCAACAATCAACAATCAACAACAGCCGACTGCCGACCGACCGACGGTTGACGGGGCCAAGTGCAGGTTTTAGAGGCCCATAAAGAGCTGTCATTAAATTATGGAAACCCACGAATAGAAATTTGCACTCTGCTCTGGAATTATGTAAGCGCCATAGATGGATTGAGAGAAAGGTTCAAGCGTATCGCTATTCAAAATGCCAAATTTCTTCATTTATTTATAGAGTTTTGTTTCTGCGTCTTTTTTTTTTGCGAAACTAATTAAAACATATGCGACAGTTTTGTGGCAAACTGAAAACGTAATGAAGATATTTAAGAAATTTGTAAAAATTAAGCTATAAATAATAAGCTTAGCAAAGAAAACAAAAAATCCAAAAACAAATATGTATTACAAATCATAGTTATTGTGTCAAATCTAAGGCAAATATCATAAAAGGAATTTTATTTTTAGCTTGTGTGATTATTTGTTTTAAAAAAACTCTTTGGAATACCTATTGTTAATTTGTTGTATAAAATCGATATTTAAATTAGCTGTTGACCATGATACATTGTTGTTTAAATGAATCTCCGAATTCAACTGGCATTATTTGAATTTTTATAAGGTAAATCAAAGTAGTTGAGTGACATCTTGAGGTTAAGCATAATGAGATTGTTTTAAAAACCTAGAACTTAGGAAGTTATGCTTGAAACTTGATCAGAAGAGAAAGATCTCTTTTTTGAAAATCTTTCTGTATCTCAGACTCAGATCTAGTTTATTTTAAATTATTATAAAGAAATCACAGCAATAATTTTAAAGATATTATGAGTCTCTTGTAATCGGCTGTTCCATTTGGGAAATGAGGAAACGTATTTGGTATTCAAATCATCCTTATAAGGCAGACAGCAACTTAATCTTCCCACGACTTCAGACAGACTCTCAATCGCACTTTCATTGATAAATCCCGCTAAATTTAATTTCACCTGCGCATTCATACTCTGCAAAGTTGAAGGGGGAAAAAAAGGGAGAGGGGAAAAACACTCAGTCAAGTATGAGTGTAGCCCACACACAGTAAATGAATAGTTTGAGTGCTTGCTAAAACTCACAGCACGCACAACAAGTTTGCAGCTTATTCACTTACGACTCATATTAACTTTGACTTAATTTATGAGTATTACGAATATAACCATCTCCCTCTCTCTCTCTCTTTATCTCTCTCTATGTCTGTCTGTCTTTCATTTATTGCGATTGCTGTTAAATGTTAATAACTTTCACTGTTTCGGTTTCTGTCCCTGTTCAATCGATAGAAAACATTAATTAAAACATTAAATGCACATAATTAAACTCTGTTGATTTTTCAGTTATGTGGCAGCATCTTTTCTCTCCTTATAAATCGCGTATTCACGTTGTTAATACTTTACAACCACAACAACTTTTCATTTTTCTGTCTTTCTTTTTTTGTGTGTTTTTTGCGCTATTTTCGCACTTGGCAATGACGCCGTTTGTTGGGTTTACGGTTAACGGTTTTGGTATGGGAAATAGGAAAAAGCGTTGAGGAAAAGCCAAAGCCAAGCTACTTGTCGTTATTCATAAGTCGTCACCATGTGAAGTTCACCTTCAATTTTCCGGGTAATAAGTTAAACAGTTTTATTTTGCGGTAAAATGATCATTTCGCATATACGGAAGATTTTTATGGCCATTAAGGAAGACGACATTCGAAGAGGCATTAATTATACAAAGCTTTTTCAAATTTAAACGTTACTTAACACTGAGCAGTGTGTACACACTTAAGGCAGGTAAATAAGTGCAGGAAAATCTATTGCGAAAAATCATTTCCGATTTACTCTATGACCAAAATTATAAAGGAAGTTAGAATCTCAGAGTAACGCCGTTAATTTAGATGGAAAAATAAAATGAAATGAAAGAAAACTTTGATATAAAAAATATGCTATGAAGAGAGAAGCACATGTTTATTTTAGAATATGCATAATATAAGATTATATAGCAGCACTAATTAATTATTAGTATATTATTATATATAATATAATTAATTAATGAATTATAAATTGCAATAGCTAAATAAAAATGTAAATTTATCTTTATTAGCATTCAAAAAAGTGTTTATACTCTGCGGAAAACTTGATTAGATAGTAGGAAACTCGATATGAGCATTCAAATCAAATTCAACTAGAATTACTGAAAAGTCTTTCCGCTTTTTCCACCCGTTAAACGTGAGAACATAAATCAGCAACTTCATTAACACGACTGCCAAAATCTATGAATATAAATCTAAGTGCAGCAACTTGTCGTTACCTCCTGTTTCCTTTAAGTTGTTGTTGTTGTTGTTGTTGTTGTTTTTTGTTGCGTTCCAACTACGTGACGACCTCATGTGATCATGTGCTGTGAAATTATAGCAAAAGTGCAACAACAAACGGCAAACGGCAGCAAGCGGCATGCAGCTTGCAGCATGCAGCGTGAAGCATGCAGCATGTGGCAAGCGAAATAAATAACTCAATTTAGGAAAAAGTGTTAACTTGAAATTTGCCAATAAATCAATGGACAGGCGGGCTAAAGGCACCTTGTGATTAGCAGCAACCCAAAACCCGCCGATTGCTTATCTACTTTCAAAGCAGCTCGGCAACACCTTCTCCAACTACAGTTCATGTAATTTTCGAAAAGCGGAAGACTTTTCAATAAGCTTTGCCATTCAAAAAGATACAAAAAAAAAAATTATAAAAAAAGACAGTTGAGTGGAGGAGAGGAGACGAGAGGAGGGGAAGAGACATGGACCACAAGATTGGGCAGCCGTCACTTGGCCTGACAGGCAATAACTTTGCGATTTTTGGTGCCGTTTTGCGAGACTTTTTTTTTGCTGTAGTTTTCGACTTATTTAATAAGTACGAGTTGAGTTTAAGCTCGAATATATATATGGCCAGAAGCATTAAGCTTCGCTGTTGGTGTTGTTATTTCATATTTTGACTCACTTCACGCCTGTCAGTCGCCGTTGGGCGAGAGGAAACAGGGGGAGAGATCTTTATCACTTCCCAGTTGCTTGATGATTTTCAAATAAAACTTCAATCAGCATTTAATTGAAATTAATTTGTCTGTCCGGCAGTTTTTTCATTTGCACATTTCGTTTAAAAAATACTCGTATATCTCCCGGGCAGAGTTCAGATAGTATGAGTATTCATATTCATCCAATTCTGATTCTGGTTCTGTGCCAATCTGAGGTAAATATATATGCTTATAATATACTATAGTCTTATATGTAAGTATATACAGTTTAAATCCAACCGGTTCTTGGCCTCTCGAACCGATATTATTATGCTGTAACCGGTTTTTGTCTTTCATTTCTGTTTTATTTGTTGTTTCTTTTTTTAAATTTTATTCTTTGCGTTTTAAATCTTTTTAGTGAAATATTTTGTTTGCATTTTGAGCGCATTTGACACACAAGCGTTGAGATTGCTTCAAAGGTTGACTGGCTCCTCCCTCCTCCCCCTTTAACATCTCCTCCCTTCTTTTTGCTCATCTTGACTGTTTTTGTTAACTGTAAACTGTTTGGTCAGCGCAAAAATGTGAACACAGCTTCCGCTCCGATTACTTTTTGTTCCATCACCCACTGTGACTGTGACAGTGACTGAGATAGTGACAGTGACTGTGACTGTGACTGTGACGGTGACGGTGACGGTGACTTGACTCTATTGTTGCTTGACAGGTGCGATATTCATTAGCGTTGTTGTGGAATTTAGTTGATATGCAAATTCAGCTTTTGCTCGTGTAATAAATGAATATGCTAAATCTCATCTGTGGGGATTTTTACCTTAAGAACCTCTCTAAGAGGTCGATCAATACAAAATACTTGTCTTTTAACTAATTGATTTTTTAAATCTTTCCTCTGCTTTCAGCACTAACAAATATTTGATGCATCAATATTACGATTATCCATTTAAGTGGTAAGTCAAACAATTGAGTTATATTTGCGAAACAATTAAAAATCAATTCAAATTCAATCAAAGTGACGAGTTTTGTTTGTCAAATAAAAATAAATATTTCCGCTATCCGCAAAGTCGATAAAAGTTATCGTTAATCGTTTGGTCGACAATCGATTGGCATTTCTAATAGAGGCGGAAATATTCAAATAAAACAACGTTTTAAGCGTTCATTTTATATTTAATGGTTGGCTTTTTTACGACTGCATCGTTTTAGCCATAAACGTTGGACGTTGTGTTAAAATATTTCATGCTCCAGTTATAAATTATATTGCCAGAGTCATGATTGGTTAGGGACAGTCGCATGAGCTTTTTAGTATATTGAATGACTTTCCAAACAATTAGTTCAAGTCTCCATCTCTTTCATTCTCCTCTCTCTCTCTCTCTCTCTTTCTCTTTCAAAGTGTTCTGTGCTTTTGTCCCCCATTTCTTTCCATTTCTTGTGGTCTTGCTCAAATGCACACCAACAACTTCGGCCAGCTTGAACGTGTTGGTTATTAAAAGAAAAGTTGACAAATGACGAATTCAGCGAAATAATGAAAACTGCAGTAGAAAGAAAGAAAGAAGTAGAAAAAAAAACGTTTACTTTGCACATGAAAAGCGTCAGGGAAATTTTTTTCTTTTCGTTGTTGAGTAAAACAAAAAAACAAAAACGAAAACTAAAAAAAGAGAAAGAGAAAATCTGTGCAAATTAAATTAAAGAAAAAAAGCTATGAAAATTGTATAAAATTTAACACAATTACAAAGATTTTCTTAACAAATCATGCTTGAAATGGGCGTGAAGTGAAAACGTTATTAAACTATAATTTAAGGTTAGAGTCGAATGATTTGAATTGATTTCAGAAACTCAAATAAAGTGAGTTTCGAGGTAGTCAGCATTTTTTGTTTTTAAGAAGTCCATTGGCTCACTTACCAATTGTCATGTCATTTAGAAGATGAAGAAACAGGAGAAGAAGAAGCACACACAAAGCTGATGAATCATTCACTTTTTTCCCAAGTCTCTTTGTTTTCCCACTGTTTGATCTTCCAGCTTGTGGAATCAGGGCTACAAAGAAGATCTTTGATTTATCAGCTAAACATTCATTTGGCTTCTGTGGCTTTGTCTTTGTATTTAGAAAAAAATTAACACGACTTAGGGGCGGCCTCACTTCCAATTTTCATCATCATTATCATCATTGACATCATTATAATAATGATCATTGTCCGTGTTACCATTTGCCAAAAACTAAACTTTGTTTCATTGTTTACAAAAAAGTCTACGCTTTGCTTTGTTGTTAAACACAATTAAATCAAATTGCCAATTGTTGTTAATGTTTGCCCTCTCTCTCTCCACTCCCTCTCCGTCTCCCTCTCACAATTTTAACAGTAGTTTTGACATTAATAGCCAAGCGGAATAATGGCCCCAAACTGTGCAACAAAAGCGCTAAAATAAACAACACAAATTCAGAAACTGAAAAATAAAAAAAAATAGAGAAATACAGAAACTCATAAATGATTTGAAACAGTTTTGAATGGCTTTATTCTTTTATTACAAACTTTACTATTACTATTTGTGTTTGGTTATTGGAAAAATGCAAATCCCCAGCTGAGGTTTCAATAGAACAAACTGAATTTATAGTTCAATGTGATCGGTTCTTTAAGTAGGCGTCTCACGTTGATCGTCACCTTCGTGACGGTTGAGTAACTGGTCCTATGATTATCACTTGATAATATTCTCTAGACAGTCTATAGGGGAATATGGAATAAAGAATATAGAGAGAGAGAGAGAATGGAGCACTTTCTAAATACACAAATCACGATCGCTGTGAGTTTGAAATTTTGAAAGAAACCAAATGTCTTTAATTAACAATTTATGTGCAGTCTGATGTTTAGTTATTATGAAATAGATTTTCCACTCTTATATCTGAGCCCTTCATTTGATGCATCATCGTTTTTCCAGTTTCCACGTTGACTCTTCGATTCTAAGTTCTATAAACGTTGGTCCACTGTCAACCTTGCCGCTTCTCTGTGTGTGTGTGTGTGTGTTGCAAGCTCCAAGTTGCAAGTCATGCTTAATTATTATGATTATCGATGTTTTATGCTCTATAATTGCCATTGGCGGCCGTGACTTGGCCTTTTGGGCGTCACCAGAGTGCAGACCAAAGACCACTGTCCAAAAGCCCAGAACCAGGCCGAATCCCCCCTATACTCCTTTCCCCTTATTTCCCCTCCTCCTCCCAGCTATGTAAGCAAACAATCTCAGGGCCAAGTCGGTGTTGCTTTTATACGAGTATGTGCTTAATTGATTTAATTGTTTAGCTTAACTAAGTTTATTCTAAATTGTTTATACTTTTGGCTTCTCTCTATCTCCCTCTCTCTCTCTCTTTCCCTCTGTGCCTCTTTCGTTGTTGTTGTAGCTTTTGTTACACATAAGTTATGCAATTGCTCATGGCAATTTTAATGAATATCTCTTAGTCTCCAGCTAAGTGTCAGCTTAACACAAGCCACAGCAAAAGAACGACAACAACAAGAGCTACAACAACAATAACAGCAACTACTAAAGCTACAACAAGCAAGCAAAGTAACAGTGAAGTGTGCACAGTGGGACAGTAAGTGCATAAACTCCGGATTTATAATCATTTAGCTTATTTATTTATTGGCTAACACAATTTAAAAGTAAAATATAAAATTCAAATCTAAAATCTTAATCTGGGAGTAAGAAAAGTTTACAAATAAATAGCATCTCATACTAAATTAAGTAGATAAATCAAATATATACTTTTTTGGGACTTTTAAAAACAAAACTACGACTTTCCTTACAGTTTTTAAATATTTACGAATTTTCAGAATTTGCTTATAAGATGTGAAAGACAATATTATTTATGTATTATCATACTATAAGTGGAATGTGTTGAGTTTTATTGTGATAACCAAAAGAAAACAAAAGTTGTACATATAAAAACTTATTTTTCCGAAGGATTGTTTGAATATTTATACTAATAATTCTCTGGTTTGGTGCCACTGTGCAGTGCCGCCTTCAACAAGCCGAGGCATGCCAGTCGGTCGTCTACAAACTGCTTGAAAAGCTAGTTGCATCCGCCCCCTGTCCTCGTCCAGCTGTCCATACAAGTGTCCAGGCAGGCGTGCATTTAAATTTATTATATAAGCCAGAGTCAGAGTCATAGAGAGCCAGAGTTGCAGCTAGAGTCTTTCAAGCCAACAACACCAACGCCATTATAAGCAGCGCTGCTGCAGTTGACGTCGGCGTCGGCGTCGCTGTCGCCGCATTTGTTGCTGCAATCTTTAAATATCTCGCGTACTCATCAACAACATTTCAAAGTGTACGTACATCAAAGTGGATGCCCCAGCAAACTGTACAGCCTCGCTGCTTGCAACATGAAGGTGTATCACATCAAATCACAAAAACTATCTAAACAGGAAACCCAGCAACAACAACAACAAAAGCAACAACAGCAATAGCAGCAGCGACAACAACAGCAACAATGTTGGCGGCGTCGAGTAAATTAAAACAAAACGTTGTCGTCTATGGCAGCCACCATCTAAGCCTACCGCCTGTTGATCCTGTCCACTTGATGGTTGTTGTTGCTGCTGTTGCTGTTGTTGCTCCTTTTTTTTGTTTTTGTTGTGTGTATGTTGCAGCAACAGCTACTGTGTTGCTGCCTCTGTCTACGTCTGTTGCTACTGTTGTCTGCTGTCTGCGCTTTTGTGGCCTTAACACTTTGCACAAATATTATTACTTGTTGCTGTTGCTGTTGCTCATGTTGCCTTTGGGCCATAACAACAACAACAACAACATCAACAGTAGCAGCAGCAACAACAACTTTGATGGATTGCGTCTGTTGTCTGTCGTGAAGAACTCAAGCCACTTTTTGGGAGGCTGCCTTTTTTTTTGGGGCGTGTACCAGACACAAATATTTGATCTCTTGGCGCGTTTTGAAGGTCAGATAAACAGACCGAGCGTGTGTAAGTGGGAGAGCAATAGAGTGAAAGAGAGTGTGAAAGAGACAGTGAGATATGTTAAGAAACAGATGTAATAAATGTAGTTGAGCTTGGAGATCAAGATCGAGCATTTGTGGGTTGTTTAGATAGACCCATAAATGGGTTTTTCTTACAGTTTCAGTTTCAATTTTATTATTATTACATATTTGGGCTTTTCTTACAGTTTCAGCTTCAGTTTCAGTTTTATTATTATTATTATTATTACATATTTCTGTTTCCATTTGTGTTTCTCTTTCTGGTTTTTATGGACCTTAAAACACTTGAGTGAGCGCACTTTATGCAAGACTTTTATTTCAGCTTATTCCGAAATCCGAAATAAATGTTAAGCTCATTGTTCAACGCTCACGTGCAGTTAATCTGTTAGTTGTTGTTGTTGCTGTTGGTGTTGATGTTGCTGGTAGTGTTGTTGTTTCGATTGCGTGTTTATGATGCATGCCCCAGTCACTGATATGTCTATGTGTATGTATCTGCCCCCGCCTTCAACTTGGCAGCATTTTGGGTGCGACATTAACAACTTTGACCCAAATAAAGATGAGCCTAAGGTTGTCGAGGTTGTTGCTGTTGTGGTTGTTGTTGACTAGTAATTAGTACTTTATATTAAGGGTCTTCGTTTACTATTAGTGCTGAGCAGTAATTAATAGTTTTAATCAAAATAAATAACAAGAACAAAAAAAATTATAATAAATTAAAACGAAACGAAAGACTTAGGCAACGAACTTGATTGTTAAAAGTATTCAACATATTTGCTTAGCGCATTATTCACAGCAACAATAATAATTACAGCAACAGCAACAGCAACGATAACAACAACTACAACAATAATAATTGCTTTAGCAACTGCAGCTGCATCAACTTAACAATTAACATTTGTATGTTAAACAAAGAGCTCGACAAATGATCCAATAAATCTGGCCGCAAATGCGACTTTAATCTCTCAAGACTCTCTAAGTTAGTTGTTGTTTCTTCTAACAATAAGAACAAGCACAACATCAGTAAGAACAACAACAATCACAAATGCAACAGGTGCACAATCAAACAGCACAGCAACAACACCGACAACAGCAATAACAAGTCTGAAATAATCACAATAATTTTGAGTTTAAATGGAGAAAAACGAATTGTTCAATGAAAAGTGGCACAAACGGAAGCAGAGACAATTGTTGGACAAAGATGTAGATGATCATGTTGATGATCTCGATAATGATGAATATGTTGATGATGTTGTTCATGAAGATAATGATAAGCATTCTATATAATCTGTTGCACTCTCTTCCGTCTATATCTGTGTTTTCACAGAGAGCTCTTTCACTCTATCTCTATTTATTTCAGCTGCTCTCTTTCTATATCGTATTGTCTCTCTTTAACTCTCCCTTGCTCCCTTTATTACTTTCTCATCCTTTTTTTATGTTCATTTCTCTCTCCGCTTCTCGATCATCTTATATCTTTATATATCTTCATATTTCTCATTTTCAATGGCTTCGCCTTATTTCGTCGTCCTTTCTGTTAATTGCATTCTGAGTCAATTGATGGACGTGCCTCGTAACGGGTCAGACAACAGCAACAGCAACAGCACATCAGCAACAGCAACGATAACTCAGCAACAGCAACAGCAGCAACAACAACAACAGCTGAGCCACATTATAAAGCCATAAAAATAACACCTCTAGCGTGCAGACAACAACAAGTAACAACAGCATGCAACAGCAGAAGTAGCAGCCAAAGCAGCAACTATAACAGCAACAACAGCAGCAGCAACATGTCGCATCCATGGATCATTACGAGCGTTCAAACGTTTTGGGGCCACACGCAGCGAATGATCTGGGCAAAAGGCAAAAGGGTACAAAAAGCAAACTAATTACATGCCAAGTAATTTTAATACCCACTGAAAAAGTTGCCAGTGCAATGAGCACTCGCACAGCAGCAACAACAGCAGTAACAGCAACAGCAACAGCAGCAGCAGCACGACAGCAACACGTAATGTGGTAGTAGAAGCAAAAAAAGTGGTGCAAGCAAACAGCATGAGGCCAATGGACTCAGCAGCAACAGCAACAACTGCAACTGCATCCAACAGCAACAACAACAACTGCGGCCCCATCACAACGGGCACAACACGCTCTGTAAATGGCAGCTTGTTGGTCAGAGACTTGGACCCGATGGACAGTGTTTTTGACCCAACAACTGCAACATCTGCTGCCATCAACCGGCAAAAGATGAAGCGACTGTTGCTGCTGTTGCTGTTGCAATTGATATGGCAGGAAGTTTGCATCGCCTGTTGCTACTACTGCTGTTGTTGCTGTTGCTGCTGCCGGCTTTGATATGTAAATTGTGCCAAATCAATGCTAATTTCTCGACGTGCTTCAGCCTGCCCAGCTATGCAGTAATTAAAAATGTTGAAAACAAAAAGCAAACAAAGCCAAAGACGCATTAGTATGCAACTCTCACTCGCAGCTCCATAAGCAGCAGCAGCAGCAGCAGTAACAACAGCAACATCAGCAGCAAGAAAAGAAAGGCCACAACGGACAGCAACAACAACAATAACAACAACAACAACAACAACAGCAATGTGCAGAACTCAACAAAACAATTTACCAAGTTTGGCCTAAACGGTCAAAGCAACAGCGGCCAACTGGCCAGTGACAGTACCGCAGCAACTGCAACTGTTACGGCAGCAACATCCTCATAGCGAGCATTGCAACACGTGCGTTTGCCTTTTACAATGGCAGGCGGCAGCAACTGCTGCTAAAGCTGCAACAACAATGAAACCCCAGCAACTTTGGCGTTTTTCGCGCGAAATTTACTAACGGCAACAACATCAACATCAACAGTAACAACAACAGTCACAGCAACAGCAACAACACTAACTACAAAACGCGCGTGCTCAACATTTGCCACAAATGGAGTTATCAACCAAATGGGTCTTCATCGATAAAAATTGATGAAGCACTTCTTCTTCTCCTGCGTAGAACTCGAGGCGACTTTTTCAGATGACGATGTCGATGTCGATGACGATGACGATGGCATTGGCCTGAGCCTAACTCTGGGTACCAGCAATTTTCCAAGGAAATTGCTTTCGCCTCGAGTTGCAAACAAACGAGCAATGAACGCAGAATGGTTTAACATGTTGTTGTTGTGTGAATATGCTTGTTGTTGTTGTTGTTGTCGTTGTTAGTGTCTGTTATTGCTGTTGTCCCTGTCGATGTGCATTGGGGACTTACTTATTTAGATTGTCAATAATAAGGGCAACAGCAACAGTAGCAATTATTGTAGCTTTGACATTTCAAAATAAGAATATCAATAACAACTCTTATCGATAACATAATATTAAATAAGAATAACAACAGTCTGGCAACGCTATTAGCATAATTAAAAACAATAATGGATAACATTTTATTTTAATATTAAAATGATTATTTGTATCTGTGATATATTGCATATTAACGACAGTGTCTGCAATTAGTAAATAACACCGATGGTGACAGCAGCTGACAAACTTCTTGGTTGTCAGCAACAAGAGTTGCTGCTGCTCCAGTCAAGATCTCAAATTGCTGACAGCAACAGACGGGCGGTAAGAAAAAAAAAGTGAAAAGTGACAACTTTTGAAATTGCCCAGTTATGGCCACTTTTGAGCTGTCGTTGTTGTTGTTGTTGTTGTTGTTGTTGTTGTTTCTGTTTATTGTTTTAGTGTCGAGTGCTGTTGTTGTTGCTATTGTTGTTGTCGTTGTTTAATTATGGTCTGACACACAAAATCATTGAGGTGTCAAAAAGAGCGCAGAGTGAAGTGTGAAATAACTGAAGACTTTAGGCCAATGTTAATATAATGAATACACTTACACACATACACACACAATGAATACACTCACACACACAAACACACATAAATACATTCACACACACTAAATGTGTATTTGTATTTGTGAATACTGTAGGCAATCAGAGTTGTCATCAAAATTAAAACGCACATTCCGCTAAAGAGTTTAAACACAAAGCGCTGCCTTTTTTTTTGATTCTTCACACCTGATTGCCAGCTACACTGAGTCACAAAAGCATGCCTACACTTTGCTACACATCTGCCCCTCACACTCATAGCTTAATAATGAATCCCAGCTGCAACTTCAACTGCAACAACAATCAACAATAAACGATCTACGATCAACGATCAGTGATCAGCCCAAAAAGTAGAGTTGTCTCTGTTGTTGTTGCTGCTGTTGTTGTTGTTGTTGTTGTTGGTTGTGTTGTGTGCATATAATTGAGGTTCTAGGCCCACTGATTACCACATTGAACGCACATATGCATTAACTAATGACAAGTCATGAAACTATGGCCGTGTTGTTACTTGCCAGTTGCGAGTTGTCAGTTGCCTGTTGTTGGAGTTGCAGTTGGAGTTGAACAACCTTAGTTGTTGTTGCTGTGGCAGCAACATGAAATGAAATTGTCATTTCAGACTATGTTGCTGTTTTGCGGTGCAGTCAGAACAAGTTCATGGCATAATTGCTACAAGCGACAGCAGCAACAACTGAGAAGACATCAACAACTTGTGTGTAATTGTCGTTGCGGATCAGTCGCAACACCTGATTAAGTGAGGCAACAATTGTTGCTTTTGCTTTTGTTGTTATTGCCTCACAGGTTGTGCGTGTATGTATGTGTGTGTGTTGGTGTTGGTGTTGAGTTACGTTCAAAAGATGTTGCATCCTTGAATGTCAATGCGACATGTGTTGGGCAACTACAGCAGCAACAGCAGTAAAAGTATAAGCTTACCAACAACAGTTGCTCACAGTTAACTCTCTTTCTCTCCCACTCTACTTCTCTATTGCTCTCTCTCTTCTCTTGTAAACAGTTAGCTTATGCAACATCCATCAATCGTGTTGTAGGTGTGCTTCAAGTAGCCATCAAATATAATTGTCAACTTGCTACAAACAGTTGCTGTTGCTGTTGCTGCTACTACTGTTGTTGTTGCTGTTGCTGCCTACAACAAAATTGCTTAGCTGCTGCACCAATTTCTAAATTGTTGTATGCAATTAAAAAAATTACATGTACGTGCGCTAGCAGCGACAATGTTGTCTTCCACAGCAGCAGCAGAAACATTAGCAACAGCAACAACTACGGCGACAGCGGCAACCTGCAACTTGCCTGCTGATAGCACTGATTAGAATTTTTGCTCAGCCTTCACTTTTTTGCTTTATGCACCTTGCAGCTGCAGCAGTTGCTTGTGTGTGTGTGTGTGTATGCGTGTGTTGTTGTTGTTGTTGTTGTTGTCGGCGTCTGCAACTCTGCAATTTTCCACAGAAAAGACACAAAATATTTAGTCGAGTTTTGCACAGTGGTGCAAAGTCATAGAAATAATATTGAAAAATTATGGGTTTTAATCGATATTAAAATTATTGATATCATATTGTTTATAATTTAAATAAAAAAAGTTTTTCTTCAGTTTATACTGATTAATCAGTGATTAATAATCACAGTTTACATTTTATTAATTGCTCGATTGTGCCCAGCAACTGTTGCTGCTGTTGTTGTGATTGCAGTTGCTGTTGCTGTTGCTGTTGCTGTTGCTGTTGCTGCTGCTGCTGCTGCATTTTGATAAAGCGCGTAATCGTAAAAGCGCTAATGATACTATTTTTGCTGCAATGCGATGATTAAATGTTGCAAGTTGCCAGCAGCAGTTGCCAGTTGCAATGGGGTCTTGGCCAGGTTTGTAGTGACTTCATGCCTGGTTGCAAGTCCAAGCCACAGTTGGAGCATTCGCTTAATTAGCGTAGAAAAGGGCGCAGCCAGACACATACATCAGCAACATACTGAGGCAGCAGCAGCAACAGGAGGAGCAATAACAGCAGCAGCAGCAGGTTTATGAACTGTCATTCGCAACAGCAACAACTAAAAATAGTTGCACACGTGTGTGCATGTGCATTTTTGACTATTAGACGTAATAGCTGAATGCATCATAATTTACCTTGACATTTAGACCAATGTCTGTGCATGCCAAAGTTAATTGCCAACCGCAGTTGCAGCAACAGCAACAGCAACATCACCAACAACAACTATGCAAATTGCAATGCTTTGCTTACACGCTTGCATTTTGATTAGGTTAACTATTTATAGAATGCGTTGCAACTTGGTCGATCGGCATTCCAGCAACATTTCCACAGCAACAACCTGCTCGATGACTCATACGCATCACGGCGGCAACATAATGATTATATTGATATGCTTAATTAGCTGCAACACGAGAGAGATGCCTAAATCTCAGACTCGGCAAACAGGTGGCAACAATTTGCTGAAGGTCAGCAACTTTTCAGCTTTTCTCAAGCATTGCAATCGGTATGTTGCTGTTGCTGCTGTAATATCGGACTAGTTGCAACTGCACGGATAATAAAATAACTGCAAAAATGCAATTAGAAATAAGTCCGTTGTTTGTTTCATCGAAGCGCCAAAAAACAATTTTGGACATACAGAACTCGCCGACAACAAGAGCAAAAGCAACAGCAACTGTTGCAGTCCCAACAACAACAACAACATCTGTAGCTACAAATGTGGGCGCAAAACGAAAATGAAAACTGAACGCATGCGCCGATAAAAGCTGCCGGGCAAATGCCTTTTTCAATACCCTGTAAACACTGAAATGAGAAAGGGGTGAGCTTAGACTGTATGTAACTACCAAGAAAGCCAGCTTTGTATATATTCTTAATAAGTCCGATTTAATTTAAGCAGTTAAATATATTCCTAAATGAGATTCAAATAATAATAATAAATAAAATTCTCTTCCAAAAAAACCTGACCAAAATTGAAAACCGTACAAGACCTGTGTATGTTTGTGGAAATACTTTGCCTGTTAACTACAGGGCATCTTGTGGTCAACCACTCTCTACTAAGTTGCTTATTTATTTTTAAGTAATTTTTTTTTGGTTTTCAATTTTGGTTTCAGTTTTCATTTTCGGTGTGTTTCGCTCCACATCGAACTGGTCTACAGGCTGTTGTGGCTTCTACTGCTGTTGCTTTTGGCCCGGCGATTATGGCCAAGTTGGCAACCTTTAAAAGAATGCGGACTTGCCAGAAGTACACACAAGTACACACACACACACACACACACAGACAAATGGTAGATAGGCAATATGAAGAAAATAAGGCATGCACAGAAAAAATAACTCAAAACTTGTGGCAACAAAAGGGGCAAACTCTGCTGGATGCCTATATTGCTATAAACCAGCGAGGGTGGCAAAACAAGTTCATCGCAATTAGAGCTTGTACATTTCTGAAAGTGAGAAAAATTAAATAATTTTTAGGAAATAATGTGAAGGGCGGACTCTTATATAAAAATTCCAACAAAATCGAAAAAAAAACTATTTTTAAGTGTAGAGTCTTTTAATATTTCAAATCATGACTACAATGTCCGCAAGAAAATCGGGTTAATTTTGATAAAGTTATACATGTTTGAAATCTGTTGAAATATCAGAAGTTGACTAAAAAAAACAAAAAATAAAAAAAATAAAGAAAAACATGAAATACTTTTATTTTTAAGGACTTTTTCATTGCATAGTCGCTATCATAACGCTTGCTGAAAGATAACTAATTTATCAATAGCCTTGCTTCATACTTGATTCTTTATAAACCTAATTTTTAGTTCATAAATATTATGGTTCCAAAAGCAAGGCAATAACAACAACTCCACTTAAATTCTTGATGTAAAAAATTTATGTTTTGAATGGAAACACTTTATTTTCTATATAAAAAACATTGATTTTTTACATTATTAACTTAAATTCATAATAATCTCGACTTTACTTTTATTGTTGTTTATTATCAATTTATTATTGTATGACATTACTTTTCCAATAGTTTTATTACAATTATTTAATTTATAATAAAATATTTCAAAGAGTTCCAAGCTCAATTGATATTCATCTTGTCTATTTAATTTTATTCAGCATTTTGAAGTATTATTTCTTAACATAAACTTAGTTTTCAATTATCATTAATGTAATTTAATAAAAGAGTATAATATTTTTTAGTAAACTTTCATTACACCCCATTTGAGCAAATCCAATGTCGCAATTGTTGTCTGTCTGATATTTGTTCCTTGTGTGTGTGTTTGTGTGTATATGTGTGTAAGTGTAGCAACTTGAGAGTCAGGCACAACTTGCCACATGCCACAGCTGTAGTGAAGCCAGGAGGAATTTACCAACTATGCAGCCGACTCTGATTTGCTTTGCCAGAAGCAACAGTTAACATATTTAATAATAATAAAAGCTTTACGTAAATAAAATAAAATTAAGCATGAAAATCGAAAGAGCATAGGAGATGGGAATATGGGGATAGGGAATGGGAACGGGATTGGAAATGGAAATGGGATTGGAATTGGAAATGGGTTTGGGATTGGGAATGGGGATTGTCTGCGGCAGCTTAAAAAATAGTTTAGCAGTCGTCAGTCAGAGAATCTCAGTCACGTTTTTTTCTCCCTCTCTCTCTATCCATCTTTATTTCTGTCCCTCTTTCTGTTGTCCGCCCCGCCGTTGGGTTTAGTAATGAGCCAGGCAAATTCTTGGAACTGCGCCAACGGCGCGTCCTTGAAACTGGTTTTTGGCCATAAACAAGATGGTCATTGCAACCACAATGCTAACGACTGCGACTGCGACTGAGACAGCAACGTCGACGTCGACGTCAACTGCGACTGCGACTGCAACTGCAGCTGCAACAGTGACTAAGACTACGACTAAGACTACGACTATCGTTGGCATCCATTGGACATGCAGATGGGATCCCTGCAACCCATTAAAATTATACTTTTACTCTATTAATTAGAAGATGTCGTCGTGCACACACGAAATTTACGACAATGGCTTTAAGGCCAATTAAATGGCCATTTGGACGACATATTGTCCAGAGTCTCGAGTCTTTGGGACGCTGCTTAAAAGCGTCCATAAAAATCAAACAGACAAGACTCAAAGAGTCTGATAAAATTGGCAAAATTATTGCTGCACAGTAGCAAAGTGAGGGGAAAGGAAGAGAAAGAGAGGGGTAGGAGTCTAGGAGCAGGAACGGGTCAAAGCGCCATGGGACGTCATTTGATTAGGCTAAGTGGAGTACTGCACAGTGGTCAAATGTATGATTTGAACAAGGTTCAATTTTTGTAAAGTGAGCGAGAGGAAGAATTCCAAAATATACTTCTTATAAAAAGTAATTTTATCTTTTTATTTTCATTAATTCCCCAACGCTACAAATATAGAGAGTACTTATGATTTATCGTTTTATTTAATAGAAGGATTCCTGAAAGTGATTTAGATTTTGTTTAGAATCGATTTAAATTTTGGGGCTCAGGTGACACTGCTCAATACAAACACATCATTATTAATTTACAATTTCTTGTCACTTTAAAGCCTGTTCCAGGAATACTTATTGCCTCTTTTAAACAATTTATGTTATAATTATATATTTATTATTGAAAAAGTATGGATATAAAGCGGGTTTTAGATTGTTGGTGAATATTGTTTTTAAAGATTGGCATTGATGATTTCACAGTTACAATTATGACAAACCCTAACAAATAATTACACTCACATGAAGAATACACTTTTTTGTGTACTACACACACGCTTTGTCCCACGGTGCACTCCAGCGATATCGAAGCAAATGTGTCCATAGGTGCACACGCAAGTGTCACATCAATTAGGCGCATTGGAGGCCAGCTTAGTTGGTTGCTTGGCCAATTCGTTGCCTAGAAGACTGTCTCGACAATTTGGCCATTTGCTTGGCCAAATTAGCATTGACGACTCCTCAGTTCGTTTCAATTCGTTTCGTTTCTTGGCTAATTTGAAAAGTAAAAGGCAGCTGACTAAATTACCCATCTAAGTGGCCAATGATCGACATCGTTGTTGGCAATTGTTGTTGTTGCCTGTTGTCTGTATGCCTGTTGGCCTGGTTCATTGGCTATCCGCCTACATTCAAATAGATTTCCAATTCTCCAATTCTCTCTCACTCTCCTATGGAAACGACAGCTGTTAACTGACCTTCCGGCAAATGGCTTTTTCCTTGATTTGCCAACAGTTGTTGTGAAGTGAAGTGCAAATATTTATGACACGCAAACAACAACAATAACAACAATGATAATAACAACATAAATATTATATAAGCGAATGGCACACGAAAACCTCGTGTATCTGTTTAAACATATGTATTTGTTTATTCTTTATTATTCTCTGACAATCACCTTTTATGCGTTTATTGAACCGTTGCTCTGTGTTTTTTCTGTGTTGCTGATAACAATGATAAGCTGAGCAGATCCCTTAACTGTTATCAGTGATCCTGTTGATTTACAAACCCATATTGCAGTGCAATAAAAACTATAAATAGATTATTCTAAATAAAGAAAGATTTATTTTTTACTCTTCTTATGAAGCAGTTCCATCTTTAGAAAATATTGATAACAAATATCAACAGAAAAACCTATTTAAATATTCAAGTGCTGTCTGTAATATTGATAAGGACTTTGCATCTGTTATCAGTTAAACAAAATGCAATAAAATCTATAAATAGTTCTATATAACAGTTTAATATTGACTATTCTAGATTTAGCTACCTTTTTACTGGTTTCTTGCCTGTATCAAGGGTAAAAAGAATTCAAACTTAAATTAAAGTTCAATTTCTTCATATAGACAACAAATTCAAATGTTCAACTATTAAGTTTCAGTAAAAGATCTGTCATTTAAATGAAGTTTTAAGTTTTCATTCAACCATTTCAATTTTCCACAATTCAATATCGTATAGGGGAAAAGAAGGAATCTCGGAAATCCCGATTGCCTATAAAAATTGTATTTGTTGTTTGTTTTTTTTTGTTTGCAATAACAACTCCAACTTTACACTTCACTTTTGCCAATTGGCGCTGAAAATTCGACGCGCCTGAAAACTGTAATTTATGTTAATTATACGCTCCGTTGAACGCAGAGCAAAATGAGGCGAAATGGAAAACTGGAATGCCTATAGAGTAAAGTTATTTAAATTGGGTTTTTGGGGCCTTAACTAATTTGTCGGGATGTGAATGAAAAACTAATGCGGCACTCCTACAATTGCAGCTAACAACAACAACAACAGCAGCAGTAGGAACAACACCATCAACAACAACAACAACAACAGTAGCTGTCATAAGGAGAAGACGAAAAAGAACAGTTCATAGCATGCGTCTCTTTAAAACGCGCAAATCTACGGACACATACAGCACATTAACCGCCGCCCAACAGCAGCAACAAGAGTTAAGCAACAGCAGCAACATTTGCCATAGCAACAACGTCAGCAAGCAGCAACACAGATCAAACGCCTTGGCAACATGCAGCAACAAATTGAGCAAAAGTATTGCCAACAGCACAGCAATATCCTCATCATTGCCTGATCTTCACGACAACTCACCCGTCATGATACTAAGTTGCACCACCCTCACCAGCAATGGCGGCGCCACAGCAACAGCTACGGCTGCAACGTCAGCCGCAGCAGCAGCAACTGGCAATAATGTACAGCAGCCATTGCGAACAGCCACGCCCACATGCTTGCTAAGTGGACGTCAGACGCCTTCAGCGATATCAATGCTTTCGCTGCAAGAAGCCAGCAACAATCTCCACAGACAACAGCAGCAGCACCAACAACAACAGCAGCAGCAACTGCACCAACAGCCACAACCAACCATTTATGTGCCCAATAAACTGGGCAACAATGTCAACAATGCTGGCACAGCAACATTTCTGCTTAGCTATGCGAGCAACAGCAATATTGCTGGTGCCCAGCAACAACTTCAGCAACATCATCAACAGCAGCAGCAGCAACAACAACAACAACAACAACACTATCAGCAATACATGGCACAGCGTCTGCATCCAAGTGCAACATCTGCCTCAAACAGTTGTCTATATGAAAAGTCTGGAGGATCCCATTCCCTAACGTCTGGTAAGCAAACAATAATAACTATATTAAATAAAATAATAAAAGGATAACCCTACATACTAAAATTTAGCATAGTTTTTTGAATCAAGCACCTCTTAAATTAAATAAAAGTTTGTTTTATTTACTAAAGTTTTTTCAGAATTAATCATTATTTAATATAAATTGCCAAAATTAGTAGTGGGGATTATAACAATACATTTTTAAATAAAAACGTTAAATAAAAAATTATTTGTTGATTTTAATCGAGAAATTAAAAATAACGCTTTTTTATCAATAAGAATATGAAATACATAATAATTAAATTTGTATTTCAATTCAAAAATCAATATTTTAAAACTTTAAACACAAATTGGAAATAATTTTTGTATTTTCTAAATCAAAATTGTTTTATTTATTTATAGCAAAGCTTGAAAATAAAATTGAAGTGTATATATCTTACAAAATGGGTGGTGTTTTACTAACAATTTTATCAATATTGTATATTTAGGAATACCTTTTATTATTTGGAAATCAATTAAGTTAATAGTATATATTGTCAATAGATATTTAGTTATATCGATGTCTGTTCTTATTCAGAAATGTCTGCAATTGCGTGCAATCATTGAGCTGCCATTGGCAATCCTTTTCCAATCTGTTGGTCTGCTTCAGATAACCCTCTCCATGTACAACACAAAATGAGTTTGAATTGTTGCTGGATGCATCTAGCAACATGTATGTTTTGGAATGTAAATGTGTGTGCAACATGTTGACAAACCAAGTTGCCTGCTTGTCGCATGCATTTTGTAGGCGTAGAAAGTAGTGTGAATCTTTCACAAGCTGCACTTGCCACATGCTGCAGTTGCCGTTCCTGTTGCTGTTGCTGTTGACACCCAGCTGCAATGCACCTCCCGGCAGTAGATAAACTTGATCCCTGTCATGTTTTAGGCACAACCAACGACTTGTCACCAAGTCCATCAGAAAACGCGGCAAACTCTGCAACATATTCTGCAGTTGATTGTGCCATTGCGAATTCATGTGCAATTGTCGCAGAGTCAAAACAAAGTGTGGCAGCAACACGTTGTCCTCTCCCAGTCGATGCGAGCGTCGCAGCTGCCAATAGAAACTTATCCAAAGCCAAAGCTTCAGGGGATTATGTATCTCACTGTCAGGGCTGAGTTGCTTCTGAAGTTGCCTCAAATCTGTCGCACTTTTGGGTGACTCCAGGAATCGTACGTTCCAAGCCAATTGTTGCTGGTGTTCCGTGTTGAGACTCTCACTCAAATCCTGCGTCCAAGCATCGAATTGCGAAATCGAACTCGAACTCAACTGCTCCAACACAACTTTAGGCAGATTGTAATTAAAGCCGACAGCCAGTGTTTTGGCCAACAGCAATGCCAACAATAGCAGCCCAATTCCAACCATCTCTGTGAAAAATTGAAAGTAAACTGTCGCCAACTTCCTAGAAGCATAAACTCAAGCTTGAGACATTTGTGAAAAGACTTCCCCCAACATTTTCGGCTTATCTTTTGAGTATTTGTTGTTGTTGAAGCTTATCAGCTGCCATGTTGTTGCTCCTTTGACTCAGGAAATGCACGCGAATTCGGATTACGTAAATTGTACAGCTCATATCTCTTTCAATCTCTTTTTCTTTCTCTCTCTTAAGGTCATATGCCCGATTACAAGCTGGTGACAGCCGTGCCCGTTGTTGTTCTGGATGATGAACAGAAATTAGCAGCAGTAACAACAGCAACAACAGCTGAAATGAACAGCAGCGATACCAGTCAGCAACATCAGCAACACAGGTAGCACAGCCTCCTTGGCCAACACCACGCGAAATGGTAAGTACCAAAGTAAATCAATTCCAAAAATAAATACAAATCCACCCTCAAATATCCAAAATCCACAAAAGCATCCAAGTTAATGCCCTGAAATTGATTTTTAAATGATGTTCCGTCTTGCTTGGCGCTTCCTATTTTTATTTATTGTATGTAGTATAAAGCAAATGGAAAGCTGTCTTGAGCATTTAAGATTACCCATAAATTAGTTGACATTGCTGAGTGCTGTCAAGTGGTTGGCGCTGTTAATTTTGTAACCTTAATTTAATTGATACTCCAACATCGTACATTAGAATTGAGAGCCGAAGTCAACTACTCGACAGCAAAACTGAACAAACTTGCAAGAAAAATTGGAAAAATAGCATATAACTAATTTTATAAACTAAAGTATAATGAAGAAATAGTTGATTACTAAAAGTGCTGGCTTTAAAAAATTAATATTTGGATAATATTTACATACTTATGCTAAAATAACTTCCAATTTCACTTCTTAAAATGGATTTTTATTTATTAAAAGATGTTTTCTAGCGCTACAAGACTAATCTTATAAATAAATTCGCTAGTCACTATAAAGAGTCCTCCTTCTTTGTTTTAAGTCTTAGTACATTTGGACCCCTTTCAGTTTATCATTCGGATAGTTAGTTAAGACTTTATTTATTGTTTAAATGGCAAGTTACTTGACTCCTTGATTATCTAGTCCGTTATATAGTACTTCTGGATATCGCTCAGGTAGTTTAAGGAGCTCTTGATCATTAAGTTCACTTGAGTCCCATTCTCATTGGTCTGTTGTATTTTCATTGGTTCTTCATCTTGCACACAGCTAGTCAATTAACTGTTTTGACAAATTACAAAACTTACAAATTTTATAAGCACAAATTCCCTGCTTTGTTTATAAGTATACTAATAATTTTAATATTCTAAGTCACTTTTGGTTATCACATAGAACAATGTTAATAGAAATATAAGAGGATCTATTTGCCTTATCTAATTTTAAAAATATGTCAATTGTTTACTTTATCAATACAATTAAGTACTTGACCAACTGTCTGCACTAACATGGTCCATTTGCTTTAGGTCGTTGATTTTGGCTGTTGCCTTAAAACATTTCCGCATCTGTCAACAGTTGGCAATTGTCATCAATACATGGTTGTGTGTGTGTGTGTGTTTGAGTGTGTATAGCACACCCTGAAATACCGTATTGACCCGATTTTGCATTGTTGTGTTGACGTCGCCGTCTGTGTAATGTGATCCGAGCAACTGCGACTGGGATTGTATCTTTTATGTCTAGGTATGAAGTGAGTACTCGTAGTTCGTGCGAGTTGCGGTTTTGGTTTCGGTTACAGCCCTAAAGCCCATAAGCGACCAAGTGTGACAAAGCGTGGCATTATGTGATCCATTGAATGATGATTCGCAAAGTATTTGCCAAGCTGAAAGAGTTACATTTATTCGTATTCGTATTCGTATTTGTATTCGTATTCGTATGTGACATGCGCTGAAATGTTGCGGTTCGCTCGTTATGCAGTTGATGCGATTACTCGACTGCAAAATAAATGGCAAATACTTAGTTACTGGTAAATAGGTAGAAAACGGGAACTGAAAGAACTGTTACCGAAAGGTAATTTATTTGTCAAAGCATCGTCTCATTCAATTAATTAGCCAAACTATTTGCTGGACATGCAGGTAGTGCAATAACCATGTAATGGGAAAGTATCACAATATTTGCATAATATGCCACTGACCGAGGAACCAATACATTCTGTCTGTCCCAGAACATGTCCAACAACAACCAGAAGAAACAAAGAAATGAGGCAAACAATGAATGCAATAATATCTCACGTACGAATTTCGAACTCGACTTTGAATTGCAGAAATTCTTTGATCCAGATCGGCCTATAACGGAGAGAGTTAAAGGGGATAAGATGAGAGAGAGGTAGGAATGGAATCAAAGCCTTGACGGGATTGAGATCGATAATCGGTCAGTGGAAATAAATCAAGCCGAAGGGGAAAACATGTAATAACCGATAATCCAGTATAAACGCGCATGCGTGCAGCGCCCAAGAGAAGATGCCAATGGATGGGATTGGAGATGGAGTTGGAGGTGAAGCTTGAGATGGTGATGGGGACTGAACTCAGCGCCAGGCCGAAATTATAGCATTTATATTATGCCGACTGCCAACTTCCAACTGCCAACTGTCCGATTGGCAATTGCCGACAGCTGGGCAAGAAGAGTGTTGAAGTTGGCGCTTATTGATTTCTCATTATGCTCTCTGTCGTAGTTTCTTATCCATCATCCACAACAGATTCTTCAACTGTTTTTGGTGCGTTCGTTGGCCAATCATGGCCATAATTTGAGACCTGATGAAAGCAATTTGCAGCTACGCAAGCAATTTAATGTCGCTTTTTATACCCTAGCACAGGGTATTATAATATTACCCAGAAATGTGTTAAGCGTTATAAGAGACTTGGTAGACCCGATAAAATATATATATATTTGATTAGAACGACGTGCTGCGTATGTATAGCCTTGTCTTCTGTCTAGGCTCTAAGTTCTTAAGCTGTCTTGATAATCTGTGGTCATATTTTTGGAAATATAAATAAACTTCTAGTATATCTGCAGAAAAATTATATAATATTTGAAATATGGATGAGATTAGCACTTATTAGATTCTGGCACCAACAATTCTATTTTGGTAAAATGTGGAATGCATTATTATGTCAAAATACCCCTTTAATATAAAAAACTTAGTTATTACTATAGATATTTAAGCCAACTTCACAGATTGTGTACTTGACATTGCATACTGTCTAAATGTACTTAAATTGGACTAATATATAAAAAAGTTGTCATTGGAACGATTTGTCAGGGTATCAAATCTTCGGCATGTCGAAGATAACCTTCTATTTTTCTTATTCTGCTTAGCCATTTGACCTTGCGGCGGCACATTCAAAAAAGCTTCTCTATTCTTTTATCCATCTTCTTTTTACATACAAGCAAATAAATAATTTTCTGACTTTTGCCGCTAATTAAAAACAATTAAGATTGGCATTAGAATGACACAAACACAAAGGCACAATGAACTCGCCTTTGACACGCAATGCAGATGGTGATGACAATGATACCACCAGTTGTCCACCTGCTGGAAGCTGGAGATGTAGTTATAGCCATAGCAGTCGTGTAATAATTGAAATTTCAGTCATTTAGACTGGGAAGGAATACCATCATCAGCGGACTATATCTAAATTGTTGTGGATTCTTGGTGGCTGAGAATATGTTGTTCTTAAGGGCAAGTGACTCTTAAACACGACTTGCAGTTACCCTACAACAACTTTTAAAACTAATGTTGATTCAAATTCCATATTTACTAGCAAAAATAAAGCAGTTATGATATTTCAAATATACTATCCCCCTTCCAACAACGGCCCTGCCGTTGATCATCCGACGGCCCTGACTGTTTTTCCTTGATTTTCTTGTAGCGATCACACAATGTTTTTCCAGCTCTCTCAGTTGCCACACAGCTGCTTCCTCTGTTTGTCTTCGTCTCCTCTTTCCCCTTCCTCTCCTGCTGTTAGCATGTCAGCCGGCAAATTGCAACAAAGCCATCTCTGCTCCGCTCCATCCTGGTCAGGAGGCCTGGCGGGCATTTGACACCGTCTTGAAAGTTAAGTGGGTGTAGAATTTGTGGCATGTGGCATGTGGCCGGCGGTCGTTTTTGATTCTCTTTCTCTGTCTCGCTGAGTGTGGCAGAGGCTGTCATATAATTGATGCCTGCGCCATTTGCTATTATTGTTTAACACTCGCCGGCCGATGTGGCGATCCCCTCCCCAATCTCCTCCTCATCTGATTGCAAACGACTCCGCGTGCTGAAAACTTTAATCAAAAGGCAAATGGGCAAATGCATAAGAGAAGAAGAAGGAGGGTCGGAGGAAGAACAAAGTCGGTCAGGCTTGGGTGGAGTTGAAGTTGGAGCTGGAGCTGGAGTTGGAGTTGGTTCAACTGTCAACCCGAATTGAGGCTGCATCATCTGCGCCCACACATTCGCCAGATCATGCCCCGCGGCTCGTCTATTAAACATCTTTGGCACGAGTCTGGAACGCAGATGCCGATGACGATGCCTACACAGAAAAAAATCCAGGATCTCCGGGATAAAATCAACCTAAACGATTTTAAGAGTTAAGGGATCTAGGATTATCTTAAGCCGAGCAAGAAATTCTTGACTCAAGTACGGTTTTTCAGTTTACACTTATCAAAAATTTTGAATATTGGAGTTCTTCTAAGAATTTTATAATTAAATCAAATATCTTAGGCTAATTTGCCTATTTAATAGTATTTTATAAAAACTATTTTCTCTATACATACTTAAACAATTCAAGAATTTTAAACTAGAATTTTCAAATGAATTTTTTCTGTGTATGCTGATGAAGTCCAAGTCGATGGCTCAGTCTCAACAAATCTCGATTGGCAATTCTATGCATGGCTATGAGCTCGTAGCGCACTTAATGTCGTAGATGAAAATAGTTTTCAAAATTTTATAGAGTCCATAATGCGCCTGGATCCATAGAAATGCGATGCCAATCCACAGTGGAGAACCAACAACAACAACAACAGATTTGCTGCATCTGATTCTTTTGTGCATGTTTTATACTAATTGTTTAGGCTCTAGCTATCTTCTAACGCTATCTCAGTCACACATACACGTACTCCCACTCATGCCTTCTCGCTTGCGGGGACTGTGATAAATATGGGACAAGCGCATAAATTTGTTTATTAACGAGCCAAAACTCGGACTCGGACTCGGAACTGAAACTCCACTCCGGATGCCTTTTTAAGTGTTGGCAATTGCTGTTAAACCAGATCGTAAAAATATTTTACGACGTTATTAGATTGCCTCCGCAAAAGGACTTTGGGGAGAACATTTTGTGATTGGTTATGCATCGTTTGTAATTGAGGTGTGTTTAGTGTTTAATAACTGTACAATATAACGAGTACAATACACCTTCATACTCTGTGCAATAAGTATCTGCATATGAATGTGCATTTAGGAGTTGTTAGGAAATGAAGTGACCCAAGTAGCTAATCGATTTGCATACTACAACAAATATTATTTGATCGTGTGTTGATTATATAATACTACAAACATAATTAATGTTGATATGTAACACCGGACTGAAGATTCAAAATGATGACACAGGAAAAATAATTGATGTCATTGGAATTTTTGTAATTAAAGTGAAAGGGTAATTTACAATTATTTATTATATTCCTCCTAAGACAACTTTATATCAATACTAAAGGCATTTGTATTTGATAGGATGAATATTTTAAACAGCATTTTATTAAGTATATATATTTATGTTAACAATTACATTGTAAATTGCATTAATTGATTAATTAAGTGATTAGCAGTTAAATAACAATAAAATACGGAATTTTAACGCAAGTCCCCGCCATCATCCTCCTGCTCTTTGGCAGTGTTGCCTTCATCAACGGCGCCTTCTGGTTTCTTTTCAATTTGTAGGCCTTTTGGCAATGGAATTTTCTTAGATAGAATCGAGTATTCAACATCCATGTGTCGTATAAATGGAGCACTAAGCATTCTGGCAGCCAGCTCAGGATCCTCGTCATCAAAAGCTTGCAATAATGCTTGCAATGTTTGGACTTCCTCGGGTTCACAACAGCTGCCCCATTCCTTGAATGATTTTTCCGCCTCCACCGAGTCACCTCGGGCCAATTGAACGAGTGTAAGGGCCACAACCAATCGACCAATTTGTCCATACGATTCTGTTTGCTGATTCAAACCAATTTCTTTTTTGATGGCTTCTGTCGCCTCGTCGTAACGCTCTAGCTTGACCAATAATCTGGATACCTTTGAGCAGTACTCAGTTGCTTGACGTGTCGAGTCCTCGATGAGAACCACTTCAACTGCTCTCTGATAGAATCGTAATGCCATTTCTGGATGCTTTTGCTCTGTTAATTTGGCTGCTTTGTCCAATGTTGAGGCTGCTGCTTCGGGCGATCCATGTTGCTGGTACAAGTTACATGCCTTTCTAGCATATTCCTCCACATCCGTCAATCGGTTAGTGTCCTTTGCCAGCAGGATGATCTGCTCGTAACACTTTGCGGCATGGAACCACGCTTTGTTGTTCTGATAACACACGATTGCCTTTAGGAAGCATTCCTTACTTTTCTCGAACGATTTTGCTATCCGATACGCAGTTGCCGCCTTCGAGTATTCATCAGCCGCACTGTCATAGTCGGGCAGCCACTTCAATAGGGACGTCTTTAGGCTCTTCTCCGCGGTATGGACAAGTGCCTCCGCCTCAGCAATTTTTTTAGCTTCCATAGACATTTTTGCTGGCGAAAAATCAATTGTTGTTTATGTATGCAATGTGACTGTATGTGGTAAATCAAAAAATACCCACTGAAAATACTAAACTTTGTTTGTATCGATTGCAACAATATATCGATATATATGTTGTAAGCGATACTTTGGTAATGTGAGCGCGCAACTGTGACGTAAGTTTAGTTTAATTTTGAAGGTATTTAATTTAAGTGCATTTATTTTAATTAAACTAACATTACTGACAATCTTGATTTAATAATAAAAATAGAGAGCAAAGAGCAGATGCACATATGGATTATAGGTGAAAGTTCCAAGATAATTTTACCGCAAAGCTCGGCCTGTCATAACGGCTATTCAAACTGCGGTCACATGCACACATACGTATTGTACATTGTTGGCATGCCGACCTTTATTGTGGTTGCTTTGCATGTAATTCAATGCCAGGGACACGTGGCAGGGATAGCGATCTGTCCGCGATGATCATTCGTATGTCGGACAAGTTCCAGGTGCCAGTCCAAAGGCTGTTAATTTGATATTTTATTTATGCATTCATGTGGCTGCAGCGCTGTCAATGCGGCATTTTGCCTGTGAGGTGTTAAGATTTATTGAAGCATTATAATTAAGTTAGAAATCACTTTCTGATTGAGTTCTTTTCAACATGTTTACCCCTCTCTTTTCCCGCTCTTTTCCTTTCAAGTGTTCACCTGGGGCAAGCGCATGAGTCGCAAACTGGATTTGTTAAAGCGCAGTGAATCCCCAGCCGCCAACAACACACACAAATCACACACGGATTTGCGAAGTCTTTTCCACTCGCCAACGCACCACAAGTCCAACAACAACAACAATGGAAAGACATTGACATCGCCAACGCCTTCTGGAGCCTATCAAAGCAGCACGCTCAAAAAGTGCAAGTCGGGACCCATTGAGACGATCAAGCAACGTCACCAGCAACAACAACAACAACAACAACAACAGCAGCAGCAACCACTACAGGCACAGTCACAGGATGTGGGGAACAGAGGGAGGCAGAGTGCACAGTCAACGCCTACGCATCAATATCAACCAGTGGCACGCCCACAGAAGGCCCTCAAGAATTTCTTTCATCGTATTGGCTCCACTGGCATGCTGAATCATCGCTCACATAATCTTCTAAAGGCCTCCGAGGCAGCGCAGCAGGCAACGCCAACAAGTCAAACGTTATATCGGAGTAGTTCCACAAGCCAATTGTCCAGTTGCTCCTACATTAAATGCGATGATCCCACCGAGGGATTGAACCTGCACAATCAACAGCAGCGACAGCAGCGTCATCATCTCCAGCAACAACAGCAGCAGCAGCATTTGCCTCGCATTTCCAGTCTGAAGTCAAGCAGTTGCGATGATATTGCCAAGGTGAGCAGTTGCCTCACTGCCAGCAGCAGCAGTTGCAGCACTGCCGGCAGCAGCACTGTGGGATCGCCACCCAATGGAGTTGGATCAGGAACAGTAGCCGGAGCAGGCGGAGTTGGTAATGCAACTGGAGGTCAACAGGACGCTGCTCGTCGTGGTGCCTTTCCCTATGCCTTCTTGCGCTCCCGTCTCTCCGTGTTGCCCGAAGAGAACGGCGGCTCTGTGCTGCTCAAGCGTGAGCAATTACAACGGGAGGCGGCAGCAGCAGCTGCCATAGCAGCAGCAACATCACCGTTGCCGCAACGTCGGTCGCCGGAACAGCAGCTGGCGAATGTATCGCGCAATGACAGCATCTCGTCCAAGGACTGGGAACCACTTTACCAAAGATTAAGTAGTTGTCTGAGTTCAAATGAGTCCGGCTACGACAGCGATGGTGGCGGTGGCGGTGGCGGTGGCCTCGGTGGTGGTGGCACAGTTGGTGTCCGTCTGGGCAATAATCTTAGCATCTCTGGCGGAGATACAGAATCTATTGCCTCCGGCACACTCAAGCGCAATTCGCTAATCTCGCTCAGCTCATCGGAGGGAGTCGGAATGGGCTTAGGTATGGGCATGGGCTCCTCCTCCGTTCGGAATAGCATTTGCAGTGCACCCGTCTCTCTTGGAGGCTATAACTACGACTATGAAACGGAGACAATCCGGCGACGTTTCCGACAATTGAAATTGGAGCGTAAATGCCAGGAGGACTACATCGGTCTGGTGTTGTCACCCAAGATGGTGGTCACCAACAACAATGAGCAGCAGTATCGATATCTCATCGTCGAGCTGGAACCCTACGGCATGGCCCAAAAGTGAGTATCTATTAAAAAAAGTTATAAACAGTAACATTTATTATTATCTTTTCATCTCCACAGGGATGGTCGCCTGCGTCTAGGAGATGAGATCGTGAATGTTAATGGCAAGCATTTGCGTGGCATTCAATCATTCAGCGAGGTGCAACGTCTGCTAAGTACCTTTGTGGAGAACTGCATTGATCTGGTCATAGCTCACGACGAGATTGCCACTGTGACCGATTTCTATACCAAAATCCGCATCGATGGGATGAGTACGCAACGGCAAAGACTTAGCTATGCCCAGCGCACAGACAGCTTAAACAGTTTGCAGAGTCTACAGTTGCAGGTGGAACAGGAACAGGAACAGGAGCAGGCGCAGCATCGAGCAGAGCGTGAACTGGAGGAAGGTGAGGATCAGTGTGATGCACGCTCACTGGCCAGCGTTAGCACATTGCCCACGCCCATGCCATTGATGCAGCATCGACGCAGTTCCACGCCGCGTCCCTCGCTGGACGTAAGTGCGTCGGAGCATGAGCTCTTGAGGCGCAGATCCCGAAGCTCTTCAGGTCAGCGCAGCTTGACTTTAACACCGACACCGCTCTTTAACCAGCAACCAACACCAACAAACAATGACACCTCTAAAATCACCTCTGTTAACACCAATAACGAATCCTACACACCTGTGTACGCGAATCGGGCAGCCAGCATCTGTGTGGCCTCCTCCCTGGCGGATGACGAGAAATGGCAGCTGTTGGCTCGCAAACGCTGCTCCGAGGGATCGGCACTCTCAACGGATGCGGGTGCTGGCCAACAGTTTGGTCAGCGTACACATTATGCCCGCAATTCCATTAATCTAACCAATTCACACTATCGCTCCCTGAGATTCGCCCATTCACGTCTCAGTTCCTCGAGGCTTAGTTTGTTTATGCAAACGCCACAAGCTGGAGCACCTGCTTCTGGGAGTAACAATCCATCTGAGGGCGATACAACAACAACTGACACCCAAACAACAAATGATCTCACTAATAATATGCCACCACAGCAGCAGCAACAACAACAACAACATCCACAACAACAACACCATTCACTATACATCAAGCACACGCAGAAAAGTGTTTCATTGTTTGCGCCTAATCCATATCTTAATTCCTGCTCCACTGCATCATCCTCAATAGCATCTCAAAGCACCTCATTGGCACCTCCCGCCGCATCCTTAATGCATCATCGCCCATCGCTGCCGGTGGCCAAGCTAACAATCCGGGACGAGGAGATGGCCGAAGTCATACGCGCCTCCATGAGTGAGGGTGAGATTAACACAACAACCTAATCCCACATAAAATCACACATGACAGTCACTCACTAATCCTGTCTTTATTTCATCACTTTAGCAGGAAGTGGACGGTGTACGCCCAAGACAATTACCTTTTTCAAAGGGCAGGGCATGAAGTCTTTGGGCTTCAGCATTGTGGGTGGACGGGATTCGCCCAAGGGCAATATGGGAATCTTTGTAAAGACAGTCTTTCCCTCTGGCCAAGCTGCAGATGATGGCACCCTTCAAGCGGGTAAGGTTAATCGTAATCTTCAATTAGAACAAGTATTAAATTTAAGGATTCGCTGCAGGTGACGAGATTGTCGAGATCAATGGACACTCCGTGCAGGGCATGAGCCATGCCGAGACCATTGGACTCTTTAAGAATGTCCGTGAGGGCACAATTGTTCTCAGGATTCTGAGAAGAAAGTAAGTTCTTATAATTCAATTTTAATATAGTAATTCTAATCCCGATTTCCTATCTATTATCAGACTACAAAAGGCTAAATCAATGGGCACATAGAGCTACATATAGATGGATCAAGTTATTAAATTAATTAAACCATATTTTAAAATCGATTGTTAATATTGTAATTCGTTTAACTAACCTATATTATGACTGTACATTGGAATCTATAATTTAGTTTAAGTTAACTTTTTGTAAACGTACAAAGCCCTCATGAAATATGCACTCAACAAACTTATGTAATTAGTACATATCAAAATAATTATAGATACATATAACTAGCTGGTGTTATCCAGTGTTGTCCGTATTTTCATAGTCATAACATGTTGTACATTATCCATTGCAGAAGAGAAGCAAAGAAAATAGCACTCAATGTTACTCCACAATGATAGAATTTTAAGAATAAAATGAGCTTCAAATTTGAAAACTAAAAGAATTTTTACTTTCTTCTTCCGCAAAGCAGAAGGTAAGGAGATTTAGACAAAGAATGGAGGCTGGAGGAAAAAATATATAATCAGCTGTATATGCATATAAACGTTTTCCAAAAAATTTATTGTCCTCAACTCCAATGAAAATACATTCATAGTAAATGGAAAACTATACAATTTTAAATTATTTACATAATCTAAGGTAAACTTCAAAGCAATGTACAAGTTTTTAAACTTAAAAAGAACTAGTAATAAATAAATAAAAAAACCAATATGAATATGAACCAATTTAGTAAAATATAGTTATCTTACATTGTTATGTTAAGTTAAGCATTTTTGGAGTTTCATGAAATATTTTCATCAATCCGTTTTGTAATTTCTGATTCTGCATCGTCGCCTTTTACTATTAGTCTTTGCTTCTTTACGAAGTGATCAATTCGATTCTCTAGGCTCTCTGGAAAATATCTTAATTATATAATTTGTAGTTTACAGAGTCTAGTTTAACTCACCGCAACGTTTGCGCTGCAAGAGCGGCTGATACTGGCGAGTTTTGATCGAATCCTGCAGCATAACCACCTGAGCATGGATCAGCTGTGGCTCGAACTGCCGCGCCAGGATGTCCTCCAGTTGCGTCAGAACATTCCGAATCATGCTGCACTTTACGCTGAATTGTGTCCATTCACATTGAACGTTCTCGATGAGCTTTTGCAGATTTTCCTCACTGTAAACCCAATCGGTTAGATCGGGCTCAGTGGCAGCTGTCTCGTCATTTTCAGTCTCCAACGTGGATAAAATACCATCATCCTCATCAATCTCAACAGCTTTATCTGAATGAATTGTTTGTTTTGTGTGACGTGTGGTGTTCGCACGGAATTCACAATGGAATAGATTTAAGGGTAAGCCAATGGCTGGTGTATACTGTGGCTTGCAAGGATTCCTCGCGACATCTAGCAATTCGGTTATAATGCTAGGCTTTTCATGTCTTTGTCCAACGAGTAATAACACGGCCATAATGCAGCGTATCTGATGCCAAAGAAATGCGTTGGCTTGAATCTCCAAAAAATACATTGAGTAACCTTCATCGTTGATAAGATAGTTTCGTTGAATATATTGACTGATTCAAACTGTGGATTTATTTACTTACCAGAATCTGAATCCCTTTGCAATTCAGTATCATCGCACGGCTTTATCTGGGCTACTTGAAGATTGCGCATATAATTCGTTACACCATTGTGCACATCCATTTTACAGAAATTTCGAAAATCTCCATGGTTAACGAGTAATTGACAAGCAGTTTGCATAGCTTCAATGTCGAGATCTCCTTTGGGAAAATAGTAGCGATAAGTGCGTGAAATGCAGTCGAAACGTGCACTATAAACAGGACTACGTAACGGCATCCAAGACACACATTGAATATTCTTAGGCAGCACACGATTCAACAAGCTACAATAGTCTATTTCAGAGGTCAACGACCCCGGCTTCATTTGATCATCAGGGGCGTATTTGCTACGTAAATCAATGGATATAACTTGACAGAAGGCGCTCACTTCCTTGTCCGTTCGACCGCAACGATGATAGTTGGATGTAGCTCGGGATTCGATCAGGCAGGTACGTAATAGAGCGCGAAACAAAAAGGATTCTGCAACATTCGAACTTGACTTTTAATAACAATGATCGACAATCATTGACAGCTACTTACCAATTGTATCATTGGAATCCTCCTGACATGCAAAGCCCTGATAATCCCAACCAAAGTAGACGATCTTAAGCAGCACATGTCGTGTGTGTGCACTATAATGGGAACAATATAATAGACATTTCGAATGAAAATTTTGCTATCTTACCTGGTCCAATCAAACTTACGTTGTTTGTCACGTTTACTAGAAGGTTTGTCTACCGTTTGCTTGGCATCTGGGATTGGTAAGTGCTCCTTATCATCCTCACGCATCAAAGTTTTGTATTCAGCATTGTTTTTGTCGTTCTCCGTAAGCTTCTTTTGCAGCAGGTTTTTAAGCTGAAAATTGTATGCCTCGAGCTGTACAATTTTATCAATTAACTCGGATTTACTCAGTCGATCCAGCTCCTCTCGAGACAGGCCTTTTAAACGTTTATTAATAACCACTTTCTTGCTCATCTTTTATCAAACGTATTTTATAAACAAATGCAACACGTGTGGCTCATTTTATATATCGATATATCGATAAATATCTTAAGCATCCCTGATAACAGAGTGGTTCTGCTTGTAAATAAATAAAATGCAATAATTGCAAATATTGAAAGAAAAGTTAAAGTAATAACACAAAAGGAAACTAAATAAGTCAGAAAACTAATAAAAACTTGATCAACATGCTGGAGGGATGGTACTGTCGTTCATTGGCAAATCAAAAGACTACAACTGGTAATACAGAAGGCGAGCATCTAGAAAGTGATGATGAATTACAACAGAAGCCATCAGTAGCAGTGTCTGGAGCAGTCCCAGCAGCATCTAGCTCAGCATCCACTGGCACGGCAAATGCGAACGTAGACTACAAAGAGCGCTACAGGAATTTAAAGCGCAAACTCAAATTCCTCATCTATGTAAGTGCTGGGTTCTCACTAGGCCCAGTCTAAAGTGTATATTACATATAAGTTCATTTAAAATCCATCTTTCAATCGTAGGAAAACGAGTATTTCCAGGACTTGTTGCATACAAACCAACGACGCTTACTGAAAGTTTCCCGAGACCGTTCCTTTCTAATTGATCGTCTCTTGTTGTATGAAAAGCCAGCCAAAGACTCTAGTGACAGCGATGCCACGGATAGCTCCAATTCCGACGCGGAACCCACCACTTCGTCGGGTATCCAAGTACCAAATACTCTCGATTCTTCAAAAGAGGCTGCTGCGTTGCGGAAAAAGCACAAGGGGGATGTAAAAATGGTTGTTCCCACAACGCATCCAATTGCTGTGGGCGGGGCAACACGTGGGCGTAAGCGCAAAGTTGTGCCTGGAGGCCTTGTTCAACATCCGTCAGGCAAGAAACATATGATGGCAACGGCTACAGTGTCGCCCTCACTGTTGCAACAACATCAGCTTAATACAAAGGATGCAACTAGTTCATTAAGTACAGCGGAAATAACGCGTCAATTACAAGAACGTCGTCCTACACCCATAGAACTAATGAGTCCAGAGTGTGCCTCTGCCACAGTTCCAGCTACAATGCTAAGCGATGAAAGTCCTTCAAAACTGTAAGCTATTCAATGATGAAACTAAACTGATTTACAACTTATATTCTATTTTATTTTGCAGCTATCCAAATGAGAGCTTGCAGCATTTAATGGAGGATGATTCGCCTTCGCATGTTGCAGCTGAGGAATGTGTCCCCATGGTGTACACAAATTAATGTATTAACTAATTACCTAATATTATACATTATACAAAAATACAGCTATTAGTCTTTTGAATTGTTAATGCAACTTATTAACACAACATTTTCCCCACGGACCATCACCTGGGGGATTTCGCGTCGCAACTGGACATTCTTTCGGTTCAGACTCTTGACGTGTACAACGGGCAGAGAAATTCCCAACTGCCGTAGACGTGCAGTGCATTCTTCTGTTGCGGGGTTCTCATTAATTATCTTTTGTTCCCCATATTTATACTTCCGACGCTGCCAAATCTCAACGGCGTTCTTTAGCAACAGATTCCATTGCTTGTCATAGGCCACAAGCTCACCCTCAATGCTTCCACCAATGCCATGCTGTTTTCGCAAGTAAACCCGTACCCGCGTTTGTTGAACCTGCTCCGGGGCTGGCAAATATTTCTGTAAAAACGCCAAAGGACCTTCCGCACTGGCCATGTGAGTATAAAGATTGCGCTTGTGTTTTGTTTTAGAGATTCCTGCAATTGCCATCTGATGTGGCTTGAATCGCCGCGTACTCGAAGGCTGATCAAATGACGACGATGTGGCAAGTTCCTTGCTCTTCGTTGCCGTCATAGATCCTGCATCATTTTTTTGCTGTCTTTTGTTTAGCTGCCAAACACCAACTTTAAGCAACGCACTTTCAAACGAAGCTATATTTTGATAAAGTACTTTTGGTGTCTTTTCCGTAACTTTGTAGTCCGCGGCATACAAAGCACGCAATGGATTGAAGCGCTCACTACCCACATCTAATTCCTCCGTCGTTTTATTTTCATCCTTTTTGTCCGTGTCGCTCATGGCTCTCGTATTTAGTTTTTACAATTGTGATTACATTTTTAAATTAATATATCGATATGTTATCGTGTGTACCTTGCATAAGTGCCATTCCTTGTTTTGAAAGCTGTGTTTGTTTACATTATTGGAAATGAAGATAAATATTCAAAAATGCAATTCAATAGTGTGCATTAACCGTTACAATCACTATGGCTTAAATAAATTAAGCTTTTGTGTATGTAACTCTTGGAAGCATGTCCATCTTTATGTAAACAGAACCTGTTTTACACTGAAGTGAGGCAAATACAATTACTGGTTTTTATACATACACAGGCATACATGTAAATATAATAAAAGCCTATCACCACCTTTCGCAGAGCTTTTGATAGCTTTTTGTTAAAGAAATCAACAAGTGAAGCCGACATCTTAAGATTGATAAGTAATCATGTGAGTACAAATAAACATATATATATTATTAAATACAAAAAAGTATCAACAGTTTTTTCACAGTCAGTAAACATGATGAGCAGCAACTTGGGGACCAGCTTTGGAGTATCCAATAAAGTGTTAATCGGAGTTGGCGCTAGCTTAGTGGCCGTGGGAGGTGCAGGTTATTTGATATATCGCCATCTGCACCGTGACTTGATGCCCCTAAAATGGCGTCGTGTTGGCACATTGCAACAGATTAATATATTTCCAGTCAAATCTTGCGCTCCACTTGTAATTACGGATATGGATGAGTATGATTGTGATGTGTTAGGAGTAGGCATGGGAATCGTACGCGATCGGAAATTTATGGTGATCAACGATAACAACGAAATGATTACAGCCAGAGGTTATCCACATATGGTTCAAATTCATCCAAAGCAAATGCCCTATGGCCTGTTATTTAGCGCACCTGGAATGCCCGATTTGAAACTAGACTTCCAACACTTGGAGGCACCTGGAAAAGACGTTCGCACCGCAGTGTGGGGTGTTAGCTTGGATGCTATGTTGTGTGGCACTAGGTTTGACAAATGGTTCTCAGAGTTCATTTTGAAGAAGGATTCTGGCTTGAAGCTTGTGTATTATCCTTACCCAGTTCCAGTGCGTGCAACTAATCCCCGACTTAAGGATCAGCCATACATAAGGCAGCAAGATTCGGTAAGAAGTGTTTCCGAAAATTTTAAAAGTGTAAAGTATGCCTGGAAAATGTATGCCCGCAGGTGTAAAATAGTTTATGCTATACTGAAGAGTTTATTTTTTACCGATGACTTTTATTGCATTTAAAAATTTCGAAAAATGGGTAATATTTTATTCGAAATAGTTAAATTTACTTCCAGCATTATAGGTTAATAGGATTATAGCAATAGATCACTTTAACTTTTATGAAATGAGAATTACATATGGCAGTGAAAATCTTGCAATCATAAACAATGTACATATGTGTATGTATATATTATACATTTCATTCACTTGAAGAGCGTTATCAAAGTCATTTCGAAAAAAACGCATTTAAAGTTTTCAGTTCTGTATCAAGAAGAATTCTCTACTATCACATGAATATGAAACTTTTACACAACATATATTAGCATATAACGAATATATATTATCATCCCTAACTCAGCGTGATTTTGAGCTATGACAGTCTTCAATTAAATGGGTGATATGCATGTACAAATGTTTATTTGGAGAACTTGTTTTATAATAAAGTGGGGCGAATGAATTCATATATATGTACATGCATACATGTAGTAACTACATATGTATGTATAATTGCCGATTTTCTTATCATCTTTCTTAGAGCTTTTGTGAGCTTTTACTTAAAGTAACAAGTGATAATACGTCTTAATTTTGACAAGTGATCAAGTGGCTATATGTAAACATACATGAACACTTATTAATTGAAAAGTGCATAAACAGTTTCTCTACACTCAGTAAACAATCACGATGGGCAGCAGTCTGAGTACCAGCTTTGGAGAATCCAATAAAATGTTAATCGGAGTTGGCGTTAGCTTAGTCGCCGTGGGAGGCGCAGGGTATTTGGTATATCGCCATCTGCACCGTGACTTGATGCCCCTAAAATGGCGACGAGTCGGAACATTAGAGGAGATTTACGTATTTCCCGTCAAGTCTTGTGCGCCACTCGCAATTACGGATATGGATGAGTATGATTGTGATTTGTTGGGAATTGGCATGGGAATCGTGCGCGATCGTAAATTCATGTTGGTTAACAGTAACAATGAAATGGTTACAGCTAGAGGTTATCCACATATGGTTAAGATTAAACCAATACAAATGCCCTATGGACTATTGTTTAGAGCACCTGGCATGCCTGATTTGGAGCTAGACTTTAAGCATTTGGAGACACCTGGAAAAGACGTTCGCACCGCAGTATGGGGTGTTAGCTTGGATGTTATGTTGTGCGGTCCCCGGTATGACAAATGGTTCTCAGAGTTTATTCTGAAGAAGGATTCGGGCTTGAAGCTTGTGTATTATCCTTACCCAAAACCAGTGCGTGCAACTCTTCCTGAACTTAAGGCTATGCCATATATAAGGCAGCATGATTCGGTAAGAAGAGTTTCAAAAACTAAACATTGAAAACAGCTGGTTGATAAATGGTCATTGTTTTATTGAAGAAATTATTCTCTCGTGGTTTTTAGTTCATGTCTTTAACATGCAATTTAAAATATGGAGACTGCTTTGTTTTTTATATGAGAAAAGGGTAAACTTATGTTGAGCAATGGTAAATTTAAGTCTCGTTAACTTTTTCCTTGTACCTTCAACAGAACATCCTATTAAACACGAAGACTGTGCAGTGTTCAACCAGACAATATTGTTAATTATCAACAGAAAGGCTATGTATATTTATGTATATTTATAAACGGTCTTAGTTAAGTTCAGGTTATCCCTATCATTCGTTATTCGTTATAGAATAAGCTAAATTTAGATGCGATCAGAATAAATGTAGTAATGTTTTTTTCAGGGAACTTTTAACGATGCAACGAGCTATATGCTAATGAATCTAGCATCAGTTGCTGATCTAAATACTCGACTGAAGCAACCGGTTGACCCGCTGCAATTCCGTGGAAACTTTCACCTGAAAATGGATGTCGACGAACCCTATGCCGAAGATAACTGGCAGTGGATACGCATCGGCGAAGATGCCGTTTTTCGCATTGTAGCTCCTTGTACTCGTTGTATTTTACCAAACATAAACGTCAACACTGCAGAACGCAACGTTGATGGGGAACCCTTAAAAACTCTACGCAGGTATGTGGTCATCACCCAGAGGAGAAGGACATCTCTTGATAACTAAGTATTTTATACTCTTTATCAATTCAGCTATCGTTTGTTTGACTACGCATCGCCGGCGCTAGGAATTCATTTGGGACTTCGGCGACCAGGAAATGTCAAGGCCAACGATGTTATTTATGTGGAAGATAAATAAATGAGTGCGAATCAGTGGATTTATGTAGAAATATAATTGTATACATTCATCTTTATTACATATAACAGAGATTATGATAGTACGAAAGCTTAATATGTATGTAAATAAACATGGGTATGAGCTATAACAATATAATTTGCAAATGTTTTGTCTTAATTAATGCATGATTGCCATGCTAGGCCACCACAGGCCATGCTAACAATTACATATATAATAAATATAATCACTAGGCCAACGACAATATACACTCGAATGTTCTTCCAAAACATTTGTCGCGCTAGATTTCGTGTACCTTTGCGGAATGCTACCGACTATGGGGGCAAAAGATACTGTTACAATTACTGGTTATATATGTGGCAGTGAATACTTACATTATTGCTCAAGTTCTCTGTTTTATTGACCAGAAGCTCCAATTTCTCGCCCCGATCTCGTAAACTATCTGTAATTAAATATTGGTTGGATTTAAACTGGTTTATGAGTAGAATAAGTTGTCTTACCAATATTTTTAATCATAATATCTTTAAGTTCGTCAATTTGACCGTGTACACGGGATATGGTATCAACTTCGCGTGATTGACTGAAGTATACCATCTGTTGGGATAAAATTTTCGAGAACTCCGTGTTCATGGCATAGGCAATTGCTGTGGCCACCTGTAGTCCATAGGTCTGTATAAATTTCTGTTTAACGTCCGCCAGAAAAAGAAAGGCGCGAGAGCGTTCAAATTCCTAAACATTGCAAGTAAAAAAATTGTATTTGAATGTATGTCAGCTATATGTACATATAGTTATCCGTTCAGGCCGGTTCCGACCTGTACCGATTTTCATTGAAATTGAAAACTGAAAGACTAAACACAGGCAGACGGATATTGACTCAGTTCGTCGTCCTGATCAAAAGTATATATACTTTACGGGGTCTGACACGCGTAATTCAAAGCGTTACACATTTAGTGATAAAAAATACCCTCTGCAAGGGTATTATGAAAGGGACTTTGACTATGGTCATGAAATAATAACAATTCAACTTACATTGTCGGTTATGCACATGTAAATCAATCTATTTTCGCACGTATAGTGTATCAAATAGTCGCCGTGTGTGTAGGTCATCTTGTGGTTGTGTATGCCAATTCTGCCCATAATTTGCTCAGTCACTTCTGCAAAATTTCCAACACATTCGGCAAACTTAGCGAGCACCGTGGTGCCGCGAGCTATAACGCTATATAGTATTGGCATTATTATGTGGGTATTGATGTACGCAGAGCTCAAGTTTTTACAGCCGCAAAGGCGTGATGACTAACTTGACTTCAGATTTGTTTCTTTGCTTTTATCAGCACAACAAAAACAACAACGCCTCAGAATGTCGTTGAATTCCTCAGCTACACATATAAGAGAAGTGATTGTTAATTATTTACACAATGTATTTCGTTCATACGTTTTTAATTAAATTTTGTAACTTACCCAAATAAATGTGGCGTATTATTTATATAAATAAAGCCTGAAACACTGTTAATCCAATTTTTAATGCGATAAATATACGTCATGCGTATGCAACTTAGCAGTCACGAATCAATAAATTAGCTCATAATTATCTAATTATTTTGTAAACCACCTTTGCATATTGCGTTGGGTATTATTACAGTTTTTTCTTAGCTCATTTGGCAAACTCCGAGACAAAGATCTTTGTATTTTTGTGTAAAATGCACTTGCACTTCAGTAGGGTTGTTAAAAAAATTATTTATGTGTCGAAATATCGATACATCGATAGATTTACTTGTGATGTTTTAATGGGATTCCGGAAAGAGTTTTGTAGTGAATTTCCACTAGCTGGGATTTTTCGGTTGCGTGAGGGCTCACGCAAGAAATACGAAAAGTGTTTCTATTGCGTTTGCCGCACCCATTAGTCAGCTGATTGCATGGGTACTTAGTAAGTACTACCTACGCTGTCAGTACCAACATGAATATAATCCAGTGATGTTTGAAGAAAGTCTGAAGGCAGAATGCACATCTTTCTTTATTTTCCATGTCAAAAAGCATATGGCTAATACAAAAAACTAAAATATTTCATTATAATTTTGATAAACGCACTATTAGGTCGTTTCGTTCTGAATAAGTTTAAATGAAAAAGTCATCGAAATGACAAATTAACTTATTCAGTATTTCATTAACTGTTTCTTTTATTTTGTTCAATTGGTCGATTGATCGGCAACGAATTTTTTACCTTATTCAGCTCTGAAACCACTCAACAGTTTCCTTGATATTATTTGATTTAATTCAATTGTTGAAGATTAAATGAAAATCTATCGATATCGATATATCAAAATGGTTTTAACACCTTTTTGCAATAGGTGACGTTTTATGTTGAAAATTGAGGGACCGTTAAATTAAAAAATATTGCCTTGACCGTTCAATTTGAATTTGTACTATGCGGTGGGTGCATGTGTGTGTGTGTGTTGTGCGTTTGAACTTGCAAGCGGAAACAGCACCTAAAAACAGAAAATTACGTCATAATTCCATTACTATTCATAACTGCTGCAGGTACCGTACACTGTATGCGTAACAAAGGACTCTCTAAGCAGCGCTCTATGTGGATCACCGTCCACTGCTTAGAGAGCTGTTGGTCCTTTCTAGGTATGGCAGGCGCCGTATACTGTATGACGGCTCTCTTAGCAGCACTCTCGCTCTGTGAATCATAGCTGTTCCAATCAGAGATCAGTGCTCATCCTCTACGAAGCTCACTCTGGCCATGCGCACATACATACAAATGCGTGCTGCTATATTATTAAGACCGCAGTAAGTCTTTGTTTGTATGTATGTGA